>OY751556.1:26918935-27618291 GCA_963572265.1 Caenorhabditis doughertyi
CATCAATTTTTTCAGCGTTCTTTGTCGAATTATTATTGAAGCGTTCTGATATGAAAAGACATTATTACACCTGTATGTATCCTGTAAAGCTCTATCGAACATTGAGCCATTAATACATCACCATATACAGGAAAATCAAAACAGTAAAGTTTCAAAAAGAATCTTTACTCAAAACCTTCTACAATAAAAAAAAGAATTCATGTACACTTTCTCCACGTTTTGAACCACCAAGCGAAAAGCTTTTATTCCAAATAGACTTGGACTCCTTTGACCACATAATCACCCATATCCATTATGAGCACAAGACGTTCACCCCTGAAAGAAAAAATATGTTTCAGAATTTCCAAAAGTATGAACGGAAAATACTATAGTTAATTATCCATGGAAACTTGAATCAAACCAAAAAAGAAAACTCACAACATTGGAACATCATCAACCAGAATATTCTCGTAACAAGACATTTTGATACGACGCATTCCAAGAGTATCATTATCTTTCAACAATCCATAATACAAATTGCCAACTGGAATGTAATTATCCGGATTTCGAAGTTTCGATTGCAACATGTACTTGAGAGCCTTGATCAGTTTGGTTCCAGTACGAACTTTCTTGTTCACGTAGCTACTGAAAATTTTGGAGAGTTGAAAATCTCTCTAATACAAGAGCACAACTGACTGAGTCATTCCATAAGTCTCCGATGGTTCCACAACAATCAATCTGACTTTAATCGATTCTTTTTTGAATGATTTACGATAGGAAGGCATAATAGTCAGAGTTCCAGATGATTTGTAGTTAGTTTCAGAGTTGGTTTGCATTGAAGAACCAGAAATTGACATGGTTGAGGAACTGGAATTTTAGGATTAGAATCTAAAATGCGTTCTGTAATTGATGAAGACAGATGAAGCTCAAGAAACTACATAACTGAAACTGTTTTTTCTTACTGGAACAACTTCAAAAGTCAGTTATGAAACTACGAAACCAACCTAATCTCCTGATTAGAACTAGCCGCCGATGCTGGTTTGACATCAATTCCACGAGAATTCATATCCATTGCTTTCTCTCTTTGCTTCCGACACACATCTTTTTCATAATTCTTCTTACTCTCCTCACGAGATGCACCTTTCCAGAAACAGTGAAGAGAACTACATCCGACAGTTCCGTCCTCGTTTTTCACGATTCCATAGCAGGCCGAGCAAAGGTAGTGACCACATCTGGAAGGAGAAAAATTACAGTTTTGGTAGGGTTGTATGATGTGGGAAGACGGTTGTTTTCAATATTTCCAAAACATTTGGGATTTACTATTGACTTCGTTCTTACTGAAATCAAAAAAGACATCTTAAACTGGAAAATGGTTCACCTAATATCGTCATAACAAAAGTTGTTGCCTTGTGTGGTATTTGGAGAGAATATGAAACGTTTGAATTTTTGTCTTGAAATTTTCAAGTTTTTTTGGCCCCTACCTATAAATCTGAACGATGCGGAGTCGCGCAGATAAAATCTCCAAAACATTTTTCATTCTATTCAAAATGGAACATTAGAAATTTCAAACTGATCATTGCTATATGAAACGGAAAATATATTCCGGTTTCAATACTTTTATAAGTTTCCCGCTATTAGCTGATAAATACTAAGACTGTGATGTACTGTTAAAAACAGAGATTTCACCCAAGTACGGAAGAAACAATAACGGCTCCTAAAAAAAGCTTTTGAAAAAGTAAAACATAATGAGATTTCTTTCTTTTGCAATTTAATTTTAGTTTTGTAGTTGTGATTTATAACTTTTCGGCTTTTACCTCTTTTAACAACATGTTAAAAACTAGTTTAAAGCTCCCAATATCTGCAATTATGGGTTTTGAAGCTTACAGAAAACAAGGCAGCAAAACCCATCAGGAACCACCGCCACTGAGATTTTCAAACTGATAATTGCTGTATGAAACCGACAATATTTTCCAGTTTCGAAACTATTATAATTTTCAAAATTTAAATTCGCTCTGGTCATTTCCGTCTTTTTGTTCTAATGCGAATGAAAACTTAAAAAAATCATTTCTATGAAACAGATTTGAGAGGTGTACAGAGGAAAAACGAACGGGTACTAAGAACAGTGGAAAAATCTGAGGTTTCTTTTTTTGCAAACCAATTTCAGTTTCATAATTGTGGTTTTCAATCTCAATGATTAATTGAACCTCTATTAAAAGCAGGTAACTTTGAAAACTATTCCATGACTCCCGATTATGGTCTTCAAAAAAAAAATACAGCTCAAGCCATTTTCGAGTTGTTCGAGAACCAAATTTACAAGATTCGGCTTTTTCAGCCAAAAAGCTTCAAGAAAATGAGGAAAATTCATCAAGAACTACCGCTACTCAAATGGTCAGATTCATAACTAATAAATGAAACCGACAATATTTTCCTGTTTCAAACATATTATAACTGTCCCAGGTTCTCAATATCTCGTTCTGTTTTTCTCAACTCCCACTAAAATCTTACCTTCCAATAGTGCTCAACAAGTTCGAAGGGAACTCCTTTTTGCATGGACCATCGCATCTGGCAGAAACAGGAGCCGGTGGAGGAGCTGAAATAGTTAATCGCATAAATTGTAAATCGAGCGGAATTGAAAAAGATGGGTTTAGTGAATATTAACAAAACTTCGGGAAACTGTAATAATTTTCAGTTATTCTCAACTTACCAATACGTTGAGAAGAAGCGCTCTTAGAAGTCTTCAATTGATTCTCCGACGTCTTCTTAGCCAAAAGAATCTCCGAATTCTTCTTGGTCAAAATCTCAGACTTTTTCTTAGTCAAGATTTCCGGCGTCTTCATAATCTCCGAGGCCTTCTTGGTCAGAATTTGAGACGTCTTCTTACTCAGAATCCCAGATGATTTCTCATCAGATGATTCTTCATCCGCCTCCCAGGTGATAGAGTACGTGTAGGTGCTCCTGGAATGAGAACAGACCGAATAATAACTGAATGAATTAGAACTATTTGAATTGGAACTGCGCTCTATCGAAAACTACCCGTATTGACTTTTGCAAAATTTGTGAGATTGGAATGGCGATTTTGAAATCGCAAATTTTTTGGGTAATTCAAAAAACAGGTCGGAACAGAGCTGGCCTAGGAGAAGCCTTTAGAATTCCAGGCCATTGTGAATTTCCAGAATGATATGGTTAGAATTATAGGCTTTTTTCATTACCAGTGTTCATCAGTATTTATCAAAAATCTTTCTGAACTTCTAAAAAAAAAAGGATTTTTCCGATTTTCGATTCGGAATCGAGGTGGCCTAAGAAAATCCTTTGGAATTCTAGGCCAGTTTTTCAACTCCCAGTCTGTCTAAAAACCAATTTTTCAATTTTTATCTTTTTTTTTCTGAATTTATCGAAACACATTATTTTTTCAAACTCACTGCAAAGTGGGAGCATCATAAGCGACACGAAGCTCGGCAGTCTTTGGCTCCTTACAAATCTCTTGAATGTACGGTGGAATCAAACACGAATTTCCACTCGAGACCCTCTTTGATTTCTTCTTTTTCGGTGCCACGTGGCACTCTTCTTGTTTTTTCTTTTCTTCCTCTTTTTTCACTTCTCCTCCTTCATTTTTCTTCTTGTCGGGCAATGTCCAATTTTTGAGACTAAGATTATCCGAAGAAGGCTCATTCGTCACATTTTTCAATTCGAACTCAGTCATCGTTTCTTTTCGGTGTATCTCTTCAATTCCGAGAAGAAGAAGAAGAATAATGCGAGTTTTGGCCAAACGGTTTTTGTGAAATAACGGAGAGAGGAAGAGATTGTGGGAGGAGATATGATCGAAAGGGTCACGTGGAACGAAAAATTGGAAAAAAAGTGCTCTGGTTTAGAAAACGTTCATGGTTTCACGTGGGAAATAAAGTTTTAGAATTTAGGCTCTGTTGATTTTTGATCTTTTATTGGTTTTTGATTTTTGATTTGATTGAATTGTCTGAACTTTCATGTAGTGATCTACTAATTGTGTCAGAAAAAAAAATAGAAAAACCAAAAAAAATCTTGTCAATCGTCCGCTTGTCAGATTCTAGGCCACCGAGCTCTACTTTCAGACTTTCAGATTTCAGAGCTGTGTTTGAGGTAGTTCATAGTGAAAAATTAAGTGCTACCCCTAATCAGAACTAGACGATTTAGAACTGGTCGGATAAGAACCGACACGATTTTGCTGCAATGGCCTGCAATATGTGAGAAATTTACAAATAAGTGAATTTAAAAAGTTCTTGCCCGTGGCAGTTCATAAACGGTCGGTTCTTATAAGGATCAGTTTTGATTCGTCCAGTTCTTATCCGACCAGTTCTGATTCCTTCAGGGTTCTGATTCGGGACAGTTTTGGTTAGGGGTAACACTAAAAATTGAATCAGAATGATAATATCCATTGGAATTTTTAACAAGAAAATGTGAATTCAGCCTCTCTGAATATCTTTTTTCATATAAACCTCTCGAATTTCGACCTATGCCCCTCATGTGTCCCTTCATAACTCCTGGTCCTTTGTTTTCCAATTTGTTTTCTGAACCCTCCCTTTTTTCTCAAAGAAATCTGATAAATATTTAGAAGGTTCGAGCCATTTCGTTCTTAGAATTCTGCACGTCTTTCTCTCTTCCTCTCAACCAGTTTTTCTTCCATTGGTTCGCCC
Organism: Caenorhabditis doughertyi; assembly: GCA_963572265.1. Taxonomy (NCBI): domain Eukaryota; kingdom Metazoa; phylum Nematoda; class Chromadorea; order Rhabditida; family Rhabditidae; genus Caenorhabditis; species Caenorhabditis doughertyi. Next base: position 26,923,582 of record OY751556.1, read on the forward strand.
ACATGAACTCTCGAGCTCCCAAGAAAACCAAAAAAAAATTTGACAAATGGCATTCCACTCTTTTATTCAGCCGTTTTTTTTTGCATTTTGTCAGTTGTCTCTGCTAAAAGATAGAGGAAGAGTTTATGAATGATATATGTTCGTCTTTCTTCTTTCTCGAACAATAGCGGGCAAAGTTCGTTTGAAGAATCGGGAATCAGAGCATACTGTGGAACAGGGTCTCTTCTACTGCAACTAACAATCTACATTCATAACAGGCTAAAAAAGACGAAACTCGAAACTGCGAGATTTCTTCCAATAGAGAAATGTTTATAACAAACTTCTTTGGACTTTTTTGGAAAGACATGCGTGTACCAATGTTGAAATCAGACAAAAAATATATTATATTTCTGCAACATAATACATTTTTTTATTATTTTTTCAAAAGTGTTCCTGCAAGTTTGTTCTGTTCAGCGCAATAATTACACTTTTAAATTTTAGTAATTCAACTCATTGTTTTTGTCGGAACACAGTCATGATATTTGAAACGTCATCGTTATCAGAAAGGGCTTTGCTAAAATTTCAATACCGTACACAACGAAAAAAAACCAAAAACCGTCCTTCCCTTCAAAGCTTTTTAGCTCACCATTATGTTTTCTGAACTCTCATTCTTTCACAAAAAAAACTGATAAATGTTTTGAAAGTTTGAGCCATTTTGTTCTTAGAATTCTGCACGTCTTTCTCTCTTTGTTTCAACCAGTTTTTCTTCCGTTGGTTCCTCTCGAGATCCCAGGAAAACCAAAAAAAAATTTGACGAATGGCATTCCATTCTCTTCAGGCTTTTTTTTAAATTTCGTCAGTTGGTCCGGCTCAAAGAATAGAGAAAGAGTTTCTAAGTGATGAATGATCTTCTTTCTTCTTGCTCCAACAATAGCGGGCAAAGTTCGTTTGGAGAAGCGGGAACCAAATTGAAAGGCATTTTGTGGAACATAAACTTTTTCACTGAAGCTCACACTTCAAACCCACAACAAGCTCGAAAATGACGAAACGGAAACTTTCATCATGATATGATATGCCTATTGTTGCCAACTTTTTTATACGTCGACATGCGTGTTGCATCAAAGTTGAAATTAGGTAATAAATATATTATGTTTCTGTAACATACTAAAATTCGCAGACTTGTCGTGGTCCAGCGGAGGGATTTTTTTTTCTACCAGGTTCTTCGTTGGTTCGCCCACATGAACTCTCGAGATCCCATGAAAACCAAAAAAAAATTTGACGAATGGCATTCCACTCTTTTCTTCAGCCTTTTTTTTGCATTTTGTCAGTTGGCGCTGCTCAAAGTATAGAGAAATAGTTTCTGAATGATATATATTTTTCTTTCTTCTTTCTCGAACAATAGCGGGCAAAGTTTTTTTTGGAGAATTGGGAATCAGATTGAAAAGCATACTGTGGAACATAACTTTTTCTACTGTAACATACACTTTACACCCACAACAGACTGGAAATGACGAGACTGAAACTTTTATCGATAGATATGCTCATGAATGTTGGCAAATTTTCTAAACTTCAACATGCACATTGCATCAAAGTTGAAATTAGGTAAGAAATATATTATGTTTCTGTAACATACCAAATTATATTTTTCTTCTAAAAAGTGAGGGTAAATTTGTTTTGTTGAGCGCAATAAGTACTCTCTCAAGTTTTAGTAACCCAACTGATTTTTATTATCAGAACAAAACCATGTTGTTTCAATAGTGATTATTATCAGAAGGGCTCTGCTATAGTTTTGAAAAGTACTCAATGCATCAAAAAAAAGTTTCTGATAATATTGTAAAAGAGGCACAAACTTTTGGTTCTGGTCAAAGTCAGATTTCAACGTATCTGATTATGAGAAGATAAAAATATCATGTTATTGTGACAGTTTTTTTTTAGCCTATACTAATCTGAAATAGTGTTTCGGTAACAATGAAAATTTTCTTCAACCTCTTTGAGATTCTGGTTTCTTTCAGTAACCCGATTTTTAGCTTTTTCAGAACAAAATCATGATGTTTGAAAAGTTGATCATGCCATTCGAACAAAGTCCATTCTTCCTTTCGTTTAGTTGGCATTACACTGAACATCCATTCTTTCCAAGTAACACCTACGCATCGCGACTTCCACTAAGCTCCTCCTCCAATCTACAGAAGATGAAGCTCCGCCCTTTTGACTTAAAAGAAAACGGAGGACGGAACCCAAAGTCATTCTTCTCATATTGAGGACTAGCTGAACACTCTTCAACTTCTCTGGAACTTTCGAAAGTAAGTTTTTCGGGGATTTTATCGCAGTGGTAGTTCACTGGAAATTGGGTAATTTCAACTGATATTTTTTAGAGACATTCGTTTCTGAAATCAAAAGAAAATAAGCGTTAGACTATTAACAACACTTTGAAACGGTCAGAAATTCTCTTGTAGCTTTTATAATTTCATTAAGCAATCTTAGTTTCTAAATTGATCTGGCGTCATCAGAAAACTTCTTGCTTTCTATTTCTTCTTTCTTTTTTTTAACAACTCATTTTATCTCTTCAGATGGCATGAAACTTATTGAAAGTTTTGTTAAGCTCCGTACATACTTTTTAGCATTTGACACCTTATAAACTTCTTTAAAAAGGGGAGTGTTTGATTGATTGATTTGTGATAGACGACAGGATTTGGGATTCGGATTTCACATAGATTATTGAAAATTATTTCGATACACAAGCAATTAATTATTATATCTCTCAACCCCTTTCAACTTTTTAATGAAACATAACTTTTTTTCTCAAAATTTTTTAAAAAACATTTTTTTGTTCATCGAAAACCAACAGACTAAAACGTTTTATAGCATAGGTCAAGCCTAGCTCTGAAATTTTTTAAAACTTACTTTTGAATTGCAGCAAAATATATCTTTAATACTTTTTTTTTCAGAATCGTCTGATCCAATCAAATCGACTCCAACTCCACAGGATGATAAGGACTTTGTTGATCCTTTCCGCCGTCATGGCTCTCTCCTTGGGTGAGCAACATTTTTTAATATTGTGTATCCAAAAACCTTTGCGGAACTTTCTTACGTTTCAAAAGATGAATATTTTATTCGTCCAAAAAACGTGAAAATCCTCAAAACCGATTTGTACTGAAATCAGTTGTAAACGGCTTTGAGAATTTTCACGTTTTTCTGGAGAAATAAAATAATCATCTTTTGAAACGTAAAAAAGTTTTGCATAGGTTTTTGGATACACAATAGAATAATCTTTGAAATCAATTTTCCAGCTGACCATTTTGTCAACTCGAAAAATGAGGAAGCTTTGGTCACTCTCAACAGCATGAGAGACCGATTCGCCTTGATTGCCCAGATCCCGAAAATGATGGAACTTGTAAGTTGATTTTGATTCATTCCTATGCCAAATTCGATAGTTTTTCAGACCTACTCCAAGGAATTAGAAAAAGAGGCTGAGAAGTATAACTGTGAATCCCTCAACAACCGTCGGAACAAAAACCTTGCTGTTTATTGGCTGATCGACGAACAAGTTTCCTTCGACTTCTTCAATTATGCCACTCAACACCGGAATGAGACCAATGAACTGAAAAACTACTTCGGACAAGAAGACCATTACGCAGTGCTCTTTGCTCCAATGTTAACCAAAGCTGGATGCCATCTCTTCTCGGAGCCGTGTCCAAAACCGTTTGATCTTTATATGAACAAGTACACCAACGTCAAAGAAATCAACATCAATGGATTATGTCTCCTCGGTCCAAAGTAAGGTGCAACTCTATAATCAATAGAAACAAATCCTTGGTTTCAGGTCTCCTCGTTTTGAAAGAATTGTGAACGCTGGTGCAGCTTCTCAATGCCAAAAAAGAAGAGAGAATACTGTCCTTTGCCTCAATTGACTTGCTGGATTTTTTGGGGAAAAATCGATTGATTGATAATTTTCACTGATTGAAACCGAAACACGCCATCTTGGTTCTGTCAATTTGCTTTTGTATTGCTTTTTCTCGTAAAATGTTAGTTGTCTTCATACACCTGGCGCAATATTTTAAAAGTGCACCGCCATGGTTAGAATTGTTTTCTTTTGAACTATTTTGATAATAAATTCTCTGCTTCGCCAAGATTTTGTTTCGGGAATTGGAAAGTTGTTTCGATGCTGGTTGTTGATGCAACTTTGATATTCAGAACGGGAAATAAAACAGTTAGCTTAGATAACACAGTGCTTATCAGTGATCTTATCGGGAAACGAAAAAAACGGACATCATCACGTCAGCATTCTCTATCGATCAATCAGAATTTTATGAAAATCGGTTCAGTATGGGCGCTAGGGCCAGCGCCGGACGGACAAACACACATACACAAAATCTATGGTAGTAATAGTAAAGATGTCTGATACAGATGAGCGATACGTTCATAAAATTTGCTTTACTTTTTTATCTTGTTTTGCAAACAGTAATAAATTCAAAAATTTGCCTTCTTACCTTAGGACGACGTTTTTCTGTATACCGAATTATTTCATTTAACCGGTTAATCAACACACCTTCCATGCTTTAAAGCTTAAAGTAAATTAGCAAGTACCATTTTTTATAGATTTTTTGAAAAGAAAACTACTCTATTCCAATCAAAAATGATTCCAGAGCACTCAACAAAACTATTTTTCGTAACTTCTTTTAGTATCTCAAAACAATTTCAATTAATAGAATGCACTTTTATTTTTGGTATTACTCCACGACTCCTCAAACACTGCGGTTACAGGAAAGTGACAAATGCAGTGTTGTGTTTCAGAAGTCATTCGGTGGAGAATTCTATATGCCCGCATATTTTTTTGAAGATCTATTAGAAAAAGCAAGCGATTTTCAATTGAAAATAAAACAAACTCAAATATTCGAAAACTATTTGCCTGTTTCAAATCGTTTTTGAAGCTCATGTTCAGCAGAAAAATCACTACTGATGAAGTTCGAAAAAAGCCCTCAATGAGAGCCTCTAGCGCCCTGAAAACCTGGTCTCCTCGAAGTAGACTCTTTACTCTGCTTTTCATCTTGTGGTCACCCAATGAGCCATTTCAATGCATCAAACTAGAGAGACAGCTGTTCACGGGTTTCTTTCTCCACCTTCCCAACTCCCTTTTTCTTTACTTCCCCTCCTCCGTTTTTCCACTTGTTGCGTTACTATTTCACCTCTATGGGAGGTTCTTTATGGGCGTTCTTTTAACAAACGAAACATGTGATCCTACTTTTTTTCCTCTTCTTCGTTGCCATTATTTTTGTGCTAAATAATACAAAAACTACTATACTTTATATCCAGAAGTGATGAACTAGTGGAAACAAGTAAAACATTCTACCAGTTTTTGGAACCGGAAAAGCATTTGGAAAAGCAAAAAGATACTGAACGTCGCTTTAGCGGATCAACAGGATTTATGATAAATAAATCAGTAATCCATCTATTTTTGGAAACTTTCCAGCTTTATGCGTTCTCTTGCTTTTCTTGAACCGCAGTTTCTTATGTTTCATATTCATTTTGTTCTCTACTTATCCGATTTCGACAAATTCAAATCTCAGTTTCCAGAAATTATTTTATTTTGCACAATGAAAAATGACCAATTCACAGATTCTTGAAAATTTTTACAAAATATCCATATCAAAATCCTCATCTACCACTGAGCAAGTTTTTCGAAACCAAGCGGAAACAACACTTGGACGGAAGCAATCTGGAAAATGTTAACTCATTTTGAAAATTAGAAGTCTAATCCTTACCAAAAAGACATTTCCGATAGGTGCTGACTATAAAAAGAACAGCTAATGGGTCCAGTATTGGGTAAATTGATATACTGACAGCAGAAATTTGGACCAGTAATTTGGGAGATAAATCAAAAAGTGGGATGATAATAAGCAGAGTTATTGGGAGGAACATGAAGATCAGAGGGATGCAGGACTGAAAAAAACGTAAAAGTGAAATGTATTCATATTTTTTATTTTTGTTTACGAAGTATTATTTTGTGTGAATTAAACATGTTCCTGTTTTTTACATTCATTTCACTCACAGGAAAAAAGAGAAAAAAAACTGAGAAGTTTATCGGAAACTAGTGCCGGAATAAAAAGTTATGTCCTGATGACCGCGGCCGTGTGGCCGAGAATCCCCCAGCGTGGGGCTCTTTTTTCTCACACTTTTCACAGAAAGAACTCCGAAAAATTGGAGAGCTATAAAATAAATGAAATGCGTGAAAAAAGCAAAAAATACGCGCTGTCGTATTCCCGGCCAGATGACTGCGCAAACAGTTTGTAATTTGCGATTTTTGAGTGTTTCCTATATGAAAACATAACGCAACTTAAACCATATTTGGGTATTTTACTGTTATAAGTTTCTCACAAAAATATTCACAAAAATAATTTTAATATTGGATTACACAAACTCTCAACCTATTTGTTTAATTTATATAAAATCACCCACCTGTGTCACCAACGCCACAAATATTTGATTATTAAAACTATCATTATGTTCAGTATTCTCCATTTCTCTCTTCGAATATTCATAAGTCTTCACTGCACAATATACAGTAACACTTCCAAAAGCTGACATTAGAATTGCCACGTTTAGAATCAGGAGGAGAGTTTTTGTGTTCCATGCCAAAGTTTTCGAAGTTTTTATGAAAAATTGAATTCCAATGAATTCGACTTGATTTATATCAATGTGGAATTCAGATTCCAAAGTTTCTCTGGAAAAAATTTTGTTAAAAAATATAGATTATAATAGAGGCTACCTCATAACATCCTCCATTTCTGGGGTCCGATTTGCCAGGATTCTAGTCAAAAACATCCAATTACACCCAACAAGAATCATTCCCAAATACCAAATTAATAGATTTTTTCCATGGAAAAGCCGCAGAAATTGGGGCCTAAAAGTAATTTTTTTAATGATTTTTTGTCCAAAAGAGCTTACTTGCAAATGAGACAGAATCTATAGAAAAATTGAACAGATATCAAGTACATTAGGACTCCGAGAGAAGTTGAATACATACAGTAGCGAGCATAAGTCAGTGTACCTCTAGTTTTCAGTTAAAAACTATACTCATAGACTTTTGATTGATCTAAAAAACTTTTTGTGGGTACCTGAGGGATCTAGGAACACAACCCAAACTTTTTTTTTCGAAAATAATTTTCATAAAAATTTTTTGCCGTGACGAGTGCCGGAGCTTGAGGTGACCGTTTTGAAAACTTTTTTTGGGTCAACTTGAGATATTCTTTTTTCTGTTGTAAATGTTGCCCCAAGACCAAGTGAACTATTTCCGTGAAAATATCGGACATGCCGCCACCGTCCGTGACCTTATTTCAGTCAACATCCGAATAGGGGATTTTGAATCGGGCAGAATATCTCTGCTGAAAATGTTTCAAATGGGCTGAAAACTTGAGAGAGGGTCACTTTTGACACCCTGAACAAAGTTCTATGGATAGATTTAGTTTTCGGAAAAATTCGTTTTTTGACATTTCAGTTGATTTTCAAAACCATCCAAAATCGGTACAAAACTCAAAAATGAATTTTTCTGAAAACAAAATCTATCCATAGAACTTTGTTAAGGATCTCAAAAGTGACCTTTTCCCAAATTTTTAGTTCATTTGGAGCACTTTCAGCCGAGATATTCTGCCTGATTCAAAGGCCCCTGTTCGGATGTTGACTGAAATAAGGTCACGGACGAAGGCGGCATGTCCGATATTTTGACGGAAATGTTTCATTGGGACTAGAGACAACATTTTGGAACAGAAAAAAGAATATCTCCAGTTGACCCAAAAAAAGTTTTCAAAACGGTCACCTCAAGCTCCGGCACTCGTCACCGCAAAAAATTTTTATGAAAATTTTTTTTTCGAAAAAAAAGTTCGGGTTGTGTTCCTAGTTATCTCAGGCGTCCAAAAAAATTTTTTTAGATCAATCGGAAGTCTTTGAGTATAGTTATTAACTGAAAACTAGAGGTACACTGACTTATGCTCGCTACTGTACAAACTAAATAATGTTTCCATGGATCATATATATTTGGATTTTCCCTTTTCGAAAATATTATATAAACTTGCCCACGAGCCACGGAAGTGGGCTCCGCAAGCATTGTAATCCCGGAAAATGCCACACAATAAGAGGAGAAAGTCATCATTAGGTATCGATAACTTCCAATTCTATGAGGTGATTTGAAGATGATTAGGAGCAAGAGAGTAGAGTTTACAAGGGCTGATATTGAGAATAAAACAAGTTGTAGGTTTTTTGTTAGCTCAAACCATGTATAGGAATCCATTGTAAAAAGAAGGAAATATACGAAAAATTATCAGTTTTATAGGGAAAACAAAATAGAACCTCTGGGGATTTGGACTAATAATGAAGAATTGAATCCCCTATATATCTTTTAGAACTTTTTTGTGTCTGAATGAAATACATAACTAAACAAAATATATTTTTCGAATAACTCAGAAAACTACACTGCCCAGTTTCGAGGACTTCATTATTAAAAGCGCAAGGCAAGACACTGGAAATGATTGCAACCTGAATTTCTAGCTGAAAATTCAAACTAGTGGGAAACGAAATTTTTTTCGAAAATTTTATACATACATATGTAAGAAATATAGTAATTTTTAAGCTCGTAAAATGGCTGATTACCATTTGCACGGTTATCAAAATATTATTGTCTGAATTTTGAAATAGCCATTAGTTGGATACCGAAGAAAAAGGACCGAGACGTTGGTCCAGTCTAAATATGAAATTTTGCATACAGAAGTTGATGATTACATATAAGAAAAATCTGCTGTGGTTTTCAACACTCATTGGAACAGAAAAATTTCAAACCCCGTAACTTCCTGATGTAAAACATTCCAGATTCATCAAATTTATTTATCAAAGACTCAAGTTTAGAGCAATATTCCGTATAGGTCATAAACGAATTCAAAAATCCAGACACTGTGTTCATTTGATAACCGTGATATGATAATCAATCATCATGTAACTTACGGAATTCTAAAATTATTTTATTTTTCCCATGTAACATGATTGAAAAAAAACGAAAATTTATCTGATCTAGAGAAATAATAAAATAAAGTTATCAGGATGTCACCCATATTTGTTATTTAAAAAAATTCTAACAAAAAAAACAGAGCAAAAATCTAATTTGGAATAGTGGCACCAAGAGGAATCGCTCCAAATTGAGTCATGCACAATTCGTTGATTAGACTGTATTCGCAACATTTCGGGCAGAATGGATTGGGCTCAATGTTGAAAATTCGGAAACCATATCTGAATGAAATTTTATTTTGAATCTCGTTAAAGGAGTATGAGCATACCTGGCCATTACTCGAAGCAAATCCAAATGTTCACTGGGTTTTCCGTGGATTTCGATCATAATCTGGAAAAAAATCGATTGTTTTCAGGAGTCAAAATATGTTACTATCATGGCCAAAAATTACAAGAAGTTCTAAAAAAATACAGTTTCAACTTCCGAAAATCAGTGAGTGAAACCTCAATTATTGTTCCGATAGCAGCAACAATTTTCAGAATCAAAATCTGTTTTCATCAGGCTCAAAAATCACAAAAAAATCCAAATAATTACAGTTTTACCAACCGCAAATTGGTGAGTTAGTCCTCAACTATTGCTCCAATAACGGCATCCTTACCTGGCAAACCAAATGATTTTTGATGAGAGGTTCCAATCCCAAAAACTCTCCTCCTTCAATATCAATCTTCAATAATTCCACTTCATTTCTTCCAATTTGCTTCAAAATATCCGGCAAAGTGATATCAGTTGGTATCATTCCAACAAATATTTGACCATTGATCTTATCATAGATCGCTTTTGTTTTATCATTTTGAACGGACTGAAAAACAAAATTTGGGAGATTTATAATTTTGGAAAGTTTCCTAACCATATCAACTCCCAAAAGTTTGCAATGCCCTCCTGTAGCTGTCTGGATTGCCTGATCATAATCAATTTGATTGTGAAGCCCGACGGAGAAAAGACTGAAAGACAGAATTTGAAAAAATCTTTAATATAAAGGCACTTACATGCAATCTTGTTTTTTCACAGCTTTCACATTGCAAGCCTGCTTTCCACCATCTCCCTTAGCTCCAATTCTCTCATTATTCCGGCATAAAGCTCCCATTTTGATAGCTCTATAGAATAGTTTTGCATCTGTTCCATTAGCCAATCTCAATACTTCACGACGATCCGATTCTACTCTTTGGAGTGCTTCTGTTCGGAGTTTTTTCTCGGCATCGGTGTAGGTGAGTGCAGCATTAATAGAGGTAGATGAAGATGATGATGAGTCTTGTTGAAAATGTCGGGTTTCATGGTTGGAGAAGGTTTTTCCAAGAGAAGGCGGAGGTGGTTCTCGAATGACAGTTGGAAGGGAGGCTGAAAGTGAGTTTTTGCCAGTTGATACTGGCCCTTAGTTCACAATAGGAGAGGGTCAAATCAGAATTATTCAGAACTACGATGTTTTCCCGAGAAATAGTTTTGCCTGGGGCCATTATGATCAATTATGGTGAATTCTGATAAGCTTCAATTATTGTTGCCTTACTATTACAGTTCTGAAATGGGTCAGTTTCTATGCATCACTATGACTAACAGTTATATTTCGGAACACGGTTCTGAAATGGCATACCCGATTAACTTTAGAAAGTTACGCTTTTTTTTCAAATTTTTCTCGTTTTCAAATTATTTATAACTCGGTGTACTTTTATTTTTCATAATACTCAAGCCGCCTTTTGCTGAAACTCACCTAATCGGTTTAACGTGAAGTAGTTGGATAGCCCGAGGAAAAGTATAAAAAACAACAGCGAAATTGGCAAATAACCAGTAAAAGGTGTCATTTTTGGAATGATTGGGAATAATCGCATAAGTGAAATATGATATTGATCATCAGTAAAATCGTGTCCGTTATATGAAGATATGCTAATTTTTTGCCAGCGAGATGTCTAGTGAGCTTCTATTGTATTCGGGTTTTGATTGTTGGTTATTGATAGATGGACAACAATGGAAAAGAGGAAAGATCAATGAATATGCAAAAAGATGTCTGGTGATATTTTAGCAGACATTCGTTTAGCAGATGGAAGACTAGACTGTTGGGTACTGATGGAAGTATTGTGATGGAAAAAACTTTGATGAAAAAAGTTTCAGTTGTCCGTCGTTCTGTGGTCCGAGTAGACCAACAAATAGATAAAATATTAGTTTCCCCCCGTAAAGCGAGTTGCAATAGCTTTCTTGAACACTCCAAATGCCAATGTTTGCATTTACGTGCATTTTCAGAACTTTCTAGACTTTCAGATTTCAGTTTCAGATATTAGATTTCAAAATTTTTACTGAAAAAGCTTTGGTTACAAACTATCAAAAAGTCAGAATTTTTTCAGATTGTACAATAAGAATACTTATGAGACGTTCCATAGACAACACTTTTGGAAAACAGCAGATAACATTCAGAATTTCAAAAACATTCGGTTTCACACTTTAGATATTTTAAGGTAAATTGAGTCGTACTGGCTTTTTGTTTGATCTCCTACCGCATAGGGATAAGAGATCAGTCAGGAGATTGATGATTGATTGTTTGTTTTTTGATTGAATTTTTACGGGCGCACTTTCAGACATTTTTACATTTTCAGATTTCAGTCCCTTTTCTAAAAATCTATTGATAGCAACGATTGAAAGTTTCAGAGTATCTTCATCCTGAAAAACTTCAACTTATAAATTTTCAAATTGCAAACTGATCAAATTGGAATTATTCTTTGCAAACCACACCATTAACCAAACTTTTGGAAAACAGCAAATAACTTTCAAAGTTCCATAAAATTTTCGGTTTCAGACCTTCCATATATTCTCAATTAAAATTACTCATACTGACTTTTTGTCTGATCTCTTACCGCTTAGGGATAAGAGATCAGCAAGGAGTCCAAAAAAAGAAGAGAGATGTCTTGCATTATCTGTAAGTGTGATTGATGAAGGATAATCACTGACTATGAGTTTTTCTTAGAAATCGGCGTTCAGATTTTCAGAATGAGCACCGATAAATGTCTTAGCGTTGAAATTCATGAAAGCAATTTCATTAGAAACTGTTGGTAAACGGTAATTATCTTTCACAATTTTATAAATGATCGGTTTTAGACTTCCCATATTTCTCCGATAACACGATTTTTTTCAGTTTGTACAATTAAAATACTAATGAGACGTTCCATAGACAACACTTTTAGGAAACAGTGAATAAACATTTAGAATTTCAAAAACGTTTGGTTTCACTATTTCTATATATTTTCGGCTAAAATAATTCGTACTGGCTTTTTGTCTGATCTCCTACCGCTTATGGATAAGAGATCAGCAAGGAGCCCAAAAAAGAAAAAGTACTGCATGAGCCGTGAGTATGATTGTTGATGGGAATCAACTGTATTCCATTCTGGAAAAGTTCACCTTATTGAACGTTATTGAATCCAACATGTCCCTGAAGGTGTGTTCGAAAGCTTTCCGGTTTTCAGGGATTATTCATAGCAAAGAATCTGTAAACCATTTCATCTACAAAACCTTTGTGAAACAGTAATTATTTTTCACAGTCTTATAATTTTTCAGTTTCAAACTCCCAATATATTCTCGAGTGTGTTAGCGCCGCAATTTAGCTTCTCGTGTGACCTCCACCCGCCTAGAGATAAAAGATGAACAAGAAGTTCAAAAAAAGAAATTGTCTTGCATTATCTGTAAGAGTAATTAAAGATGGATAATCGTTGATTGATTGATAGATTTTTAGAACATGTACCGAGAAGAGGCTTGAAATCAAATTTCTTGAAATCAATTCTATAGAAACCGTTGGAAAACAGTAATTATTTTTCACAATTTTCTAACTTTTCGGTTTCAGACTACCCATATTTCTCCGATAACACGACTATTTCAGTTTCATACAATTAGAATACTTATGAGACGTTCCATAGACAATAGTGTGTCGACCCGCGAGAGTGAGCTTTCTCAAACTGCGAGAAAATTTGCGAGTCTCGCATTTTTCGTTCTCGTTTTGTCTTGCATATTCTCGCATCGTTCTCGCACGTTCTCGTTCTCGCACATTCTCGCATATTCTCGCATAATCTCGTTCTCGCATAAACCATTCTCGCAAAATCTCGTTCTCGCATCATTCTCGCATGATCTCGCGAGAATAAGCGAGATTTGATACACCCATCAAAATAGCTCATGTTCCACGTCGAAACATTGGATTCAGCGACAAAAAAGAGTCTAAAAAAGCATGATCTGCGTGTTGTGCATACATTTCTTTTAGAAAGACCAAAAGTGGCTTTGGTTGACACGTATAGCCATCAGAAAGGTTTCAGACTTTTTTCCCTCTGTTTTGGTCTTTTCAACTGTTGAAATCAGTTATTATCTTATCAGTTCCCAGCAGTTCGGCATCAATATAACGCTGTTTTTCGTGAGATAATCCTTGGAGATAATTTAACTGAAATGATAATTACGAAAGCTCAGTCACCTTACCAGCAACGACTTGCCGAAACAAGGAGAGACCAAAAAATCGCTGAAACGCCGACGGGATGAGATATTTGAAGAAATAGAAGAGCAGTCAAACCTGGTGGCCCAAAAATGAATCAGAAAACGATACGGAGCTTATGATCTAGATTTCGAGGAAGAATGTGTTAATGAGTCCAAGAACGGTGAAACTGAGAAAAATAAAGACCAAAGTGACAAGTTCAATCTATTTTTTCTGATAAACTTTCAAATTTCCACAAATTTTCCTTTCATATGATTCAACATTTTTTCTCGCTTATTCTCGCGAGATCATGCGAGAATGATGCGAGAACGAGATTTTGCGAGAATGGTTTATGCGAGAACGAGAATATGCGAGAATATGCGAGAACATGCGAGAACGAGAACGTGCGAGAATGATGCGAGAATATGCGAGACAAAACGAGAATACAAAGCTTGCGAGAATATGCGAGAAATGCGAGACTTGTCTCGCGGGTCGACACTCTAATAGACAACACTTTTAGAAAACAGTAAATAACGTTTAGAATTTCAAAAACATTCGGTTTCACACTTTCTATATATTTTCGGGTAAAGTAATTCGTACTGGCTTTTTGTCTGATCTCCTACCGCTTATGGATAAGAGATCAGCAAGGAGCCCAAAAAAAATAAGGCTGTATAAGCAGTGCGTGGGAGTGCTTTTCTCAGTCTGCAAATTGAATCTTCGAAAAATCACTGGATTAAGAAAAACATTAGAAAACGAATAGAAAAAAGGATCGTGAACAAAAAAGCTCACCACATCAGTTTGGAAATAGCGCTAATCCGCATATTGAAATACCTGTGAATCATTCCACAAAAAAACTTTGGGGAACAGTAGAACATTTTATGATTTCATAAATTTTCGGTTTAAGATTTTCCAAATTTCTCGATTAAACTAACCCGTTTTGCCTTATTGTCTGATCTCCTACCGCTTATGGATAAGAGATCAGCAAGGAGTCCAAATTAAGAAAATAGGGCCTGCATTGGCTGTGAATGGGAGGGGTGGTGTATTTCAGTTGGTTTATTATGATTATTTTTTGTGAAAAACTGAAAAATTCAGAAAACAATTTATCTAATAAATTTGATGAAACATCAATATTACTTCAAAAAAATACCCATTTAACAAATACTGATCATAAAAAATTATTGCGGAATTGTGACTCCTAGTGGGACAACTTCAAACTGTGCCATGCATAGCTCATTGATAAGACTGTATTCACAACATTTTTGGCAATATGGATTTGGTTCAATGTTGTATAGACGAAAGCCATATCTGGGAGAAAAGGATATGAAAAATCAGAGTTTTGGAAGACAAAAACTCACTTTGCCATCATTCGGAGCATATCCAAATGCTCAATTGGCTTTTCGCCGTGAAGTTCAATCATGATCTGGAATGTAAAACTTATTTTGGATTTATCTTTTTTTATTATTATTATCATGTCTTAAACGTTTCAATACAGGTTTGATGAAACCTTCATTTTTGTGAAATTTTTTCCTCTTTTTATTCCCAATTTTACCTGACAAACATAATAATCCTTAATCAATGGCTCTAATCCTTTAACCTCTCCTCCTTCAATATCAATTTTCAACAGTTCTACTTCATTTCTTCCTGCCTTAATTAACATTTCTGGAATTGTCAAAGTATCTGGAATCTTTCCAACGAATATTTGACCATTCATTTGTTCATATGACTTTTGGGTACGCGAGTTTTGCGCGTCCTGAAAATGGAAAATTGATTGGGCCGCTTGTTCGGTGTCTTGCCATATCAGCTCCCAGAATCTTACAGCGTCCTCCAGTTGCTTTGTGAATTGCCACATCATAATCAATTTGATTGTGAAGACCTAATGATAAAAGCCTGAAAAAATAGTTACGTTTTTTGTCTATTTAAGTATGTAGAATGGTTAGTTTTCGTTAGTTGTTGATTAAAATACTGTAAGCGGAAAGCTTCTTTCCATTTTCAGTCACAAAACGGAAAATAAAGTCAAGTCGTGGACTGCAAGGGACTTATTGGGAGAAGTTTTCAGTAAATAGAAAATGTGAAGGAGTAAGTGTTTTAAAAAATTCAGAAGAATTCAAATTTGGTTTTAGAAACCGAAATTGAAAACTACGCAAAATTTGTTCTAACAAATACGAATGCTACCGAGGCAACACCAGGAATAAACGTTTCAAAAATTTAGATTATTTCGAAACAATAATTATTGTTTTCCCACCAACTTTTTCCCTAATCTGAAGTTTCCGAATGAGAAATGGCAAAACCCTTTAACTTTCGAAACGCTAAGACGATAAATCTGTTTGGCTTGAGGATGCCAAAAAATGCATAATTTATATTCAAGATATATGGGTTTTGAGGTCAAAATTTTTATTAAAAAATTGAGGTTTAGAGGTCTATTGATTGTAAAAAAAATAGAAGTTGCAAAGTTTATGATGTGTTCAAAACAGTTTTCTACCTTTGATCAAAAAAGCCAAAATTAAAACCGACCCAAAACAGAACCGATCTTTAGAAAAAAACGAATAAAAAAACTGTAAATTCTTTTCGAATGTTTATTTTTTAGGACTTTTCAACTATAACAAGTCATTGTGACAAAGATGCAACGGTCTGATCTGTGCAGTTTTCATTCGACTCAAAGCTTTGTTGCCCAGTAAATGCCGAGTCTTGTGGAAGCAGTTCTATCGCATGACGCGGAATAGACAAAATGAAATGGTAAATTCAAAACAGTAATCATTGTTTTCAAAATTCTTTTTTTTTTCTAAAACAAAAAATAAAACTAACGTGCAATCATCCTTCACTGCTTTCACATTACAAACTTGTTTTCCTCCATCTCCTTTCCCTCCAATTCTCTCATTAACCTCACAATATGCCTCCATTTTTACAGATTTATAGAAAGCAGGGTGACTTGTTCCATTTGCAGCTATCAATATTCCTTGACGATCAGCATCTAATCTCAATAGAGCTTCTTTACGAAGTTTTTTGGCATTATCAGAGTAGATTGAAACTGCTTTTGGAGCAGGAGGAGGTGGAGGTGGAGCTTCTTTTACAGGTGGAAGGTCTCGTTGGGCTTGAGATTCAGCAAATGGTTTTAGTGGTGGAACTGCGGGGAATGGTTGGGATGCTGAAAACAGGAAATGAGTGAGAACGAGCTATATTTTTTCAGCCAAGATGACCGAATTCGGAAGAAACGGAACATTTGTTTGATAATTTTTCTTCGTTTCACAAAGAATATAATTTTGGAAATTCCGCCAAAAAAAGCATTTTTGTATGAAGTCAACTATAATGGACAAACTATTATGATATTTTTTGTTAATTTTATTCAGTTTTACGATAGCTCATTGAAACAAGTATTGAATCGTGAAATAAATTAAGCTCATTCATTTATGTCAACAATAGGAACAACTTATCCCGGTATTCTTTTTCAACATGGTTTAAAATAAGTCTAAAACAGAAACTTTTTTCCCGAATCATTTAAAAAGCGAGTTTTTTTTTGAATGCAAACTGCCAGAAGTCTGTGTACCTGAACCGCATCAAAAAAACATGAATTTGATTATTAATCCAGAGCGATATTGATGGCTGTGGAAGAGAAAAATCTGCATTTCTACTACGCAGAACGTTTTTCGTAAAGACTATGTTTTCCAATATTCATCATAGTTTTGAGAAACCCGTTGCTCGAGAGAAATAAAAAACAGGATTTTTCTCTTCCACGGCCATCGGATGTTCTATGACGCAATTTTCCTTATTCACGCTGGTTTTCGAAATTATGTTCGAACCAAATCAACTTCGCCATTAAAAAATGAATCGGAAAAAACGAGTAAAAGTTTCTGGCTTCTGTTCCGTTTCAACAAAGACTTTATGATTCTTCCGACCAAGATTGTATCAAACCAAAAAGCAATTATTTCAAAATGTACTCCTGTTCCATTTTTATCATAAGTTCTTTGATACCTTTTGATCCATAATATAAATATGAAATGATTAAAACTTACCAATTCGATTCAACGTGAAGTAATTTGAAATGGCAATAAAAAGTATCAGACAAAGTAGGAAAATTGGTAGAAATCCCGAGTTGGCATTCATTTTTGTTTGAAAGCTGGAGTATGGAAATGATCGCATAAATGTAAGTGCAGTATAAAAGGTAAGAAACTGGAATTATAACATGAAACTTCCATTCAGGGCAATAGATAAGAAAAGCGAAGTGGTGTGGAAGAGACAGGGGAGAAAAGGGGGCTCAAAATGTATTGATGGAATAGTTCAAATAATTCTTATCAGTATAAAAGTAAACAAGAAGGGCGTTGTTTGGAAGAAATGGGAAAGTGATTCTGAATAAATATAAAACGAATTCACATTTATTGGTCCATTAGAAAAAGTGCAGAAAAGTATTCTTGTTTTCACTTATTTTGCCTTATTTATTAGATGCTTAACTATTGAGAAATGTGAAAAAAACATGGTTTTTTTTTATATTTTGAAACTGGAGTTATAAAAAATCTAAATGAAATGAAGCGTTTTTAGCATAAAAGCAATAAACCCACCCCCCCCCCCGCGCGCTTTTTTATTCTTCCGAACGTTTTCCTAAACTATAATTCCAATTGACAAAGACATTTAGAGTAGGTACTAAAATCGTTCCACTTCTTCTTTTATTGAGGGGAATTAGCATAAATGATGTGGTGATTATCATAATCATTATCATATTCGTAGATTGAAAGATCAATCGAAAAATCAATTGATTTGACAAAAAATCAATCGCTAGTCGTGTCAAGAATATAATCAAATAACATGAACCAGGAAAGGCCCACTTTTTTAGTTTGCAATTTGCTGTAGTCCGCACATTGAAATACCTGCAAATCATTCTATTAAGGAAACTTCCGAAAACTGTAAATAGTTTTCAAAAATTCATACATTTTCGGTTTCAGGCATTCCATATACTCTCCGTTAAAAAAACTTATTTCGGCTTTTCGTCTGATCTCCTACCGCATAGGGATAAGAGATCAACGAGGAGTCCAAAAAAGGAGAATAGATGGTCTAACATTGATAGGAATTCAACCACACTTTCTCTTAAGCAGCTTTGCACTAATAGCATTTTAATATACAAACTACGAAACTGTGTAACAATTGTTAAGTTAGTACGTCTTATTGGCCGCCCTAAAAACCAACATTTGCCTTTATACGGATTTTCAGAAACTTCCCGATTTTCAGAGTTCTTGCTGAAAAATCAACGCTAGTAGAAACTTTGCAAACACTTTTACTTTCAAATGCCATTAAAAAAGTTATTAACTTTTACAATTTCATAAAATTTCGATTTCAGTTTCTCTATACATTCTCCGTCCAAATATCTCTTATTGGTTTTTCGTCTGATCTCCTACCGCTTAGGGATAAGAGATCAGCGAGGAGCCCAAAATAAAAGTGTGAAGGTGACATAACATCTGACGATCGTGTAATAATACCCAAGTTATAGTAGTGGAAAGTAGTGGAAAGGGAAGCTTATACCCGAGTCTTTTCAAATGATGAAGAAGCAATATAGAAAAATCGACTTGTGAACTGTGATCGTAAAAGTTTCAATTTTCGAAGAAATATATGTCTCTTTCATTTTTGTTTTATAATACGAAAATTAAAAAAAGTGAAATTCAGCTCTTTTGATTCTCTTCTTGACAACTCGTCGCATGGCTTTTTCTTTGTTTTTCCCCATTATTCGAGATGTCAACTTTTGATTTGTTTCAATTTCAAAACCTTTTAAAATCCATGAACTTTGATTTATCAAAACATGTTTCAATAAAGACCTAAATTTTAACAAACTTCATCAAAACTTAATTGTCTAGGCATGCCATATTTCTCAAAAGCTTTGAGGTGACCGCTCCTGTCTTTGTCTGTCTAGATTGCGAATTAATGAAGTTTGAAGTAGTTCGTCAAAAGAGATAGTAGAAACAGTGAAATTTTTCATGTATTCGAATGTAATTTTTGACATTTGTGCACCAAATGCTGTATGAATAAGTACCCAAATTGAAGATTTGAGAGTCATATCTGAAATGAAAATACGATGTAAATAAATATGTCGATAGTTTGCGAAGCTCTGCTCTTCTTTTTCCAGCTTTTTCATCATCTTTTTGATGGCCAATTGACCTAGACCCATTCCAAAAATAAGTTACCTGTTCAGTTTAGTATTTGCGTTTTAAGTTTTCCTGTTTTTTGGGTTCTACTAAAAAAGAGTTCCTGGCCTGTTCTTTTGATAAGTCGCTTAACTGAAGAGAAATTCACCTCCCCCCAAAATAGGCCTCAAAATATTGTGATTCCCTTCAGTAACATTTGTCTGTTCATCCTAAACAATTTGATTGTTCAAACCAAGCGGGAGTCAATTCTAAAAAAACCTTCATCCAAGGTATTTTTCCTAGTTGGAAACGATGTTTCAAAATCGTCGATCAAACAAAAAAAAAGTGATTCGCAGCAAAGATGGACTATCGGTTTTGATCCGCAGAGGAGATAAGCGTTGAAAATTTGCAATCTTGTTTCAAGAGAGTATTCAGATGAAAAACTCGAATCTGATGTCCGATACATCTCTTCCAAAATATCTCAGATTTCTCGAACCACTACCTGAACCTATGAGAATAAAAACCTGCAAAAAAAGAGCCATAACAAACTTTATTGCAAATCATGAAAAAAAAAATTTTTTTCGAAAAAAACAACCCGCCAAAAAAGAAAAAAAAACAAGAAAATCGATTCCTAATAATAAACAATTGGAATTGATTTTACCAATGGTGCAACTCCATATTGAGCCATACAATTCTCATTGATCAAACTGTACTCACAACAAGGAACACAATATGGATTTGGATCCACATTGAAAATTCGGAAGCCAAATCTTTAAAAATTGAATCTTAAAAATTATTGAATGATTAGAATTTTACCTAGCCATTTTTTGGAGCATTTTGAGATGTTCAGCAGGAGTTCCATGGATTTCAATAAGGATTTGACAAACTGAGTAATCTCGAAGGAAAGGTTCCAATCCCTGATGTTCGCCTCCTTCGATATCAATTTTCATGATATCAACTTCTTCCCTTCCTGCTTTTTTCATCATACTCTGAATTGTCAATTCATTTGGAATCATTCCAACTGATAATTGACCATTTATCTTGGCATAGGCTTCCTGGATTTCTTGCCATTGTGGGTCCTGAGAGATATAATGTGAACAACTGGATTTTGAATGAGCCTACCTTATCAGCTCCGAGAATTTTACAATGGCCTCCTGTGACATTTGTAATGTGTTGATCGTAAACGATTTGATTATTGAGGCCAAGTGAGAGCAGTCTGGAAAGATATCAAGGGTTTTCAAAGACACAACACATTTTCATTTTCTAGAATATAGAAATGGGGCATTAGAAACGGGCAAGTTTCTCCTAAACTTTTATTCACACACGAATTTGATGGTCGCCCAACACGATTTTTCTAATGGTTCTTTGAGACAGGGTATTCATTCTGTCGAAAGATAAATTGCATACACTTGTCCGTCGTTTTTTATGTTTCCAAAAAATATGTGTATTTTGGCTTCATCCAAAAAAAATATCAAGAGCAAAACACTGTTTTTCCCGATTATTGAAGTGCAGTACTAGTAACTCGAAAATTTTTTGAAATAGGATCAAATATCTATAATGAGGCTATTTATCCCCATTCTCCTCGAAAATTTTTTTTCACCAAAACGTTGAAAAATAATGCGTTTTCCAGAGACACTGTATTCTTGGAAAAGATCCGTTGGAGCGATAGGCGAGGACAACGTTGAAATCTGCATTGTTGATGCTAGATATAATGGGTTCATGGTTTCCTGTTTCGAAATTCTTTCAACTAAGGAATCGAAAACTTTTTTTACTTGAGAATATCTTAAATTTGAATGGAAAAACTATTGGTTTGAGAAGAACTTGTGTAGAGAAGAAACAATTATGAATTTTGTAAAACCTCATATCACAGCATGCGGCCGGAAACCCAAAAATTATCAGTTTTGCTCTGATGAAAGATTTCCACATCTAATCCAGAATCTCGAAAACTTGGAGTTAACTGAACAGGCACGAGGCGGGCGCCGTTCTAATAGAACATGTTTAAAAGAGGTTTTACGGAAAAACATAGTAGAGAAAGTCCAGAAAAACGGAAATTATCCCAAATTTTTAAGTTTCAAAACTTTCATTTTACATTCTTCTTTCACCCATTCAATAAAAGCGTAATCATTACAGCATACAAAGCTTCTACTACAAATTCATACCGCAAGAGCAGTTCTGTTAGAGGTGCCGTTCTATTAAAAACAGTTCAAGACAATTTTTTCGGTTTCGAAAAGTTCATATTAAAAAATCTTTTTCCCAAACTTTAATCCCTCATGTACTGTTCCAACAAAAAAAAACTCACGTGCAGTTCTGTTTATGAACATTTTTCGGATTACAAACATATTTTCCACCATCATCAATCTCTCCAATTCTCTCTTTGATTGCACAAAAAGCTTCCAATTTTATTTTCTTATAAAAAGCCAAATTATCTGACCCCTGGGCTGCTCTAAATATGGCTTTACTGTATCTTTCAGCATTTAAAACATATTTCCCCCGAAGTTCTTTCAGTGCATTCGGATTGTAAATGTCTATTGATTCGTAAGCTTCAAACTGCATTTCTGAAAATTTTGTTGGGAAACGCTTCATATTAAAAACAAAGACTTACCTAATCTAAAAACTGTGAAATAACTCAAAATATTGATTATCAGAATAGTTCCAAGCATGAGGAACACGATATGTTGTTGATTATTCATTATTTTGGATCGATAGAACTGAAAATTTCTGAATAAGAAAAGCATTTTTAAATAAATTCATAAATCATCATTTAAATAGATCTCGAAAGGGACACATACCATCTCTTTTTCTTCCGTTTGGAAGGGTGTGTTTCTGTTTCAAAAGATCGGATAGTCTCTATTCCGGAGTCGACTTCTTCTCTTGTCCTATTCTTGTCCCGGAAGTTTTTTTTTCACAATCCTAATCTAAAATAAATATAATGACCACTTTTTCTTGAGACATGTGTATTCAGGTAAAAAAGGATAGGGCGTGGACGGATAATAGCGGAATTGTCTATTTGAGAAATGACCAAATGAAGATTTTTACGGGAATTGAGGTCAGCATGATGAGGTCGTTAAGTTTAGAAAGCATCTTTATGAATATGGATTGTCCTCGGAAATTCAAAAAAAAATTTCAGAACCAGGATGAAATATTGACCAACAAGTTCCAGATTTTTGTAAACTGAAATCCTCAAACAAATCCTCAAACGCAGATCCATTGAGCTTTGTTCCCCCAAACTAATAGTGTTGAAATTGATTTAAAGATTTCTTTGCAAAAAATGTAGAAAGTGTGAAACTGTATATTCCAGTTTATATCATTCGTATTATTTATTTCGGTTTCAGAAAGATCTCTGAGAAAGGTGGTCAGTAAGGCTCAGTCGGATTTGAAACCCCACAAAATTAACTGCAGTTAACTTTTTCCCTATTCTCTTCTTATTCTACACTAACTTTTGACATTCTCATGCGATAATGAAACAGAGCTCACTGATTTATGCTGCACCGGATCAACTTAACCAGGAATACTGAACTCGAAAAAATGCAAAAATACAAGCATGGAAAAATCCAGTTTCGGTCATTTCACAAAAGGTTTTTAGAAAAGTGAGCTCTAATTTCCATTACTTCTATCTCTTCAACAAGTAGCAATTTTAATTTAAAAAAACTCTCTTAAGATGATAAAAAGTTCAAATATAAGCTTACTTATTCTCATTGGAAAATGACACAAACAAAAAAAACCAAATATTCAATTTTTAGTCCATGCTAACATCAAAAACATTTTGTGGCCAACTAAATATACATAGATGAACTGGTATAATAAAAAAATTTAAACAAATATTAGCTTCTTTCAAACTATTGTTAGTTTCGATGTTTTATTGGAATTCAATGGTGCCGAACCAAATGCTTTTGTGTGAAAGGGCACTGAATGGTTATAATGAAAATTCAGCCTACGCAAAAATGTATGTGAATCGTTATGTAAGTAGTTCATACAGTTTCAGTTATAATTCTGAAACTGGATAAAATAATAGTATGTATGTTAAAAGTATTTGAACCTAGAACTTGTGAAAAGCTATCTGTTTTTCTACATTATCTTCTTTTAAAATCAAAAAAAGTAGTCAAACAATGATAAATTAACAAAAAACACTACAAAAAAGAAGCTCAAAAATGTGACACCTTCCTTATATACTCCCACCGACCCGACCTTACCGTATGTTGAAAAACGCTTCCTGAATTCTTCCGCAACAAGATACCGATCTCTTTTGGAAATTCGATAGACCTCTACACGAATCCAAAGGAACTGGCTAACGTCGAAATAGAATATTTGAATGGACAGACTAGAAACGGTTCACAGGACCCGTTTTTTTTCATTTTTGCTTTTCGTGATGCCAGATTATTTCAGGAGGAACATAACACATTGGTTGAATTATTAGTCTGGAGGGGCTGAAGTCAGTTTTTGTTTCTAAATGTTTGTTTTTTTAATTAAATTTTTTGAAAGCGACTTTTGACAGATTTTAAAATAAAAAAGGGATACAGCATGAAAAACTACACCGGATACGGTGGAAAATATGACAGAAGATAATTTTTTTCGGTTTTGAAGCAATTTTAATAGTTTAAAGTTCGTTTATTCAATGCTCCGCTGTCACCACATTCCCCAACAAGAAGTTAATTTTTCGAAAGGTTATCTATTTTTCGAAAAGTTATCTAGGTTTATTTTTTCTGCTGATTTTTATTCATTATGTAATAAAACTGTGCAGTTACAGTTAGTGGCCGTGGCCATGAATCCGATAGCGCGGCTTTTTCCTAGACCACATTTTCGGTCATCAAACCGTAACTCGAGTTTTTTTGGAGCTGCTTGAGCGTCATTGCTTCAAGAAAAACGGAATATGCACAAAAACGTAACCGAAAACCCTAATTATTGAAAGTGGGAATTCAACTCGTCTTTAACTTGCCTACTGAAACATCACTTAATTTCTCGGTTTCAAATCTATTTTAATAGTTTGATGTTTGTTTCCTGAATGTTACCTTTGTGGAATTTTAAGCCAAGTAAATGTAAACTTCTCCAAAACTAAACTATATGTAGACATAATAATTCGCATATTCAAAAACATTTCATCACGAGAATAAAGAGGAAGAAGAAAAAAGTAGCGGTTTGTGACGCCATTTTCTAAGATTGCTGTACTTTTTTTGTCAAAATGTTAGTTTAGCTGAAGACAATCAAAATATTCATTTAGTTTCAATATGAGCCCAATATTCATAAATTTTATTGAATTGCTTCAAGTTTTTGTGGTTACCATAACAGTTCCATTTTATTTATTTTTATTATTTTTCATTATAAATGCGCAATTGAGAAGAATTGATGAGTTGGCTTCCCCATTCTTTAAATTATGTATCACATCGAGTGTTATTGATTTGAGTGAGTTCTATTGATTATGAAAACTGTATTAGAGAAGCGCCTCTAATAGAAGATCATGCACTTATAATACAATTTTACCACCACAATCCTTGATAAATCCATTCTCTGTCAGGTACTCTATTCACAAACTACTTTGGAGCCATGTTCCCAAAATTTGGTATTTTCTCTAGTTTTTACATTTATCTCGATGGAATTTACTCCCATCTATACTTTTATATTGCTTGGACAACTGGAATCTGTCAGGCTATGTCTGTATCAGTTCTCGCAACAAATAGGTTATCAGCAATGATATTTCCGGGGAATTATAAAAGGGTAGATCAATAATTTTTAATAACTGATATAAATTGCTAATTTACAGATTTGGATGGGTAGCCGTCTGAAAATCGCAATATCTCTTCAAACAGTTCCAGGCTTATTGATAGGATGTTTCACATTTTTCAATAAAACTCAATTGGTTATTAGTGAGAACAGGGGAGTGGTTCCGAAATTTGTGGAGTAAGTTCGTAGGAGGGTCTGGATATGGACAATTGAACAAGGCGAATTATAAAGACATTGTGATGAGAGCTTGAAACATTGAAGGATGACATTTTTAATGAAATTTTTCATAACCAATTATGATTTTTTTTCATTCTACATCGATTTTTTTTCACTATGGAATCAGTCAAAAGCCACTCTAAACTAGTAAAACCGGCGTTTGAAAGCAGCGGCGATTACAAACTGGTGGCCTAGAATAATTTCATTGTAAAAATGGTTATGTTTTGAAATTATGCTTGAACTGATAGAGAAGACTCTAAATTTATTGAGCAAGATTATGACGTTTCATGACGTTTTGATAACAGCTTGAAACATTGATTTACCTTAAAGGTAGTGGAAAATGAGACATTTGTTATCGTACAAACATAGCAATCGTGAAAAATTGGTCATAACGTGCCCAAATTTGACATTCAGCACATAGTAATCTGTACAGAAACAGTTTATGATGACCCTAACAATTGTAAGAGGGCCGCGACTTTCCTGTCCCGATGGCTCATTGATTTTGATTTTTTTCGAAGTATTCAAATAAAAAAAAAGTGTATACACCACATCTTACGACAGAATGCATACGAATTCCCCCAAAAACCTCGTGTTCGT
The DNA here is from genome assembly GCA_963572265.1 of Caenorhabditis doughertyi. Classification (NCBI taxonomy): domain Eukaryota; kingdom Metazoa; phylum Nematoda; class Chromadorea; order Rhabditida; family Rhabditidae; genus Caenorhabditis; species Caenorhabditis doughertyi. The sequence goes on from OY751556.1 coordinate 26,949,668, forward strand.
CCACCTATAATATGTATACTATTATTTCAGCAAACAAATGACATCCACATTTTTCACATTTGGCGGTATATTCCTTTTCATGAACTGCCTTTATCTTATCATCGCTTATTGTTATCTCTTTATAGTTTTGAGAAAACAAAATTCTCGAATTGAAAAATCTTTTAAAATTTCAAAACGAAACCTTGAATCTCGAAAAAGAGAAATGCGATTATTTATCATGTGCACCATAATTGTGGCTGTACAACTAACAATTTTGGCATTTTTCTCATTGAAAATTTTGAAATTTTATGAATTATCTGTTGACGAATTTTATTTGTTTTATAATGCATTGAGGTAACCTTCAGGGGAAAACAAAAGTTTCCAGAAAATTTTTTTCAGTGACCTTTTCGCTTGTATCAATCCATATTTGTTATGGATTTTTTCGGATTCTCTTCGGAAGTTTGTGCTTCAGAGACTTGGAATAAAAAGAAGAGAGGCAGAAAAAGAGACAGTTGCAGCAGTTACAGTACAATCTGTTGGAATTTAGAGGAGTGAATGTATCAGTAATGTTTTCAAAATTTCAATAACTTTTATGTTTTTATGTCGAAACAGTTTTGAAACCAAAAAGAATGAAGTTAAATTTGTTTCATTTATTTCTTTATTCAATGTGCGGGTTTATATTTGCTGCTTATTTTCCGTTTTTCATAGAGAACTTTCTCGAAAAAATGTGGCCGAGGAGCCGACAACCGTTTTCTACTTTTTTAAACTATTTTTTCAAAATCAAACCAAATAAAAAAATGGAGATTTGTAAAAAAAAACATATGAAATAAAGAGAAAAACGGGGCTTCTCGTTGTCGGATTCTCGGCCGCACTTCTGCGGTCATCGGTTCGCAACGTGCAATTTTGAGCGCGAGCTGTCCGTTTAAAAACAATTTTTGTTTTTTTTTCTTTACAAAAAAGGGACCAGCATGAAGAAAATAAACCAGAGATGTAATTTGAAAATTTTGACTTTGGTCCCACTCCTGTTGACAGTTTCAACTAATTTTGAATTGCCGTCCGCTAAATTTTTTCTCATTATCGAAACAAAAACAAAATAAAATAAAACAAAATAAAAAGTGGTCAAGTCAATTTCGGTTTCAGAAAACTAAAGCCTTGGTAATTTTGTGGACTTTTGTCAGTTAGATTTCCATGAAATTGCTCTATTGTACCAGTATATTATTTAATGTTCTTGCATTTTTAAAATCATTATGGTTAGAAATTACACAAAGTCGAAAGATTTTTTTTAAAAATTGAGAAAGACTACTCTTTTGAAAAATCCTGATATTTCAAAATTTGTGTTGAATGTAACCAATGAAATATCAAAAGATCTTTTTTTTTCTTCTGGTCATTGGAATTTTTCAAGTTACATCATTTGGAATACTGAACAAAAAAAATCGAGAACACAGACCAATCAAAGCGACGCAGACGCAGAAAGATGGAGGAAAAGTGACCGAAAAGTGTATACACGCGTAAAGTTTGTAGTGAACGTAGTTGATGTAACCTATACACAAGAAGGGAGAGCCAGTATATAAACAGAGAATAAGTCAAGATTTTGAAAAGTCATTTCTGATTTTGAATTTTTATTTCTACCTGGAAAAACAATGGCATCTTACACTGCTCAACGTAAGTTTTTTTGGGTTAAGAATTTTGATAGTTTTGTGCTGTTTCGACAACTTGACAAAATGCCTAGATTTTTTGAACAGACAATGGTTTATGGCTTTATAAACACGTTCGATTGGTTTTTTCAGTAGGGAACTTTTCCAGATTTAAATTTAATTATTTTTATTTTCTATGGAAAGTTCGAGAAATTTTCCAATTTTTCGGAGCTGATTCCGCAAAATCTTGTCTGGAAATGCTTATCATATAGAGCTGAAATTCTGAAAAAAGCTAACCGATCCAAAAGCTCGGCAAAGGATTCCAATATCCTAAAATGGACAATTAGTGGTTCGATTCATTTTCCCGTAGTAACGATGGTTGAGAGCTAGGCCTGAAAAACTGACAAATCGTTTACTGTTCCGAAACCTTGATAATTAATTTCATTTTTTTTTCAATATACAATTCAATGCCAGAGTTTTCCGTGGTGAATTTTTTGGAAAACTTTTAGAATCAGATAATCAATATGGCGTTTTGAATTCCAATATTAGTTTCAATGCAAAGTTCAAAAAATCGTGCAGTTTATCGAAGCTAATTTCGGAAAGTTTAACACGCTGCTTATGCCCATATCAAATTGAAGTTCCGAAAAAATCTTTTCTGGCCTAAAATCTTGACTAATATTTCCAAAATTTTCAATAAGCAATTTCCCATTTGTACACCATTCAGAAGCCGAAGCCGCTCTCAAGCCACAATTCGAGGCGTACGGAAAAGCTGTTGACAACGAGGAATGGGCTGTAGTTGAGGGATATTATCATCCAAATGGAGTCCTAGTTCACAAGGATAAGGAGGCTGTTTATGGAAATAAAAGTAAGTTTTTATTTACCTTTGACAGACAGGATTTGTAGTTTTATAGTGAAGCATACTGTAGACCCTATGAATGCAAATTATTGAAAAATAAGTAGACTGTTAATTTAAATGTCCTATGTGAAACGGAAACCATTAGAGCGAAAACTGCAATTCTTTTCAGTTTCAATTTTTTTGTTTTGAACGAATACCGAAGAATGAGGTGTTCCTTTTAATCAAAATTGTTGGAGTCAGAACTTTTCTAATTATCTGTTTTTCATATCCAGCAGACAATCATAGAAATCAGTTCTGATGATACAAGCAGTTCTCAAATTCGGCAGTTCCCAGTAAAATTAACCCCTAAACTTTTATTTTTTACAGTTTCCACAGCTTGATAAATATAGTTGCATTATAATAATAGCATTAAAATCAAGGTATTCTCTACTTTCAGCTATCACCGCCTATCTTGCCAAATTCGCCGAGGGAACTGGAAAATCCGTCGCCACTGTCTCGAATGCCAAGTATGAAGGAGCTGGAGATTATCTCATTATCACTGCTGATTTCTCGGCTGATACTGAAAAAGCTGGAACTGTCAAAGGAAAGTTCTTGCAAATCTGGAAGAAAGAGGGAGATAGACACTTGGTTTACCACGATGAATTCGAGATCACTGCTTAGATTATGTCATTGTATTTCATGTTTTGTATTGACTTGGTAAATAAATGATCATGATTTTTTAAATACTGTTTGATTATTAGGTTTCAAAAAGTTTGATGTTCCAAAAAATTCATAAATATCTGTTTAGGTACACCACTAGTTAGTTTAATTGGTACTTGTTGTCGTGTAGAAATGGTTGAATCGAAAAAAGAATGCCGCTCGCTTAGAGTGGATGTTCATCGGAATTCCAGCATTACAAAGTTTTTCTTCAAATTATTCAGAACTTATAATCAACTTTTCTAAAATAAAAATCCGACGAATATGGGCTGATGTACTAGTTTATCTTGGAATGGCGCAAACTTTTTCAGAACATTTTGAATCAGTAATCTTATTTTTAACTTTTAATAGTTTGTTTTCTGTCGCTCCCCTCGTTTTCCGGGTTTAAATTTTTAAAATTTAATTCACTGTTTCAGAATCTTAACAAAACACTTATACATTTTTCAACAGACAATTTTTTGGCCACTTGATATTGGGAAACTAGTGAATCTCTTTTCATTGTATTTCTGAATATGTTTTGCGAGGCCAAATGGTTGCAGATTACCAGAACAGATTATCGCTTGTCTGAAGAAGTGGGTCTGTAACCGATTTGTTTAGTTTTTTGTTTTGAATCAAACTTGGGAGTATGCGTAAAATCAGACTGGAACCGCTATCTTGGAAAAAGAAGAAGCCATTCTAGAAGCCATCTTGAAAAACTAATCAGCTTTGATAAGTACAATTACTGCTCTGAAAAGCCTATAAAATGACGTAATAATCTGTTTTGAAACAATATGATTCCCATTCCTACTGTGCAACATCGTCAGATAAGTTCAGGCCAGTCCACTTTATAGGACACCTAATTCTTCTTGAAATTAGAGCACCGCCATTAATTTTAGTCACTAATTTTTCTTGGATGATGCAACCTTTTTCTGAACACTTTGTATCAGTAATCCAATCTCCATCTACATATAATCTGTATGTTTTTTGTCTATTTCGATCATTAGCATTATCTAAATACGATTACTGTTATGAAAAGTCTTTGAAACGGTACACCAATCTGTGTTTCTTTAATAACGTATACATGATAAGCAACAATGTTCAATTCAATAGCTTCGCCACAAAAACTTCGTTGAAATTATACGCAAATTAATCGGAAGTTCGAATTCCAAACATACAATGATGCAAACTTTTTCTGAACATTTTGCATCAGTAATCCAATTTCCATCTCTAATCAGTTTGTTTTCTATCTCCCCTTGTCTATTCTGTTCCATACAAAACCTTTGGTCTATCGATGTCATATCACATTACCATCACCTCTCTTTTTCGAAAAAATTCCAATCTAAATTTCAAATTTTGAATTTAATTCAATTCGTTCTCCATTCTCTCTACACAACAAAAACCAGTTTTCAATACCACATAAATCCGTGTTTTGTGCTATTCTCTTCCTCTCTCTCTCACTTCATTTCGGAACAGAAAGGTTTCGTTTCGAAAAAAAAGTATACCTCGTGGGGGCAAGTGGCGAGAGTGAGACAGATAGAGAAAAGGATAAGGGGGAGGAGAGAGAAAAAGAGAGATAAGAGGAGGAGGTGGAAGTGTATATATAGAGGTGACAACTTGGGGTTGGAGTATGATAGATTGGGATAGGAAAGCAAGTTGTCATATTTTTCCGAATTTCTGAGAATTCAAGATGACTCCTGAAGGTGAGTTCTTTGAAATTTGAAGTTTATGCTTTTGCATTTTTAGTGAAGAGTCTTTGTTCCAATATTATTATTTGATAGAAAAATGAAGAATGCCCTTCTATTAGAGGTATTTCTGGAGACATTAGTGAGGAACGGAGTTTTCGAGAAATTATTGATGAATGATTCATTGATTTTATAAGCAATTTATTACCTATTCCAAAAACTTATGACCTTATAATCTGGGCCTTGAGGTTTTCTTATATTACATGTTCAGCGTTGAATTAACTCTACAATATTGATAAAAAGATTCGGTCTAATTAACCAGGTTTCAGAAACAGTTTTCAATTATCTATTTTGTGAGAGGCACAATGGTCGAGAGGAATAAAGTATGCTCTCCTAAAAGAGCTACTGCAAAATAGATTAGTGTGATTTCTATTCATTTTTGTATATCGCTTGACGATGGAGTTATCGAAATGTGTGATAGAAAGTCTAAAGAAACTTTGAGCAAATTTTGCAATCTATGTAACCTGAAAGTTATAGTTTATAGAAGAAACGTTTGATTAGTGAAAATACTTCCTCCAAAAATAATAAAGTTTGTGAGATAGCTAGGAATTATTCGTTTTATAAGGCTAAAAAGTTGAAAAATAAACTATATTTTAATGGAAGACTAAATTCTAATAGTGGGTTTACAGAATGAGAAAATCCGCTGATATATTATAGAATGGTATGTTGAGGCTTTAGTATTCCATTTACATCTGTGGGGTGTCGCTTTTTAAAATTTTGAAATCATAAATCTTTTTTGTCGAGTGATTTCGAAATTTGCAACCTGTAAATCCTGTAGTTGAGCGCATTTTGTTTCTGGTTTTCTATCGACGCGGATCGTTGTAATAATGATGTAAAATTTCTTCAAAACTAATGAAGTTTGAGAAACAGTTTCAAAATTGTAGGAAGACATCTCATAAAACCAAATTCCATTCCTCAAAATTTTCTATTTTCGCCCTTATTCCAGAAGCCGAAGCCGCTCTCAAGCCACAATTCGACGACTACAAAAAGTCAATTGAGAACACTGATTGGGATTCCGTTGCCACTTTCTATCATCCAAATGGAGTCATTGTCAACAAGGGAAAAGAGGCTACCTATGGAAAAGATGGTGAGTGGACTTTGATCTGTTGATTTTCAATTCGAAAATTCCAATTTGATATTTGAAACCAAAGTGTACTTTTGTTTTCGATTAAGCTCAAATGTTGAGCTTGCTTCTGAAGTACAATCAAATTGATCTCGACATGAGTTTTGTTTTGAAAATTGAACTTTTAATGTTGAACTTTTATTTTGGCATATAGCAAATCTATCTTAAATTTTTGGACTATTATGCCAGCCAACTCAAAAATAACCTTTTCCAGCCATGAAAGCCGAATTCGTCAAGTTCGCTGAGGGAACCGGAAAATCCACCACCGAGTTCACCAACGCCAAATACGAAGGAACTGGAGATTATCTTGTCATCACTGCTGACTTCACTTCTGAAACTGAAAAGGCTGGAACTGTCAAGGGAAAATTTATTCAAATCTGGAAGAAGGAGGGAGATAGACATTTGATCTACCACGATGAATTCGAAGTTATCGCTTAGATTCTATCTTCTCTGTCGACCCTGTTCAAACTACACACGAAATAATAAAACTATACTTTTCTAATAGTGCAAACAAACAAAGTGAAGGGGTGTTAAGTGGTAAATGTAAAAGTAGAATGTAGTTTTGAAGGTATTCAAATCAAATAAAGATTTATTGATGTATCAAGGAACACTTCTAAAATCATTGGAATGCATTCTTTCTGTTTGAAACTGATATTTAAATTTATAGGTTTCAAAAACTTTTTTTGCAATTGAATCTTTTTCAGCAGTAATGGTTCTTTGGTAGAAGTGTCAACAACTGGAAAGTTAGTTCAACAGTAGTGCACTCATTTTCATTACAAGTTTACCGTAACGTAAATTTATATGTAGAAAAACATCCGTTCGGACTAGTGTTTTCCATTTTGTTTGATAGTTCAAAGCTTTGGTGAAACTGATATCTAAGTTTGTTTTCAGAAAAAAGTTTTTGACAAAGCCGTTCAGGAATGTCAAAAGATGCTGGAACTAGTGCGTATATGTACATTTTTTGAAATAAAATCTTCATGAAACAGGCTGAAAATTTTTGAGATTTTCAAAAAAAAAAAGGTTCAGACAGTAGTGTATGCTCTACTATGGCAGCTCAACTTCAAACAGCATTCTTCAGAAACATTTGATTCAGTTCGATAGTTAGAGACAAGTAGCACATCTTGGTCAACAACTGAAAGTCTCCAGAAAATGTCAGAAAATTGAAAGAATTGTGAAACAGAAAATGTAAAACAGCATTTCGATGAGCTTCAACGACCGATTTACAACGTTTTTTTTCCAATTTTTTTTTCGATTTCGTAACGACGAGTAAAAAAAATTTAGAAAATTTATGTGTTATGAGAACATCTTGGTTTTATTTACAATTCTCATGAAACTGGCACCTGAATTCATAAATTTTTAACAACCAAAAAGCTAAGCAACTTTGATTGGATTCTTCACGAATACTTACTAGTTATTTCAAATTGATAGTTAGGACCCATTAATGACCAAATACTGAAAACTCCAAAAAAAATCAACTTTCATTAAAATATTGTAAAACAGAGAGCATTTTTTTGTGATGGCCCTCTACTATCGGGACCCATCCACAATATTTTTCCCGAATTTCTTTGATTTTGTAAATTTGAATTTGAAAATACTGGACTCAAAACAGTTAGCAACCTAAAGAGAAGTTATTGGGAACAAATCTATTTTATTTCACTATTTCATCGAAAGTTTATGAAACAGACTAATGAAACGCTATTAGTTGCTGTTCCATTTTATAATATTCTACCTACTTGATAGCTCGTGATACAAGTTTTAAGATAATTTAACGTTTCATCATTGTTGAATTAAATAACTGAAAAGCTCTCTACTAAGTGAAAAAATCAATCGTTATTGGAATAGTGAACATTCGGAATTGATCATTTCTACCAAACTCCTATGAATTCAGCTGTTCAAACAGATCATTAGAACGTGGCGATCTATGAGAAAAATCATTAATGAGCTTGTTTGTTTTGGCTCTTTCATTTCGTTACGTTGCTATATTGGCGCATTGATTCATCTTTTTTTCCAAAATATTGAGGTTCAATTTTTAGATATTTTCTAGTAGATATGTATCACAATGCAAATTCTGGATCTTTGAGTATCCTATTGCTAGTCATACTTCTGTTTATTTCGCTATCTAATTATTATAGTTTTCATAACATTGGTAAGTCATTTATCCCATTTTGAGATCAACTTCTTCAAAACTTTTTTTTCAGAAATAAACTCAAGGAAACCTTCAACCGAACCATACAATCCATTGAGCATCTACCAATCAAATGCAATGAAAGAGCTTCGAAGAGCTGCTCTATTATCAGCTTCGAGTGATAGAAAATCATTATTGAATGCATCTTTTGGAACAAATAATCAAGAATTTTACAAAAAAGTAAAGTTAGAAGCACATTGTGAGCAAAAAGAAAGAATTGGAGAGAAAGGGGATGGTGGGAAATATGTTTGTAATCCGAAAATGGTTCGAAAGGATTGCACGTGGGTTCTTTTTCGGGAATTCGAACTTTACTGTTATACAATTATGACAAAATCTGTTTTAGTATAGTTTTCATATTAACAGATTCGATTTCGTTGTTTGTATTCGAGATAGATTTCTAACATCAAAAGAACTTCTTGTCTATGTGAAACTAGAAACTTTCCAACATTATAATTCTTACCTCTTTGAATTCAAAAATAGAGCTTTACTGTTATGAAATCAAAATAATAGTTTATTATGTCTAGTTCATCTGATTAAAAAATAAAAATTTTTAGATTAATGTCATTGGGCTTGAACAATCAAATCGGATATGACAAACACATTTATGAAGCAACAGGGAAGCAATGCAAACTCATTGGAGCTGACATGGCAAGTTGTTTTGACGGTTTCATTATTGAGATATAACAAGTACGTAGGAGAGGCCCATTAGTCGCTCAGTGGGTGATAAAGTGAATAAGTAGTGCCAAAAACTTTCTCTCCATCTTTAAATTTTCAGTTCCCCCAGCGAGAAGAAACCCTAGAGGCTTACTCAAAAATCAACGGAGAGATATTTCTTGGAAAGATTCCTGACAACATCACAATACCGGAAATGTTAGAAAAAGCTGGAAGACGAGAAGTTGAACTTTTAAAAATAGATATTGAGAAAGGAGAATACACAGGATTGGAACCACTGATTAGGGAATATTATGTGTGTCAGATTTTCATTGAAATTCATGGGCTGCCAGTTGATCATTTGAGAATGCTTCAGACAATGGCTAAGTAATACTTTTATCGTCTTATTTTTGAAATCTAAAATTTATTTTTTTAGGTATGGTTTCCGAATATTGAATGTGGAAGAGAATATTTATTGTTCAAGTTGTTGTGAATACAGTTTGATAAATGATCTATGCATGGCTCAGTTTGGAGCCATTCCATTAGCTGTGATTATTCCTCAATTGAATGAGTTGAATAAATAATTTGTGGAGATTGATACAATATAAAAACTTGCATAATACCATTTTGGTAAAATGAAAAGAGTGGTTAGTCGAAGAAACGCTTAAGGCGAGTTTCCTTGGTTTCTAAATGCCTCAATAATTCAACACCAATAGTTTAAAGACACTGAATCTTGGTTGAAATATTGTCTGATGTGAGTTAGCCCAATTCTGGTGCAAAATAGCATTTGAATGAAGCTTATCGATTCCTGTTTCTGTGATAAAATGAATAGATAACGTACTTTTCTTTTTAACTAATTTTAGTCCCTCATCTTCATCGCGAAACAAGTCTGCACTCCCAGTCCTACTACTACTCTTACCTTCCCAAGCTCACAAGACACACCACCCTGTAACATCAAAGTAACGTTTGGCGCGTAAGTCGTGTCACGAAAGTTGCGCCAGCAAAGAGAACAAAGAGAATGCTAATGAATTGATCCGTCATGTGTCCATCAACCCCCAAACGTCAATATTCGAATCATCTTCTTAGCGGGTAACGTAACTTTTCTTCTTGCATGGCATCTAACTTTCTTTTTTTTTTCGGATGATTTAGGTGCATTTTTTCTTATATTAAGCTCACCCAATTTTTCACTTCTGTCTCATTTTTAAGTTATTTACAATAGAGATAGTGAATAACATGCATTATTGAGCTATTGAAATTTTGTTTGGGTAACAAGATTAGTCTTTTTCATGTAACAGAAGACAAAAGTTTTCTCGTTTTCTTCAACTTTTTTTCGATGTATCTTCGATGAATGATCGACAATCAAATGAGCCAAGGGCAATAAGTCTAGCATATGATTCAAAGCAAAAACTAAAAATTCCTCCGTCATCGTACCAGATTTTTTCTAATCTCCGGCGCAATATAATCACTATGTTTCAGATGACTATGAAATTCCTCAACTTTCCATTTCTTGCTCAAGAAAATATATTAAAACAAATGCAATTGAGTGAAGTATTTCTCATGTCACTTACTTCACACAAATGTGAAAAAATGATATTAAAAATAAAATGGAGAGAAATTGAAAAGATTTTTTGTGAGTATAAGGAAGGAGGTGTCGAAGTAACAACGCGTAACAAAAATGGAAAAAGCGTCGGAATATGTAGAATATATCCAAAAAACTTTACGTGGCATTGTCGTCAGATAGAGGAAATCAGATTAAGAGAAGCTAGTCATTTTGTTGGGTAAGTACTAAAGAAATAGTTTTCCATTTGAGTTTCATAATTTCCAGGTTAGCAGCACCACGGTGGCCAATACTGATTATATACTCGAATAAACTTAATGATCCCATAGTCGACGCTATTCATAATCAAATTGATCGCGTGTTCGGAAATCATATTTTGTATGAATTGAAAACCGAAGCAATTGAAGCAAATAATATCTATCTTCCAAAGTCCATTAGAGCTATTAGAACCCGTATTAGCCAAGTTGGTTCTGACTCATCCAAATTCGAAATTAACGCGAAATTTTTGGATGATTACTTTTTGAGACAGCCAAAACATGAATTTGTTTTCTTCAATGCAAATCAATTGGTTGGTAAATTGAAGTTCGACTCAAAAATGTTCGAATCCGAAACATTGGTAGTATCATTTATGCACGATTTTGACATGAACATTGATGTGTTGCTCGCATTCAAAGGTCAAAAATTATATATTTATGGGACAGTTTTCACGGATTTTCAAATCATTCGATTTTTGAAAAAATGGAAATCCAAGAAGCTCTATCAAACAATAAAGTCACTCAGAATTTCAACGCATCCGGGAACTCACTTCAATCCTAATAAAATCGAAAATAATGCGGATTTCAAAAGAATGAATCAATTGGCAGAACCACCAGTTTTCCGGCAAAATCCAAGGCAAGTTTTAGTCTAGTAATTCCCAATAGAAATTAAACATTTCAGAGAGATTTATGATGATCCTATGGTTCAAAAGTTTTTGAATTCAACGGTTTCGATTTCTTCCTATATTGTCCGAGATGATGGGATTGTTGCATATGTCCATGTCACGGAGAGGCTATTGGTGCTTGAAGTTCAAGAATTCACTGAGAAGAAACTTCTGGCGGAAAATTAAATAGGATGGTGAAAAAATTAAACAAAAAATTCAGTTGCATGAGCTCTTATATACGTTACAAGGAATTTCTGTTCAATAATAATGTGAATTTTGTGAATTGAAAGACTTGAATAAATAACTTCTAAAAGGACCTTCTGACCTGTTTTGAAACTGAAAAGGGAACGACACTGAAAAAAAATAGAACAATATCCGTCGAAAAGCGGCAAAAAAAAGGCAAAATGGGAAAAAAATGTCCTCGAGAACTACACGGTTTCTCTTCCCCTGCCCGTGTAGTGCGAGTGGGCGCGGCCACCGAAAGTGATTCTATGCCAGGCGATTCTATGGTTTTTGGAGTAGTTTTCGTGATTTCAGACAATGAGAATCTAATTCTGTTTTAAATAATCTACCAGAGTTCTGAGATAACTTGTCACGAATTCAAAAATTCCGTGTGGCTCTCTTACAAATAGAAACCGTGTGTAGAAATAAGAATTAAAATAGTTTTTTTTTCTCCTTATTCCTAACTATCCATCCCTGTATTTAAAAAGAATTCAGAAGTCAGACACGTTTTCCGGATATCTGTGACGTGCCACAGAGGGTTTTTTCAAGTCTGTCTAAGATCTCTTGTTTATTTTTCAAATAAAACATCAAAATATTTTCTTACAAATTTTTCTAACTGATTTAATATCCAGCCGGTGAGTTTCCAGACTTTCTTCTATAATCCGCCGCTACAGTATACTCGCCGCCATCTCTTGTAATTGGGTAAACAATTGCCAAACTCTCCTCAGTCTTCTCCATTTTCTGATCATGATCCTTCTCCAACTGTTCAAGGATTTTCTGAAAGAAAAATTGATTTGAAAAATTTCAATTGAATTTGAGACTAACATCAGAGAAGTCTTCCTCCACTTGTGTTTCGAAAGGTGTAAGTTGATTATGAACTCTTGGCATTTCAACTGAAAAAGAAACCTCTATCAAAAGGGCACTTTATCTGTTAAACATACCAATCTCCGCTGCATCTTGACCCATCAATAGTCCTCTTATCAGAGTTTGAGCCACCGAGGAAATAATTTTGGATCCTCCAGTTCCTCCTGTTACCATTTTGACTTCTCCATTCTTCGGATCAAATACCACAGTTGGACTCATACTACTCATTGGTCGACGTCCTGGTTGAATGTAGTTTGCTGGAGTTGGCTCAAATCCCCAATGATTTTGGAATCCGGGAGTTGAGAAATCATCCATTTGGTTGTTATAGATGAAGCCGTATTTGGAAAGCATTTTGGAACCAAATCTGGAAAAATTCTATTTTTCACTTTTTTAATGTTCGGAGTGATTGTTAGGTCATTTTGAGTTTTTAGTGAAACCGTCTAAGTTTTCCCGAAAAAAACTGAAGAATTAAAAGAAGACTGAAGTCACATTTTCAATTTTCACTCGAACTTTATTTTTCATGCTAATTCCATTTTTCATCAAAAAATGGCTAAACAAATTGGTTTTTAGCGCACAAATCGCAAGTTACAGTTTCATGGCCGTGGCCGCGTGGCCGAGAATCTTAGAGAACATAGCCTTCTTTTCCCTTTTTTCTTCAAATTTGACACGTAAACTAGTAGAAGATTCGTCACACAGCTATGAGAACTAAGTGAAAGAGCAAAAAATATACAAAAAAGGCCCTCGCACTGTCGGATTCTCAGCCGCCCTGCCGCGGTAACCAGTCTGTAACTTGCAATTTTGGACTTGATTTGCACGCTTCTGACAAATTTTGAGTGATATTCAGTGAAAAACTAGAATAAGCTGATAAATCCATTCTCCAAGTGACAGTTATATACATACTCACGCAGTGTTAATAGACGAAGTAAGTGAAACAGCATTTCCATCATCGTCAACCACACTGATTTGGGAAGTTCCACTATCAAGAACTGCTGGTGCTGTAATTAAAACAATTGGTCACAATATTTTCTGTTTCGTGAGCTTTTCATTTAACTTAAAAATTTTCATCAGCAATGGTCGATTTTGATAAGTACCTGAGTTCAAATAATACTCCAATTCTTGTCCCTTATCTTTAATCTTTTTGCTCAAAGTTTTAATCCAATCTCTGCAAATTTCCAATTAACCAAGCTCTTGTAGCACTTGCTCACTTATCTGTCAAATTCCTGGCCAATCTCATTGAATATACAGAAAATCGTTCATCTCCAAGTTGGCCACGTTGACCATAAGCCAACTTTTGAGCTTCAATCAAAACGTGGTAAAAGTCAGCGTCATTGAACATTTTCTTATCTTTGTATTGCGCTGAAAATTTGATTAAAACGAGAATTTTCAAAGAAAAAAGTCAGATCTCACATTGAACGAGTCGTGGAATAACTTGAGTAATAGTCCAGGAAGATGGAGGCGGTGGTCCACACATTCTGTATTTTCCAAGATCAGCGTAGAGCGTTTCTGAATATGGCACCAATTAGGAAAACGTCTTCTGAATATGAATTTTACCTGAAACATGAGTTTCATAATTTCTCATATCATCCGCAGTGATAATTCCTCCATTTGCAGTCATTTCACGGATGATTCCTTCGGCAATAGACCCTTAACAAAACCAAATTTGACCTGATATTTTGATGACTTTTTCTACCATTATAAAACAATTGCACTGGATCCTCTGATCTTGCAATTGCTCTCAATAACTTTGTTAATTGATAATTTGGCACAATCTCTCCAACTTCATAATACTCTCCAGTGTACTTTGAAGTATACAAAGCCTTGATAGCTTCTGCCTCCGGTCTACCCACATATTTTGTGATTCTATTGAGATAGTTGTACATGGCTTCATGCATCGGGAAACCTTTTGCTAATTGAGCAGCTGGCATTACTAGATCAGACCATGGAATCACTTTTGATCCATATTGTTTATAAGCTGTCCATAATCCATGAAGTTCCCCAGGGATTCCAACAGATTTATATCCAAATTGAGCAGATTCCTTGTCATTTGAGTACATTCTCTCGGTGGCATTCGCTGGAGCAGTTTCCCGAGAGTTTAGAAAAACGCATTTCTTTTCTTCTCTGTAAGTTTTTGTCGATTCGAGAACGATAAAAGCGTTTTTCACATCATTAACATAACATTCCCATCAGTCATTTATAGAAAACTGCGAGTTTTCCAGGATTAAAGGGAGTCGCTTTTTTCTCTCTTTTTCAAGATGAATTAGGTAAGGTATTGAGTTTAAGTTATGAGGTTGTAAATTAAAATGATAATGAAACAGTAATTTTACTAGAAAGGACTACGAAACTAACGGAATTTCATGTAAAATTAATTTTAAAATTTGACAGTGAATTTAACCTCATTTCGAATCAGTGTTTTGCATACTTGTCAAAAATCGGCCCGGCCCGGCCCGGCCCGCTCGGCCCGGGTTCCAAAAATTTTATTTTTCGACCTCATTTTTCTTGATTTTCAGCTCAATTTCGAAATTTTTCCTGGGTTTTTATACTTGAAAAATGATGAAATTTTCCTTCTAGAAAACATATGCCAAATTAGAAGCTGAAAAACCGTGAAAAAAAAGTTTTCGAAATGCGAAACATGTTTTGGCCTAAACCCCGGGCCGGGCCGGGCCGGTAGAAATTTCTCAATCGGCCCGGCCCGGCCCGGCCCGTGACAAGTATGGTATTTTGTTTTGAAAAACTTACTTCAAATAAATCACAATAAAATCGCCTCCACCAATTCCTGTGGCATACGGGAGAACGACTCCATTGCAAAATGTTGCACCGATTGCGGCGTCCACAGCATTTCCACCTTGGATTATTATGTTTCTGAAAGAAGAGGCGTCGTCGGC
This sequence comes from Caenorhabditis doughertyi, assembly GCA_963572265.1. NCBI lineage: Eukaryota > Metazoa > Nematoda > Chromadorea > Rhabditida > Rhabditidae > Caenorhabditis > Caenorhabditis doughertyi. The sequence goes on from OY751556.1 coordinate 26,964,958, forward strand.
CAAATCGGGAAAATTAAAAGAGAAGTCAATTTTCCTTGTGAATGAAACAGTAAATTTTCTGAATGCTTCGAATCAATACAGCCCAAAATCAGAACTTCGAACAAATCAGAACTGGTCAGATCATCACTTGTTTTGGTCTTTATCAGCCAGTTTCCACAAGACTAGATTCGATTTAGGTTTGGTACAGAAGTTTCTTGAGTCTGACCCTTACAAGATTTGAAATTTCTAGAACAACCCGGATAAGAACAGTTCAAATGCATTTTTTCGAAAGTTTATCACATCTATATCATTGGTACAGTGATAGCTCCGGTCAGTTATGATTCAGTCTTGATTTTTAAAAATTTGTAGCACCAGTTCTGACAAATCCACAGCTTTTATCAGTTACAGTTCTGATAACGACATGTCTCATTCAGAGTTTTGAATCAGGGTGGCGCTATTCTCAAAAAACCTCACCTTGCAATTTCAGCACAGAACCCGGAGTCAGCAACCGCCGCTGCATTCTTGAATTTTGCTGATTTTGGCCTTGGCTCAATAACGACATGCTCTGTGTGATGAGCTCCGGTCACGTTGTATACAGTGGCGATGATAGCCCAAAGAAGAAGAATAACGGCTAATACTGATAGAAGTAGAATTCCAATGTGATATTTTCTGAAACCATCAAGAGTTTTTGAAACTTGAAATTTTCATAAAACTCACTTTAACTTTTTCATGAGAATCCTCTCTTGAGCCATATCAGCTCGGGAGTCTATCACAACTACCATTCTTTTTCAAACTTGAACAGTTTCAAAGGGCAGTATTTAAATATGAAAAGAAAAATGTGAAAAAGTGAGTCGATTCGTGTCTCAGTGCTAAAGTTTCATGTGACCCTCCATGACATAATTTTATGCAAATCCCGAGTTACTTTTCCAGTTCTGATGATATTGCGGTGAAACTTTTTGACGAGATGATTTTTTGTGAAATCGATGTATGTAACGATTTGAATAGGAAAATGAGAACAAAAGGACACAGTTTCGAAAGTTCCATAAGAATGAAGCAGAGATTAGTTCATCAATTTGATAGAACCAAACGTTTTTTTCGCATTTTTACACCCATATTTGCGTTTACTTATTACCGAAGTTTGAACTAACAGCTATTGTAATGAAATTGAAACATTTATTATTTCGGTAACAGCCTATTTTGAAATTTTCCACACAATTTTTTTTTGATATTCCTGACAGAACGTTTTCAATGGAAAAATGATAACAAAAGAACACAGTTTCAAAAGTTCCATAAGAACGAAGCAGAGATTGGTTTATCAATTTTATTAAAACAAACTCGTTTTCCATTTTTACATCAATTTTTGCGTTGATCACCGAAGTTTGAAATACAGTGGCGGGCAATGGTGAGTGTACCTCTGAACTTTCGTTAATAGCTCATCAGAAATAACTCTGATTGGTCTGGAAATTTTTTTGGGGACTCCTGAGTGACTCTGGAGTACTCCCAGATGTTTTTTGAAAAAATAAGTTTTCTTCGGATTCTAAAGTTTTTCGCCGAATTCTGAATTCGAAAAATCCAGAATAAAAATATTTTTTGGCTCTTTCAGAATTTTTTCTAGTTGTGTCCAAAACATTGCTAGGGACACAGAAGAACAATTTTTGACGTTAGATCGCAAGTTAATTTTGTGATTCCGACGTCAGAACTCCAGAAGTCCGAATGTTGATCTTCCCTCGGGGCATCATAACGTGGCTGGTAGTGATCAGATCGAAATAAAAAATCATTCCTATACAGCTTTTAAGTTGTTTAACAAAATGCAATCAAATTTGAAAGTTTTGGAACAAATTATTTCTCCGCTTTTTACCGAGATTCGTCATTTCAAGAGAAGTTAGTAAAATGTGGAAAACTAATTGTTCCCAAAACTTTCAAATTTGATTGCATTTTGTTAAACAACTTAAAAGCTGAATAGGAATGATTTTTTATTTTGATCCGATCACTACCAGCCACGTTATGATGCCCCGAGGGAAGATCAACATTCGGACTTCTGGAGTTCTGACGTCGGAATCACAAAATTAACTTGCGATCTAACGTCAAAAATTGTTCTTCTGTGTCCCTAGCAATGTTTTGGGCACAACTAGAAAAAATTCTGAAAGAGCCAAAAAATATTTTTATTCTTGATTTTTCGAATTCAGAATTCGTCGAAAAACTTTAGAATCCGAAGAAAACTTATTTTTTCAAAAAACATCTGGGCATACTCCAGGGTCCCTTAGGAGTCCTCAAAAATTTTTTTAGACCAATCGGAGTTGTTTGTGATGAGCTATTAACGGAAGTTCAGAGGTACACTCACCATTGCCCGCCACTGTATGTAACAGCTATTGTAATGAAAGTGAAACGTTTATGATTTTTGTTACAGTTCTGAAATTGCTGTGTGAAAAAAAATTTGACATACTAAAAATCTTGTTTCATTTTTATCAGAATTCGTGCTCCACTTATTTTTTAATATTCCTTGTTTTATATGTAGGCGTCTCATTTGTTTTTGCTGATGTGCTGATTGACAAGTTTTTACTCCGATTTCCGATCCCTACAGATGTATAGTTTACTAGTGAAAAACGCTGAAATCAGTAATCGGGCTTGGCCTGGATGACCACTCCTTCCAGACTATTTTCATGAAAGTTTTCAGTATATCAGTTTCCGTTTCATGCTCATCAGAATTAGTTGGACTTTTTTCCCCGAAACTTCTCCCTTGAACAATGTTATTCTTGATATTGTGCTATTTTACTCTGCTAAACTCTATCAGACTCCTGCCAGTCCGTTCGAGACGGTTCATATCGAATTTCCCAGACGATAATTTCATGTTTCATGCTCACTAGAATTAGTACTCCACTAGTTTCCTGGTAATCGTTGGTTTTCGTCATACATTTTTTGTTCTGATGTGATACATACAAAGCTCCGTTCTCTGAATTCTGATTTCCCAAGACAGTTTACTACGACTACAGTTTATGGTAATGCTAAGATCTCTTTATTGCCATTGGAGTTGATCAATCCAAACCGTTCCCGGATTTTTACATAATATTTTCCAGACTGTCAGTTCCTGTTTTATGCTCATTAGAATTAGTACACCACTATTCCCTAGACACTCAGTCGAAGTTCCTTGTCCATGTGTTTTGTTACTAATAACAAGCTCCACCCCCAGACAAAAAACTAAGATCCCAAGATAATTGTCTATAATTTTTTTTTTCTTTCTTTTTTTTCTGTTTTCCATTCTCAACATCGTATAGTCGTATTCAAATGGAACACTTTTCACTTTCTTCCATAACTTCAATCGTCCAATGGATTTGTCTTTTCTTATCAGTTATCGTTAACATTCTCTTTCTCTTAATGATTCATCATAAAAGCCCAAAGAATATTGGTCAATATAAGTTCTTGATGATGTCATTTTCCATCACGTGCTTGGGATTTTCCGTTGCATCAGCGGTTGGGCGCCCGGTAAGACTAGGTGAATTTCAAATTTGAAAAAATGCGGTTTCAGACGATTTTGGTGCATGGAGATTGTGTGATTGTAACAAGCTCTATTGATAAAGCAACTATGCCAGGGGTTTTCAGACATGGATTAATACGTTAGTTTATAGACCTAATTCTTTCAAATTTCTTTAAAAGCTTCTAGTTATCTACTCAACTTCCTGCGCTATCACAATGTGTTTTATATCGACCCAGTTTGTTTTTCGATATTTTGCAGTTTGTCGGTAAGATTCGCGGGAAATAAAAACCACTTCCTTTTTATATTTTAGCCCTTCACTACTTTATTTATTCGCCGACAAACGTCTTTATCTCTGGTACCTGGGTATATTTTTTGTGGTACTTTACTGGTTATTTTTATGTCTTGTGATTTGTCGAAGAAGACCTGACATGACAGATTTTATGAGAGATGTTGTTATGGATAGGCTGAAAATGGGAATTGAAGACGTGGAATATTTTGGAGTAAAGTTTATGGGGCACAACTCAAATGGGGAAAGAACAGTGAGCCTCAATACAATTTATTTGATAGTCAATGTCACTTTGATTTTGGTCAGTTTCAGTTAGTCCGTTTATTTCGGAACAAATAAAAGAATGCAGTTCTGACAACGAATAGATTGAGTTTTTCCAGATCATAAACTCCTCAATTTGTATTTTCTGTGGTATCCGTACCTATCAGGCAACATCTGCTGTAACACAACATTGCGACTCTTTCAATCGACAAATTTTCTTCGCACTTATTGCACAGGTTTGTCTGTTTTCAGTTAAAAATGAGCGTTTTTGAGACCATGTTACAGAACATGGGATTGACAGAGTTCTCCAAAATTTTTACGGTATTCTACCGCTCAAGAGCTCCACTTTTGTGGTTCGTGACTTCTCTGTAGTTCTGGAAAAGTGGAGCTCTTGAGCGGTAAATCACCGTCAAAAGATTTTGGAGACCTGTAACAGTCCCTCTCTCTTTGGAATGCCTACGAAAAAAGCGAAAAATCACGATTTACCATTGAGAAAATGAAAACGCGCATTCTTTATGGCTAGTGCATCTTTTTTTGTGAGATTCTCCTCGTTATGTCCGTTAAGTTAATGATCTTTTTTCGTAGCTGCCCTTGATACATTCTTCGCAAAACAGAAAATTTTCAAAAATTTCAGACAAATATCCCAATAATCTTCTTATCTCTTCCTATCATCATTATCATTTTTACCCCACTTTTCAATTTCAACCCGGAAATTCTTATATTTATATGCTCATGCTCCATGTCATTTTACCCAATTCTGGATCCCCTAGCGGTTCTTTTCATTGTGGGAACCTACAGGAATAGTCTTATTCGTGAGTCTTCCGAATTGTTTTTCATGTCAAAACCTGTGATTTCAGCAATGCTAAAACCACGGAAATGGAAACAAATTGTGAAAAAGAAGCTTAAGACAATCAATGCGGTTTCAGTCATCCCACATATGGATATTCTTTGAGAAAAAAAATAATTTGATGTATATATATTTCACGTGAACTTCTCCCAATCCCTAGTTTTCTTATCTTTTCCCCGATCTTTTATTGATTTTTTCCTGAAAATAAATTCAGTTTTTGAATTGAAATCCCCTTAAACATCACATCCACATTAGCTGAAGAAAAGGATAAAGAACAGTGCGAAATGGATAAAAGTAAGCGTTTTTTTTGAGTTTCAGGCATATAAGAAATATATGCTCATGAAAGGGAAAAGCTATTAAATTATAACACCGAATTCGTACAAAAAAAATTCAAAACAACGTCAACGAAGCGCCCATGAGCCACATGAAAACGGAATTTCGGAGTGTCGTTGCAAAAATTTTGAACTTTTTTTTGTTGCTTATGTTTTCGGAACCTTCCAGAATCTTCCAGTTCCAAATTTCAGAGCCAATTAGCATGCCCGTGGAAGATCAGAAGAAAGAGACGGCCGAGGCAGCAGAGAAGGCAGCAAAAGCCGGATTAGTCAATCGTCTTTATGTGCATTTTGGACAAAAAGTGGGAATTGTCGAGTGGACAAAGTTGGAGCCACGTTTTGAGGTAATTGGGAGAGAAACAAAATATGACTAGGTTTTGAAAATTTGAGTGAAATTTTTGGCTTTCATGAAACTGAAAAAGTTTTAGAGACTGCTGATTTTTTTTTTCATCTTTCACAATCTCAATTCCAAAACCGTTTCTTAACCAGTTTCTTAATCAACTTTGCCCTAAGTGAACAGCTTTGAGAATTTGGTTGAACTTTCTGAGAATTCTGAAGCTGTGAAAATTTCACAGCCTTCTGATTTTTCATTTTTTTTTTCGTACGGGACAGTAAAAGTTTGAGAAAAAAAAAATCGTTGTTTCTGAAAAACCAGAAAATGTGATAACGTATTTGGGGATTGTTGAATTATAAACTTCATGTGGATAAAGAGTTTGGTAGCGAAAACTTAGATTTTGGTGTTTGGGGAATAGTTATTTAGCAATTGAGACTGCTTATGAGATGATTTCCGATCGAGCATACAAAACAGTTTTGCTATTAGATAGGTCTGATAAGACCTAATAGTTCTGATTGAACTAGCCAATGTCAAAACCCAACGGACAGGACTCTCTGACATCAGAACTGCTCATTATAGGCAAATGCCCGTGTCTCTTCTTTCGAAAGCCTTCTGTTTTTGTACAGGACAGTAAAAAAGTCTAGAATATAAGTTGCAGTTTCTGAAAAACCAGAAAAAAAGCAAATCAATCATCACAAATGGTGACGAAGTTTTAGTCGATAGATAAGTAACGATTTAGAAACTGTACTTGAGATTGTTCTGTTAAGAGCTGAGTTCTGATACGGCGAACCTCCCAACCTTCCTCTTTTCCAGAGAAACATCGACAAACTAATCTCCTATCACAACATCATCTACAACATGGTCGAAGACATTGAACGTCAAGTTCAAATCGTTCCAAAAGTCCTTGCCAAAAAGCGTGTCTTGTCTGATCAGGGTCAAAATCCATGGGAAATTCTTGGCGGATGGCTCAACTATCTGGCTCAAGGGCAGTATCAAGGACAACAGGCAAAAATGTTGGGAAAGTACAGTCAGGCTTGTGGCAAGATTTGTCAAAAAGAGATTCAGGTTCAGAAGAGAAGTAGGACGAATTTTAGGGATTTTTAATCTACAAAAATACTTCCAGCTCGTAGTCATTTGATCAAAAAGATGCGTATGTACACTGGTGATGAGAGTGAGGAATTGAATATTTGTGTGGATCAATTGAAGAATCTCCTTCATGGAATTGATGATTCTCGTCATCATGTAATAATGCAATTGCGCTCTATCCTCACTTTTTATTTAAATTTTCAGTTGAAATCCGCCAAAACCACAAAAGAAGTCCGAGAGAAAGGTGAAGCCTATCGTAAGATGATTCGTGCATTCAACGATAAGGCAAACGAGATTCAATCGTGGATTGATGAGGTGTCGATGGTGGTTTCGATTCATGAACATGAACTTCTCAAGGTACATACAGTAATCCACAATTGACTACAGTAATCCATTTTGCAGTTTGCTCGTGAAGTGTCTGTGTTCCATGATTCCGTGTACAACTCGTTGAATGAGGTGGTCCTTCGTTTGGGTTATGTCACCCAGAAAAAGTGAAACTATTGCAGTTTAATGAATGAGATTATTTTAAAGAGTATTGAAAAACTGTAGCCACTGAATAGCTCAACATTTTTTATGTCTTCAATTAGAAACGGAGAATATTCATAGATTATGGGCCGATAGAGAGAAAGACAGTTTTCGCTGTTTCAATATTTTTATAATTCTATTATAAAATCGGAAAATTGTGGTGAGTTTTGGATGAAATGTGTATTGGATAACTAAAAAAAACTGGGGACTTTAAATCGACATTCTGAGCCAAGACAAATCCCAATATGAATTAAAGGATATCCAGAAAATAATTTAATATCCTAGCTTACGAGTCGATGGAGAACAAATTTTTACTCTTTCGATATTCTAATAATTCAAGTATAAAATCGACACAATCCGGTGAATAGCTTTCCGTTAAATCAGCCTAACAAAATCTTAAAATAAACAAAAATTGTGCAAAGGGTAATCAAGAAGGTGGCGTAGGCAATAACAAGACAAATCATTGATATTTGGATGGTGATTTTCAGATAAGAGTTATGTTTCAAAGTTATTATATAGTCGAGGGAGAAACGAGGCGGACATTCGGCGAGGTTTTACGATCTGATACATTGGTAGTTTTCAAACTCTAATGTAAAGAAATCAGCGCCAATTGAAATTTGAAAAGCGACTAGAATATAAGAACTGTTTTAAAGTTGTTGTATAATTGAGTGGTTTATGAATCACATTACTATCATAAATATACTAAACTTAAACAATTTTGACATTTATTGAATAACTGTAGCCACTAAAGGGTTTGGCACTTTTCTCTTCTGTATTAGACCAAGTCTAATCCAAATATGTTTTCGGAAGGAATCGGGGAACATCCAGAGGATATTCCAGCATATAAGTAACTGGAAAAACTTATTTTACAGTTTCCTGATCTTGATAAATTCATTGGAATTATACTATTTACTCAGTAGTATGTTGACCAATCCCTACCTAACACCATTATAGAACTGATAAAGCTTGTCCAGTGGGAAATTGAGAAGTGACGTGGCATAGACAATGACAAGACATTGAATGTATACTTGACTCGGGACTAAAAATCAATATTATGTTTCAAAGTTATTGGTTGTTTGTGGAAGAAATTATTCGTACAGTGCAACTGAACATTCATTCCAAATATCCAAACCCATATCAATATCAATAGATATCAATAGAGAATATCAAACGATCAATATCATAGAACATAAATTACTTGCTGTACTGCTGCTAATATTGTGATCAATGCTTTATTTTCAAATTTTAGAAATTTATTGAATAACTGTAGCTACTGAAGAAGTAGGCACTTTCCTCCGTCGTTTTAGACCAAGACGAATCCAAATGTGTTTACGAAGAGAATCAGAGAATATCCAGAGCAGGTATGGATTTATTCCAGCATACAAGTCACTGAAATGTTTCACTGTTTTGCTATTTCAATAATTCTGGTTAATAATTTCTTTTTTTGGTGACATTTCCGTAGAAATAATAAGAATGAGTAAACATTTAGACTCTACATGGTTACAATTAATTATGGGAACGCACATAAAACCTTTTTACAATTTTCCTTAACAATTTTCGTTTCGAATAAAATTTTTAGCAGAATATACTAAAGCATTCACAAAAATCAAAACAAAATACATATCGAGAAGAGGATTTAGGGTAACCCATTCGGAGAAGAGCCATTATTGTTCTCATAATTAGTTTTGGCCCTGTATTTATTTTTCACAGTTTCACTGTTGTGACAACTGTTATTGCAAGTATGTTTTTCGCTAATAGTGAAATATACTATGCTTTGTTTAAGGCTTACCTGATAGCATTATAAAACAGATAAAACTTGTCCAGTGGGAAATTAAGAAGGGACGTTGCATAGACAATGACGAGACAAAGAATTGATATTTGGATGGTAACTGGAAATAATAATGATGTTTCATAGTAATTTTATAGTTAGTGCAGAAATTCATTGGTAATTTCCAAACTGCTCTAATAAAAACTTAATGAAACACAAACTACCTGTAATACTGCTCATAATAAAGAGTTTCACTTCTTTCTTTTTGATTTGAGCCCGTGATTTGTGAAATTGAGTATTCTTCTGAAAAATATTTTATGTTTATAACCCCCAACTCTTTCTTCAGCTTACAATTGCATTACTACTTTTTCTTAACATGAATAACAAATAACAATAAGCCAAAATCAAATAAATGCACACTGTTAACAAGAACGCCCCAGCAATTGCAAACAAGACGGCAATGAAATTCTCACTGAAAACATTAAAATTCATGAAAAAAGAAGATTCATTTCCACTTTCCGTCTCCCCAAATCCGACCTTTTGAACCGCGGAACTAATCCGTTTTTATTGTTTCTGTAGAGTTGAGTGTCATTGAAAAATGTGGTCAAGCCGGCGATCATTCCAGGAAGAAATTGAATGGCAATTGCAATACGAAGACGAGTGGAACTCCACATCTGAAAGTGGAGGAAGTTAGGGATACTGTAGGGAGTACTATAGGTTACCCTGGAGTGTTTATGTGGGAAAAGGATGGCTGAGACTCGATTGGTCGCCAGAAGAGATACACACATTGCTTGGCAAATTCCTAGAAAAAAATTCTTGAAGTCGCATTCTAAAAAGTGTTTTTTTCTTGAAGTCGCGTTCATTTCTGATTTGATTTTTTATGCTGATTGCGCTTTTCGTAACTTTTTTACTGAAAATCGGTCTGAAGTGCATAAACACTTGTCGAGGCGGCCTTGTAAAATGGTTTCAGTCGTCATTCAAATTTTTCATAAGTGCTATCTCCCAATGGCCAATTGTCTAAAATTTAAAGGCAGGCCTAATTTGACCTTCCTGAGACAGAAAATTAATGTTAGAACCGGCAAAAAAAAGATTTAGAGATTTTTTTCTTATATCTGAAGTTTCAGACAAAAAGTTTTAATTATTCCATAAGGATGATTTTGGGGTTCCCCCTAATTCATCTGAAATTTTTTTCTAGTTTTGAAGTTTGAAGTTTTGAGTTTAAAAAAAAACCGTAATAACTTTTTTTCTAAGTAGTGATCAGATAACATTCTTGGATTCTTTGTCAGGTAAAAATTTTCTTACTATCAGTTTATTTTTAAAACTTCAATTTATTGTACTTTGAAATGTTACCCTAGTTCCCAGACCAAAACTTCTCTATGTTTTTCTCCATTCACATCACTTTTCATAACCCAAAATCACTTAAACAAATTACACCCGGAATTCCGAGAACTTCTCCTCTAGTCAATTACTTTTTTTTCAGGTGCTGTTTACTCTTGAAAATATGTAATTGACTTTTCTTTTAACAAACTTGCACGTACACAATGTTATTCTTTTTGAATGTTTCCAAGAACGAGGATATACATAGGCAATCAAAAAAGATGAAGCTATTTTAAGAGTATTTTTTAAACTTGAAGAGCAGTCAAGCATCAAAAAATCTTTTTCTCATTGATGAGAAAATCTCATGAACTGGAAAAATGTGTTCTAGAACTTTATCTTTGAAGAATATAAATTAACTTCAATCACCAAATTTTTGGAGGGGAAACATTTTATAAAAAGATTTTGGAACTGGAAATTGTCCAAGTTGATTTCAAGATTGCAAAAGAGCGGAAACTTACCAGAAGACCATGCAAAGTACAAATAAGCATGTGCATAGTATCCATCTAGAAATAAGTACACTTTGGTCCCCCAACCCCATTTGGGGAACATTGCACCCAGATAGTTGTTGAGAAGGGTCCCTGAAATATGGAGAAATTTGGAAAAACCAAAAACATGTAATAGTGGGACATACACTTCTTTTCCTTACTCGTTTTGTCTTTCTATTAGAGGTTATTCTTCTGATTCTCAATGGTATCCAAAGGGTGCCCTTGTATTAAAGGTTATTCTGTTTATTTATGGCAAATTGTATAAGGTCCATCAGACTATGAACTTTGTACAAAACACGTGTTTCTCAAAACTACGCGAAGCAAAACTCTGCGAGCCGTATCCATTTTTCGCTTTTTCTGGCTCCTTTCTGATTAATTCTTTGTACTTTTCGCAAAGCTAACCCTTAACTTATGCAAAATTTGATAATGAAAAGAGGTTCGTTCTGACACCCTTGACCTCTTTTTAAAAACTCACAAATATCAATGAATGCAGTTGTGATACATAATCGGAAGAATGGGGTTGATAGCTCCTCGACTCCACGATGAAGAGCATCTAACATGAAGTAGGTAACAAAAATATAGAATGGCAAGGTGAAGCAAAAAATAGAGAATTGAGTTGTTTCCACTATTTTTTCAAGAGTTTCATCGAGTGGTTCACCGTCTGGAGTGACGAGTGGAAGGGAGTATAGGTCAGTTACCATTTGGAAATCTGGAAATTTTTGATAAGTCTGGTTTTGAGGCAGCCCACACAATATTTGCTAAGAAAATATTAGGTCTTTCGATAAGTAATGTCGTTTTTTTCAAGGTATCTTGCAAGGGTAATATCTCAGCTCAAACTAAATATTTTTTGGCAGGCTAAAAAGCATTAGAACGACCATAAGTGTGATACTAATTTCCTGTTTTGACTAGAAAAAAAAATTGGAAATTGGGTGCGAAAAACATGACTGTTTGAAAAATTGAATTTTTTTGGACCAATTTTTGAGGGCCTGGTGCTCTGAGATGGATTACGGGAAACTTTCAGGAGATTAATGGGTGATTGTTGGGAGGTCCCATATACTAAAAATAAAAACCAGAGCCCGATTGAACATGTTGCTGTATTTTTATAATGTCCTATTCATAAGGTACTCGAAAATCAACTGGTCATTTTTTGTACTGAGCAGCGAAAAATCAGTTCAGTTCTTTTTTCACTTTTTTGAACTGGGCAAAAACAATTCAGCCAGACGCTATAGCTGTTAAAAAACTGGTTTCTGAGCAATAGCCGCTGAAATTACTTTAGGGAAGGCTCCCGTAAGCCATATTTCAGTGAATATTCCAAACGGCTAATTTTCGTCTTGAATCAGCTGAATCGAAGATGGAGTTTTCTTTGAGTGAGAACGGTTACTCAGTGTTACAAAAACATGATAAAAACCAATATCACCCGTACCGCCACTGAGAAAAACTAAAAGCAAAAAATGATCAAAAATCAGACCATTTTCAATAGCTTGCCAATCCAATATAAAAATTGCTGAGGGCACCAAGTTTGGGTGTTTTACTATACTTGTTATAGCCCATATAATGCGAAAAATTTTAGGAAGATTCCACTTTTGAAAACAAAGATACACCATCTCGAAAAAAAACGACATTACTTATCGAAAGACCTAATAGTATCATTTATAGCAAGGTCTAGAAACTGTGAAAGTTTTCTTAAAACAAGTAGTTGGAAAGAGAATCAGAAGATGTTGTAAGAGAAAGTTTTGTGGTAAGGTGAACCTATTACCATGATTTTTTCTGTCCGAACTATTAACCATACTCTATGGTCAGTACAACTGAGATTTCTTCAGATGCAGGTGTTAAAGAATTTAAAAACGGGGTATTATGCAACTAAAAGTTCAGTGAACTTGAGACTAAATGAGACTAAATGTTTTTTAAAGTTATATAAACTGTTTTTTTCAGTTTTAGGTCAGTTACCATTTGGACCGATTGAGACCGAACCAGTAATTGAATAAGAAATTGGAACTGTTGTGATAATGTCATGAAACTGTGAAAAAATTCCAAAATTCAACTGGGAAAATGAATCGGGGCAGTTGAAAACTTAAAAAAGGGAGTTTTTGGTGGGATTCTTAACTGGAGGAAAATTTCTTGTTTTGCGGAAATTCTAAACATTCTTCAATGAATCGAGTTTTTTGTTTAAGCACCCGAGTTTCTGAAATGTTTGAAGACGTAAATTGTTTTGAGTGCAAAAATTAAAAAAAAAAAGAAACAGAAACAAGTAATTAAAGAAGAAGGGACGACAGTATTGTTAAAATTCAAATAAGAAACAACAAAGTTTTCATCAGAAATCAGAAGAGTTTTGAAATCCAAGAGCATTCAGGATACTACAAAAAGAGCCAGAAGGAAAAACTCTAATTCTGGACCATAATAATTTTGAAGCGTTTCAATTTTTGTCTATTTCGATAAGAACAATATCTTTTTATTTCAATACAGATTAGTTAGAAACTCAAATTTTTTCGATAGTCAAAAACCAGGAATTTTTTCTGTGTAAATAGCGAAAATCGGAAGTGAAAAGTTGAAACAAAACATAAAACAAAAGAAAGAAAAATGTGATAATAACTGAAGCAAAACTATGAAAAACGCACACAAAAAAGCATAAAGATGTTTCATTTTTTCTCTTTTTCTCAAACTTTAATGAGGTTTTCAAATCTAAAAACCAAAAAAACCAAAAATATAATAACTCAATTTTGTTTCCTGCATCAGTTTTGCAAGGTGTTTTAGTCAAAGAGACTTTGTTCTCTTTCCTCTGAAAATGGGCGGAGCTTTATAATAGAGTGATTGAATGAAATAATAACGGATAAGATCAAAGCGTCAAAAAACAAATGTGACGAGAGAAAGAACTTGGAAAAGCTGGATGTTTGGGAGCGTGGGAAAGAAGTTTCGGACACAATTTTTGCGACGAATGATCATTTGAAGTTTATCAAAGCATAAAATGATGAGCAATACATTTTCTAGACATGAAGCTAAAATTCATTGAAACGAAGATCCTTTCAAAATTTTCTGCTTTCTGATAGACAAAAAAAGATAGAAGTGTGGCGCAAGAAGAACACTTTTAGAAGAGGCGACCAATTATTTTCTAACTGTTCAAATTTAGGAGTTTTGGAGACCCGGCACGCCTACTAACGACAATATAAAACTCAAGATTTCAACACATCGCAGAAACGGTAAAAATGTCATTCTGACTCTCAAATAGAACTTGACATCTGGAAAACAATTACTTCCTTCTTTCAATATGTCAAATGGAGAACGAAGCCTGTTGTCTGAATATGATCCTATAATTAAAACTTTATTTAAAATCCTTTTTTGTGTCAGAATCCAGAATGTTATTATTTTCTGAGAACTGATTGTTGTTTATGCACTTGACTATAGTCAGATTTGGTTAGAAAAATTGGATTTCTGATCGGTGGGGAACAATAATTGGGAAAGGGTTACCTGTTACAGGGTGGTTGTAAAATGTTTCGAAAGTAATTGACTGATGACAAAACATTTTTTAAAAGAGTTTAAGAAAAACTTCTGACACTGAGAAGTTTCCTTATAAACCGCTCATAAAATATGAAAAAAACGGTAACTTTAAGTAAACTTCAAAGAATTCTTTGGAAGAGGTTCGGGAAGAACCAAGGCTTTGCCAGGCTTTCATATCATCTCGTTCAGTTAAAACTTTTCTCGAAACTTTTCCTGTCAGAAACAGAAAACCAGATGTTGTACTCCCTATTTGGAAACCCTGAAACATAGAAAAAATAATAGACCCTGGCCTCTGTTGCAATTTTAATGAACCAAAAATGATTTCTGTTTTTTTTTCGAAATTTGAAGACAAAAAGGAAATATGGCCTTTAACAAAGGCTCATCACAAAGAGCGAAGACACAACCAAGGCTGTCAAACGGCCGGCCGGCCGGCCGTGACTCAGTGTTACTTCTCCAAAGGCCGCGGCCCGGGCCGGCCGCGAGATATGACAGCCTTGGACACAACTATCACCGGGTTCAATAACTGAATGCGTTTGATATCTAAGTAAAGCGGAAATTGTTTTTAAAACATTTGAGAACCAATTTTTTGCTGAATCCTCAGGGAATTATTTGATACTTTTCAACTTGAAAAATACGGGAACAATTTTTCCCAATAAAGTTTTAAGAATTTTTGAAACTGGGCTCAAAAACTCAATATCAAAGTAGTATTCCTTGAACTCAGTTTGCCCCCGACCTCCACTAGACAAGAGCCTGAACTCTACGTTTATGAATTAGTGTTCATATCTGGATACAGGTGAAATATTCAGAATAACTTGTAGGAATGCGAATAAAGAAGGAAGTAACACATATAACTTTTCTAGTATATCTGAAGCAGAATTATACGGTTTCCATGATTTTGAGTGATCTCGTTCATTAGGTCTTGTTTAAAAATCAAACCAATCAGTAGAAAAAATTTTGAAAGAACATAGAAAACTTGATTTTTCGCCGAAAGTAACAATAAATTAAGTGGCTTTTTCTACAAAAAAAACACCAGCCAAAACTTCAGACACCACATCTAAAATAATAGACTCTTCTTACAACAAACACTGAAGTTTGATGTTATAAATTCAACAATATATCATAATTGCATCTTTTTCTAGGAAATCCCTTCACAGATCAAAGTCTAGACTCTACAATCTAAAAATTGACCTATTTTGCTCTTAATTCAACTTGTCTAATCAAATAAGTGTGCTTTTCTTGACGTACTATGCTCCCGAAAAATGAGACTCCACCTCCTTTTTTTATATTGCTTTACCTACTGGGTTTTTGCTAGGGGAAAATAGGGAAAACAGGTGATTTCATCGGATTTTTTTTATGGAATTGATTTATGGTCAGATGATAAGCCTGTTTTTTTTACAATTTAGAAACGGGAGGGTCCTTGGGATAAGTTGAAAAAGGAGAGAAATTCTGTAATATTTTTCAAAGCGTTGTTTCAATTTTCTGTTCAATGCTGTCAATTTTGCTCCAATAAGTTAATTCAATAAGTTGCGTTTTTTCCAGTTTCACATACTTGCTATACCTTGTTTCGAATTGTTACTTGAATGGTTACTTCTTACTAGATGTTAATGTAAAAAGTTCCTTTTTGACTTTTTGATGTATTTTGTGAGTTTTATCACTGAAAATTCAATTTGACTTTTTCAACTTTTGAGTCGTGCACTATTTTTTTCAGATTTTTATTTGTTTTGAATTCTGAATTATTGTGTAAGTTTTGAACTTTGAATTATTGTGAAAGTGAAAAAAAAGTTTTCACAGTTCCACCTTTTTGTTATATCTTGTCCCAAGTGCCATCCATAGTGGTGCGTACAATAATCCGTACATTTGAACTGGCTGACTACGATGACTACTGCATGTTATGTCTATTTTATCATTGAACAGTCTATCTTACAGTTTGGAAATCCTAAATTTGAAATTTTTTTTTACCAGTTTCATGCACTTCTTTTTTCTTGCTTCAATTGTTTTCTACATTGGATTCATCTTGTTCCTTCCATTATTTTCAACACTACTTTCAGTCGATCACGGGATCACTCATTTAGAATCGGTTCTTTATAGTTTATAACGAACGAAACAGTCCCTTTTTGACCACAATTCAGTTTCTGCCAATACATCTAAACTGAAAATACACTATATTTTACAGTTCTAACTTACTGTTTTTAAAATATTTTTTACAGTTGCACCCACTTCTTATGTTTTGTTTGCGAAGTTTTCGGAATTAGTGTTTTCATGGTTGTATAAGGACTAATTCACTTTTTTTTAAACGTGCAGTTTATCACTAAACAATCAATTTCACTGTTTTAGCTTTGATTCTAACTTTTTTACAGTTCCATCAACTTCTTAATTGTTGTTTCTAAATTTCACAATAATAGAGGAAGACCAGTACGTGCTACCTTAATATTTCCAGTGATCCTCACATAATTTAATTTTCAACATTTGTTCAAATTTTTCCCGTTTTATGATATACTTTTCCTAGTTCCACGTTATCTTAATACAATACGTCAAATTCTTTATCACTTCAAAATTTTCCAGAAAACTCTATGAATGGTTACTGACATATACACCCTTCCAGCCGTTGTACAAATCGGTGAACCCATAGATGAAACTTTAGAGAAGGTCGTGGAAACCATTCAATTCTCTATTTTTTGTTTCACTCTCCCATTTTATTGTTTTGTCATTTACCTTTTATTGGATGCTCAATTACGTGGAAACAGTGAGCTATCAACCCCTTTCTTCAAGCTATGTGTAACAACTGCCGTCGTGGATATTTGTAAGTTTTTTTCCAGGCAGTTCAAACTGAAATTCAATATTTTCAGGGACTCTTCTAAACAACTATCTAGGTGCAATGTTTCCCAAATGGGGTTGGGGAACCAGAGTCTATTTGTTTCTAGATGGATATTATGCACATACGTACCTATATTTTGCATGGACTTCTGGTGAGTCAGCTAGACATTTTGATTAAAAAAAGGTCTTATGAATTGTCTGGAAGTTTTATGGGGTGTCTGGAAGACCAATACTTGATTGGAATATTAGCGTTTCCTGAGTAGCATAATAAGTGCGATAAAACAAATAAAATAGTGCATTATTGTCGTAGAAATTGACTTTAAATATCGAAAAACTTTGAGCACCGGGGTCTGTAGTTCTTACCAGCAGAACATTTTCGTATCAAAACGGTTCTATGGGTTATCTGAAGGACCAATATTATTTTAATAGAAGTTAAAGTTAATGTGGAACATTAATGTTTCATGAGTAGCAGAATAGCAAGGTTGCAGTTATCTCGTTAATATCGATACAAGATTTGAATTCCCGAGTACTAGAAAATCGTAATGCTCCAAATTCACTTTTCCTTGCTTTCTTATCTGAGGTTTGCCCTGCTAGAACTGTCCCATTTCACAACTGAGAATTTTCCAGAGAAATCATTCGAAGGGTCAGTTTTGATGAGAATCATGCGAAGGACATTTTTAGATTCTATGAAAAAAATGACACGTGTTTCCAAAATTTACCGTTTCATTAGTAGCATAATACTCAATGAAAATTTTGGGAAGATAATCCTAAGGAGGCGTAAATTTCACCATCGTTCTGTCAGAAATATGTTTACCTGATTAACCAATGAGAAGAAAAAAAATTACACGAAAAGTACTTCTAATCCTTTGTTTTTGTTTTCCTAACACAAGTGCTTTTTTATTGTTGTTGACAATCCCTTTGTAGTTTGTACATTGAGCCTTTGCAAAGCTTTTTCCCAAGACACACGTGTCTTTCTATTTTTGCTTCTCCCAGAAACTTTTAAAAATGATATGAGGTCGTGGGAAGCTCTCACGGGAACATGAAACTTTTATCTTGTAATCTTGATCACTGAAATATTCCAAAACGATCAATTCAAAGATCTCACCCTCTTGATCGAAATTTCGAAAATCTTCTCAAATTACCCATTTATTATCTGGAAATGTGTCATAAACTGTGGTTTATTGAGTTTTGATGAAAAAGTGATCAAACATTACAATGTGAGGAAAGACATAAATATGAGTTAATATGATCAAAATTAGGCTTGAGTCATGTGACTTATGTGCTATTTTATGAATTCAGAGCAGCACGGGTCTGTATAAGGAAAAGTTGCACGTAATTCTGAACTATTTTTTAAATTAGATGCGTTTACACAGAAAAGTGCAGATTCAGAAATTCAATAATATGTACTTTAGTAATCAGGAACAGATGATTTTCCGTTTCAACCTGTTTTGAAGATTCAAGAATGTAATAGTCCGGTAGTTAAGTGGTTTCCAATCGAAATGTTCATTAGTTTCCAAAACGTTCAATACTTCTTCACCCACTCAGTTTTCCAATTCCTGGTATTAAAAAGCAATAACATTTGTTATTTCTGGCAATTTGTCTAGTCACTCATAGTATATTCTAGGGTAAACAGGTGCGAGTCAGGTCAGCAGATAGGATAAAAACAGAAAGAAATTTGATTAGCATGGCTACAAGTGTTACGAATACATACTCAAAGAGAATAAACTACTGGGTTTGGAAATAAAAGATTCATCGAAATTTTAGATTTAAAGAAAATAAATGATTTTTTGAAAACGGAAAAATTTTGACAGTGACGGAATTTGGGTTGAGAATTGTTGATCTGATAAGTAAAGCGTCGGAAGAAGCAAAGCATTTATTGACCGAGTTGCCTGTAGGACATATCAATTTTCCTGAATTCGCTTCTGAAGCGAGTTTGGTTCGTTCGGCACTTTAATTTATCAATTTCAATGATTGAGCGCATTCTTGTGTGATTTCTTCCTAAATTTCCCTACTGAAACAGACAGTCAAACTTCATAAAGATCAGCGTAACATCCTTCATTGTACTAAAGCTTTCAGTCCACAAGCAGATTATTATTTTACTCTCAAAAAAACTAAGTTTTTGCAAGGAGTTCGAAATTTTAATTTCCCGGGAACTTCGCCCACTTTCGCTCAAGACTAGAAAATAAAATTTAGCCCGCGAGAATAAAAATTTGAATTTCTTGCATAAACTTTATTATTTTGACAATAAATTTGGAATGAATGAATACACTTCAAAAACGGGAGATAAACTTTAATACTAGGTGGAAATACTGAAACGAAGTCCGAAAAGGATTTTCAGATTACAACTAGCATTTGTTTTTGAAACACAATGTTTTTTTCAGGAATCTGCCAAGCCATGTGTGTATCTGTTCTTGCCACGAATCGTTTGTCAGCTATCCTATTTCCCCATAGACATCATCAGGTAACGATCGCTCTCCACGAAGCATCATATCCCATTTTTAAAAACAGATGTGGAGTTCAAAACGTCTTCGAATAGCATACGCAATCCAATTCGTTCCTGGAATGCTTGCAGGAACAGCCACTTTATTTGATAAGACACAGCTGTATAGAACGGCGAAAAATGGATTGATTCCAAAGTTTAAAAAGTGAGCGGAAAGGGGTAGAAACGTTGTTATCAAGACTGTCCGGACTATAACTGAGACTAATCAGAGCCCTCAACAAATAAAAACTGGTCGGAAAAGAAGTGGATGGGTTCGATCATTTGAAGGTTGAAACAACTTTTATTTTATTAGTTCTTATCAGACTATCAGTCCGTCCAGAGTTCTGATATTGAAGACAGTTGTAATTCTGGCAGTTCTAAAAAAAAGCATCGTCTGAAAATCGATATTATACAAATTTTTTGTTGTTTCAGTGAAGCCCTGGTAACATATTTCTTCTTGATTGCCGGAGCATTTATGACAGTTGTATGTGTTTATTTAATATTTGCATATTGCTATCTTTTATATGTTTTAAGACGGAACACCAAGTCAATTGTAAGTTTTTCTTCACACGAAAAAAAATCCCAATCTCTTTTTTTTTGTTCCAGAAAAACACAGCTCAACAAAAATCTCGAACTCAGATCAAGAAGAAAGAGATGAAACTGTTTATTATGAGTAGTATCACAGGTAAAACTCTGACTTTGAGTCACCTCTATTAAAAGGTCACCATTTTCAGTAGCGATTCAAATTTCTGCTTTGTGCCTTTTTGTGTCCTATGCCACATCGATTCTTGTCATTTCTCTGGACAAATTTTATCTTTTGTATAATGCTATCAGTGATTTGTACGCTGGAATTAATCCATATCTTCTGTGGATATTTTCGGATTCTCTTCGAAATTATATTTTAATTCGAATGGGGTTAAAGAAGGGAAGAAAACTACCCACGTCTTCAGTTGTTTCTGTTGTTGTACTTTGATACTGGTTTTTTTTGTATATAAATTGAAATTTTGCTTCTGCAAAGCGATAAAAGTGATGACAAGTCCAAGAACCCAGTAAGAAAAAAATCAAATGATCAAAAGTTGAAAAGAAGCTGAAACTGGAAATTTTGGTTTAAAATTGCATGCTTTTGAAAAACCTTCTTCCGAGAATTCATTTCTAGAGTTTCTAGTTTGATAAAGTTCATAACAAGAATCATAAAATTATATCCCTCTATTATAAGTGCACACAGACACACGGGAAAAAGCGTCATTAGACCAAGAGAAAGATCTGTTCCAAAACTGATGAATCTCACAAGAAACTAAAAAAAATGGTTCAACATTTTGATCTGTGTTGTCATTTTTGTTGAAAACCTTCCTCCATAATTATTGGTTAAATGAAGGAAAGTGACATGAAAAACAAAAATTTATGTCAGATGATATTGAATTTTACTTTAGTATTACACTTGGTTTATTGGATTTGCCATAAGCTACTTTCTGGTTTTATAAAGTAGATTTGAACTCAATTCGTCACAATCATTCAATTACGGTTATAATGCAAAAAAATAACTAGACTCCATGACAACTCCTTCCCTCCCAGATGCTTATTGGGATCTCCCTTTCTCAAATAACTCGCTTACTGTAGATGATCGTGTCACTTTTATTGTAGAAACTGTTCAATTTTCATTATTTTGTATGACAATGACCATTTATTTGCTTATTGTGTGGGCTCTTATTGAAGCACAACGGAAGAAAGTTGATGAATTGACATCACCGTTTTTCAAGCTATGCCTTTCTACGGCTGCAGTTGATATTTGTGAGTTTCAATAAATGGACAGAAGTAATACTATAGATAGTTTAGCCTCGATTAATGAAGCCAAAATGAAACAAGAAAATTTGTGAAATTGTGATACTGAGAGAATTACATAATTCTTGATATAGATTAACTTGTTAATAAAACCAAAATGAAACAGGAAAGTTTTTCAAAATGTAGTATTGATGAATAAATTTTAACGGACCGGAGAGCTTTTTTTGACTTCTACATTGACGTGTATTGTCATAAGTTTTGGTGCATAAACTTACTAGTCATTTTTTCAAAGACCATGAGGCAATCGGATGCCCTCACTTGGCTTACCGTAAAAACTGTAATTGAGGCGCATCTGTATTCGACACGCACCAGACCGACGCTATCAAAAATTATAAGCGCACTTTCTAATTGAAGCTAAACTTATTGAAAAAAACTGTAAGAATTACCAACATTTTTTGCGTTATTTACTTCGAAATATGCTAATTTTTTATCAATTTTCACAAAAAAACTGTCGCTTCCGATGGAATTAAAATTTGGCATTCTCGAGTTGAGAAAACTCATGCACCTTTATTACAGTTTTTACCTTATAGGAAACTGAGCTTCTATCACTTGAAACTCAAATTTAGAAAACAAATATCCATTCAACAATTCAGTTTAAATTTGTCCATCCACTTTCAACAAATCCATTTCCCTCTCTCATCTTATATAATTTTCCAGGGGCCCTCCTAACAAATTATTTTGGAGCAATGTTCCCCAAATGGGGATGGTTTGTCAGAGTTTATCTATTTCTTGGAAACCCATATGGCAGGATGTATTTGTATTTCGCATGGAGTGCAGGTTTGTCTTTTTCTGTTTGTGAAGGCGAAGGACCAAGTGTTTTTGCTGATTCCATTTTCCGCCTTTCAGGAGTCTGTCAAGCCATGGGAGTATCAGTTTTGGCTTCTAATCGATTATCTGTCATGTTATTCCCTACAACTTTTCAAAGAGTAAGATCTTTTTTATTTTTTTCTTCCAAAATATGATATTACCACTGATTCTCTTGCAGATGTGGAATGGCTATCGTCTTTGGGTGGCAATTGCTATTCAAAGCCTCACTGGCCTAATAATTGGGCTAGCCACCTTTCTTAACAAAGTTCAACTGTTTAGAACTGACAAGTTAGGAGTTATTCCAAAATTTTTAGAGTGAGAATCTTATTTTCTTCTCTTTGATATTTCAAAATTTCCAGTAAATCTATGACAAACGCTTTTTTCGCAATCGGAGGTGTATTTCTTTCGGTCAATTGTTTGTACCTTGTTGTTACCTATTGCTATCTGTTTGTTGTGATTCGAAAACGACAACGGAAATTTGTGAGTTTCCTCAAATTTTTTTAAATTACTCTCAAAAATATTTTGTTGCAGGAGCCGCCCACGCCTGCCATCATGAGGTCCCGCACAAAAGAGCGGGCAAAAATGCGCGAGGCTCGATTATTCACAATGAGCACTATAATTGTGGGGGTGCAAATGTGCATTCTTATCCTTTTCATTTTCAAAGGTGCCGATCTTCTGGCAGTCACGACAGATCAATTTTATTTGATTTATAATGCTGTCAGGTTAGATTTTTCTAGTTAATTTCAAGCAAACGAACTAGCAGGAAAAGACTGAGCATAAGATACTTGAGAGAAACAGAAAAAAGATCTGAGAAATATTAATTGAAAATAAACCTCAGGATCGTTAACAGTTCTAGGTGTAACTCTGGACAAATGAGGTCTATCAAAAACAGTAGAAAAAAGACTCGCAACACATTTTGAAACAAAAGATTTCTCCCCGGCCGGGAATTGAACCCGGGTCTCGCATGTGACAGACGCGGATACTCACCACTATACTACCGAGGACATGAGAAAACCATGTCTTGGACGCCTAGAGATGTTTAGACAGAAGGCGCGGGGCCTGGTCTTCCATTTTTCCAAAAACTACACACTTTGAGATTTTTTAAAAACTTCAAAAACCTTAATTTTTCAGCGATCTCTACGCAAGCATCAATCCTTATTTACTTTGGGTTTTCTCGGATTCTCTTCGAAAATATATTCTTCAAAGACTAGGAATCATCAAGAAAACTAAGAATATAACATCAGTTACCCCTGTCACTTTTGTATTGTAAAACATTTATTCCGCTCAAATTTCAAATCTCATAAACTCATTTCGAATACAAAATTATGGTTTGTACAAATTAGGGAACGTATAACTCTCCGTCTCCTGCAACCAATTATCTTTACTCCACTTTGTGTTCTGTCTCTCCATGACGTGAATTGTGTAGGCGTGCCGGGATTTATCAGATGTGTTTGCCTCGCTTTTATGGACTACTAGGCCATGGATTAGGATAAGAGATCCTTTGGAAATTGGAACGTGTTGGAATTTAGATTGATCGTAGGTTGGACGAGTTCCGATGAATTTGAGAAGTGGTCCGCCAGTGGTGTCATGAGTACGGACGAATCGGTAGTCCGCTGAGGAAGTGTCTGGAAAAAGGGATGCTTTGTTAAAGGGAGACGAAACTCGGGTCCATTTTGTTATCAATTTTCCCATTCTGATTCAATGTTTCATTATGAATTCACACAAAAACAGGCCTAAATGGCACAGAACAGAACATATGCTTGCAGCGCCGATTACAGATTGATGGCCTAGAATCCGACAAGTCGAAGGATGAGCGCGCGGCTCTTGTGCTATTTTTAATTTTTGTCCACGGCAGTTTTTCAACAAAAAAAGTGAAAGCAACGGAAAAAAAAATAAATTTAAAAAATCCCTCGCACATGTCGGATCCTAGGCCATCGATCTGTGAGCTTTCAAGCGCCGTTTTGTATCGTTCAGAACAGTATTTTGTTGAATTCATAATGAAAATATAAGTCATAATTCAAATTTAAATAATCTTTACTAACCTTTATGACTTCCTGGAATAAAAGACAAGCATCCATTTTCGACACTGGCCTCATCAATTGCAATCCACACTCCAGTCAAATGATCAATTGGGTCAACACGAAGAAATGTGGAATCCACGTGATCAGTGACTGCTCCACCGATCTTTGGTTGCTTGAAAATATACATACTTTGAACAACTTCAGGTTCAACGTAGCCTATGTCTTTGAGTATTTTTTGAATCTTTGAACTAAATGTCATTTTTTGAAAAGTGGGGTCTAGGAAATGAAGGCCATGCCCAATTTTGTTAAGAGCCTTGTCTTTCGGAACAGTCAGCTCTCCGTCTTTATCTACTGCACCTTCTTCGAAAAAGAAACGAATTTTGTCAGAACTATTGAGGAAGTACGAATCGGCGGCGTGCTAAAAAAAAAGAGATCTTTGGATTATATTTTTATTTTTCATAATGATTACCTTGTCCTCATCATAAGTTGAGAATACACTTTTCGGGTGCTCTGCCAAATTCATTTCGTCTACAATTTTTGCAATGGAACCTTTCATTTCTCCAATTTCTTGGTCATTGAACACATTTTCAATGACAGCGAATCCATCCCGCTCAAATTTTTCGCGAAGTTCAGACATTCTGAAAATTTCAAAAAACTTTACTATTAAAACAGAAAAAAGTAAAAAGAAACAGAGAAAACGAAACAAAGGTAAGTGGTCAAATGATGATGGACAAAAACGAATGGCTGTGGTGAAACAATAAAACTATCTTATCGGCGAGTGTCATCAAGATGCTTATCATATCGCGATGGCCAATTTGATGTTTTCTGTTTTTTGTCCTAGTCACGTAAACTGAATGACCATGGGCAAAATAAACAATAGTGTGGGAGAATAGATAAAGGAATTCTCGCAAAATCTAAAAAAGAATACACTAAATGCTAGCTTAAATTAACAATCAATTAAAAACTCCGGTTATGAATTTTTAAGGTTTCATCAGATCCATAAAACGCATAACTATTCGCGAGGGATAATCCACCAGTCGATTTCATAGGAATGGTACAATGAAAAAGACCGTAATAATCAAATTTAGTTTAGTGCCTTAATTTTTTGAGTGATTTTGATTTTTTGGCAATGTTCTGAAAGTCGAAAGGATATGAAGTAGACAAAGTAAATTATTGAACACATGTGTTAGATTATCCACACCCAGGGAATGAGAAGCCCTCAAATATTAGGTTGGCTACTAAGTTTCTGTGCAATTTTGATTTTGATTTTATTCAAACAAGAAACATTCCCAGGTTCTGGTTTATTGTTTATTTTTGAACTAGTAAGACTACTGTTTAATTTCCAAAATAAAGGGTTTCCTCTTTCAAAATGCGAGTGGCTAGAACTGGAAACATAAAGTGGTCAATTTTTCGACAGTAGGGTGAGTTTGGACCCCTTGTTCATTTAGACGTAAATCCTATTTCGAGAAAAATTAAATGAAGAAAAGCCACTATATGGAGAGTTTAAAGGTCAAATAAGAACAATCTACTTAAACTAAGTCTCGAGATATTTCATGAGTTCTTCAACATGAGGTCAGTTATGAGGTAGGAAAAATGTGGAAAATTTGGGATAGTGTTCACGACCAAAATTTTTCGCTCCTCCAAGATTGTTCTGGAAGGTTTTAATGCTGCTATAGGTAGGTACTGTTGCTTGTGACATTCCAACAGAAGATTGGAATCGATCCTCTTTCTATAGCTATCACTATGGCGGAATAGTCATTTTTGTTCTTTTATCGATATATCAAAATTTTTTCACTGAACAGCTTTATGTCTGTTATGGGTTTTGTAAGGGACAATGTCCTTCATAAACCCCGCCATGAGCTAAGTTTCATTGGATAATAAGAAGAAAGAAATGTATAAAAATGTTAGAGCCTCTCTAAGGCCTTTGGAACACGATCCTAGTGTTAACAGGAGAGGGGCGAGTAAAGGGTCTGGATTTAAATTCCAGATGTTTTGACTCTTCATATATCTTTTGCTGTTACCCTTTTGTCAATGCCCCTTGCCGTTCTCAAAAGGGAAAAAAATCAAAAATGCACAGAAACTTTGTAGCCAACCTAATATATTCAGGTTGTACTAAAACGTTCAAACAATGATAAAATGTTCAAACAAGGGTGAACTAGCTTCAAAGACACACTCACAATTGAAGTACTCATGAATAGGTTATGCATGTGTATTTAAATTTCGAGCTCTTTAATCACATCCATACGCTTTCGAATAGCTTCAACATTCCAGAATGTATTTGTTTCGGCTTTGACTAGGACAATTCGACACAAGTAAAAAAATCCAGTCGAACTGTTCCGGAGAGCTTTTAATTTTTCAGTTTATCTTCCATATCATCCCTTCCAAATTGCCATTTCATGAGGTATCTCTAAATATGCTGCTCTGCAAAAAAATAAACATTCTGAAACCGTTTCCGTCTACTTGTTATGTTTATTTTTTTCCTTTTTTTCTGTTCTAAGTTCTTTCTAATGAGATTCAAAAATTTACCAAAGCAGTGCTCTTGCCTTCAATTGTTGTCTTTATCAGAAACTTGGTTTTCTTCTTCATTATTTCTAGAATTTTCTTGTGTTACATTCGTTCTCCACTTTTGAATCTAGTTTTGACCTAATGACGTTTATTCACCTTTTACTCGTGCCTTCTATTTTCTTCTTCTTATTTCTTTTCAATATTAAAAAAATAATTGCACATTTCCATCTAGATAGATTAAGGGGTTGCCGTTCACCCAATGGGAATTAGAGATCACTTTGGACGGTGCCAGGCACGACCGAAGGTACAGGAATGGGCGGAGACTGATGGAGAAGAGTTTGATGTGAGGAATTATGAGGATGGTTTCAGTATTTCTCAGAGTCAGTTTTCTGGAAGGTGCTCTCAAATTGATATTCTGTTTTTGATGATTTGGTTATATTAGGTCTTTCGATAAGTAATGTCGTTTTTTTCAAGGTATCTTGCAAGGGTAATATCTCAGCTCAAACTAAATATTTTTTGGCAGGCTAAAAAGCATTAGAACGACCATAAGTGTGATACTAATTTCCTGTTTTGACTAGAAAAAAAAATTGGAAATTGGGTGCGAAAAACATGACTGTTTGAAAAATTGAATTTTTTTGGACCAATTTTTGAGGGCCTGGTGCTCTGAGATGGATTACGGGAAACTTTCAGGAGATTAATGGGTGATTGTTGGGAGGTCCCATATACTAAAAATAAAAACCAGAGCCCGATTGAACATGTTGCTGTATTTTTATAATGTCCTATTCATAAGGTACTCGAAAATCAACTGGTCATTTTTTGTACTGAGCAGCGAAAAATCAGTTCAGTTCTTTTTTCACTTTTTTGAACTGGGCAAAAACAATTCAGCCAGACGCTATAGCTGTTAAAAAACTGGTTTCTGAGCAATAGCCGCTGAAATTACTTTAGGGAAGGCTCCCGTAAGCCATATTTCAGTGAATATTCCAAACGGCTAATTTTCGTCTTGAATCAGCTGAATCGAAGATGGAGTTTTCTTTGAGTGAGAACGGTTACTCAGTGTTACAAAAACATGATAAAAACCAATATCACCCGTACCGCCACTGAGAAAAACTAAAAGCAAAAAATGATCAAAAATCAGACCATTTTCAATAGCTTGCCAATCCAATATAAAAATTGCTGAGGGCACCAAGTTTGGGTGTTTTACTATACTTGTTATAGCCCATATAATGCGAAAAATTTTAGGAAGATTCCACTTTTGAAAACAAAGATACACCATCTCGAAAAAAAACGACATTACTTATCGAAAGACCTAATAGTATCATTTATAGCAAGGTCTAGAAACTGTGAAAGTTTTCTTAAAACAAGTAGTTGGAAAGAGAATCAGAAGATGTTGTAAGAGAAAGTTTTGTGGTAAGGTGAACCTATTACCATGATTTTTTCTGTCCGAACTATTAACCATACTCTATGGTCAGTACAACTGAGATTTCTTCAGATGCAGGTGTTAAAGAATTTAAAAACGGGGTATTATGCAACTAAAAGTTCAGTGAACTTGAGACTAAATGAGACTAAATGTTTTTTAAAGTTATATAAACTGTTTTTTTCAGTTTTAGGTCAGTTACCATTTGGACCGATTGAGACCGAACCAGTAATTGAATAAGAAATTGGAACTGTTGTGATAATGTCATGAAACTGTGAAAAAATTCCAAAATTCAACTGGGAAAATGAATCGGGGCAGTTGAAAACTTAAAAAAGGGAGTTTTTGGTGGGATTCTTAACTGGAGGAAAATTTCTTGTTTTGCGGAAATTCTAAACATTCTTCAATGAATCGAGTTTTTTGTTTAAGCACCCGAGTTTCTGAAATGTTTGAAGACGTAAATTGTTTTGAGTGCAAAAATTAAAAAAAAAAAGAAACAGAAACAAGTAATTAAAGAAGAAGGGACGACAGTATTGTTAAAATTCAAATAAGAAACAACAAAGTTTTCATCAGAAATCAGAAGAGTTTTGAAATCCAAGAGCATTCAGGATACTACAAAAAGAGCCAGAAGGAAAAACTCTAATTCTGGACCATAATAATTTTGAAGCGTTTCAATTTTTGTCTATTTCGATAAGAACAATATCTTTTTATTTCAATACAGATTAGTTAGAAACTCAAATTTTTTCGATAGTCAAAAACCAGGAATTTTTTCTGTGTAAATAGCGAAAATCGGAAGTGAAAAGTTGAAACAAAACATAAAACAAAAGAAAGAAAAATGTGATAATAACTGAAGCAAAACTATGAAAAACGCACACAAAAAAGCATAAAGATGTTTCATTTTTTCTCTTTTTCTCAAACTTTAATGAGGTTTTCAAATCTAAAAACCAAAAAAACCAAAAATATAATAACTCAATTTTGTTTCCTGCATCAGTTTTGCAAGGTGTTTTAGTCAAAGAGACTTTGTTCTCTTTCCTCTGAAAATGGGCGGAGCTTTATAATAGAGTGATTGAATGAAATAATAACGGATAAGATCAAAGCGTCAAAAAACAAATGTGACGAGAGAAAGAACTTGGAAAAGCTGGATGTTTGGGAGCGTGGGAAAGAAGTTTCGGACACAATTTTTGCGACGAATGATCATTTGAAGTTTATCAAAGCATAAAATGATGAGCAATACATTTTCTAGACATGAAGCTAAAATTCATTGAAACGAAGATCCTTTCAAAATTTTCTGCTTTCTGATAGACAAAAAAAGATAGAAGTGTGGCGCAAGAAGAACACTTTTAGAAGAGGCGACCAATTATTTTCTAACTGTTCAAATTTAGGAGTTTTGGAGACCCGGCACGCCTACTAACGACAATATAAAACTCAAGATTTCAACACATCGCAGAAACGGTAAAAATGTCATTCTGACTCTCAAATAGAACTTGACATCTGGAAAACAATTACTTCCTTCTTTCAATATGTCAAATGGAGAACGAAGCCTGTTGTCTGAATATGATCCTATAATTAAAACTTTATTTAAAATCCTTTTTTGTGTCAGAATCCAGAATGTTATTATTTTCTGAGAACTGATTGTTGTTTATGCACTTGACTATAGTCAGATTTGGTTAGAAAAATTGGATTTCTGATCGGTGGGGAACAATAATTGGGAAAGGGTTACCTGTTACAGGGTGGTTGTAAAATGTTTCGAAAGTAATTGACTGATGACAAAACATTTTTTAAAAGAGTTTAAGAAAAACTTCTGACACTGAGAAGTTTCCTTATAAACCGCTCATAAAATATGAAAAAAACGGTAACTTTAAGTAAACTTCAAAGAATTCTTTGGAAGAGGTTCGGGAAGAACCAAGGCTTTGCCAGGCTTTCATATCATCTCGTTCAGTTAAAACTTTTCTCGAAACTTTTCCTGTCAGAAACAGAAAACCAGATGTTGTACTCCCTATTTGGAAACCCTGAAACATAGAAAAAATAATAGACCCTGGCCTCTGTTGCAATTTTAATGAACCAAAAATGATTTCTGTTTTTTTTTCGAAATTTGAAGACAAAAAGGAAATATGGCCTTTAACAAAGGCTCATCACAAAGAGCGAAGACACAACCAAGGCTGTCAAACGGCCGGCCGGCCGGCCGTGACTCAGTGTTACTTCTCCAAAGGCCGCGGCCCGGGCCGGCCGCGAGATATGACAGCCTTGGACACAACTATCACCGGGTTCAATAACTGAATGCGTTTGATATCTAAGTAAAGCGGAAATTGTTTTTAAAACATTTGAGAACCAATTTTTTGCTGAATCCTCAGGGAATTATTTGATACTTTTCAACTTGAAAAATACGGGAACAATTTTTCCCAATAAAGTTTTAAGAATTTTTGAAACTGGGCTCAAAAACTCAATATCAAAGTAGTATTCCTTGAACTCAGTTTGCCCCCGACCTCCACTAGACAAGAGCCTGAACTCTACGTTTATGAATTAGTGTTCATATCTGGATACAGGTGAAATATTCAGAATAACTTGTAGGAATGCGAATAAAGAAGGAAGTAACACATATAACTTTTCTAGTATATCTGAAGCAGAATTATACGGTTTCCATGATTTTGAGTGATCTCGTTCATTAGGTCTTGTTTAAAAATCAAACCAATCAGTAGAAAAAATTTTGAAAGAACATAGAAAACTTGATTTTTCGCCGAAAGTAACAATAAATTAAGTGGCTTTTTCTACAAAAAAAACACCAGCCAAAACTTCAGACACCACATCTAAAATAATAGACTCTTCTTACAACAAACACTGAAGTTTGATGTTATAAATTCAACAATATATCATAATTGCATCTTTTTCTAGGAAATCCCTTCACAGATCAAAGTCTAGACTCTACAATCTAAAAATTGACCTATTTTGCTCTTAATTCAACTTGTCTAATCAAATAAGTGTGCTTTTCTTGACGTACTATGCTCCCGAAAAATGAGACTCCACCTCCTTTTTTTATATTGCTTTACCTACTGGGTTTTTGCTAGGGGAAAATAGGGAAAACAGGTGATTTCATCGGATTTTTTTTATGGAATTGATTTATGGTCAGATGATAAGCCTGTTTTTTTTACAATTTAGAAACGGGAGGGTCCTTGGGATAAGTTGAAAAAGGAGAGAAATTCTGTAATATTTTTCAAAGCGTTGTTTCAATTTTCTGTTCAATGCTGTCAATTTTGCTCCAATAAGTTAATTCAATAAGTTGCGTTTTTTCCAGTTTCACATACTTGCTATACCTTGTTTCGAATTGTTACTTGAATGGTTACTTCTTACTAGATGTTAATGTAAAAAGTTCCTTTTTGACTTTTTGATGTATTTTGTGAGTTTTATCACTGAAAATTCAATTTGACTTTTTCAACTTTTGAGTCGTGCACTATTTTTTTCAGATTTTTATTTGTTTTGAATTCTGAATTATTGTGTAAGTTTTGAACTTTGAATTATTGTGAAAGTGAAAAAAAAGTTTTCACAGTTCCACCTTTTTGTTATATCTTGTCCCAAGTGCCATCCATAGTGGTGCGTACAATAATCCGTACATTTGAACTGGCTGACTACGATGACTACTGCATGTTATGTCTATTTTATCATTGAACAGTCTATCTTACAGTTTGGAAATCCTAAATTTGAAATTTTTTTTTACCAGTTTCATGCACTTCTTTTTTCTTGCTTCAATTGTTTTCTACATTGGATTCATCTTGTTCCTTCCATTATTTTCAACACTACTTTCAGTCGATCACGGGATCACTCATTTAGAATCGGTTCTTTATAGTTTATAACGAACGAAACAGTCCCTTTTTGACCACAATTCAGTTTCTGCCAATACATCTAAACTGAAAATACACTATATTTTACAGTTCTAACTTACTGTTTTTAAAATATTTTTTACAGTTGCACCCACTTCTTATGTTTTGTTTGCGAAGTTTTCGGAATTAGTGTTTTCATGGTTGTATAAGGACTAATTCACTTTTTTTTAAACGTGCAGTTTATCACTAAACAATCAATTTCACTGTTTTAGCTTTGATTCTAACTTTTTTACAGTTCCATCAACTTCTTAATTGTTGTTTCTAAATTTCACAATAATAGAGGAAGACCAGTACGTGCTACCTTAATATTTCCAGTGATCCTCACATAATTTAATTTTCAACATTTGTTCAAATTTTTCCCGTTTTATGATATACTTTTCCTAGTTCCACGTTATCTTAATACAATACGTCAAATTCTTTATCACTTCAAAATTTTCCAGAAAACTCTATGAATGGTTACTGACATATACACCCTTCCAGCCGTTGTACAAATCGGTGAACCCATAGATGAAACTTTAGAGAAGGTCGTGGAAACCATTCAATTCTCTATTTTTTGTTTCACTCTCCCATTTTATTGTTTTGTCATTTACCTTTTATTGGATGCTCAATTACGTGGAAACAGTGAGCTATCAACCCCTTTCTTCAAGCTATGTGTAACAACTGCCGTCGTGGATATTTGTAAGTTTTTTTCCAGGCAGTTCAAACTGAAATTCAATATTTTCAGGGACTCTTCTAAACAACTATCTAGGTGCAATGTTTCCCAAATGGGGTTGGGGAACCAGAGTCTATTTGTTTCTAGATGGATATTATGCACATACGTACCTATATTTTGCATGGACTTCTGGTGAGTCAGCTAGACATTTTGATTAAAAAAAGGTCTTATGAATTGTCTGGAAGTTTTATGGGGTGTCTGGAAGACCAATACTTGATTGGAATATTAGCGTTTCCTGAGTAGCATAATAAGTGCGATAAAACAAATAAAATAGTGCATTATTGTCGTAGAAATTGACTTTAAATATCGAAAAACTTTGAGCACCGGGGTCTGTAGTTCTTACCAGCAGAACATTTTCGTATCAAAACGGTTCTATGGGTTATCTGAAGGACCAATATTATTTTAATAGAAGTTAAAGTTAATGTGGAACATTAATGTTTCATGAGTAGCAGAATAGCAAGGTTGCAGTTATCTCGTTAATATCGATACAAGATTTGAATTCCCGAGTACTAGAAAATCGTAATGCTCCAAATTCACTTTTCCTTGCTTTCTTATCTGAGGTTTGCCCTGCTAGAACTGTCCCATTTCACAACTGAGAATTTTCCAGAGAAATCATTCGAAGGGTCAGTTTTGATGAGAATCATGCGAAGGACATTTTTAGATTCTATGAAAAAAATGACACGTGTTTCCAAAATTTACCGTTTCATTAGTAGCATAATACTCAATGAAAATTTTGGGAAGATAATCCTAAGGAGGCGTAAATTTCACCATCGTTCT
The DNA here is from genome assembly GCA_963572265.1 of Caenorhabditis doughertyi. NCBI lineage: Eukaryota > Metazoa > Nematoda > Chromadorea > Rhabditida > Rhabditidae > Caenorhabditis > Caenorhabditis doughertyi. The sequence goes on from OY751556.1 coordinate 26,998,439, forward strand.
GTCAGAAATATGTTTACCTGATTAACCAATGAGAAGAAAAAAAATTACACGAAAAGTACTTCTAATCCTTTGTTTTTGTTTTCCTAACACAAGTGCTTTTTTATTGTTGTTGACAATCCCTTTGTAGTTTGTACATTGAGCCTTTGCAAAGCTTTTTCCCAAGACACACGTGTCTTTCTATTTTTGCTTCTCCCAGAAACTTTTAAAAATGATATGAGGTCGTGGGAAGCTCTCACGGGAACATGAAACTTTTATCTTGTAATCTTGATCACTGAAATATTCCAAAACGATCAATTCAAAGATCTCACCCTCTTGATCGAAATTTCGAAAATCTTCTCAAATTACCCATTTATTATCTGGAAATGTGTCATAAACTGTGGTTTATTGAGTTTTGATGAAAAAGTGATCAAACATTACAATGTGAGGAAAGACATAAATATGAGTTAATATGATCAAAATTAGGCTTGAGTCATGTGACTTATGTGCTATTTTATGAATTCAGAGCAGCACGGGTCTGTATAAGGAAAAGTTGCACGTAATTCTGAACTATTTTTTAAATTAGATGCGTTTACACAGAAAAGTGCAGATTCAGAAATTCAATAATATGTACTTTAGTAATCAGGAACAGATGATTTTCCGTTTCAACCTGTTTTGAAGATTCAAGAATGTAATAGTCCGGTAGTTAAGTGGTTTCCAATCGAAATGTTCATTAGTTTCCAAAACGTTCAATACTTCTTCACCCACTCAGTTTTCCAATTCCTGGTATTAAAAAGCAATAACATTTGTTATTTCTGGCAATTTGTCTAGTCACTCATAGTATATTCTAGGGTAAACAGGTGCGAGTCAGGTCAGCAGATAGGATAAAAACAGAAAGAAATTTGATTAGCATGGCTACAAGTGTTACGAATACATACTCAAAGAGAATAAACTACTGGGTTTGGAAATAAAAGATTCATCGAAATTTTAGATTTAAAGAAAATAAATGATTTTTTGAAAACGGAAAAATTTTGACAGTGACGGAATTTGGGTTGAGAATTGTTGATCTGATAAGTAAAGCGTCGGAAGAAGCAAAGCATTTATTGACCGAGTTGCCTGTAGGACATATCAATTTTCCTGAATTCGCTTCTGAAGCGAGTTTGGTTCGTTCGGCACTTTAATTTATCAATTTCAATGATTGAGCGCATTCTTGTGTGATTTCTTCCTAAATTTCCCTACTGAAACAGACAGTCAAACTTCATAAAGATCAGCGTAACATCCTTCATTGTACTAAAGCTTTCAGTCCACAAGCAGATTATTATTTTACTCTCAAAAAAACTAAGTTTTTGCAAGGAGTTCGAAATTTTAATTTCCCGGGAACTTCGCCCACTTTCGCTCAAGACTAGAAAATAAAATTTAGCCCGCGAGAATAAAAATTTGAATTTCTTGCATAAACTTTATTATTTTGACAATAAATTTGGAATGAATGAATACACTTCAAAAACGGGAGATAAACTTTAATACTAGGTGGAAATACTGAAACGAAGTCCGAAAAGGATTTTCAGATTACAACTAGCATTTGTTTTTGAAACACAATGTTTTTTTCAGGAATCTGCCAAGCCATGTGTGTATCTGTTCTTGCCACGAATCGTTTGTCAGCTATCCTATTTCCCCATAGACATCATCAGGTAACGATCGCTCTCCACGAAGCATCATATCCCATTTTTAAAAACAGATGTGGAGTTCAAAACGTCTTCGAATAGCATACGCAATCCAATTCGTTCCTGGAATGCTTGCAGGAACAGCCACTTTATTTGATAAGACACAGCTGTATAGAACGGCGAAAAATGGATTGATTCCAAAGTTTAAAAAGTGAGCGGAAAGGGGTAGAAACGTTGTTATCAAGACTGTCCGGACTATAACTGAGACTAATCAGAGCCCTCAACAAATAAAAACTGGTCGGAAAAGAAGTGGATGGGTTCGATCATTTGAAGGTTGAAACAACTTTTATTTTATTAGTTCTTATCAGACTATCAGTCCGTCCAGAGTTCTGATATTGAAGACAGTTGTAATTCTGGCAGTTCTAAAAAAAAGCATCGTCTGAAAATCGATATTATACAAATTTTTTGTTGTTTCAGTGAAGCCCTGGTAACATATTTCTTCTTGATTGCCGGAGCATTTATGACAGTTGTATGTGTTTATTTAATATTTGCATATTGCTATCTTTTATATGTTTTAAGACGGAACACCAAGTCAATTGTAAGTTTTTCTTCACACGAAAAAAAATCCCAATCTCTTTTTTTTTGTTCCAGAAAAACACAGCTCAACAAAAATCTCGAACTCAGATCAAGAAGAAAGAGATGAAACTGTTTATTATGAGTAGTATCACAGGTAAAACTCTGACTTTGAGTCACCTCTATTAAAAGGTCACCATTTTCAGTAGCGATTCAAATTTCTGCTTTGTGCCTTTTTGTGTCCTATGCCACATCGATTCTTGTCATTTCTCTGGACAAATTTTATCTTTTGTATAATGCTATCAGTGATTTGTACGCTGGAATTAATCCATATCTTCTGTGGATATTTTCGGATTCTCTTCGAAATTATATTTTAATTCGAATGGGGTTAAAGAAGGGAAGAAAACTACCCACGTCTTCAGTTGTTTCTGTTGTTGTACTTTGATACTGGTTTTTTTTGTATATAAATTGAAATTTTGCTTCTGCAAAGCGATAAAAGTGATGACAAGTCCAAGAACCCAGTAAGAAAAAAATCAAATGATCAAAAGTTGAAAAGAAGCTGAAACTGGAAATTTTGGTTTAAAATTGCATGCTTTTGAAAAACCTTCTTCCGAGAATTCATTTCTAGAGTTTCTAGTTTGATAAAGTTCATAACAAGAATCATAAAATTATATCCCTCTATTATAAGTGCACACAGACACACGGGAAAAAGCGTCATTAGACCAAGAGAAAGATCTGTTCCAAAACTGATGAATCTCACAAGAAACTAAAAAAAATGGTTCAACATTTTGATCTGTGTTGTCATTTTTGTTGAAAACCTTCCTCCATAATTATTGGTTAAATGAAGGAAAGTGACATGAAAAACAAAAATTTATGTCAGATGATATTGAATTTTACTTTAGTATTACACTTGGTTTATTGGATTTGCCATAAGCTACTTTCTGGTTTTATAAAGTAGATTTGAACTCAATTCGTCACAATCATTCAATTACGGTTATAATGCAAAAAAATAACTAGACTCCATGACAACTCCTTCCCTCCCAGATGCTTATTGGGATCTCCCTTTCTCAAATAACTCGCTTACTGTAGATGATCGTGTCACTTTTATTGTAGAAACTGTTCAATTTTCATTATTTTGTATGACAATGACCATTTATTTGCTTATTGTGTGGGCTCTTATTGAAGCACAACGGAAGAAAGTTGATGAATTGACATCACCGTTTTTCAAGCTATGCCTTTCTACGGCTGCAGTTGATATTTGTGAGTTTCAATAAATGGACAGAAGTAATACTATAGATAGTTTAGCCTCGATTAATGAAGCCAAAATGAAACAAGAAAATTTGTGAAATTGTGATACTGAGAGAATTACATAATTCTTGATATAGATTAACTTGTTAATAAAACCAAAATGAAACAGGAAAGTTTTTCAAAATGTAGTATTGATGAATAAATTTTAACGGACCGGAGAGCTTTTTTTGACTTCTACATTGACGTGTATTGTCATAAGTTTTGGTGCATAAACTTACTAGTCATTTTTTCAAAGACCATGAGGCAATCGGATGCCCTCACTTGGCTTACCGTAAAAACTGTAATTGAGGCGCATCTGTATTCGACACGCACCAGACCGACGCTATCAAAAATTATAAGCGCACTTTCTAATTGAAGCTAAACTTATTGAAAAAAACTGTAAGAATTACCAACATTTTTTGCGTTATTTACTTCGAAATATGCTAATTTTTTATCAATTTTCACAAAAAAACTGTCGCTTCCGATGGAATTAAAATTTGGCATTCTCGAGTTGAGAAAACTCATGCACCTTTATTACAGTTTTTACCTTATAGGAAACTGAGCTTCTATCACTTGAAACTCAAATTTAGAAAACAAATATCCATTCAACAATTCAGTTTAAATTTGTCCATCCACTTTCAACAAATCCATTTCCCTCTCTCATCTTATATAATTTTCCAGGGGCCCTCCTAACAAATTATTTTGGAGCAATGTTCCCCAAATGGGGATGGTTTGTCAGAGTTTATCTATTTCTTGGAAACCCATATGGCAGGATGTATTTGTATTTCGCATGGAGTGCAGGTTTGTCTTTTTCTGTTTGTGAAGGCGAAGGACCAAGTGTTTTTGCTGATTCCATTTTCCGCCTTTCAGGAGTCTGTCAAGCCATGGGAGTATCAGTTTTGGCTTCTAATCGATTATCTGTCATGTTATTCCCTACAACTTTTCAAAGAGTAAGATCTTTTTTATTTTTTTCTTCCAAAATATGATATTACCACTGATTCTCTTGCAGATGTGGAATGGCTATCGTCTTTGGGTGGCAATTGCTATTCAAAGCCTCACTGGCCTAATAATTGGGCTAGCCACCTTTCTTAACAAAGTTCAACTGTTTAGAACTGACAAGTTAGGAGTTATTCCAAAATTTTTAGAGTGAGAATCTTATTTTCTTCTCTTTGATATTTCAAAATTTCCAGTAAATCTATGACAAACGCTTTTTTCGCAATCGGAGGTGTATTTCTTTCGGTCAATTGTTTGTACCTTGTTGTTACCTATTGCTATCTGTTTGTTGTGATTCGAAAACGACAACGGAAATTTGTGAGTTTCCTCAAATTTTTTTAAATTACTCTCAAAAATATTTTGTTGCAGGAGCCGCCCACGCCTGCCATCATGAGGTCCCGCACAAAAGAGCGGGCAAAAATGCGCGAGGCTCGATTATTCACAATGAGCACTATAATTGTGGGGGTGCAAATGTGCATTCTTATCCTTTTCATTTTCAAAGGTGCCGATCTTCTGGCAGTCACGACAGATCAATTTTATTTGATTTATAATGCTGTCAGGTTAGATTTTTCTAGTTAATTTCAAGCAAACGAACTAGCAGGAAAAGACTGAGCATAAGATACTTGAGAGAAACAGAAAAAAGATCTGAGAAATATTAATTGAAAATAAACCTCAGGATCGTTAACAGTTCTAGGTGTAACTCTGGACAAATGAGGTCTATCAAAAACAGTAGAAAAAAGACTCGCAACACATTTTGAAACAAAAGATTTCTCCCCGGCCGGGAATTGAACCCGGGTCTCGCATGTGACAGACGCGGATACTCACCACTATACTACCGAGGACATGAGAAAACCATGTCTTGGACGCCTAGAGATGTTTAGACAGAAGGCGCGGGGCCTGGTCTTCCATTTTTCCAAAAACTACACACTTTGAGATTTTTTAAAAACTTCAAAAACCTTAATTTTTCAGCGATCTCTACGCAAGCATCAATCCTTATTTACTTTGGGTTTTCTCGGATTCTCTTCGAAAATATATTCTTCAAAGACTAGGAATCATCAAGAAAACTAAGAATATAACATCAGTTACCCCTGTCACTTTTGTATTGTAAAACATTTATTCCGCTCAAATTTCAAATCTCATAAACTCATTTCGAATACAAAATTATGGTTTGTACAAATTAGGGAACGTATAACTCTCCGTCTCCTGCAACCAATTATCTTTACTCCACTTTGTGTTCTGTCTCTCCATGACGTGAATTGTGTAGGCGTGCCGGGATTTATCAGATGTGTTTGCCTCGCTTTTATGGACTACTAGGCCATGGATTAGGATAAGAGATCCTTTGGAAATTGGAACGTGTTGGAATTTAGATTGATCGTAGGTTGGACGAGTTCCGATGAATTTGAGAAGTGGTCCGCCAGTGGTGTCATGAGTACGGACGAATCGGTAGTCCGCTGAGGAAGTGTCTGGAAAAAGGGATGCTTTGTTAAAGGGAGACGAAACTCGGGTCCATTTTGTTATCAATTTTCCCATTCTGATTCAATGTTTCATTATGAATTCACACAAAAACAGGCCTAAATGGCACAGAACAGAACATATGCTTGCAGCGCCGATTACAGATTGATGGCCTAGAATCCGACAAGTCGAAGGATGAGCGCGCGGCTCTTGTGCTATTTTTAATTTTTGTCCACGGCAGTTTTTCAACAAAAAAAGTGAAAGCAACGGAAAAAAAAATAAATTTAAAAAATCCCTCGCACATGTCGGATCCTAGGCCATCGATCTGTGAGCTTTCAAGCGCCGTTTTGTATCGTTCAGAACAGTATTTTGTTGAATTCATAATGAAAATATAAGTCATAATTCAAATTTAAATAATCTTTACTAACCTTTATGACTTCCTGGAATAAAAGACAAGCATCCATTTTCGACACTGGCCTCATCAATTGCAATCCACACTCCAGTCAAATGATCAATTGGGTCAACACGAAGAAATGTGGAATCCACGTGATCAGTGACTGCTCCACCGATCTTTGGTTGCTTGAAAATATACATACTTTGAACAACTTCAGGTTCAACGTAGCCTATGTCTTTGAGTATTTTTTGAATCTTTGAACTAAATGTCATTTTTTGAAAAGTGGGGTCTAGGAAATGAAGGCCATGCCCAATTTTGTTAAGAGCCTTGTCTTTCGGAACAGTCAGCTCTCCGTCTTTATCTACTGCACCTTCTTCGAAAAAGAAACGAATTTTGTCAGAACTATTGAGGAAGTACGAATCGGCGGCGTGCTAAAAAAAAAGAGATCTTTGGATTATATTTTTATTTTTCATAATGATTACCTTGTCCTCATCATAAGTTGAGAATACACTTTTCGGGTGCTCTGCCAAATTCATTTCGTCTACAATTTTTGCAATGGAACCTTTCATTTCTCCAATTTCTTGGTCATTGAACACATTTTCAATGACAGCGAATCCATCCCGCTCAAATTTTTCGCGAAGTTCAGACATTCTGAAAATTTCAAAAAACTTTACTATTAAAACAGAAAAAAGTAAAAAGAAACAGAGAAAACGAAACAAAGGTAAGTGGTCAAATGATGATGGACAAAAACGAATGGCTGTGGTGAAACAATAAAACTATCTTATCGGCGAGTGTCATCAAGATGCTTATCATATCGCGATGGCCAATTTGATGTTTTCTGTTTTTTGTCCTAGTCACGTAAACTGAATGACCATGGGCAAAATAAACAATAGTGTGGGAGAATAGATAAAGGAATTCTCGCAAAATCTAAAAAAGAATACACTAAATGCTAGCTTAAATTAACAATCAATTAAAAACTCCGGTTATGAATTTTTAAGGTTTCATCAGATCCATAAAACGCATAACTATTCGCGAGGGATAATCCACCAGTCGATTTCATAGGAATGGTACAATGAAAAAGACCGTAATAATCAAATTTAGTTTAGTGCCTTAATTTTTTGAGTGATTTTGATTTTTTGGCAATGTTCTGAAAGTCGAAAGGATATGAAGTAGACAAAGTAAATTATTGAACACATGTGTTAGATTATCCACACCCAGGGAATGAGAAGCCCTCAAATATTAGGTTGGCTACTAAGTTTCTGTGCAATTTTGATTTTGATTTTATTCAAACAAGAAACATTCCCAGGTTCTGGTTTATTGTTTATTTTTGAACTAGTAAGACTACTGTTTAATTTCCAAAATAAAGGGTTTCCTCTTTCAAAATGCGAGTGGCTAGAACTGGAAACATAAAGTGGTCAATTTTTCGACAGTAGGGTGAGTTTGGACCCCTTGTTCATTTAGACGTAAATCCTATTTCGAGAAAAATTAAATGAAGAAAAGCCACTATATGGAGAGTTTAAAGGTCAAATAAGAACAATCTACTTAAACTAAGTCTCGAGATATTTCATGAGTTCTTCAACATGAGGTCAGTTATGAGGTAGGAAAAATGTGGAAAATTTGGGATAGTGTTCACGACCAAAATTTTTCGCTCCTCCAAGATTGTTCTGGAAGGTTTTAATGCTGCTATAGGTAGGTACTGTTGCTTGTGACATTCCAACAGAAGATTGGAATCGATCCTCTTTCTATAGCTATCACTATGGCGGAATAGTCATTTTTGTTCTTTTATCGATATATCAAAATTTTTTCACTGAACAGCTTTATGTCTGTTATGGGTTTTGTAAGGGACAATGTCCTTCATAAACCCCGCCATGAGCTAAGTTTCATTGGATAATAAGAAGAAAGAAATGTATAAAAATGTTAGAGCCTCTCTAAGGCCTTTGGAACACGATCCTAGTGTTAACAGGAGAGGGGCGAGTAAAGGGTCTGGATTTAAATTCCAGATGTTTTGACTCTTCATATATCTTTTGCTGTTACCCTTTTGTCAATGCCCCTTGCCGTTCTCAAAAGGGAAAAAAATCAAAAATGCACAGAAACTTTGTAGCCAACCTAATATATTCAGGTTGTACTAAAACGTTCAAACAATGATAAAATGTTCAAACAAGGGTGAACTAGCTTCAAAGACACACTCACAATTGAAGTACTCATGAATAGGTTATGCATGTGTATTTAAATTTCGAGCTCTTTAATCACATCCATACGCTTTCGAATAGCTTCAACATTCCAGAATGTATTTGTTTCGGCTTTGACTAGGACAATTCGACACAAGTAAAAAAATCCAGTCGAACTGTTCCGGAGAGCTTTTAATTTTTCAGTTTATCTTCCATATCATCCCTTCCAAATTGCCATTTCATGAGGTATCTCTAAATATGCTGCTCTGCAAAAAAATAAACATTCTGAAACCGTTTCCGTCTACTTGTTATGTTTATTTTTTTCCTTTTTTTCTGTTCTAAGTTCTTTCTAATGAGATTCAAAAATTTACCAAAGCAGTGCTCTTGCCTTCAATTGTTGTCTTTATCAGAAACTTGGTTTTCTTCTTCATTATTTCTAGAATTTTCTTGTGTTACATTCGTTCTCCACTTTTGAATCTAGTTTTGACCTAATGACGTTTATTCACCTTTTACTCGTGCCTTCTATTTTCTTCTTCTTATTTCTTTTCAATATTAAAAAAATAATTGCACATTTCCATCTAGATAGATTAAGGGGTTGCCGTTCACCCAATGGGAATTAGAGATCACTTTGGACGGTGCCAGGCACGACCGAAGGTACAGGAATGGGCGGAGACTGATGGAGAAGAGTTTGATGTGAGGAATTATGAGGATGGTTTCAGTATTTCTCAGAGTCAGTTTTCTGGAAGGTGCTCTCAAATTGATATTCTGTTTTTGATGATTTGGTTATAGCTTTGGCCAGACGGCTTGAGTAAGCTCTTCCGTACAAATGAAAGTCAAATGTATTAGGTCTTTCGATAAGTAATGTCGTTTTTTTCAAGGTGTCTTGCAACGGTAATATCTCAGCTGAGACTAAATATTTTTTGGTAGACTAAAAAGCATTAGAACGACCATAAGCGTGACACTAATTTCCTGTTTTGACTGAAGAAAACAGTTGGAAATTGGGTGCGAAAAACAAGACTGTTTGAAAAATGGAATTTTTTTGGACCAATTTTTGAGGGCCTGGTGCTCTGAGATGGATTATGTAAAACATTCAGGAAATTTATGTGGCATTGTTGGAAGGTCCAATATACTGAAAATAAAAACTAGAGCCCGATTGAACATGTTGCTCCATTTTTATAATATCCTAATCATAAGATACTCGCAAATCAACTGAAAATTTTTGGTCATTTTTTGTACTGAGCAGAGAAAAATCACTTCAGTTATTTTTTCACATTTTTGAACTGGGTAAAAACAATTCGGTCAGACACTATAACTGTTAAAAACTAGTTTCTGAGCAATAGCCGCCGAAATTACTTTACTGAAAGCTGCCGTAAGCCATATTTCAGTGAATATGCGGAACGGCTAATTTTCGTCTTAAATCAGCTGAATCGAAGATGGAGTTTTCTTTGAGTGAGAACGGTTACTCATTGTTACAAAAACATAATAAAAACCAATATTACCCGTACCGCCACTGAGAAAAACGAAAAGCAAAAAATGATCAAAAAACAGACCATTTTCTATAGCTTGCCAATCCAAGATAAATGTTGCTGAAGACACCAAGTTTGGGTGTTTTACTATACTGGTTATAACCTATATAATGCAAAAAATTTCAAGAAGATTCCACTTTTGAAAACAAAGATACACCACATCGAAAAAAAAACGACATTACTTATCGAAAGACCTAATAATAGGTGAAGCCAATTAGAAGGCATTGTAATTAGTTTGTTTATGAGTTGAGCCATGAAAATGTTTATCAGCTTTAGCGAAATGTTGTTTTGAAACAAGTCTGGCTGAAACAAGGTGTCATGTTGAATATTTACTTTCTTTCATTTCGTTCGCTTACTTCTTCCAGAGATGTTCCGAATTGTTTCAATTCTTCCATAAGTAGTTCTCGTGATAGTGTCTCTTGTGTGATGACTCTTTTGATCTTTCATGGTTCGAAAAATCTTCTTGAGTAGTTTGAATTGAGCTCTTTTGTTCCAATGAAAGTCAAATTTATAAAGTTGAATAGAGAATTTATCACTTTGTTGTTCTTTTCTTTTAATTAAGAAAGCTACCATGATTGTCCAAACTTTTCCAAAACGCTCATCAAGACCACTAAAGTGTCAAAAAGGCTTAAGCTTATGGCATCCTAAAATCAACAAAACAAAAGAATAGTCAAAACCTTTCTAACCAACTTAATTACCTTTATTTTTCATTTGCACTGAAGAGCGCATTAGCAATTACTCCCAAAGGTGTTTGGAAAGTAAATTATAAAGGTGATGATTCATTAGGATTTCTATTGCAAAAAAAATCGGAAAATCTCGCCTTCGTGACAAACGAAGGTGATAAAACTGATTACGAGAACCAATAGCCAGTTTTAAAGTAATCTTCGGATTTAAAAAGAATAACTGTATTTGAAGTCGCAACATCCAGTGAATGTTCAGATTGAATTTACACTATTAGAGAAGTCAGAAACTTTTCAACACACTAATTTTTTTGACCAATTTCACTCTAGGTGAGTTGCTATACTTTAGTTCTTCGATTGTCACAATTGATTTCTTGACTTTCTATTTCCTTACAATGAGTGTTCTTTCCAGAATTTCCTTTCATCTTTTGATTTTTAAAATTGCTTTCAGTTCAACTGTTCAATCAAAAAATCATGTGTAAAAATGGCAAAGTTCTCTCTCTCCCTTTCTCTGGGGGAATCATTCTTCCCCTCTAATTGAGAGGTTTGATACGAGAGAGCTCTGATCGTTCGGACTCCTGAACTTTTTGAATCATTCATTCAATTTTTTTCCGTTATATATTTCTGTTTTTACTTTGCTCAAATATAAAATGAACACATATAGACTTGTCAAGAGCTCATCCAATGATATCATACAAATCGTTTTGATTTTTGTCAACCAGTTGAAACAGGTTAAGAATTTCTATGTTGCTCATCGCATCAACTTCAACTTTTTGGGGTCAGAAGAACCTCAAAATGTGGTTCAATCACTTATCCTTTCTTGCAAAACAACAATTAGGAAATATTTTAAATAACATGTGCTCGTTGAGTCATTACAAAGTTCAGCATCGCTTTTCTTTCCCATTTTGAAGTTTTATGAAAAGAGCTTTTTAGTTTTTTAGTCATGTTTTGTCATTTAATCAAAAGAAGGATTTTGTATCTTTTACGAAATGTTGGTATACCGACTCCTGGCTTTGTTAACAATGCTAAACCTCAATGAGGAACGTGACCACTTCCTTAGAGTTTGTACCTTGTCATTTTCTCCAGACGACAGGATGATATTCATCATAGTTCGGGATTAATTATCACTAAATGTCATTTGAAAAAAATAATAATTTGATACTGATCTCAATGAACTTTCGAGGTATTTTAGTTATAGAGTGTTCGATGAGGAACGATTTCGATCATCATTCGAGATGGAAGTCATTTAGACGAAACTTTTTTTTCGTTAATGCGGCTGATTTTTTAAATGTGTTTGCAAAAATTGTTTTCCAATTAAAATGAATTTTGTTATACATCTCACATAGGCTCTTACATAGACAGGCGCTTCCGTCAAATCAAAGTTGCCGAATTTAGAAAAAGTTCAAGCTCCGTGTTCCACTTGATTCGAGGCGCATCTCGGTTTGTGAGCCGCGACGCAGCACACAACGTAGTTCAATTCAAAAAGTAGTTCAAAAAAGTATTTTGAGAAGTCGATGAGCCTTGAACTGTTTAAACTTAGTGCCTTCATGGTGTGGTTTTATGAAAATCTCCAAACATCTTATTCAAGTTTTTGTTGGCCTAATCACGTTTTGTTCAAGTTCTCAACTTTTTCATAATTGCAGTGAAGCTTTCCAACAAAAGTAAAGTTGCTAACTTTTATCGTGATTATCCAATTAGTAAACTATCTTTTTTTCTAACAAAATGAGCAAATTAGTATTCCAAAAAGTTTACATATGTGTCTATGACTAGAAACGGCAAAATTTTTCTTTCAATGATCAGGCCGGAACCAGTGGCACTTGTATTTGTAGTTGGTAGAAAGGCTTATGATTCTAAAGCTCCTCAATCTCGAAATTGCTTGTGACGTCCTTATTTTCTGATAACATCCGGTAGCAAAACGGTGAGTTGGTACTTCTCTCTTATCATTTTCTTCAACTAGACTTTCCTTTTCTGATATATTATTATACTTTCTCTTATTTGCCCCTCTTCCTTCATCATAACATCATCCATTTGCAAAAGAACTACTTCTCTCTCCCTTGGCAACCATGTGTCTTTTGAACACTATCATTACATTTCAATAGACTCAAAAGTCTTCATAATTGCTTGTGGTTCGCCCACTGAATGTCACTTGATAGCCTTTTCTTTTACTTTTCGATTAAAATCCTTTTTGTTTTTCTACTCAACAAAACCCTATTGAAAATTCCAAAAACCAAAAGTTTTCAGGGTAATGGATGAACCATCGATGAATCTGTCACTACACTGCACTCCAGCAGTACTGGAGGATCTGAAAATCTCCGAAAGCTGGTACCAAGTTTTAGGGCAATTGGTATCAACGCTTGTCTGCTTTTCGACAATTCCAGCCACTGTCCTGGCATTTTTTGCGATTCGTCGAGGACGTGTTCCAGGAACACTAAAAGTCATTTTATGCTTTCATCATTTTGCAGCTTTAAGCTATTCGATTTCTTATGTATTGACTCAGGTTTGTTGTCTGATTTTTATATTTTGAAATTTCGATGTTTCAGTCATATCACTTAATCACACGCGCTATTTATGAAGGATGTGATCTCCTCGTGCCAGTTCGGTATTGCGTCATCGCTAGAATGTTCCAGTCAGTACCCTCGGCTTGTAAGTAACCCTTTCAACTATACAGGGTGACAATTAACTATGGGAACACACGTAATTGATCATAACAGCTTTCAAACGAGATATCTTAACAATTTCTGTTCTGAACAAACGTTTTAGCTGAATATTCCAAACAATTCAAAAAAAAATGATAAAACCGAAAAACCCGGTCATCGGGGTTACAGTAACTCGTTCGCAGCAGAGCATTATTTGTTCCTATAATTAGTTTTCACACTGTAAATTTTGGTTAGCTCAACACAATTCCTTTCAGTCTTCCAACTCTTCTACATCGCTGTAGTGCTCAACACTCTATTCGGACGGTTCAAATTCTGGAATAATTTCTGGGCTGGGGGTTTGGCATTTGGAGCTGTAAGCTTTAATTTCTGAATTCTCTATTTCAGTACCAGTAATTTCAGTTGGCAGGATCTTTCATCGGTACATTTCCTTCATATCCAGTAGACAGCATGTCAGAAGAATACATGATCAATTGCTCATCGTTCGAGCACAAAACTGTGCCAGTGCAAATAAAAATTTTCTCAGTAAGTCATTGAGGGCACCTCTATTGAAGGTCAGGCGGAGGTTTTACTACTTGTGAAAGTTGATTTTCCACTGTTCAACTATTTACTCGTTTCAGTTTTTCATTGGAATCGATCTTGCTTCGGCAATAGTATTCCAATGTCTACAATTATATCAGAATAGAGAGATGAAGAATCCAGTGTACGTTCCGTAATTTTTTGAAATTCATTCAAAATGAAATGTTTCAGTTTGAAATACAACGTTTCAAAACGTCTTCAATCAATGGAAATCAAAAAAGTTTCTCGCTTAATTCGTACCAATTTGATGGTCAATGTTGGTAGTTATATGTACTTTGGAGTCGCCTCATTATTCCAAGCTAATGAAGAGAAGCTCAACGGAAATCGATTCATTTGGGTTAATGTGAGTATTATAAGACATTAGTTTTCATAAATTCCCTAAAATTTCAGTCTGTCCCATATTATCTCTCGTTCTCCACAACTTCATGGTACTTGAAACTTCGAACCAAAAAAGCAAAAATTCTTCCTCAAATTTCTGAAACTGAGCAATATTTCACGCAATTGGCTGCTTATTGGGGAGACAACTCTAAGCATGTCAGTAAGAAGAAGAGGAGATCGGATTTTCAACGGAGATTCAGAAAAGAGTGAGTCAGGGATTGGAATTTTTGAAGGACGACTTTTATTACTTCATTCGTTCACTGAGAGATGGCTCAAAACCCGCTCTGAAGAGCACAAATCGCAAATTACAGAATTTTGGCTGCATCCGCGTGGTCGAGAATTTTTTTAAAATCAGCACCTTGTCGTATTCTCGGCCTCATGACTGCAACTATTGGACACGATTTTTCGCGCTTGAGAGCGGTTTTTTTGTGAATTCTTTATGAAAAACAGAGTCCGCATGAAAGAATAAGCCAGAATTTAAAATCTTCTGCCTATCTGAAAAATATTCACATTTTAATTTCAGAAGCTTGACTCCAAGTATGTCATATGTAGTCGATCCATCACTGATCCAAGTATCAACAGTCTGCTAGATGTTATTCGTTTGGCGATTCCAAATTATCAGTTATCAAATATTATGTCTGCTTCGTGTCTCCAAGTATTGAAAAATGCAGTGTAGCTCAAACAAGCTAGCAGTTGATAAATGCTTACTTTAGAGTATATCTCGTCGTGCAGTTATCCTATCATTTTCATTTGTCTGTCAATTTCCCTTATGTGTTTTCGTTTCTCAATTATTTGGAAATGTTCTTAATGAGCTTCAAATTGTAGAAAACTAAACGTATGTAGATAAGTCTTGATTTGAGCTTCAGAACTCCTTCTTTTTCCTTTGGTTTTCACTCGAACCCGTACATCCTTTCCCGGTAAAGAATATCCGTAGATGAGTCCCGGTTCTTTATTTCTCACTAATTCCCCTCTAATTATTGACAGCTTCTTCATAAGGTTTTGGTCTTTTCTGGCTTCAATTTTTACATCGATTTTCAAACCAGTTTTCGAATTGATTTCCCTCAACCTTTTATGCCACTTTCGTAAAATTTTCAGGATTATAATTATATTGAGAACAATAATTGAGAACAAGTAATCATTTCATTGAGTTTTTTTCCGATTCATGATTTTTCATTGTTTTTTTTTCTATTAGAATTACTAGTTGCTTCCCATCCTCTCATAAGCTGACCTCAGCTTCCAGACCTCTTCCTGATCTCCCTCTATTCCTTTCTAGCCCTCATCCATTCGCAATTCTATCTCTTTTGATTTTTTCAACAATAAAGAAAATATGATTGAAATGTTTTCAAGTTTTTGCATAGTCCCGGATCTTCAGATTACAAGTCTATGAAACCAGAGTCCAAAAACCTTGCGATTTGTAACTGATACCGCTTGAGAACTCAAATAAACAAATACAGTTTATTAGCAGGTTTTGTTTATGAATTTATCAATTTATCAACTTCAGATATCAATTTCAATGAACCAGAAATTGTTTATAAATTTTAATACTGCCTTTTTTATTTTATCAAGAGTCGACTCAAGGCTTCAGTCTCCCAACGATGAAGACTCTCCATTCGCTCTCAACTTTTGAAACTTTTATCCGTGAACTCAACAAGGAGCATAATCTCAAAAAGATATTGATTTTGTATGCTGTCGTACTGTTCCATTATTATCTTATCGATAGTTCCATTGATTATTCCACTTCCATGCCTCAGGAAAGTTTGGAAATTAATGAAACGATAAATGGAGGTATGTTTTCATACGACGTAGAGAATAAGACGTGTGGCCTAGAAAATCGTGCATTTGATACTCAGCTGGATTAGGTTTCACACTCACTTATTTCCTACCTGAGAAAACTGAGCCTGGCATGGTCCTAAGTGAGTCTGAAAAGTGTTTTGTTGGCCTATGCTTTAAGGTTAGGCAGAAAATAGGCCCCTCGTTTTGTTCGCCGAGCCACAGTAATTCAACATTTTTTCTAACATTAACAAATTTTCAGTTGACGTATCTCTAATTCTTGACACTCTTCGTGATAACTGTAATGGGTACTCTGAAGAAGCCTGTGTGGAAACAATTACAACCCTCACTCAAATCCTAAAATTAATGCAAGATGGGCTCCAATGTGACGGTTTCAAAGCAAACTGGAAAACCATTGACATCGTGAGATCGCCTTTTTTTGTTTTTTGAAAAATTTGTTACTTCAGATCGATATGCTCATTGAAGAGCTCGAAGAATGCAAGAACTATCCCTGTTATGAGAATTACAAGGCGAAGTTTGGCGGTATTTTCCGCAGAGTTATCTATAAGGTGAATACAACCAGACGGTTTCCGGCGCTTCGCGCCTCAACCGCCTGGCTTCCGCTGGGGAACGCGATTTTAACTATGTGTATAGATAGCACAGAGCTTATCAATGATCTTATCAAAAAACGGAAAAGACGGGCATCATCCCGTCAACATTCTCTATCGATCAGTCAAAATTTTATGAAAATCGGTTCAGTAGGAGCCTCGCTAGAGCCAGCGCCGGACGGACAAACAGACACACAGATTCTTTATGGTAATAATAGTAAAGATTACCGTGAAACCTCTAACATACCGGCACCCGTAATAGAGTGGCATGGGTGAGAGCCAAAGTTGCCTAAGTGAAGAAAATTGGAAAACAAGATTGTTTTTAGTATGCACACTCGAGAACAAAAATAACGATTTTTGATGGATTTCGTCCCAATGTTTGAAAAAAACGTTGCTTTGTCAAGCATTTAGACCAGTGGAAAGCTTGAAAAATATTTCCGAAAATTAGAGCGGCACATTTTACTACCAGCCAGGTTAATTGAACAAAAGAGCGGCATGTGCGATACGATATCTCAACTAATTGGGTTTTCATTTTCAGGCATTTAACATCACTATGAACGCCCCAGGTTGCGGATACTTGCACGTGGATTATAATTTGCCGACTCTAATCTCCACACTTGGAGCATGGAATGTTTAATGATGACAAAATTTCATTTTTATTTGGTTTCAGCCGCTTGATTTCTGAATTTCTACTTTTATTTTATTTGATAATTACAAAAAAAATTTTTCATTTATGACAGAAATTAAATTTTTTTTCTTGTTACATTTTATCTTCATCTTCATTTTTGAGTTATTATTTTAACTGATTTGGTAATGTCATACATAACTAACAGAATAAATTTATTAATTGATTTTATTTGATGTTCCAACAGTTCAGATATCAAAATGACCAGTTTATCACCTCGATCTTCATCTGATTTTAGTTAACTTTAGCAAATAAAAAATTTACCTGAGATGACTCAACTAGAAGCTCAATTACCTTTGCAAAAACATAAACAAAATTTGTTTATGGTCAATCTTCTCGTTCCTCCCGCATACACTCTATCAACTTACGTAATTATAAACTATCATATCAAATGTCCACCTATTCCAAACAACCCAATCCGCCCTCTCGTCAACTATTCAATCATTTTCGTCGACTCGAAGCGGAGAGTCTTGGAGTGCCTCACTGGGAGAAATTCATCATGTTTATTACGTTCGCCTTTATAATTATCCTAATTCTCTCCAAGACGATTGAAATGGAAGCAACTCAAAAATTCAATGAATTTCATTTGAATAGACGTGAGTAGATATTTTCAAATAGTACTTTTTATTCTGGCTAGAATTTTTATTATGAAGCCACTCAAAGAAAAATCTAACTGTATAAAAAGTGTTTGAAAGCGGCGCCGATTACAGATTGATGACCTAGAATCTGACAAGTTGATAATTTCCTCATTTTTTCATTGTGTTTTTTCGTATTTTTCATATTGCTTGAGAAACTCAAAATGTACAAGCAATGAAGGAATACATAAAAAAACGTCTCCTGTAAATCAACTTGCCGGATTCTAGGCCATCGCCGTTTCGTCAATTCATTGTGAAAAATGGAACCAAAATGGAAAAATACGTCGGTATAGATAATAGAAAGTTCGAGTCAATTTTTCTTCAAGAAACTTCAGGAAAACTTTTACGTTGAGTTGGTTTCCAGGTTCACCTAGAAGTTGAAATTTTCAAATATTTGAACGTATTAGATTTGAGAAATATGTTTAGCCTCAAAATTCTCACACCACTTCTTGAATGATCTCAATTTATCCATTTTCAGATGACCCATCTATCGTCCTGTCTATGCTTGGCGAAGGATGCCGGAAACATGAACTTCAATGTTCAAATGTAATCACCTCTATGGTTTATTTTTTATTTTTTATTTTTTGATTCCAGAACGTGGATCAGGTTGTAACTATGCTGGACAATATTGTTGTGTTATTGGCGGGCCATGAAAACAAACCGGAGTTCGAATTGATGGCAATGGTAAGCTTACGCTTTTAGTTTTTTTCTAGACTTATTAGAAGCGCATGCTCTTCTATTCATCCAAGAAGCATTTTTAATAAAGGGGCTCTTTTAATAGGGTATATTTATTTCAGATTGAATCTCTCAACAACGATCTTCGCGCTTGCAAAGATGCCGAATGCATAATGAATTTTGAGAAGGAGAGTGGACGACTGTTCCATTTGGCTTTGCTCAAGGTTTGCTTTTAAAAAATATGATAAATTTTAAAAAAATAATCATTTTCAGTCCAACAGAATCATTCGCGAAATTCCAGAAGTGGAGAGTTACATTGACGAGGAGAAGTTGTTCGTCTTGTCATTTCCACAGTGAAATTCAACAATTTTTCGTGAACTATATAATTAATGTTTCAAAATTATTTGTATTTTCATTCAATTTTTATAACAATGAACATTATACGTATTTCTCTTGGATTAATCACTGATGAGGAGGAAATTCCGTCAAAAATGATTAAGGTGTCTCCAGAAGACCGTATGGAAACTATCATTTTCAATAATCTTGGTCTATTCCACGTGGACTTTGTCGTCTTATGTGGAGATACAGAAATTTGGAATGTCAAAGAGTACGGTGGAGCGAGTTTTGTAAGATTTTCTCTATAAAATAATTTGAATTCCTCGATTATTTAGGATCTAAGCCCTTATGATGGAATGGAGTTGATGGTTTATAAAAGAGATTCAGAGAAGTATAAAGTTTTGAAAGAATTGAGAAAGTAGGTCTCTTCCAATGACCGTAACTCCTTCTTTTATTTCTTAGAGCTTACAAAAATGCCACGGACCAACTTGCTCATTTTTTCGTCAAAACTCCGTTGCCCCATATTCATCTCAAAATCGAAGGAACACCGATTACAGCTCTTATTGATACGGGTGCTCAACTCTCTATTATCACCAAATCTCTTGCTAAAAAATGTGGAATTCTGAAGAAAATTGATACGAGATTTCAAGTGGATGCTCAAGGAATTGGTGGAGTTAGCAAGGCTCTTGGAAGGATCTTGGATGGTAAAGGAATCTGTTTTGGTTTAATCCATTATTTGATTTTAGTGGAACTTGAACTTTCTGGATATTTCCTTCCAGTCGTTTTGACAGTTTTTGAAGAATGTTCTCTTGGATCGGATTTGATTATTGGAGTTGATATTTTGACATCTTATAATGCAAATTTAGATTTCAAAAACAATTGTATTCGATTCAACGAAGAAGTAGAAGTTCAATTAATCAAGAAAAACTGATTGAATAAATTTTTGAAAGTTAAAAAATAGCTTTTGCACAATTTTGATTCGAAGAGAATGTTGAGAAAAAGAGGGCCAAATACTCTCGACGTTATAGAATTGATTCGGTTCTTTTCAGAGAAGATTTTTGATACTAAAGGATATGCACACTCATATGGGGCACATTATCAACAGTAGCTTTCCGCTTTCTGGTTCAAATGCGCTCTAAAATCAAAATAAATTTAGAATTAGAATAGAACAAAAAATGATTATTTCTTTTCAGCTCATTTCAATCCAAACTAACAGGAATTTGTTTGAAAAAAAGCTTGAGTTACTTGTGAAAGTCGGAGGGAATTATGCAGAAACTTTAAAAGTGATATAGAAAAATTTTGGGGTACTGAACCCCTTGGAATAATAAGGTCCTTTCAAATAACAAAACGTTTTTTCACCTCAGTGTGAATGTTGCTCTACTCTCTTTTTCTCAAGATTCCTTCCCAAAAATCTGATCAATACTAAAAATAAATCAAGACCAATCGCAGTTTCCAGTCACTGTTAAGACAAAAAAATGTTTCAAAATTAAAA
The DNA here is from genome assembly GCA_963572265.1 of Caenorhabditis doughertyi. Classification (NCBI taxonomy): domain Eukaryota; kingdom Metazoa; phylum Nematoda; class Chromadorea; order Rhabditida; family Rhabditidae; genus Caenorhabditis; species Caenorhabditis doughertyi. The sequence continues at coordinate 27,018,961 of OY751556.1, forward strand.
AAAATCTTTATTCATATCACGGACAACTTTTTGCATTTTTCTTCCATTGTGATCGCAAGTATTTTCTACTTGGCATAAGTCTTCTGATAGGTCGTCGACTTCTTGTATTGATACTTCGGAGCAGCAGGCTTTGGAGCCGGAGAAATTGGAAGTTTTACGACGGATGGTGGTGCTTGTGCTTGTGGTGGTGGTTGTGGTTGTGCAGCCTTCGTCGCACTTGGAGTCGCTTTTGGTGGCTTCTTTCCGAACAGCTCGTCATCAATGTCAACATCAAGATCGGTGTTCTTGTGATTTCCGATTGCATCGACTGGAACGAACGCCGATTTGTCTGCCATTTCGCGCTTTTCTTGAATAGAAGACGTGGATGTTGGAGTCCTTTGAAAGCACAAAAAAGCTCACCTGAGTGCCTTCGCAAACTTGAAAAGTAGTCTCAACGATAGCAAAAACTGATTTTTGTGGTGGATTTCCTCTCCTTTTATACGGTTGGGACACGTGGCAACGTGACCAGAGAATTAGGTATGGGGGAGAATAGAAAAAATAGTTATTGTCAAGACGTGAAATATTTGAATTTTATCATTTTTCAAAAATAATACGTTTTTGAAATTACCGTTGCCTGATAAAGTTATTTTTTAGGCCTATAAGACACTGAGACAGAATATGAGCTCATAAAATATTAGGTTGGCTAAATTGAAATGCGCGTTTTTGTTTTTTGCTGATTCTATTATAAAAACAGATGTTGACAAGATAAATTCAAATGGTATTTTGCATTAGTACTGGGCCAATATAAGAAATATTTGAGCCAAGATTCAGTGTCTCTGATAAAAAACTAAGCGAGATGTTGTTGGATGAAAATGAGTCGTCAAATTCTGGCACTCCAAAGATTCTTGAGTTTTTCACATTCTGGAAGGGCAGCATCGGTGCGAGCAGATGCGCATTAGATAGCTCAAAGACTAAGCTGTGAGGCGGCAAAACCTCAACTTCTGAGCTAGCTCCTCCGGTTTTCAGCAACTCATTAAGTTAGTGCAGTAGGACTATTGAAGGCTAAAGAAATCAAGAGAATTGCGTTTCATACCGATTTTCAGCGTCAAACGAATTTTTCCGTTACGCCAAAGTGATGTCACCCCACTCGTAACATAATTTTGAGCAGTTTTAATTGGAAAATTGAAATAATATCACTGCTCGTTACATCGTAATCGAGGGCTGAAAGCGAATTCGGAAGAAATTCTCTTTGAACCAATATAACCGTTTTCAAAAAAGCTGGAGTCGATATCAAAATAAACTATTGGATAGAACAATGTACCCATTTACTAACCATGGAACATTGAAAGTTCGGAAAACCGTTTGGGTTCTCAGAAATTCTTAAGATGATCAAGCTGGAAAGCGAGATTTTCAACAAAATTTTTTTAGACTCTTGTTTCTCGATAAAATTAATTGTGAACATAGACAAAATTTATATCAAAATGGCCATCAGAAACCCCTTTTTCTAATAGAGAAATCAGATCGAAAAAATATTCCGATTTGCGAAATCCGTATTCGAGCAAACATAGCGCGCATTTCAATTTAGCCAACCTAATAGAATTCAAATAAGAACTGAAAACAAGTTTTGAAATTCTAATGTTGGTTTATTTTTTCTGCTCTTCTCTTCATAATGAAACTCACTAAAAATAGATCTGAAGCTCACAAATCGCGTCTGAAATCGTAAGTTATAGATCGATGGCAACGGCCGAGAACACGGTAGTGCGAGTCTTCGGTTGTCGCTCTGTAACTTGTGATTTCAATCGCGATTTTTGTGAAGTTTTATAAGAGATTCGGAGAAGTATATAGTTTTGAAAGAATTGAGTTTTTGAAAGAATTTCTTTCGAGTATACAAACCACGGATGATCTTCGCAACGACAGCCACTCTGATCGAGCAATTCCGAAGTGGAGACTGGTCTCCAATGGCCATCTTCGTCGAGACTGTCCAGATCGACGAAGCCTCTCAGACGCCCTGGTTCGTCCTGCTGTCATTAGCCGTCACTTTTCCAACTGCCACCTTCGGCCTCATCGGTGACCACCAGCAGCTTCCACCACACTCCCACACGGAGCTCCCACAATTGTGTCGAGATCTCGCGATCGGAAACCTCTTGGAGAGGGCAGCAGGTGAACACCTCATGCCATCAGTCAACCTCACCATGGTTTTCCGGTGCCCGGCCGAGACCACGCTGCTGATCTCAGCCCTCGCCTATGACAATACCCTGTTGTCACAACGGTTAAGCGAGCGCCCACACCGCCACGTGGAAACGTTGGAACTATCAAGCGGGTTCCCAATTCAGGTCCTAGACCTGCCATCGGTTTCCGCATCATCTGGAACCTCCCAAATCAACATCAAGGAAGCCCAAAGGGTCGCCGCAATGGTCAAGAAGATCACAAGGATGGAAAGAAATCAGGTGGAGAAGACAACCATCGGGGTGCTTTGTTATTATAAGGCCCAAGCTGGACTCGTCGGAACCCTCCTGGAGGACGAGAACATCTTCATCAACACCGTCAACGCCTCCCAAGGCCAGGAATTCGACGTTGTATTCGTCCTCACCTCCTTCACCGGCCCCTTCAATGTGTCCCCATTCTTGGCGGATCAAAGCCGACTCGTCGTGGCAGCAACAAGAGCCAAGCACTTCTGCCTCATCTTCGCCCGTCGGGAGGCCGCCGTGACCACCGAGATCTGGAACGACTTCTTCGAGCTCCTGCCTGAGGAAGCGGTCAACCAAGTTGAGAAACCAGAACACTAAGAAGGTACGTTTATCATTTCTTTTCCACGGACCAGGGACGGTCCTATGCAAAGGGGGGAGGTGTAAGGGATAGGTTATCCCTTAGGATAAAGTCCAGTAGTCACAAAAGGCATTAGTCACCACCTTTCCAGTCTATTTCGGGACGCGCCTATCTTTCCCAGAAGTCGCTTCTCATGGGGCCCGCTCCCAAAACACAATAAGCGCGCGCTTACCAAACATTCCCATATCAGCGCATCCACGTTCCTTACACTCTCTAAAACTCGATGATTTCAGATTCGACAACATCTGCTCAATACAAAAGGAGCCAAGCCGCACCAACTGGAGCTTAATTCGTGACCTGGTCGTGTCTTATCTTTTATCTTTAATAAATCTATGTATAAGAACAAGCCTTCTTTATTAAAGTAGGTGTCTTCTTCTTGACCGTAACCCCTACTTTTATTTTTAGGGCCTACAAAAATGTCACGGACCAACTTTCCCATTTTTGCTGAAAAATGTGGAATACTGAAAAAAGTAGACACGAGATTTTAAGTGGATGCTCGAGGAATTGGTGGAGCTGGATTTTTCCGTCCAGTAGGCTCATGAACTGGAGGATCCTCGCTGGCGCATACCAATCTTCCCGGAATGCATACTCGCTCTACGGTGCAGTTTGAATTAAGAAGACCGTGGCTGGTAGTTTCCCAGAAAGAGAAGACGTCTGCTACATAACCTTCTTTTCTTCTTTCGTTCGTCATTCTATTCATTTCCAGTCGATACACCATGTCGAACGTCTCTACAATCAATCGTTTTCCTCTTCTTCGTCTTTCTCAAATTGCGCTTCAAGAAGTATTGAAGCCAATGAATCCGTTTGAACTGTGAGTTTTGGAATTAAAAGTTTTAAAATTAGTTTTTTATTCATTTCAGAATCGATCTGTCAAAGACGAGTTCTAGAACCAAACAAGCTGTCAAAAGCTTTCTGAATACCAGACAATGCAAAAGAGAATATAAAATACAATTGAACATCAACAATAGTGAAAAAATATCAATTGAAGGAACATATAATTATTATACTTATCAATTCGAATCCGACCAATTTCCAGAGTTTTTGGTATTGGAAGAGGTATTGGAAAATGAAGAAGTAGTCATTTTATTCTCAGAAAACATAGTTAATGATTTCAAAGAACTCTTAGAACATGTTCTGGATATTTTCAACAGTGGAATCACTACCCTTGGACTTTATGGCTTATTACCATTCTGTTCCACGTGTGAGTCAGTAATTGATTGGCTAAAATGTACACAGAAACCAATAAAATGTCTTGTTACGAGACTAGACGGAATAGCACACAAAAAGAAAGATGTTTATTATGTCCTGAACAGTCTAATTATCACTGACTCTATTAGACTAGTCGTCCTTGCGGGTAATCTGTTTCAACCGATATTTCCGCCACTTTCGAGACAGTTGTATATAGCAAATGGTAATTGGATCACTTTGTCACAGCTTTTGAAATTCAACTGTCCAATAATCCAATTAGGATTTTCGACCCTGACAAACCAGGATATCAATAAGTTCCTTTCATCTTGGATCAATCTCGAGTCGCATATGAACCTAAAATTCTTTAAAACAGGAACAAACAAGTACGGCGCAAAAGTGGTTGAAATTTGTAATGGTCTGGAAATCAAAATAACCGATCCAAAAGTGAAGACCTTCGATGTTCATTTCATGGAGTATGTCAACTCGTTTTAGTATATTTAAATATATTTTTTTCTCAGGGGACCCGCCAAAGTCGAAATAGTTGGAGGAATCGATATTCGACGGAATGATGGAGTTACTGCTACTTTGTCTTTATATGTTGAACGAGGTCGCACTTACTTTATAATGATTATTAACTAAGTTTGATTAAATTAATCTTGGTATTAATATATTTGTTTTCATATTCTTTTGCATTAACTAATTAATTTCGTTTGTGATTTCTGATGTTTTCTTCTCTCAACAAAATGCGAAATCTCAAATTGCAAAACTTATTTTATATCCAGTCAGATCAGCAGCAAGAAATACATATGTTAACAAAACTCAGTTATTATTACTTAAAAAGAAGCTCCGTGAATTTTCATATCTTCAAAAGAGCGCTACAGTATGTATGCCAAAACTCTAAGTATAACTTCCGCCAAAAGTTGAAAATAATATTCATGTATTTCGCGTGTACTAAAAAAATAAGATCTAAGAATTGATGGTATATACAGTACTGGCCATAAAAAATGCGCGTTTGCCTGTTTTCAGTTGAAAATGGTCATTTTTAGGACTATGCTACAGAGCGTGTGATTGACATAGAGCTCCAAAATTTTTTGAGGGTATTCTACCACTTTAGAGCTCCACTTTTGTAGTTCATGACTTTTCTTGATAATCAACTTGAATACTTTTTACGGACCGTCAAAGAAAAAACACCAGAAAAAACGAGATTTTCAGTGCAAAATATGCGATTTTTGCGCTTTTTTTCTTTGACGGTCCGTAAAAAGTATTCAAGTTGATTATCAAGAAAAGTCATGAACTACAAAAGTGGAGCTCTAAAGTGGTAGAATACCCTAAAAAAATTTTGGAGCTCTATGTCAATCACACGCTCTGTAGCATAGTCCTAAAAATGACCATTTTCAACTGAAAACCGGCAAACGGGCATTCTTTATGGCCAGTACTGTAAGTAGAATAATACCACAAACCAATACAGTTCAATTAACAAAGAAGAACCTCACAAGCCTGTTGCTCCAACGATGAAGATGCATATGAACATTCTTGCTTTTTTCGTTTGGCTTGGATTTTTCCATACCGTTTTGTCCCAGCAGCCCGGTATCGGAAAGGATCAGTTGGATGCTCCATCACACGAAGTCGCTGAGAAGTTCAACAAGTTACGGAAGAGGCTAGCTGAACAACAGTCCATTGCCAATATGCATGAATTGGTAGGATCATATGGATTCGGTTGTATAGTTAACGCAAGCGTTTGCATACCCGCTCTATTGTCAGACCTGCCCACCTCGTCAAAATAGTTATCATTTTGGAGAGAACGGCCACACACGCAGACAATAACGTGTCTGGCAGCTCTGTCTGGCCTCCAAGTTGAAAACATTTCTCGCCGGGGTGGGCGGGGTTGACATTTGAGCGGGTATGACGCTTGCTTTGTTTGCAGAGAGATATTTATTTTTCTAGACCTACGACGCGGAACTTGAAAAAAAAGCAAAGGCAGTGACTTGCGACATCGCTGATGCTGTACCAGAGGATCCTTACACAATTCTTCCAGTTACTAACAACAAGACAATCAATGAAGCTTCTGGTATAGCTTTATACTATCCTCTTCAAACTAGAGTTGGATGTGCCAACTTGGCTAAACCATGCTCTCGAAAAGGAGTAATCATTTATGGAGTTTGTATCATGGCGCCTTTCAATATGTAAACTTTACCTCTGATTCCTTCTTTTCTAATTAGTGTTTCAGATTGAATTACTCGAAATCCGACTTCAAAGAAGGACCTCCTGGTTCACAATGTCCAAATGGAAAAGCACCGAGTGGATTGTGCAGTGCCTCTTCGTCTGTGTTCTCTGTAACCACTTTCCTGCTCATTGGTATCTCTTTGAACTTTATGTTTCGATTTGAATAAATGATTCGTAGAGAATCCTGAAATAATTTTAGGAACAAATGAAGGCGATTTTTATAGATCAATTTGATGATTTCATTATCGCGCATAAACAACAACAACAAATAAATATGTAAACAAAACCCAGTTATATTTATTATATCATGAAGATCCCATTGGAATTGTCGTAAACGGACTCATCGTTCGATTCGTCACATTAGCTGCAGAGCTTCCAGAGGACACTCCTGAAGCAGTTGTATTGGCTCCAGGCGCCGAGATCATCGATGTATTCGGAGTCATTGCACGTGGTTTAGCAGCGAAAAATGACGAATTGAGAGATGTTCTTCGGGTACGGTCAAGGCAAGAATCAAAGAAACGGGCTAGAGTGATCGAGTTGGCAGATCCACGCAGTATATTTTTAAGGGAATCTATATGAAGTCTATCATAGCTGACTGGTCCTTTATGTGGTACAAGATCAGCTTTTGTTCCAACAATAAGCACTGGAATATTGCAACTCTCAATATCAACTTTCAAAGCGACCGCTGCTGGATCTTTGGTACTTTTCGGAGCACGTGGTTTTCCATCAAGCATTGTAAGCCACGTGGCAAGATTCTCTTCACTCCTTTTATTCGTCAAATCATGCACCAAAATCGCTCCGACAGCTCCTTCAAAAAAGACTTGAGCCGCCTGTCGATGTGCCACCATTCCTCCAATATCCCATAACTCTAACAATTCGGAACGTTGCTCCGGAGTTCCAGCTCGATACTCATGCCATGCCATTATCACTGTTGCTCCGATAGTCGAGTCAAAGTTTCGACCCGGTTCACCGGCGATACAGTGACAGAACGACGTTTTGCCGACACACGAATCGCCGAGAACGAGAATTTTTGTGGAGGTTTCATCGAGAGACGACATTACGGACGACGAATTTCGAGGCACAAAGAGCACGAGGAGCACTCGAAAATTCCGATATCGATTACTTGTTCAATCTGAAATTAAAACTGAGGTTTTTGATAACTTTATTTTCAAAAAATACCTCTTCTGGTGTCAAATTAAAGTCTGCTCCACACCGACAAATCTCGTCAATCTCTCGTTCTCCGTAATTCAGTTCAATTGTCTCTCCGATAGTTCCTTGAGACTCACGAAGACGTTGCTCGCGTAGCCAACTGTCGTAGATGGGACGATTGTCCTACAATAATCATTTCGTTCAAAAAAAAATAGTGTGCCGAGTTGAGATACGCAGACCTTTACTTGCTCCCAAATCTGTCCGACTGCCTTCAGAAGCTCTGTGTCGTGTTTCTCTGGATTTTTATCCGGATGTTCCTGGAAAAAATCGTTTCTTTTTTCTTATTCTATCTCTACAGTTTTTACTTTTCTCAAAAACCGAAAATAGGCTTTCTTAACGTTTTCAAACGTGGCGTTCTCCTCGATTTCAATGATGTCGTAAAAGCTTTTCATATATGACTGATTCTATCTGAAAATTAGTGAATTTCACACTTTTTTCTATGATAAAAGAAATAGTTGAAAGAGGAAAAAACCTATGGCTTTTTTGAAAATGAAATGGAGATCATTCAATATTTATGTGGTCTTGAGATCGAGACAATTAAAGTTTAGCATACAACTATTTTTCGTTCAAATTTCAGAATCAAGAAGGAACACAAAGCATTTTCAAATTCTACACGTAACATAAAGCCAACTACAGTATCAGTATCGAATTTTCAAAACAGTTTTCGTTTCGAGACCTTGAGAGGGGAGATATTTACAATTGCACATACAGAGAGAAAGGGAAAACAAATTGTACAAAGAGTGATAAACGGTGAAACAGAAGAAGAAGGGGAGGCAAGAAATTGAACGGGAATGAATTATCTATTAAAATGAGAGAAGAGCTAATCGGGTTGTGATATATCACCATGCCAGTGATAACCATACTCGTTTCGATATTGAGCCATTGCACGTGAAATGGCAGCAGATGATGAGGCGACGAGTTCAGCTGGATCTGAAAATCGCCGGTATGCAAAGTTACAAAAGACAGTTCAACTCACTCTGTCCTTCCACTGTACCACTTTGACTTCCTTGTGAACTTGTCTGTGATCCACCCGAACCCCGACTCTTTTCCTCGGCTCTTTGCCGATTTCGTCTCTCGTTCACAATTGCCACGTCAGCCTCATCTCTTTCCTCGTTTTCATCTGCAATCACTGCTTGCCGTTCCTCTCCGTTCTCTTGCTCATTCTCTGCTCGATTTCTTCCGCCAACTCGATAACTAACATTCGCGTATGTTCTAAGCGAAGGGCATTTCTCTAGAAGGAAAGGGCAGAGGGGTTTTCGAAGTCCGAACCACCAGATGTTGGTTTGAGGTGTAGATGAAGGACCACCGAATCCAGCTGACATTATTGCCATGAAGAAGAATGATACTTGAAGTGGAGCCATCGCCAGCTGGAAAAGAAATGATTGAAACGAAATTATTTATATAACTCACAGTATAACTCAATTCCGATGTGGTTCCTTTCTCCGTCCAATTCATTGAATCTAGCTTTCCGGTGAGAAGAACAAGACAGACAAGTGCAGGAATGACCTGGAAGCATTCATTCAAATTTGGCGGTTGTATTATCTGTTCAGCTTTGATGACTTACAAAGAAAGTGTGGAGAATGGCTGAGTAGACGTGTTGTCGACGATGTGATGGAATGAAATGTCGTGATCTGATGAGGACGACAGAAAGAACTAAAGCGTAGAGAACTCCAACGGCGGCAAGAGAGAGAACTACCCAAAGAGGTATAAACACTACAGCCCATGTCCAATCGACCTGTTTATCCAACTTGAACGCTATGAACACCAATTGAACGATATTGATAGCATAGAAGAACTCGAACTCGAATGGTTTATCATGCCGAAGTGACCAGACAGCGATTCCGATGGAAAGAATTGACAGGGAGAATAATGGGCAGAAGACAATGGTCCATGGAAGTGGGTAGCCTGGCTCGAAGATGTAGTCGAATTCTAGCTGGAATTAAGAACAATTGAAAATAAAAACCTGACTACAGTCATACCTTCACAAAAACAAGCGAAACAAAAGCACAGAGAAAGATGTGCTCTGTAGCGGTGATTAGCATGGCTGTGAAGTCCACTCGCATCATTATTTCGTTTCTCGACGGTGGTTTCGTACAAAATGAGCAGATTCCGACGATTGCTCCAATGAATACAAGAAGATTACACGCCCATAGTGGACCGAAAACGAATGCATAGCTGAAAAACTGTTTAATAATTGGCTATTTTCAAATTAATAACTACCTGAACAAGACTTTTCCATCGAGTTTCAGTGTGAATAAAGTCAAAAATATTAAAAGGCAGATGCATAAGATGACTTTTCTGTGAATAAATCAACACGTTTATACTTTTCAAACAAGTCTTGAACTCACGATGCATTAAATGAGCGGAAGAAGACTCCTAGGCTAAGTTCCACCATTTTTCATTTACTTGAAAAGATTCTGCATGCTCTGTTTATCAAATTCGACCTTAAATCATTGAAAAAATACAGAAATCAATATCAGAATCCACGAAAAATATAATTGTGGGAAAACAAAGTGCGTGCGCACGGGTTGCGCAAAGCGCGCGCCCAGGCGGCGAAAAGGGGCGGAGCGTCGACCTCGCAGTTTTTCAATTGATTTTTCGGACTTTTTTGAGGTGTTCAAACATGTTTCGCAATGAAAATGACTCATTTTTTGTTTATTTTTGGCATTTTGGCAACGTATTTTATCATTCCTCATCTATTATCCTACTAATTTCGCCACGATTCAGATCGAGAAATGGGTAAATTCCTGTCAAAAATTTTCGGAAAGAAAGAGCTCCGAATATTGATGCTCGGACTCGATGCAGCCGGTAAAACCAGTGAGTTTTTATAATTCATTTTTTAACTGAATGAAAACTGTCGAATTTTTATTGCAGCAATCCTTTACAAACTAAAACTCGGTCAATCAGTGACAACAATTCCGACAGTCGGCTTCAACGTGGAAACCGTCACATATAAAAATATCAAATTCAATGTTTGGGTACGTTTTTTATATTTTTCAAACTCTAAAAACACATGTTTTTTTCAGGATGTCGGTGGACAAGACAAAATTCGGCCTCTCTGGCGACATTATTACACAGGCACACAAGCTTTGATTTTTGTGATGGATGCCGCAGATAGAGACAGGTAAGAGGGCAAATCGAAGAAATTGAGCAAGGAATAGTAAAAATAAAGAAAGTTTTACGATAAATCAAGAAAAAAATGCCGAAAAATCGTATCGTTATAAATAAGATTATCTCAATTTTCCGCTTCAAAAACTCCGACGCTCTGTTCTTGTTTTTTCTTGGCCAATCATTGTGAAACAAGCTGAAAACTGTAATAATCCGTCCCTCGCAAGTTTCTAGTTCAATCTTTTTCATAAAAATTCACATGCAACGCGGCGAATTCTCCACTTTTGTTTTTGTGCTCTCTCTCTCTCCGATTTTCCCAAAACATTTCATTTTTTGCAGAGTCGATGAGGCGCGAATGGAACTTCACCGAATAATCAATGACCGTGAGATGAAAGAAGCCATCATTTTGGTGTTTGCCAATAAGCAAGACCTTGCTGATGGTAAGCTTATTCGCTTTGAAAAATGATTATGAAATATACTGCTTCTTTCAGCGATGAAACCACACGAAATTCAAGATAAATTGGGGCTGACGAGGATTCGAGACAGGAATTGGTAAGTATTTGCTTAAAAAACTAAAAGAAAACCTAAAAAATTTTCCAGGTACGTACAACCCTCTTGTGCCTCAACAGGCGATGGCCTTCATGAAGGATTGACGTGGTTGAGTCAAAATTGCAAGCCATAATCAATAGATAATTATTTCTTGCCTCTATTCCGTACAGTATTCTCTTTCTCTCCGAAAAATTCCCTTCCTGTCTAAATATGCTGCTTTCTTTACCCACTTCTCTACCGTTTTACCCATAATGTGCCATGCTTACTATCCATTTTACATCCTTTTTGTTTTCTATATTATTTTTCAATCGAAAAATGTGCTCAAGCCAAAAATTTTTATGGAATTTTACAAAAATTTTATCCCTTTTTCCTCGCTAAAAAGATCACTGTCCCTAGGTGCCCAATTCTTCTTCTTTTCACTTACAAATTCCCTCGAAACCAAATCCCAGTCCTCTTCTCTACTGAAACCCAAAACCGCTTCTTTTTTTTCCATCTTTTTCTCCTCCTCTATGTCTTAAATCACTATAATTCTCTGCCCCATATATTCGTTGCCATTATCTGTGATTTTTGATGTTTATAATTATGTTTTTACTAGAGGTTAAATGAGAGAAAAAAGTCAATTCGAATTTTAAATCAGTTGTTTGTTTTCGACTTTTAGGGATTTTTGTGCAATGATCTGTCACCTATTTGGAAACGGGCGGCCTGAAATAACCAGGATTTTTCAGATGTCACGAGTAGCACTCAATGTGGATAGTTATGAAGGGAATGGTAAGACTTTTCTCAAAAAATTGGAAAGAAATGTCTGTGAAAATAAGAATATTTTTACAGACATCCCATCCACAGAAATCGCCCGTTTCGTAGTTCTCTACGGAAAAGCGTCGACACGAAAACATAAAATTTGGGAAGGCGACGGTCTTTTAGTGTGTTACAATGATTCGTGTATTCTCAAGTCGGAAGACGAGCGCGATATTATTTGCAGGTGATTAGAGAGAAAAATTTGCATGAATTAAATGACTTTGGATCATTTTTCTCAAAAGAATTTGATATTTTCTTTTCAAAAAACATCGAATTTTTTCGCAGATCCTCCGCGCTGAAAAGTCTAGACCAACTAGAGGATGGTCGTGTCATCAACATTGGCTCGTGGAGTGTCGAAATTCAGAATAGATGTTCATCTGAAGCCCCTCCACCACTCGCATCTCAACTAGAATCCAACCGACCTACTCCAAAATTCAAAGCTCCTGCTCCTCCAATGCTTTCTGTCAAAACTCCACCTGGACAAAGCTTCACTATTCCGCCACCTACGCCATCTTCTTTTTCTTCAAAATTCGTGGCCCAGAGGCCAGCGATGGCGCCTTTGGTGGCAGATAATGCGGAGAATAGAAAACGAGGAGCGAGTCAAAATGCGTTTGTGGGATTAGAGGTAAACGTTAAAGACAAAACACGAATAGACAAGGAAAATGGGCGGAGCAATCATGTAATGATCGTCCTGAGCTTGCAGAATACCGTGCCGCAAGGCAAAGTTATTTGCATTCGTTAAAGTATAAGCTTCGCCCAGTTTCACCACCATTTGGCGCAAGGCATCTACAGAAAGGCGATAATAAAGATTGAGAATCAAGAGGTCCGAAGTGTATTTTCGATAAAAACCGGCAGTCTTATTTGGTCGAGATCTTGAATTTTAACTCTAGGGCTGTAAACCAAAATTATATCGAAATACAACATGGCTTGATTTCTAACAGATATTTTTGTACATTTCGAGATCTGTAATTCAAAACCTTAAACAACAAAAATTATCATTTTTGAACGAAGATAAGCTCCGGGTTGCCCGATTCCTAACACAAAAACTGCTGGAGAAAATCGACGAACTAATTCCAAAAACTATACACTTTCCGCCTATTTTCAAAGCTTTCTAATTTTTCAGCTCGTTTGACAACTTTCTTTAGAATTATTGAAAGTTTTCACTGCAAAAAAGAGTGCAAAGCAAAGCTGCAGAAGCCCTCAGAATGCGTTTTTCAGTGCATTTAGCAACTGTAGAATCCGTGTGTTCTGCAAAAACACCTGAACAATTTCCAGACAAAATATTTTCCAGATTTCTCCTAAAAACCTTCCAAAACGTGCTTCGTTCGTCCCTCCACTCATCGGATCCACCACAGACGATGGCGTTTCGACTACATCAATTCAAGAAAAGATTCCACCATTCATTCTAAATCAACAAGGTATATTGGAGAGAAAAACCACATCCGCTATCGTTGTGGACCCACGATTTGCCAAACACCTGCGAGCACATCAGGAAGAAGGAATTCAATTTATATTTAATAGACTGAATGTGAGAAATGCTAAAAGTCTGAAATCTCATTTGAGTTTTCAGAAAGAAACCGGAGGAGCAATTCTAGCAGACGACATGGGTCTTGGCAAGAGTATACAGACGATGGCAGCCACGTGGGCATTGTTAAGAGGTAAAAGAAAAAAAACAAGAATCAAAAATAAACCCTTTATTTTACTTTTAAAAAAGTTTCATTTTTGAACGACAACGTGTGGATTAGGCTGTTGGGTTGGGTTGGAATCGCGCATCTTCTCTTATACTTCTTTCCCTCTATGGGTTGTACTCGATTGGGAGATTCTTGCGACGAACCATACCGTCTCCCTGGAACCACTCACGACGGAATTGCTTGGCGGCACCGTCCGGAGTGTTGGTCCACTCGACAGTGATGCGATCGTTGTTCGTGTCCTGAAAAAGTACATGGATCATCTAGGGTCCAACGCCTTCTGATTCTTACCTCCTGTCCGAAGGCGAAGGCGTCACAAGAGACGGCCAAGAGGACAGCCTCCTTTGGGTCCAAGACACCGCATGGTGGATCGACGCCGAGACGCTTCATGTTGGTGGTCTTGATACCGTATCCGATGCGGCGAGCCGACGAGTTGATCACCTTGATGTGGTAGGTGTGCTTGTCGTCGTACGGCGCGTTGAAGACGATCTTGGTGCCGGGTTGGGTCTGGATGTCTCCTGGTGGGACGGATTGAGCCATTGTTGGGTTGGTTGGTTGGGTTGAATGGGTTTTCAAGTGGAAAACTGCGAGTTTGTGGGATTTCGCATGGGCTTATATAGTGGTGTTCTTATCAGTGTTCCAGATCTAATAAACCAAATGACTTGGTGTCACGTGGAAAGGGTATCACGAAAGGGTTATTCCGTTTCTAATAGATGTTCACGCTATAACCCTTTTTGCCAATGAAGAGAAAATCTGTGACCTCAATTTTAACTGACTTTCTTCAAAATCTTTAGATGCCTCGGAGCATGTTCCGAGGATAATACAGTCCAGAAATTGAGCTAGAAATCAGAATGGGCAATCTTCTAACATCTCAAGGAATTTAACAAATTTTGAGAGAAGTTCCTCAAAGTTACTTTTTCTAAAAATCCTTTATCTTTTTTTGGAAGGGTAGAGAATGATCTATTCAGTATTTTGGCCCAGTTTGAAGCCTGCAACATCACCGAATCATTCACCATCACCGCTACAAAAATTGAACACATTCTCAAGCTCACAACTTGTTTTTGAAGAATCAGCAGCAATAATTAATTTCAGATTTGTGATCAGCGTGCTATCAGCATTCTAATGAACTATAAAACGTCTCGAAAGCTTTCCCTAGCCATTCCCTAACAAAACTAGTCTCCATAACTTTCTCATGCTTTCAGGATCAAAATCAACATCTCCACAAATAGCCAACTCGTGTCTCATCATCGTTCCCTCCTCCCTCGTCAACAATTGGAAAGCCGAATTCGACAAATGGTGGCGTCTGATGAGATTCCCAGCAGTATTGGCACAAACTGCCAAGGATATCAACTCTTATCAATCGACAATCAAATCAATGCCATATCTCATTATCAGTTATGATATGGCTCAGCGGCACGTGCAAAAGCTGAAATTGATTCATTTCGATGTGATGGTTTGCGACGAGGGCCACAAATTGAAAAATGTGGATGGCAAATTGAGAAAAATTCTGCTCAGTCTTGAAATTCCACGTCGTCTTATTCTAACAGGAACTCCAATGCAAAACGATTTTGATGAATTCTACTCTCTTCTAGATTTCGTGAGACCTTCAGAATTCGGATCGCTTCCTGAATTCCGAAAAATGTGTAATGATAATCCAGAGCAATTGAATGTGCTCATTGATAATTGTATGCTGAGAAGAACCGCTGCCGATGTCGATTTACACCATTTACCTGAGAAACGTAAGTGATGTGCTTTTAAGATGATTTCAAATCAAATTTTCAGACGAATACATTCTCTTCTGTGCTGCTTCTCAAATCCAAAAGAATATCCATTCTGAAATTTGTGATTATATGACTGGAGACGCTCTTTCTCTTATCTTTTTCGCTAGACAACTGGCTAATCACCCGAAGCTTCTTCTAGACAATCTCCGTGAAAAGAACGATAAATCCGCGTCGAAACCATTGAAACAAGTACAGAAGCACGCTGCACTTCTTCTCGCCTTCGATGGTCCAAATATGCCACGTGGAGGAGTCAAAGAATCTGGAAAACTAACTGCTCTTGTGGACATGTTAAAATGCTTCAGAAGTCTTAACGAATGTGCAGTCATCGTTTCAAACTACATAGAAACTCTGGATATGATTGAGCAACTCTGTGAATATATCGATTTCAAAGTGTTCCGATTAGACGGAAAGACTCAGGTTCAAGATCGTCAAAAGCTTGTGAGAACATTCAATGACCAGAGGGACCCCTCGAATATCTTTCTGTTGAGTACAAAAGCCGGTGGAGTTGGCTTAAACCTAATCGGTGCTTCTCGTTTAGTTCTATTTGATTCTGATTGGAATCCAGCAAATGATCAACAGGCTATGGCAAGAATCTGGAGAGATGGACAAGTTAGACCTTGTCATATTTATCGTTTGATTACTACCGGAACTATTGAAGAAAAGATGTTACAGAGACAGATTAAGAAAACTGGATTAGGATGTGTTATTGATGCGATTGAAGTTGGAGGTAATCACTGTTTCGTGTCGGAGTTCTCCCGGATCAGAACTGAGGCCAGATGCCCACTGATCACAAAACTGCAGTTGTGGTCTCAATTCTGACCAACCTTTGTCGAGACCAAGAAGCTTTTGAGCATGATCCGGAAGCAATATAATCTCCAAATTGAATCAGAATGCAGAACTAGTCATCCTCTCTCCTAACAACTATCACAAACTTCTTGGTGGCTCTGCTATCTCTGGATCATGCTCTAAAGCAGTAGTGATTTTGACAAAGTTCGGTCAGAGTTGAGGTCGCAGCTTTGTTCTGAAGCTTCAAAAAATATACTTGAGTATCGCGATCAGCGTGATTTCAGCTTTCTAATGGTTTGAAATACGTCTCAGAAGCGCGTCATATGTTCTGAACATTCACTAGTTTATGAAAAGTGTCCCGAATCAGAACATTCCCGGATCAGAACTACATAAAAACTTAGTCGCATTCAGAAAAGTTTTCAAACGATGTCAAATTCTGATTTTAACCTTGTTCCAATTTTTCTTCCAGAATCAGTTTCCACGTTCACCGACGAAGACCTCAAAGACATTTTCACCTTCACCGGTGATGAAACCGAATGCAACACTCATGATTTGTGTGGATGCCCATGTGATGGCTGTGGAATGTTAGAGAACGAAATGGACGATGAGGAAGACTCTGAGGAAATGGATTCGCCAAAAGACGTTCCGAAAGAGGATGAAGAAGATGATGAGATTGTTCCAGAGACTCCAATGGTTGCAGTGAAGAAGAATGCTCAAATGCCAAAGAAATCAGAAGACTGGGATGATAGTGACGAAAGCGACGATGATGAAGAGGTAGATGACGAAGAATTGGAAACAGATGTGACGTTGAAAGATGAAGAGGAAGAAGAAGTTGTTTTGAAAACTCAAGAAGACGTTTTCAATCGCTACCTCCCAGTGAAAGGCACAGAGAAAGCTCCAAAGCCAAAAGTTCCAAAGAAGAAAGAAGAGCCATCTCGCACCATCGCTTCGTTGGCAGAACTCTCCAGATGGCGCCACTTCTCGCCACGTCATCCTGACACGTGGCATCACTTTATGGTTAAAGCCGGTTTCTCTCAAGAGGACACTGATGTGTGTCTCACTTTTGCGTTTTATCAAGAATCTCAATATTGATCTTGCTCATGTCAAATTGTATCTCACTGTTTTATTCCCCGTTTTACTGTGTGTTTTTAAAGTGAAAATAAATCATATAATGCCTTTTTATTCCCTTCAAATAAAGCTTCTCGAATTGAATTATCGAGATTAAATTTCCCTCCATTGTCTGCCTGCTCCCTCTCGTCCACGGCCATCTCTTCCATCACTACTACTTAACGAGAGAGCATCAAGAAAAAAGAGACACAGACATTTCTAAACTCTTTATTTACCCAACAAACTGTCACTTTCTACTGATTTCCGCCATCAATTTCGTACTTTCAATTTCTTTTCCATCAAAAATCATCAATTTAGAATTAATTTTCAGGTCCTTCTCCTGGTAAAAATTGATGCTGAGGCGTCTGGAGGAATGGCGTCGGCAAGTACGCCAGGAGCCCGCAGCAGGCAGCAGGTACACACTTTTTTTGGAATTACAAAGAAATAATTCAAATTTTTCTACAGGAAAACACTCCATTATCCACTGAAAAGCATGAAAAGCCGCCGTTAACCAGAGATTCTAGTGTGTAAGTTATATTTTGTTTTATAATTTATTTTTAAAAAACACACGTTTCAGAATTCAACAGGTTTCACACTTTATCGGTATTTCTGGTGGAAATGGAGAGGGTAATGAGGAGAAGGCGAAATGGGATAAAAAACGGTATTTTTGTTTGAAAAAATGAGCTTTCAAAAAAATATGTTTTTAGAATTCGACGAATCGCCCACAATTACAGTTTGAACGAAAATGAGGTGCAGAAATTTGGTAAGAAATTTCATTTTTAAATAAAAAAAAACCTTATTTTCTCCTAATTTTCAGTCCGAAATCGTTCAATAACCCATGCTCCCTCCATCGAATCAGGCACGATTCTCGCTGGCTTCCCCGCAACGCCTTCATCTATAGAAGATGTTGAACGTGGCGTTGTTCCCACGTCACAAGCAGGACGGGTTTCTGTGAGGACGCCAATGGGAAGAGCTCCGATTGGTCCAACGCCGTCACTTCCTAATTATGAATCCACGTCGACAAGTTTTGAAGGGAGAGCAAGGGCCGATAGCTTTTCACAGACTGCCGTGAGTTTTGAGATGGGATTTGAACAAGTTTTATAGGTCATCTGAAAGCTAAAACGACGCTGATAATGAACCTGGAGGCAGTTTTTCCCAGCCAAATTTCAACCAAACTCCATCAAAAAATTGCTGTTTTTGAGGCTTCAGAAGAAGCCGAGAAAGAACTTTTTTTAGTGAACAAGTGGATTCCTGAGTATCTAAAAAGCATCAAAAAAAGTATGCTTTCAACCTCAAAAAAACCTTCAAAATAGAGGTTTTGACGAAAATCGAAGAGACTTCTTCTGTGTTAAAATGGACTTCATATCCATTTCAGCATCTTTTCAACTTCCAAATGACCTAAAATACATGTCGAAAGCTTCAATGTAATTTGTTTCAGGATCTATCCCAAAGCCAGTCTCGCCTCTCCAAAATCTCACATACACAACGAGAATCTGTTCCATCTGCAGTACTGAATTCAGTGTCAAACTTTATCAAAAAGTAAGTCTCGGCTCATAAGAACCTCGCCAAACCTTGATTTCCAGAGGCTCATTCATCAACAAAAAACGTCTAAAACTGCAATCCTCATTCGCTTCAAAATGCTCATTCGACATCGATATGGTCACGACAATCGCCGAAACCACTCCGGAAATGACGACGCCTTCTTCAGAAGTTGGTCAGGAGACGTCACCAGCTGGAATTATATTCAAGACTCCTGGAGAGGCGATTGAGATGAAGACATTTTCGATTGGACCGAGGTCCATAGCGAAGAAAGGGTCTCCACCGGAAGAGGAGATTATAACAAGTGGAATTCCAGAGGAAACGTCGTTTGAAGTGGAAATTGAGGAAATGGGGGATATTGATGAAGCACAAGGAGTGGAAATGGGTAAGAAATTGGCTTTGTGGTGATCGTAGTCAAAACTGAAAAAAAAAAATTAAAAAAGAATCGGATCGAATCAGAACCGCTTTATATAAAAATTAAAACTAGACATTCCTGAAACGGTATGCCCATGAGATTCTGCCTATTTTAAGTGGGAAATTGTCATTTTAAAAAGCTTGTCTCGAACCAACAAATTGTGACAGAGCTTCAAATCTTTCGACCGTTATGTACCATCAAAAATCTTTTTATGTGTAGTTCATTGTTTTTCTCTACAGCCCACATTAAGATGCTGAAAAAATGACATTTTTCTACTAATAATAGGCAAAAGCCCGTATACACAGTACTGTAAACGGAAAAGACATTAATAAATTCTGTTAGCCTAGAAAACTTCTAAACTTCTAACCCCTCGCCAGCTTCAGATCCATCTGCCATCTCCCGAATGACCGCCCGTGTTCGAAAGAAGTCCTCAATCCGTCAGCCACCACTCGCCCGATTCACTGACGAAGCTGCCACAGCTCTGACAGAGAGTAAAAGTGCTCCGGCGCCACTTCTTCAACGATTCAAAACAACATCTCCACCGGAACGCCCGTGTGATTTACAAGAAGGAACTCGGCCGATTATTCATCCATCTTCTTCGCTTCCAAGTCGAGTTGGTTCAATGCGGCAGGCGAAGAAATCAAGACAAGAAGATGAGGTTTTGGAAATGTTGGCTGAAGAATCAGAGCAAAAAGATATCGAAGATGGAAAGGCTGGGCCTAGTTTTAGAGTTAGAAGTAGAAGGGTAAGGTATTATTCTGATTGAGTATCATTTCATTCAATTCTGAATGTTTCAGCCCGTGCATCTCCCCGTCGAACGATCCATCTCCCTTGTCGATGAAGTGTTCTTTGACACACCCCCAGTGGGCCTCCGTGCAGTTCCTCCAGAGCTTCTAGGCCCCGCCGGAATGCTTCCACCAGAAGTAGACGCCTATCATCCAGACATTGCACAGTCTCCACCCACATCTGCCAAGTTAGCAGGTCCTTCCACCTCAGGCTTGAGTCCATATCCATTTGAAACTGCAAAGATTACCGTGGTACCAGAAGTAGTTGGATATCCACAAGCGGCTAATATCAGTTATATTGATGTGGGTGATAGTACTATCAATGTTCCACGAATAACAGCATTAGGAGGGAGAGAAGGTCCAGTGGCGAGTAGGAGGCCAGATCGAGTGTTAATGGTAGGTTTTTGGCCCGAAAAGAAAAAAAAAGGTTTGATGGGGATTGGAAGTACATCATTATAAAGGACGCTGTTTTGTCTATTTTCAGTTGAAAACTGACATTTTCAAAAGGTTGTCTAAAGCCGACGAAATGTGACGAAGATTCAAAAGTTTTCCGCCGTATTATACCACTCAAGAACTTCATTTTTGTAGTTCACGACTTTCCTTCACAACCAACATCAAAACTGATACAGCTCGTCTAAAAGAAACGTGATTTCCAGTACAAAATAGGGGAGTTCTAGATGTTTTTCTTTTTTTCTTGGACGGTTTATTCCAGCTATGATTTTGGTTTTATGGGAGAAGTTATGAAGTTCAAACTGAAGTTTTTGAGTCGAAATCAACACGTTTTCAGCTTCCCAATAATTCACAATCCAATTACTACCCCCATTATTCTCTATTCCTCAACTAGCCTGAAAGCTACAGTATTTTTTCTGCAGGAAGAACCATCAACGTCTTCCCGCCGTATGCTTCTCCGTCAACACACTGTCGAACCTCTCGAAGACCCTCAATTCCGTCAATGGCAAGAACGACAAGTGAAGAAACAAGCAGACACTTCAATATTCGCCAAGAAAATCGCCGAAACTTCTCAGCACAGAAGGCAACGTGGAATCGGAGTATTCGGAAAAGTGTTCAACAGATCTTATAAAGATAATCTACCCGCAGACCTCACGAAATTGCTATCAGATGGAGATGACGAACGTCCATGGTTCACCTACTGGATGACCACAATTCAAACAGTTGTCTGTGTTCTCAGTATCATTTTGTATGGATTTGGCCCTATCGGATATTCCTTAACAAATAATGCAGATGATGTCATGGATGTGACATTATCAAACAGAAGAGTGTCCTATTTGGAACAGGAGAATGTCTGGTGGGGGCCTCATTATGCAGATTTGATTCGTCTCGGAGCTGTTTATTCACCATGCATGAGAAAAGAGTTAGGATTATGGCAAGTGATTGAAGAGGATAGACAGAAGGAGAATCAAACTGGATGTTGTATTGCTAATGATCATAGTGGATGCTATCAGAGTAGTCAGTTAATGTGTCCGGTTAGTGTGGAATGAAATAAGCTGAAAAGGAGTTTGGATTGCGTTTGAGAGGTCATTCGAAAGCTGAAAATGTGCTAATTACGAATCTGAAGCCGTTGCTGAGCCTTCAGAAAAAAGTTGTGACTGTAATTTTCATTCTTCAAAATCACATGAGACACCAAGTTGAGGCAAAGTTCAGAAAACCTTTTTGGAACCAGAACTGCCCGAGAAGAATTAGAGTCACAACTTTTATTCTAGAGGATCTGTAGCTGAACCGACTTCAGACCCGTGATCAGCACTTTTTCAGCTTTCTAAAGATCTAGAAAACATCCCAAAAGCTCTGTTCTTCCCATCTCCTGCTCCCTAGTCAATATCTTCTCATTCCTCCTTTTGCAGCGCAACGTGGCTCGATGGGTTCGCTGGGACAAGCCGGATCCCCTGGCTGCTAAACGGAACTTCCATCGATCGAAATCCGATTCGGAACTGCTCAAAGGCTTGCCTCCCAACACCTCCGCCCTCAAAATGTGGAAACAACAAAGGAAGTCTGGTGCCGTGTGTGGACAGGATCCCTCCTATTGTGATCTCCCGTCGTCAGTGGCTCCACACGAGTGGCCAGATGACATTACGCAATGGCCGATATGCGAGAAGAAGCACGAAGGAGCCGGGCTCCCGGAGCACGTGACGTGTGAGGTGACAGGCCGCCCGTGTTGCATTCAACTTCAAGGGCTCTGTCGTATCGCCACGAAACAATACTGTGATTTTGTGAGAGGTCATTGGCATGAGAATGCCACGTTATGCAGTCAAGTCAATTGTTTCGCTGGGGTCTGTGGAATGTTTCCATTCTTCGGAGACTCTCCAAATCAATTCTATCGTCTATTCACCTCTCTTTTCGTCCATGCTGGAATTGTTCATCTGATTCTTTCAATATCATTTCAATGGTATTTCATGCGAGATTTGGAGTTTTTGATCGGCTCCAAAAGAATGGCCATTTTGTATTTCTGCAGTGGAGTTGGAGGCAATCTCGCTTCTGCCATTTTCGTTCCTTATAATCCAGCAGTCGGTCCTTCAAGTGCACAATGTGGGATTCTCGCAGCAGTTGTCGTGGATTGTTATCATCATAGACGTCTTTTGGATAATTTCAACGTGGCAATTCGACAACAAGTTTGTGTCATTGTGATCGTTCTTCTCGTCGGACTGATTCCATACATTGACAATTGGGCTCACTTGTTTGGATCGATCTTCGGCCTTCTCACTGCAATAAGTAAGTTATTCTGGGGCTCAGGGCGATGCCTTATCAAGGTTGTCTCACTACTGCGTGTTCCGAACTCAAGAGGAACTTTTGGGACATAATATAGATTATATTAAAGCTGAGAAAACTTTTATCACGCATGCGTTTTTGACGCAGTTTCTTCAGGAAAATATGACCTCAATTCTTACCGATTTTGGCCAAAACCATTGCTTTTAGAGCGGCTATTACAGTTGAGCCAAAATTTAAATAGACCATCATATAACACCCCAAGAGGTTTGGAATGTTTTCGAATCCAATTTTTTGGAAACGTTAGAGAATGGACATTTCTACATTTAGCCTCAATTTGGGGACTAAACTATCGCTGAAATATCCGCTTCAATGTAGTTACTTAGGCAAAAATCGGTTGAGGTCACAGCTATTTTCATAATGCTCAGAAGCGAAAACAAACTCTATTTTCGTTATCAAAGTGTTTCGAGCTTTCAAATGACCTTCAACACGTCCCAAAAGTTCATCTTAAGTTCTGAGGATTTCTTAATCAGAAAAGGCCTATTTATTTCAGCCAAATCCCTTTCTGCAAACCCCACCCCTTACTTTTTTATTTACAGTAATCTTCCCCTACCTGGATTTCCCTGAAGACGACCAAAAAGATCCTTTGCTCCCACCTCCGAACACTGTTCCAACGACTCCTCTAATGCCACGTGGATCCATGAGTACCATAATAAACACTGCGGAAACACCCACAATGACAGCTCAAGGATATAGTCAACTGGGGAATGGATATCCATCTCCAGTAGTTCCCGAGACAGGGCATACTACTGTACAAGCAGTTCAATTTCTATTGGGAATTGTAAGGAATAAGTTCAGGAATAAGAGAACGGTAAGAGACTATTCGAATGAGAGAGACGCAAAGAAAAACAATAATTTTTTTTAGTTCTACGTGCTGATCGCCTTCATTGCCCTCGCCTTCCTCCTTCTTCTTCTCTCCATCATTTTCTTTGGAAACATCCAGTTCGAATGCTCATGGTGTATCTACTTCAACTGTGTTCCCCCATTCCCATGCCATAATCAAGGCCAAAAACTCAAAAAATGGCTTCCTATTTAGTTGTTTTTTTTTCTTTTAATTTTCATGTTTATTTTATGTAATATTGCTTCAAGAAAACTCAATCGAATGTACTTTAATTACGAATCTACTTTAATTCATTTGCTCAATTTGTCTCAAAAAACACACACTCACCTCAATCTCTATTTCTTCTACCAAAGTCTAGTTACCAATATGATTCATTTCCTGTGTTACCTTTTACTTTGTGATACCCATTTCATCGAAATTTAGTCATTGTTTTATCCCCTTCTTATATGTTCCACCAGTGCCAATATATATGAATCTTTTGAAATTATTTAATACGTTGGACAAAACGCAGTGAGAAGTTAGAAGGTAATAAATAACAAAAATGTATAAAAAGGACACCTCCAATAGAAGCATACCCCTATTAGAAGGACACCTTCGAGGCATCATTGAAAAATGAAAAGAAACCTCTAATTGAAAGATATTCTTGCCTCTTTTCCATCGTAAGTTTAGATAAAACAAATTCGAAGGAAGACAGATTCTTGGCTCAAAAACTGAGAGCTGCCACATTGGTTCTTGTTATTGGCCAGCCTCTGTCCAAATTCGGGTAAACCCGCGCATTTCTGCCTATTGCCCAATATCATGCATTTTCTGCCCAAAGACTGCCCACATGTTGCCCAGTTTCTGCAGTTTACTCAATTCGTGGACATTTGCCCTAAAAAGTGGACAACTGCTATATTCAATGCCCATCAGTACTTTGAGGAGGTCAATTCTGTGAGAATAGTGCACATCTGCTCTCATATTGGCTCTGGTGTCCGCTTCCCTTTGATCTAGTGCCATGGCGTATCCCCTCGTTCAACCTCACATCTGGACATTACTCTATTTTTTCCAATTTTTTTTTCATCTATCAATCTGAGTCTCCAAATCTCAGATTCGTTGCGCCC
Organism: Caenorhabditis doughertyi; assembly: GCA_963572265.1. NCBI lineage: Eukaryota > Metazoa > Nematoda > Chromadorea > Rhabditida > Rhabditidae > Caenorhabditis > Caenorhabditis doughertyi. Next base: position 27,043,658 of record OY751556.1, read on the forward strand.
GTTCTTCTCTTTTCATACTTATTCTTTGTACATAGATCGAGTGTTATGTATTCTCTAGGCTTCCTACTGTAATGGATGGCCAATAAGTGATTTTTTCGAGTATTATTTCAATGTTTAATCAGCTTTATGTAGAATGTAAGTTCACTTTTTGCCCTGTCTTCGAAAAGTTTTCATGTTTTCAGATTGCTCTCTAGACCTCCGATTGATATGGATGGTCGTTTTGATATTTTTTCCGAATATTTATACTTTTGATTTTGAATTTTCTCAGAAAAAAAGTAAGTTTACTTTTCATTGAGTTAGATATTTTTTAATTCCAGAACTTTCGATTTCAGAGCTGTTAGAAAAAAACGCCAATTTCCAAGGCTGATTTTATATTCGGTTACTTAAGCACGTTCAAACGTGAGTTTTTTGTTTAAGGGGATTCAATTTGATATTTCTGAGACTTTTTTCAGATTTATTGAAGTCACTAACTGTGATGAATGGCAGGATGAAAGAGAGTTTTAGTCAAAAATACTCAGCAATCCCACTGCCAACAACAACTCTCAGATCGGCAACAGCAGCAACCACAACATCAATTTTGGCCACATCAACAACAGTATTGGCAGGAACAGTAGAAACTAGAGGCACAGCCATTGTCGAATGATGTCTTTTCAAAAATAAATCTGTCGATAAATGGATGAATATATAATCTTCTCTTTCTTTCTCATCTTTACACAATCAACCAATTTTCCGATGATTGAAACCTTGAAAACAGCTGTATCAGCTACCCTGAAACTGAAGCGTGCAACTCAGGACGAATAATTTCATTTTCAGATTTTTATGTGTTGACGTGACAAACTGTAATGAGTGGCAGGATGAAAAAAGATTTGGTGCATTTCTGGCGAAATGTGGATGCTTGTATGGATGGTACTACGAACAGGATCTTAGGTAAGACTTTCACCGTATTCGTACGCATAACTCGAATGTTCATCTCAGAAGAAATAATTTCATTTTTAGATTTTTACGGAAAACATTCCGAACACAGTGGGAAGTGTCGTGAGCCGACGTCAGGTGTTGAGATCAACCCGTGGGAAGAGAACGGCAACCAAAGCATTTGAAAAGACAATATAAATTGTGAAATATTTTAATTTGTAATTTGTTTTCCCCTCTGTTGTAATATTTCGAATGCGAATCCAAACGTCCTTTATCGATTTCATTCATCCTTTTTGATCCCAAAAATTACTGTAAAGGAAAAGCAGCAGATATGATTGAAGTATTTACGAGCGCAGAATACTTAGGTGAAGCGAATTATGAGGATAAAGATAACCGTTTCACCATATTATAGGATAGACTAGACAAAATGAAAGCAGCAAAAGGCACAGCAATTACTTCATTATTTTTTAAAGCTATGAAGTTGGATGACATCAACCTTTCTTCTGAAAAAGTTAATAAAGATTTAGCTAAAGGATGATTTTGCATTATAAACCACACTTCAAAAATATACAATTGAAAATATACAATATACGTAATAGAAAAAAACACTTGAGGAAAATCACTTTGGAGTTTATTGGTGATTTGTTGCACTGTCCTTCGGCACAAATATTTCCAGGCTCGTCCATTGGGGTCCAGTGGGTGACGCTGTCTTTTATTTGATCTGAAGTTTGAAGGTAACGCTCAGCTGATCTTTTAAAATTCTAACTCACTTTCTTATACTTCCGATTCCAATTGATTAGGACTTACATATAGTTATCATTCTAATCTTTTCCTTGAAAATGTGTTCTTAGTTCAGAATGTTTTTATTCTGAACATCCAATATACTTTCAATGATCCCCAACCGGAGTATTTGTTCACTCACGTGGGGAACAACATTTCCAGAAGATTCACACCTCCGGTATAACTAAAATTTTGATATTTTCTTCAAAAGTGCGCTCTCAATTCAGGTTGTTTTCATTCTTTATAAACTGAAAATGTGTTCTTAGTTCAGAATGTTTTTATTCTGAATATCTAATATACCTTCAATGATCCCCAACCGGAGTATTTGTTCACTCACGCGGGGAACAACATTTCCAGAAGATTCACACCTCCGGTATAACTAAAATTCTGATATTTTCTTTAAAAAAATGCGCTCTTGGTTTAGATTTTCTTTCTGATTTTTCTGAAAATGAGTTCTTAATTCAGAATGTTTTTATTCTGAACATCCAATATACTTTCAATGATCCCCAACCGGAGTATTTGTTCACTCACGTGGGGAACAACATTTCCAGAAGATTCACACCTCCGGTATAACTAAAATTTTGATATTTTCTTCAAAAGTGCGCTCTCAATTCAGGTTGTTTTCATTCTCTATAAACTGAAAATATGTTCTTAGTTCAGAATGTTTTTATTCTGAATATCTAATATACCTTCAATGATCCCCAACCGGAGTATTTGTTCACTCACGCGGGGAACAACATTTCCAGAAGATTCACACCTCCGGTATAACTAAAATTCTGATATTTTCTTTAAAAAAATGCGCTCTTGGTTTAGATTTTCTTTCTGATTTTTCTGAAAATGAGTTCTTAATTCAGAATGTTTTTATTCTGAACATCCAATATACTTTCAATGATCCCCAACCGGAGTATTTGTTCACTCACGTGGGGAACAACATTTCCAGAAGATTCACACCTCCGGTATAACTAAAATTTTGATATTTTCTTAAAAAATGCGCTCTCAATTCAGGTTGTTTTTATTCTCTATAAACTGAAAATATGTTCTTAGTTCAGAATGTTTTTATTCTGAATATTCAATATACCTTCAATGATCCCCAACCGGAGTATTTGTTCACTCACGTGGGGAACAACATTTCCAGAAGATTCACACCTCCGGTATAACTAAAATTTTGATATTTTCTTAAAAAATGCGCTCTCAATTCAGGTTGTTTTTATTCTCTATAAACTGAAAATATGTTCTTAGTTCAGAATGTTTTTATTCTGAATATTCAATATACCTTCAATGATCCCCAACCGGAGTATTTGTTCACTCACGTGGGGAACAACATTTCCAGAAGATTCACACCTCCGGTATAACTAAAATTCTGATATTTTCTTCAAAAAATGCGCTCTTGGTTTAGATTTTCTTTCTGATTTTTCTGAAAATGAGTTCTTAATTCAGAATGTTTTTATTCTGAACATCCAATATACTTTCAATGATCCCCAACCGGAGTATTTGTTCACTCACGTGGGGAACAACATTTCCAGAAGATTCACACCTCCGGTATAACTAAAATTTTGATATTTTCTTAAAAAATGCGCTCTCAATTCAGGTTGTTTTCATTCTTTATAAACTGAAAATGAGTTCTTAATTCAGAATGTTTTTATTCTGAACATCCAATATACTTTCAATGATCCCCAACCGGAGTATTTGTTCACTCACGTGGGGAACAACATTTCCAGAAGATTCACACCTCCGGTATAACTAAAATTTTGATATTTTCTTCAAAAGTGCGCTCTCAATTCAGGTTGTTTTTATTCTCTATAAACTGAAAATGAGTTCTTAATTCAGAATGTTTTTATTCTGAACATCCAATATACTTTCAATGATCCCCAACCGGAGTATTTGTTCACTCACGTGGGGAACAACATTTCCAGAAGATTCACACCTCCGGTATAACTAAAATTTTGATATTTTCTTCAAAAGTGCGCTCTCAATTCAGGTTGTTTTTATTCTCTATAAACTGAAAATGAGTTCTTAATTCAGAATGTTTTTATTCTGAATATCTAATATACTTTCAATGATCCCCAACCGGAGTATTTGCTCACTCACGTGGGGAACAACATTTCCAGAAGATTCACACCTCCGGTATAACTAAACTTTTGATATTTTCTTAAAAAATGCGCTTTAAATTCCGGATGTTTTTTTTCTCTATAAACTGAAAATGAGTTCTTATTTCAGAATGTTTTTATTCTGAATATCCAATATACTTTCAATGATCCCCAACCGGAGTATTTGTTCACTCACGTGGGGAACAACATTTCCAGAAGATTCACACCTCCGGTATAACTAAAATTTTGATATTTTCTTCAAAAGTGCGCTCTCAATTCCGGATGTTTTTATTCTCTATAAACTGAAAATAAGTTCTTAGTTCAGAATGTTTTTATTCTGAATATCCAATATACTTTCAATGATCCCCAACCGGAGTATTTGCTCACTCACGTGGGGAACAACATTTCCAGAAGATTCACACCTCCGGTATAACTAAACTTTTGATATTTTCTTAAAAAATGCGCTTTAAATTCCGGATGTTTTTTTTCTCTATAAACTGAAAATGAGTTCTTATTTCAGAATGTTTTTATTCTGAATATCCAATATACTTTCAATGATCCCCAACCGGAGTATTTGTTCACTCACGTGGGGAACAACATTTCCAGAAGATTCACACCTCCGGTATAACTAAAATTTTGATATTTTCTATAAAAATGCGCTTTAAATTCTGGATGTTTTTATTCTCTATAAACTGAAAATGAGTTCTTAGTTCAGAATGTTTTTATTCTGAATATCCAATATACTTTCAATGATCCCCAACCGGAGTATTTGTTCACTCACGTGGGGAACAACATTTCCAGAAGATTCACACCTCCGGTATAACTAAAATTTTGATATTTTCTATAAAAATGCGCTTTAAATTCTGGATGTTTTTATTCTCTATAAACTGAAAATGAGTTCTTAGTTCAGAATGTTTTTATTCTGAATATCCAATATACTTTCAATGATCCCCAACCGGAGTATTTGTTCACTCACGTGGGGAACAACATTTCCAGAAGATTCACACCTCCGGTATAACTAAAATTTTGATATTTTCTATAAAAATGCGCTTTAAATTCTGGATGTTTTTATTCTCTATAAACTGAAAATGAGTTCTTAGTTCAGAATGTTTTTATTCTGAATATCCAATATACTTTCAATGATCCCCAACCGGAGTATTTGTTCACTCACGTGGGGAACAACATTTCCAGAAGATTCACACCTCCGGTATAACTAAACTTTTGATATTTTCTTAAAAAATGCGCTTTAAATTCCGGATGTTTTTTTTCTCTATAAACTGAAAATGAGTTCTTATTTCAGAATGTTTTTATTCTGAATATCCAATATACTTTCAATGATCCCCAACCGGAGTATTTGTTCACTCACGTGGGGAACAACATTTCCAGAAGATTCACACCTCCGGTATAACTAAACTTTTTATATTTTCTTAAAAAATGCGCTCTCAATTCAAAATGTTCTTATTCTCTATAAACTGAAAATGAGTTCTTATTTCAGAATGTTTTTATTCTGAATATTCAATATACTTTCAATGATCCCCAACCGGAGTATTTGCTCACTCACGTGGGGAACAACATTTCCAGAAGATTCACACCTCCGGTATAACTAAAATGTTTTGTAGGAAAATGCGCAGAATTAATCTCGAATACCTATGTCAGACTCAGTAATCCTAAACGACATACCTTCATTAGACTTGTTCCTCATCCACCGCAACGCTCTAATCATTGTGCCATCATTGAACTCAATTCCATCAACCGGCTGGGTGATAACCTCCACATCTGTGCTGATATTCATATGGAGATCCATTATATTGGTTGTCGTTACATCCGTGGTCACTAAAGCCATGCCGGTCGATACAGTTGTAGCTCATCTGTAAATGAAAAGAGTGTTAAACAGATTGTTGAGTAAATAAACGTCAAACGGAGTGTGAAGTAAAAAAGTTTAAAAAAGAATGGTACATAATAATCAATAATCTGTGGGATATATTCAAATGAGACGGTCTGTGAGAGAAGAGGCGTCATATAAAACAGAAGAATGTAGGAATGAGAATTTTGTGCGATTGTTGTGTCCCCTCTGACGTTTTCTACGCTGAGTCTGCGTGCGAGCAAACGGTGCGCGTTTGCTCCTGGGAAGAAGGTTACTGTCTCAAGAGAAAGGCCTCAGAAAAAATCGATAAATTATGGGAAACAAGTGTTTTCTTCTGAAATCTAGTTCAAATGAAGGAAAATATTTTTTCAGATGCTAGCTAGAAATAGATGACGATACTCCTAGCGGGATATCAAGGTGGCGGGATGATTTTGCTCAAAATAATTGAAAAAAGACGATTCGAAAGTGTAAAGGGTAAAGAGACGAAACCAAATTAGAAACCAAAACCCGTGGAAGATGCGCAAACGAGGGTGTTCGTACAAGACTGGAGAGAGGACCGAATGGAGAGAAAATGAAGACTCAGTCACCTTATGGAACAGAAGAATGTAAATGAGAACGTTGTGCGGTTGTTGTCCCCTCTGTCATTTTCTACGCTGAGTCTGCGTGCGAGCAAGCGGAGCGCGTCTGCTCCTGGGAAGAAGGTTACTGTCTCGAGAGAAAGGCCTTAAGAAAAATCGATAAGTTACGCCAATTTTTTTTTGTTCTGAAAGTTAGTTCAAATGAAGAAAAATAACTTTTAAGATGATAGCTAGAATATATGACGATACTCCTAGCGGGATTAAAAGGTGGAGGGAAGGTTTCGCGCAAAAAATTGAAAAAAGACGATTCGAAATAATAAATATTCTTTGCAAAAGTAGGCGGAAACCGGGAGGTAAGGATAAAAGTTATAAATCAGACTCGTCACGGGCCGGGCCGCTGGTGAAATTTCTACCGGCCCGTGTTTTGACAAGGATGGTATAAAGGGAAAGAGACGATACCAAAATAATCAAGGGACTAGTGCAAGACGCGCAAACGAGGGTGTTCGTACATGAATGGGGAGAGGAAGACGACCAAATGGAGAATAAAAAAAGTGAATGAAGAAATGAGGATGTATGTGTTGGTTCATCCCCTTTTATACCTTTCAGTCAGTTTCACCGCAGCGTCCTTACTTCTGGGAAGAAGGGCTGTCTCCGGGGAAAGATCCTTATCAAAAAAGCCTGAGATATGTACCATCCTTCCTAGCTTGGTTGGTCGAATAGCTTGCTAGAATTTAGAGCAGTTGTTTAGAAACAGAGCAATTGCATGAAAAGGGACTGATGAAAATTATTGTATTCATTGCAAAACATGATCTCCAGTGGGGCTGAAATATAACAGAGTCGAGATCAGAAACTTTTAAAAAGTGCAGGGTAGAGGAAATTCCGTGTCATGTAGACTAAACATCAAAACCAAATTCAACAGGCCTATGAAAACTTCCAGAAACAGTTATCTTATTTTGTTCATTTCAATGTTTCATATCTGTTTCAAATGATTCTTGTTGGGATCAATTTTAATGGGTATGGCGCTCTCTGATTTCTGATAGACATAAATTTTTTGAGATGCAATACTGGTTTATTCCCTTATTGGTTTCAAGAAAAAATGTCAGCGGGTGGATCCCGCTATTGTCCAAAAATCCTAGATTTTATTAGTCTGGAAAAGTTGACAGTGGGAAACGCATTTTTCCGGAAATGTCAATTCGGAAATGTCTTTGATCATTTCCAGTCGTATGCGTAGGAGGATCATTCCATGATCTTAACCTTTTCTTATCAGTTGAGCCTTATCACTTCCGTTGATTTCTTTTTGGCTACATGCTAGGCTACTAGTCTCCAGTAGTGTGGCACACCTGAAATATCTGAAATTTTCGAAAGAAAAAATCCAAAAAAAAATCAGCTGCCTGTTCCAGAGTTTTCAGAACCAAACATTCACTTACTTCCCCATATGCTTTTTTCCCTTATCGCCAAAAATTTTAATCATTTTTTGTGATCGATAACATGCACTGACCATCCTCTCTCTAGAAAAAATGATGACGGCGGAAAAAAGTCGGAGGATTAGACGTGTATAAAATGACATGAAATTGTGATTTCGGTGTGCATTTTGCAAAAATGTCCCTCCATCATTTTTGTTTGTTCCTGGTGTTTTTTGGCGTTTTCAATGTTGTCAAAGCTGCGAATAAAGTGGAACAAGTTCATTTGAGCTTGAGTGGGAAAATGGATGAAATGGTTGTGACGTGGCTGACACAAGGACCGTGTGAGTTCATGTTTTCGGGGGAAAGTTTGAAACGAGTTTTAGCATTTTTTGCACCAGAGCGTTTTTCGAAAAAGTAGTTTCCGTGAAACCTTTATTACCCCTAATAGAAAGGCACCCTTAATCAAAATATACTGGCATTTGTCAGTTGAGAGCTGAAGAGAAAACAATCATTTTTCCTCCTGAATTTTTCAAAGGAATTTTTCTGAAAAACAAGACCAGCACTCCTGAAATAGCAGCAATAGCGGCAACTAGACAGCTTACGTTAGATCTGTATGCCGGCGTAATAGAGTTTTTATGGTGCGTTTTTCAATTTTTTGATGATGATAGTTGTCAATCAATTGACAGTGTTCAGCTTCTATGTGAACTAACTTTTGGAGGTTTCAAAATTCAAAACTCGTTCAAAACTCATGCAGATTCAAAATTCGTATAATTCCTACATCGAAATCGGTTCAGCATGAAAGGATGTGGCACCAAAAACACAAAAAATGAAGTTAACGCAAAAAACAAAACCTGAAAAAAATTCGATGAACAAACAATGATTTTTTTAGTGCCCAATGTGACCCCTTATGTCAGCTATGGGCTCTCTAAAGATTCCCTTCGATGGACTGCCAAAGCAACGACAACCTCATGGAAAGATCAAGGATCACATGGATATGTGAGATATACTCATAGAGTAACAATGACTAAAATGGTACCTGGTGATAAGTATTGTGAGTTAAAAACATTTTTCGATTTCCAAATTTTCATTTTCATTTTCACAAAAGTTTTGAATGGGTTCTCAACATTTCCATCATCCTTTTCAGACTACCAAGTAGGAAGCTCCCAGGACATGTCAGATGTATTCCATTTCACTCAACCCGACCCAACTAAACCCCTTCGTGCTGCTATTTTTGGAGATTTGAGTGTCTACAAAGGAATGCCAACAATCAATCAACTGACAGATGCTACTCATGATGATCATTTCGATTTTATTATTCATATTGGAGATATTGCGTATGATTTGCATGATGATGAAGGAGATAGGGGTGATACTTATATGAAAACGATTCAACCTTTCGCTGCTTATGTTCCTTATATGGTAAGTTGGGGGAATAGTGATTTTACTCTAGCGGAGTCATTAGCGTTTGGCTCCCGTATGATGGCGGTGCTTGAAATTTTCGGCTCTGTTCAAGATATCAGGGTTATAGGAAAAAATAAGGGTTATAGGAAATCGCAGGGTTATAGAATTCTATATCCCTTTTTTTACTTTTCGGAAAATAAGGGTTATTGGGGAAAAAAGGGTTATAGAAAATCGGAGGGTTATAGGAATCTATATCCCTTTTTTTACTTTTCGGAAAATAAGGGTTATTGGGGAAAAAAGGGTTATAGAAAATCGGAGGGTTATAGGAATCTATAACCCTTTTTTTACTTTTCGGAAAATAAGGGTTTTAGGAAACAAAAGGGTTATAGATTAAAAAAAGGGCTATAGAATAAAAAAAGGTTATTGAGAATATGTGTATAGAAAACACTCTAGAATGTGTAACAGACGGTTTTCGAAATTTTTTACTGATTTCCAGCACTAACAGTGCTTATTTCTTTGTTTAGGATAGTTTGAATATGAGCTTGTTGACTTGGAATTCAGCCGATTTGTTTTAGTTGAAGACCTTCGTGTATTTCTAAGTTCATGAAAGAAGCATAACAAAGTTCGAGGATAAGAACAATGCGAGAATAACTGAGAGAAGGAACTCACAGGCAAGTATTTTGACAAAGTTTTCTATCCGGAAAGATGTGAATAGTTCGAAAACACTTCCCACGAGAGGTTACATATATACGAAGGTCTTCAACTAAAAACAATCGCTAGAATTCCAATTCAACAGACTCATAATCAAACAATCATAAACAAAGAAATAAGCACAGTTTGTGCTGAAAATGAATAGAAAAACTTAAAAAACCATCTGCTACACATTCTAGAGTGTTTTCTATACACCTATCCCTACTAACCCTTTTTTTATTCTATAGCCCTTTTTTTTAATCTATAACCCTTTTATTTCCTAAAGCCCTTATTTTCCGAAAAGTTAAAAAAGGGTTATGGATTCCTATAACCCTTCGATTTTCTATAACCCTTTTTTCCCCAATAACCCTTTTTTTCCCAAAAGTAAAAAAAAGGATATAGAATTCTATAACCCTGCGATTTCCTATAACCCTTATTTTTTCCTATAACCCTGATATCTTGAACAGAGCCAAATTTTCTTATGAAAAAAAAAACGGAAAAGTTTAGTTAACACTTTTCTTGCCTGTAAACGGAAGGCGAGTGGAAGCCTTGAGAAAAATTTTATACCGTAAAAACTCTATTACGCCGGCCAGCAGTTCTATTGTTCAAAATGTTTATCTATGTGCTTTTTTAGTAGGGGTGCCGCTTTATTCTTCAAAAAGTTGTTTTTGAACTTTTATGTCACTTGAATCAAAAGGAATATATACTTCAAAAACTAATTTATTTTTAACAAATTTTGGTCAGATGCATTGAATAGTCGCTACATTTTTACGTCAGAGAGTGCAAACCCAAATTTTTTTAAAGAAAAAAATTTTTGGAAAAATCAACAAAGATTTACTTTTTTGTTTTTTTTTTAGCCATTGAGGCAGTTAGCGGTGCCGGTATAAAAGAGGCTTTACGGTATCTCGAGTCTTGACATTTACGGAATGCGTCTCATTCTGAATGTAATACGTTCACAACTTCCTCTAAACCGCTATGTCTATTCTCTAATCATTTCCAGGTATTCGCTGGAAATCACGAGTCGAACAGTCACTTCAATCAAATTGTCAACCGATTCACAATGCCAAAAAATGGAGTTTATGATAACAATCTCTTCTGGAGTTTCGACTATGGATTCGTTCATTTTATTGCATTGAATTCTGAATATTACGCAGAATCTATGCCAAAAGAAGCAAATGCTCAATATAAATGGCTTCAAGATGATTTATCAAAAAATAAACAGAAATGGACAATAGTAATGTTCCATCGTCCATGGTATTGTTCAACTCATTCAAACAGTGGATGTAATGATCATTATGATATGTTGTCTAGAAAAGGAAATAGTGAATATCCTGGATTAGAAAAGTTATTCCATGATCATAATGTGGATATGATATTTTATGGTCATAAGCACACTTATGAGAGAATGTGGCCAATTTATGATGGAAAATATTATACATCTGCTAACTCCAGGGTCATCAAAAATGCAAAGGCACCAGTCTATATTTTGACTGGTAGTGCGGTAAGTAACATATTTTTTAAGAATCTGGTCTCAATTATTGCCAATTTCAGGGCTGCCACACCCATGAAGGACCAGCCGACTCAATCCCTCAAAATTTCTCAGCAATGCGTCTCGGTCAGTATGGTTATACTCGACTGAAGGTCTACAATGCCACCACTATCAGTACATATTTTGTGGATACTTCTGACAAAGTGGGAAACTTTTTGGATCAAGCCTATTTGGTGAAAGATTAACGACATTTCGGGATTTTTTTGTGTAATAATAAATGAGCTTATAATAAATTATTAACTTAAGTTAATTTTCAAGCTTTCGGAAAATATTATCATAGAAATTGGGTAAAGAATATATTCATATTCGATGCTAGCCGCATTCATAAATATATGAGCAAAAAAATAACTGGTCTGTCGAGAACTGAAAAAATCTGAAACAGTTGAATGGAACGTCTGCCCTCCGCTCTCTTGAAAAACATAAAGTATGATTCATAAACTATAGTTTCATAATATTCGCTCACATTTTTCGATATTGGAAACGATCAAAACATTTATCAGTTCGATTTCCAAAGAAATATCGATGCTCAAATCGACTTCCAACAGCCAAATCAATATCAATCCAATCCATTTTAATCCGTTTTGATTCCTGACGATTTACTGGCCTAGAAAATTCAAAAAGGCAACACCTGTATTATAAGGGCACTTATTTAGAACATGTGCAGCTAAAAATGAGCATACGGAAACGAAGGAATTTCACAGCAAAATTTTGGCCAATAAAGAATGGCTGCAGGAATTTTGGCTGCATTAAGAATGGCTGCATCATGTATTTTGGCTGCATGATGTATTATGGCTGCATTTGGAAGACATGGATTATGGCTGCATTGTGTATTATGGCTGCATGGCGTATTTTGGCTTCATTTTCAAAATATAGATTTCGGCGTCATTGTTTGTTATGCATTTTGGCTTCACAGCATATTTAGACTTTATTTCAAGGAAAGAATATATATATTACTGAAAATATTCTTTTTGGTTTCCAACTAGAAACCAATTTTATGCTACAAAATTTTCTACTTTCAAATGTGCGATTATCATTTCTCGGTTTCCTGAACTTCTTCCTTCTAAATGACTTGATTTTTGTTCAAAAAAATACCTGACTCGATTGCCAACGATGTATTGATCTCCTTATCAAAGTTTCTAAAATTTTCGAATTTATTCCAACATCAATTCCACGAAAAATTTGTTGACGAAAACATTCTTAATTTATTTCTATGAGCTATTCCTTTTCTCGATTTCTTTTTTGGGAGTATTACCACTCACATCTTCAGTTTTGTACCATAAAATTGGTTTCTAGTTGGAAACCAAAAAGAATATTTTCAGTAATCTATTCCTTGAAATAAAGTCTAAATATGCTGTGAAGCCAAAATGCATGATGAAACCATAACAAACAATGACGCCGAAATCTATATTTTGAAAATGAAGCCAAAATACGCCATGCAGCCATAATACACAATGCAGCCAAAATCCATGTATTCCAAATGCAGCCATAATACATCATGCAGCCAAAATACATGATGCAGCCATTCTTAATGCAGCCAAAATTCCTGCAGCCATTCTTTATTGGCCCAAAATTTTCGAGAAATGAAAAATTTTTAGAATTTTTAAACTTTTTTTTTCAGTGACCTTTCCTGTTTCCTTTTTCACTGCCCCCGATTTATTGTTTATAAAAGGAGGGGGAGAACAGAGAAATCAGTTATTGCCGATTTCTACTCGGATTCAATCTCGACGACATCTTCATGGAAATGGGCAAGTGGAGGTGCACCGGCCTGGACGGCTCCAGGATTTTGGAAAGGGCACGAGTGCTCCCGGAAGCCTCAAGCTTCTGGAGGATTCGAAAATCGTGTGAAAGGAATGGAAGATTCCTGACGGATTATCAAGAAGTCATCTGAAGACACGAACGCCGCCACTCTCCTCACCATCGTTCCTTTTCTCCGCCGACGTCTTTTAAGCATATCAGGTGACGTTTTTTGACATTTAAGAGAGATTTAGTGGAACAATTGATCAGGCGATGGCATTAGGATTTTCAGAAGACAAGGTACGGTCCTCATATAGTCTGCCATAGGCATATCGGACCTTCTGAACATTTTGGCACTTTTAGTTTTTGGCTCCGCCCCCTTTCCAGCAAACCACGCCCCCTTCAAGTCTGAAAAACATAATTTTTCTCCGTAAAGATATCGACACGTAAATAACGCGGTTTTGTAAAAGACACTTTTCTGAGTATTTTTGCAGTTTAAAGCTAAGCTCTAGCTCTCCTCTATCATACAGATAATATCAGTTTTTCACTTTCAGCACACTTTTTTGCTCATTTTTCCGTTTTCCTGATTCGATACAATGCGGGCCACACTAATGCTTACCAGAATCGTGATCTACGCCTAATTTTACCCCCGGGTGCAAAAAATAAAGGTATGTTTCGGCATACATATAGTCACTTTTTTCTGAAAATATCAGAATTTTCAGAAAATTTCATGTGGTCCCCCCTTTTGTGAAAAAATCGAATGTCACCGATTTGGCCCAAAATTTTTTTCTGAAGTCTACTATCCATGAGCTACATGCACACAAAAAATGAGAGAAGTCGGCTGACTTTAGAGCATGGTATAACACCACCTATTTTGACTACAGAAATCCTCTGGCTTTACAGGCTGTATTTTGGAGCATACTGCCACAGCTCTAAACGATGATTTCCAGGGCTAATTTTTTGTGTGCATGTAGCTCATGGATAGTAGACTTCAGAAAAAAATTTTGGGCCAAATCGGTGACATTCGATTTTTTCACAAAAGGGGGGACCACATGAAATTTTCTGAAAATTCTGATATTTTCAGAAAAAAGTGATTATATGTATGCCGAAACATCCCTTCATTTTTTGCACCCGGGGGTAAAATAAGGCTTAGATCACGATTCTGGTAAGCATTAGTGTGGCCCGCATTGTATCGAATCAGGAAAACGGAAAAATGAGCAAAAAAGTGTTCTCAAAGTGAAAAACTGATATTATCAGTATGATAGAGGAGAGCTAGAGCTTAGCTTTAAACTGCAAAAATACTCAAAAAAGTGTCTTCTACAAAACCGCGTTAAGCACGTGTCGATATCTTCACGGAGAAAAAATATTTTTTTCAGACTTGAAGGGGGCGTGGTTTGCTGGAAAGGGGGCGGAGCCAAAAACTAAAAATGCCAAAATGTTCAGAAGGTCCAGTATGCCTATGGCAGATTATATGAGGACCGTACCTTGTCTTCTGAAAATCCTAATGCCATGGGCATCACTACTGGTGGTAAATTTTTCCACTAAAACTCTCTTAAAGGCGTTTTTCTCCCCGTGCTTTTGATATTGTTCAGGTGAAATTATTCTGATTCGACAACACTCTCTACAGCACCAGGTACCTCACAAGCTGATTCGGATCTTGTCGATAATGATGACGTCTTCATTATTTGATTTGAATGCCAGGTCGACGTCTTCTAAATCCACAAGGTAACATTTTCATTTCCAAAAAAATTTTCTGAGAAATGATTTTTTTTTTGAAAAAAGTTATTTCTTTTTGCAGTGACCTTCCCCGTTTCCCTTGTTGGTCAGGATATTGGAAGGAGCACCGGAGGCATCGGGTAGACATGGTGGATCCTGAAGCGAATGGAGGATGCAAGAAGGACACCGAAAAGCTCTAAGAAGCCACGAAGACGCTGGCAACCTTGGCTCAATCCACTGATCATTTTGCATGGCTTCAACTTCCACGCTGTCATGGTTTCGAGCTGCTCCTGAGTTCTGGGAAGGAGCCGGATGCGTTTGGAGGACATGGAGGATCCTGGATGACTTTGTAGGAACCAGGGGACATGGAGGATTCCAAACCGATTATCAAATAGCTTCTGGAGCAGCAGATGTTTTCTAAAGTTGTGAAGTGAAGGCTTCTGACAAATCATTGATTCATTTTAATCCTCTATTTTATATCCTTTTTTATTCATTTCGTGCCTAATTTTAAATCCTCATAAACGGAAGCTTGACTTCCAAACATGAGGTACTTATGTATCAAATAGAACTCCCCATAAACGGAAGCTGGTCTTTCAAACATGGGGAGAAATAATAATTGTTTTTTAACATCCATTTTAAATTCATTTCAATTTTCTTAAGTCAGCTTCATTTTTGTTTTCCTATGGCCTTGGTGCAAACCTTGACACATTCTGAAAATGGTTCTCCGGAAGTCTGACGTCTTCAATGTTTTGAATTGGTGCCAAATAGATCCCACAAACAACAGGACTCAATGATGGACTTGTGGTTTCTTTCGCAAATTCCACAAAGTGCTTTGGGGCCAGCCAACTGCTTCGAGCTTATAAGGTGATGTTTCCTGGGATACCGAACTTTTTTCGGACCAAAATTTGAGTAATTTCCAGGAACCAATGCGAAACCATATCAAGAGCTTCAACGAATTCTTAAGAGGAAGACTGGAGCAGTCAATTTGTGGAAATCACCTCGAAGACGTCATCTGATTCGATGTAGTGATCGACTGGGTCTTTTTGACATTTTCTGGAATTCGAAAGAGTCTTGGTGAGTATGGAGGAACATGTAGGACTCTGAATGTTCTGAGAAAGCAAAATGACATAGAGGATTCCGTATTCATACCCGAGGGGGACAAAAGTATTATTTTTTAGGAAGGGGTTCTCACGCGAAAAAGTTATTCACATTGTGCTGATTATCTTTTTTTTTTAATCCTGAGGGGACGTGAATGAAGAAATAGTCATTCATTACTCAAAACTTTTGATTTTTAAAAATTAAAAATTTTTTCGGGACTTTGCTCTCAACTAAAAGCAAGCATGGCACCAGGAAAAAGGGGACACCTTCAAACAGGGATCCCGGGAGCTTGCTAGCGCCTAGAAGTAAGCATAGTGCCAGGGAGAAGGGGACTCCTTCAAACAAGGATCCCGGGAGCTTGCTAGCGCCTAGAAGTAAGCATAGTGCCAGGGAAAAGGGGACTCCTTCAAACAAGGATCCCGGGAGCTAGAAGTTAGAAGCTTTACCTAGAAGCTTTACTGCTGCAACATGATCGTGTTTTAAATATTTTTTCCGAATCAGGTCCGTCCTTATGTCTGCGCTAATTATTCATTATTTTCTAATCAGAAGAAAATTGATCTCTCTGTCTCATCTCTCTGTAAAAGTTAACCTGTAGATGGTATCACAAGTTCATATAGAAGTCATCTGGATTCACTAACACTAAAACCTTTTTGAATAACAGATTTCGTTGGTTTTTCTCATTCAAATTTCAATTTTTCAGAAAAATGTACCGCATTGATCTTCGACGTTTTCGGAGGTGTGTGGTCCCGAATAAAAGGAATCTCTCGATGCTTCTTCTCCACAAGACGGACGCATCCTACATCGTTCAGGGTCTCAAAGTTTTTGTCATGTATCTATTTTGAATTCATTTTAAACCTGATTTCATGCCTAATTATAAATCCTCATAAACGGAAGCTTGACTTCCAAACATGGGGTACTTTTATGTATCAACTAGAACTCCCCATAAACGAAAGCTGGTCTTTCAAACATGGGGAGAAATACGAATTGTTTTTTAACATCTATTTTAAATTCATTTTTAACCTCTATTTTGTATTAAATTTGATTCATTTCATTTTTAATCCTCTATTTTATTTAACATCTTTTTTGAATTCATTTTAAATCTCTATTTCATATCCTTTTTTATTCATTTCATATCTAATTATAAATCCTCATAAACGGAAGCTTGACTTCCAAACATGGGGAGAAATACGAATTGTTTTTTAACATCTATTTTAAATTCATTTTTAACCTCTATTTTGTATTAAATTTGATTCATTTCATTTTTAATCCTCTATTTTATTTAACATCTTTTTTGAATTCATTTTAAATCTCTATTTCATATCCTTTTTTATTCATTTCATATCTAATTAGAACTCCCCATAAACGGAAGCTGGTCTTTCAAACATGGGGAGAAATACGAATTGTTTTTTAACATCTATTTTAAATTCATTTAAAGCCTCTATTATTGATTTCAAATGAATTTTCACCTCGTGACGTCACTCCCATGGGGACCTTGGGGTTGGAAAACTTTCATGACAGTTTTATCGGGATTTTTTTCAGGCAGGTTTCCAACGAAAAAAAATATTTTTTTCTGCTCAAAAATTTTATTCTGTGGAGAAGAATGTAAGTTTCGGGCAAAAACTGCCTGAAAAAAACCTTGATAAAAAAAGAAATATCGTAAAAACTGTAATAGAGGCGCATGTGCCTCTATTCTCAACCTCTCACTTTTGATGGGCCTCAATTACAGGTTTGCTTCAATTACAGTTTTTACGGTAACTTGGGTCCCAATGAGAGTGGCTTCACAAGGTGTTAGTTCATTTTAATCCTCTATTTTGAATTCATTTTAAACCTCATTTAATAGCTTCTGGAGCAGCAGATGTTTTCTAAAGTTGTGAAGTGAAGGCTTCTGACAATTTATCGATTAATTTTAATCCTCTATTTTATATCCTTTTTTATTCATTTCATATCTAATTATAAATCCTCATAAACGAAAGCTAGTTTTTCAAACATGAGGTACTTTTATGTATCAAATAGAACTCCCCATAAACGGAAGCTTGACTTCTAAACATGGGGAGAAATATGAATTGTTTTTTAACATCCATTTTAACTCATTTTAATTAGGAACCGCAACGTGTTGGATGAAACCAAAGATTTCAAACACCACCTGCTCCCACTTTTTCTCCTCGAGCTCCAACACTATTTATTGTCAATTCACACGAGGTGTTACCTGCGCAACTCTGGCGCACTTGTAATTTAAGCCACGCCCCGAGATGGGCGTAACTGCAAGTTGCGGCGCGCACTGCCACATTTTAACATATCGCAGCATCAATCTTTTCGCTTTCTTCACGTAATTCAGGCAAAATAAAGATTCGTTCAGTGTTTTTTTCGTGTTTTTCGTATAAAATCGATAAAAGAAATACTTTCTAATGCGAAAATTATATTCTTATCAAGTTAAAACCCATTATTGTTCTATGAAAATTCCGTTTACTAGTCCAAATACGAAAACTGGAAAAGTTATTTTCTTGACAGTTTTGATATGATCTGTTCCTAGATTCATTTAGAGCAGTAACAAAGGTTTCGGAAAAATGGGAGTTACGCAAACTGTTTCAGGAAGTTTGTAAAACACAGTCCACAATGTTACAGTAATACATCCTTGAATTGTCGGGCACATTCAATTCTCTCAATTCACTTATCCTCATTGACCACCGTTAGTATAACTGAATGATAAAGAGCTGGACAATTCAAAACTGGTTAAAGAAGGACCAAACATACTTAAATTGAACATTGTTTCTGCTTCAAAAATATACGCTGATCACGATTTTCGTAGTGATTTTGCTTGGAAATCGTTCTAAACCGTGAAAATTCTTCTCAAAAAGGCGTACAAAATACAGATATGGCTTTAATGGCCGTGGCCTCCTGGCCTAGGAATTCCGCCGTGTAACTTTTTTTCTGACTGTACGTCCGATGACAAAAAACCATCACACAAACGTTTACATATGGTATGTCTCATCATAACTGCCTCATATCAACAATGTCCAAGAACCGAACTGAGAATTTTAATTTCTTTTGAAGATGTTATAGTTTTGAAACGGAAAAGATCTGTAACCCAGACGACAAATGACATCACTCCGAGTAATTCCACAATCTGAAAATGTTCTGAAACATGACTTTTTCTGTGCAAAAATGGGACAAATATTACGTGTTATCATTTGATGATCAGTAACAAACTGACACTGATGATTTTGATTTAATTTAATGAAGTCCAAAAATAGAAAAGTTCAAGGAGTGGTTTCCCGATTAGACTACACGGAATGCTATTCTGATAACGAAAAGAAAAATACTGTAAGAATTATTTTGAACTAAATTTTTGGAAATTGACTAGGCAGTTGGATAATTTTTCTGCAGTAGAATCACTTCTATTAGGTTGGTAAGAAAGTTTCCGGTTTTTTTGATGATGTGAGTTTGACTGGTTATTTCTCGACACTCAGACGTTCATTTTTGCTGTAACTTTGCAGCATCATAGTACCATTATGTGTAATATTTATGCGCTTTAAATCTTGTTTATCGGTTCTTTTGTATTGGAGAGCCATGCATTCCCGTCGTCCTCCTTTTCTGCATGATTTTGACGGTTATCATTGGTGGCGATTTTCCTATTCAAGCAGAAGGGGTAAACTAGAGGTTATGCTATGAATATGAACCAGTTATACTTACAATTATTCAACTGAAAGATCTTGTTCCTATGATTACCTATTCGCAGAATACACAACATTCAAATGACTCGATAGTCGACTTAAGAGGTCATTCAACTCCGTGGACCGTACAAATACGGACAGAGCTATTTTAACCAAACTTTCCCTAAACGTTAAGGGTATCAATAGTGTCATATTTGAAAAATTTCAGCTCTCTCTGAAACTCAGAAAAGTTGGAAAACTGCGTTTATTCTAACTGTCCCTTTCGTACAATAGCACAGAGCACGAAAAAGGTGATTTTTTCACTTTTTCTGAAATTTCTCCGGAATTAGCTGAAGTCAGACGTTGATTAAGAAGTGTAAAACTGTGGCACATAGCCACATAAAAGTTCACGGTTTAGTTTCCTCCTTGCGTGAACACAAGCGGAGCACACTTGAAAATTATGCTTCTGAAGCAAGTGTGGCCGAAATTTCAAAACTTAAAACAGCAGTTTTCTACACTTCTCTGTAATTTATGCCAAGTATATGTTTGTCAAAAAACATAACTTCTCAGTCTCCCATCACTTTGTTGAAATTTCTTATTGCGGGTCATCGAAAAATGATGTAATGCTGAGAAGTTGGTCACTATCATGAAATAATTTTTGTGTCATGTTGAGAAATAAAATTGAAAGTCAATGTGCAAAGCAACTTTGGGCACAATACTCCTTCAAAAAATATAAAAACATCATGGATAATCTTTCGACTTTCTATCGAAAAATCAGACTCAAAATGACATATGAAAATGAATGTATCGTGGTGTAACGGTTGTAACACAGGCGGGCGTGGTAGTACAGAGACAGGAATTTCCCAAATTTTTGCACAATAGTGTTCAATGTTAGTTGACAATACAACAACATTTGGATATCCTCCCAACTCAAGAAAAATTGCCACTCAAAATTATCGAAAAAAAACCGAAAACTTTCTTACCAACCTAATAATTTGTTATCTTCTGCCTTATGATCTAGAACGTTTCCGGCGGTGAAGTTCAAAAGTTGACCAAAAAGTGTCACCTGGCATAATATTGTTTACTCTTATCACTCAAAAAAACTCCCACAAGCACATGAAATTACTCATAATTCGAACAATATAACCTTTAGATTAAAAAGAACAATTTAGTCTTCAATTGGTCAAGGTGGGGGAATGTTTGTTTGCATTTCATTTTTAGTATTTATTTACTCAGTTATCAACAGAGAAAACACAGGGAGGAAGGATGAGTCAAAGATTGGGATACCAGAGAGTTTCAAAACCTTTCAATAACCAATTAGGATACTTCGAAAGACATTGGAAATAATGGAACAAGTCTATAGTACTAAAATAATATACTTTCAGAAATGGAAGATTGATTTCTAAATGTTTGTCTAGTAAGATTTGCTTATTGTTTTCTTTTTTAAGTTGTGTATAAGTTTGAGTTAGCGACATTGAGTGCTGAATTTATGAAGGTAAAACTTTCGGGATACAGTAATTTTTCATAAAAAAAAACTTCGTTGTACTTTACTGGAATGACTTATGAGCAAATAACCTATAGTTTCAGGCTTTATGTGGAAAATTGTGACGCGTCCACTTGAACGAACATCGGTTAAATATCACTTTTTACAATATTTTTAACGTGACAGCATCTGGTGGACATCGATTGTTATGTGATTTAAAGAATCTGAATAAACGTTCATCAGACCGGCAGTCCATTAAAAAAAACTGTGTAGAAAACGTTTTTTAAACATAATTGGATGCATAATTGGATGCTTTGAACCATTAATGAATCATACTTATTGCCTAAACTTTTCTTCTTAAAGGAGAATCTCCCAGCGTCATTGCCTGCACAAAAGTAAACCACATCAGACTCGAGTCGGAATTTTGAAATTTGGAGGTTAACATTAAATGAAAAAAACATAATAATCCAGAGCAAATGGAATTTTAGCAAGATCAACTAACTGTTACAAATTGGCGTTATCCGTTGACTCAAATTTTATAGTGCTAATGAACAGTTTCTGTACCGAAATCTCCACCTCTCCCTTTCTTATTGGGCATTCATAAAGCACAAACTGGATTACTGTATCCCACACTCCAAAACACAGAATTTTCCATTCTCTAGCCTCAAAATAATTCTTTTTTGTAATTCTCACGGAAAATTTAAAACGGCCTAGAGAACACACCAAGTCATATCACTAATTACAATGCAATACATTTCTGTTTCCAACCCAAATACCTGAAATACTGTGGGTAAAAATAGAATTTCCATGAAATTTCTACGTTTGACTTGGTATCAATCTTTTCGGGTTGACGATGCTCCTCTACACAGACGATAGAGAAAAGAAAAATGAACTTTGGAGGGAGAAGAGACTGATAGCAATGACGTATCTAAATTACTGTGTGGGAAGGAGAAGAGGGGGGGAGGAGTTCAAGAGGGAACGGATAGTATAAAAGACACAAAGATCTAGTGATGGATACTCAGAAATCATGATTCTTCGGCTATTAATGGTTGTTTTGTGCTGTGGAGCTGTAAGCTCGAAACAAGTGGAGCAAGTCCATTTGAGTTTGAGTGGAAATCCAAATGAGATGGTGGTCACATGGTTGACACAGGATCCATGTAAGTTCCAAGTGGGCATTTTGCTAGTTTTAGGTACCTAACGGTAAACCTCTATTAGACCGGCACCCCTAATATAGGCATTTTGAAAAAAAATAACTTTATTTTTGAAAAAAATCTGAAAAAGGCCGGTGTAATACATGTTTCACGGTTGTAAGTATATGTAAACCATTTGACTTTGGGTGAATTCTGCTTTTCCCAGAACGTATCTGAACCGTTCAATCAATGTATGAAAGTTAAAAAATCTGAAACTTTTTCGATATTGATCAATTTTTTACCTTTAAAATCACAATTTCTATACACAAAAAGCTTTGAGCAACGTGGTCAAATAGTTCAGGCGACCTTTTGTGTTGACTCTGGTTTGAAAACAAAAACCTGATTATGAAGTTTTAGTTTTTTTTGAGTTAACTGAAAACAGTTTCGAACTCAAGCTTATTTGATACATCATACCTTCCAAAACACTCCGGAACAATTTTTTATCAAAATCATGAAAATTCCGTTATTTCAGTACCTAACGTCACCCCACTTGTCGCCTTCGGTCTCAGCAAGGATGATTTGAGACTCACTGCAAAAGGAACAACAACTGCATGGGCGGATCAAGGAAAACATTCCATCAAGAGATACACTCATAGAGCAACTATGCAAAATATGACTCCAGGACAACTTTATTGTGAGTTTTCTTTTTGTTAGTATCCTTTTTTATTTTTATTTTTTCCACAGTCAAAATGTCAGACATCTGGTCTCCAAATTTTCAAACTGATATCATCGCTTTCTTTCCTTTTTTATAGTCTAGTTCTTAGTTCGCCCAAAAATTGGAAAAAAGACCAACCTATGAACAATGCATCACTATTTACAAAACACTTCCCCATTTGATAAGCGTATTTGCAAACATACTTTTCACACTATTTCGTAGTAAACTACTTTGCAGACTATCAAGTCGGAAGCTCTGCCGCAATGTCCGATGTATTCCACTTCCGTCAGCCAGACCAATCCCAACCACTTCGTGCGGCAATTTTTGGAGATTTGAGCATTTACAAAGGGCAACAATCAATTGATCAGTTGACTGCCGCTAGAAAAAATAATCAATTTGATATCATAATTCATATTGGAGACTTGGCTTATGATTTACACGATCAGGAGGGAAGCACTGGAGATGATTATATGAATGCAATTGAGCCAATTGTAGCTTATGTTCCATATATGGTTTTTGCTGGAAATCATGAGGTCGACAGCAATTTTAATCATATTGTAAATCGATTCACTATGCCAAAAAACGGAGTTTATGATAACAATCTCTTCTGGAGCTTCGACTATGGATTTGTTCATTTTATCGCATTAAATTCTGAATATTATGCAGAGGAAATGTCCAAAGAAACCCAATTGCAATACAAATGGCTCGAGCAGGATCTTGCAAACAACTCAAAGAAATGGACAATTGTAATGTTCCATCGTCCATGGTACTGCTCCAGTAAGAAGAAGAAGGGATGCCATGATGATCAGGATATCCTCTCAAGAGACGGCCTCAAGAGTGAATTCCCTGGATTAGAGGAACTGTTGAATCAACATAAAGTGGACTTGATTCTTTATGGACACAAGCACACTTACGAGAGAATGTGGCCAATTTACAATAAGGCTCCATTCAAGTCAGCTGACCCGGGACACATCAAAAATGCACCTGCCCCGGTTTATATTTTGACTGGAGGAGCTGTAAGTGGACCATTTTCATTCAGTCATTTCTAAATTTTTTCTTTCCAGGGCTGCCATTCCCATGAAGACCCATCCGATCACATTATCCAAGATTTCTCTGTGAAAGCACTTGGAGAATATGGATACACTTTCCTGACTGTCTACAATTCCACACATTTGAGCACTGACTTTGTGGACACTTCTGAAACCACTGGAAAGTTTTTGGATCCATTTATTTTGGAGAAAAATTGAACACCTATTTCTTGCCTTAACTTATTATTGCATACTTATTTCACTTACAGGGTCCTCACATCAAATGTGAATACTGATTTGTATACTTTTTTGGATTGAAAATAAATTGAATTTAAATATGAAGAACCTGCTCCAGTAACAACACATATATGTGTTGCATGAGGAATTAATACAGTCAGCTACAAGGCGAAAATATTGAACCACTATGAACATCAAAAAATTAACTGTTGCAAATTGGCTATATCCGTTGGCTCGAACTCAAGAAATTATTTGACGATGAAAGTGGTTTTCAAAACACAAATTTGCCCATTGACTCTCAATTCTCTGGTTTATGTTGTTTCTCACGGAAAGTGGTAAGAGTCTAGAGAACGCAATTTCTGAATAAACCAAAACCAATAAATATTCATCATCACATTTCAAGTAAGATCAAAAGATCACAAAACAAAAGAAGAGATCCAGTAGAAGACAACGACATTCAGCATGGTACCAGAGAGAAGAAGGCTCGAGGAAGCATCAACACAAAGTCCATCCTTCTCATCGCCGTCACATTTTGAACCAGGCTTTCCCTTTTTGAATTGCTCTTTCTTAAACTCCTTTTCAGGTCCACAAATGCAGTTTTCGACAACATGCTCTCCACAATTCTCCGAACTACAATGCATTTTTGTTTGAGTAGGAATAAAACAAGAAATAAGGCTTTTCGATGCAACATTTTGCATCAACGCCTCCGCATTTTCTTCTGTCGCTTCCTTGTTGAATCTTTGCATCGCTGCCATCGTGTCTTGTGGAACATCAGCAGAGCACAAAGTTGGCATCTCACTTTTCATGCCTTCATCCCAGCTCTGAAATTAAAAAATTAAAGAAAAAACTAACATAAATAGAATGCTTACCACTTTGTTCATATTTCCAATTTGGCCGTTTTTTGCTAGCTCCGAACGCATCTTATTGATGTGTTCCACAACTTCATCCTTATCGGCTTGTGTTGGTCCTTCTCGTTTGTGTCTCAAAGCAGAAGATGCCACGAGATGCACTGAAAAATTCGAGCGTTTCAAAAGCCAAATGTCTCCAAATCACTAACCACAGAATAGAAGAATCCCGGAGGTCAGAAGCATCTTCATTGGATACTGTCCGTACGTTGGAGGCGAATTCTTGAATGCAGAAATCTGATTGAATTTTCTAGAGACTTTGCTTTCTTTTATGCAGTTTTTCTAGAGCGGACTGATAGAGAAGAGGTAGGCTAGGCCAACGTAAAAGGTCTGGTCAATCCAAAGGAAATGTCACCGGTGAGTACAAGTTGGTTTCAATGGCTGATTTTCACGTGTTCCTTTTGCTTTTTTCTTCGGAAACAAAGAAAATTATTTTCCGTGAAAACTCTTGTAAACCGGCTTGCCTGTGTGGCGGTTTTCATCAACATTGGATGTGAAAAACCCGTTTCACAATTACCTTAACTTTTCGTTGTTACTTTTCATTCAATAATCCTTGCTATGTACTTCCATCTTTGAAGCAGCTTTGACTCTCAACTGACCGAGGCCAGCCTTAGGTGTGCCGGTGTAATAGAGGATTTACTACTTTTTTTGAATTCGTATCATACTTTCAAACGTTCCCCTCGGTACCTGCAATTTTTCCTCCCTCATAACTTGCACTTTCCATGTGATTCCGGAAGTCATCCCTCTTCCCCGTTTAACGTATTCCTCATAGTACTTTAGGGCCTTACTAGTAGAATTTCTAATTCTGCAAACAATTTTTTCCTTCGAAAAGTCACGAATAAAAACTTTCCAAAGCAATGCCTTGGCCTCGTCTAGAGCCTATTCCCCCTTCTAAATTATTAATTCAAGAAGATGGATTGATAAAAATTCTGCGCTGAGAAGACGAAGCATAACAAGACATCAAATATTCATTTTCAACAAGATCTCCCCATCTTCGAGGAGAAGAGACAAACATCCATTTCAACTAGAAAAACCATGTTCAAAGTTTTATTTTTGAGTATTTTAATTCTGTTTATTCCCGAAAGGTTTGGTTTTCGAATTGGTCATTTGGAATATGAAAATTCGAATGAAACGAAGATTTTGGAGATTTGTATGAAGACGGCTGGCACTAGACGACAACATACGTAAGTTATCTTTTTTTAAGGAATCTTTTGTTTCTTTCATTCTGTTTCCGTTTTTCATTTAAAAAAAAAATCACACAAAATTCGATTTGAAATGCACAAAACCAGAAGTTGCAGAGTGCCGTGTGGCCGAGAATCCGACAGAGCGGGACTTCTTTTTTCTATATTTTTCTGTTTTCTCACACATGTAAAAACGTGTGAAAAATTGGAGATTTATTGCAAAGAATATGTGAAATAAACGAGGAAAAGCAAAGAATTTAGAAAGAAAGACGGATCCTCGGCCACACAACCGCAGCTATCCGTCTGTAACTTGATTTTTCGATTACTGATAGTGAGCGGTTTCTGAATGATAACTTTACAAAAAATGGTTGAATAAATTCACTTTTTCTGATATATTTTCAGACTTATTTCCCTCCCATCCTGTCATAACTTCAATGGTTTGGAAAACGCGGCAAACCTAAATTATCAGTATTCCGTGGATTTGCTCATCGGAGCAGCATGTGATGAGGAAACTCAAACTGTGTCAAGATTGGCTCTGAGATGGCATAAACTGTACTTATCATCAGCTCCATTGAGCACAAAGGAGAAGTGAGCTCTCTAGTTAATTTGAAGGATGATAAAAGATCTAATTTTTTAAGAGAAGGCACCACAATAGCACTAAAACCTCATAGTTTGGCTGGAACTGCGGAAGTCATTCTTGCAGTTTGTAAATCAATGAAATGGAAAGAAGTTGGTGGCCAACGAACTCTCCTACTCTGAACCTTTTTTTCAGATTGGTTTAATCTATTCAGAAGAAACCAAGTACACGGCGCACGCAATCTACGACATGTTGGAAGAGAAGGAAGATGAAATAAAGATTAATGTTTTCTTGCAAACAGATGGTCACATCAATACTTACTCTATTCTGCATAGTGCAAGAGGTAAGAGAGGGGGAGGTGTGTCTTTGAGTTTTCAAAGTCAGTGTTTCAAAAAGTTTGTATAAAAAACTAAAAACATTCAAAACTAGTCGTTGCCTGATTTTTTTTTCGAAAAAACTTGTGGGATCTATTTTTAATGAAGCATAAAAATATTCTTATTTCTAGAAAATGAAGGTTTGTGAACGTGCTCAAAGATTCGGTATACGGTAGTTTAGAATTTTTGTGTAATAAATCGTTATGATTCCTAAAATCAATCAGTTTCTTAAAATAGTATTCAGTCTTTACATCATCCCTCATCAATGCGGAAAAAATTACTGTTAATAATAATAATTAGTGTTTCACAAAGTTTATATAAAAAACTGGAGAAAATCAGCATGCAGTAGAACTGTACATTGTATGGAAAACTAGAAAACGTTTGAAATTAGTGCTCGATTTCTTCGTTCCGACACTATAAAAAATGCCCGGGAAAAAAGAATGAAAAAAACACGCATGAAAAAACACGCATGAAAAGTCTATTATGGAATAAAATTAGCATTTCAAAAGGTTTTTATAAAAAACCGAAAAATTTCGGGAACCAGTAAGAACATCGTATTTTCCACACTATAAAAAACTTTGCGATCTAATCTTAACCAAACAAAAACAATCAAAATCTAAAGTTAATCACTTATTATTCAGTCCTTATATCCTTCTTAACCACTGCCGACCTGTCTCCTTTCATCAAAACTTTGAAGGATAAAGCATTCCGACCATTGGAATTCAGTATTGTTCATGTCGATTCTTTCAAGTGAGAACACGTGTTTGGTATATTCCACTACAAAATCATTTTTGCAGAATCAATTCTTCTGACTTCTACGCCTATCTTGACAAAAATGCTGCAGAAGAAGCTAACCCCATTTCCTCAGCACGGCTTCGGAAGCTTCATCGCCACGTGGCACTCCTCAGAAACTCTCACGACGATAAGGGAAGCATGGAGCAATTTGCGGCAAAACATGGAATGACTGTAACTCTCGTGTCACCTAACTTAACAAAATAATTATAAATTTCAGCCCTCATACATTTTGTACAAAGCCCTGATACTTTGCGATGGGTTACAACTCCTTAGTAATTATTCATCTCCACGTGGCAACTTATCAATTGTAGAACAACAACCGTATCTTTGGAGCCATGTGACTAACACGGAAATTCACGGATTTTCCGGACCAATTTTTATTGGAAGTGATGGAGTACGTCTTCCTTATTATGAGATGTTTATGTGGAGAGATGGAAAGACACAACACGTGGCAAGTATTAAACCAAGAGAGCCCGAGTTCTGTGGAAATGCTCCAAATGACACTAAGAATTGTTATGAAACAACACGAACTCCTTCATTTGGTTATTATCTAGACGATCTTCCTCCTTATAACTCCGACTGTGGATACGATAACAGTTTGTGCAGTGACTTCCATGTGTTTATGATTGCTGCAATTGTATTTTCAATTCTACTGATCCCTATGGCAATCGCGTTCTATCTTCAAAGAAAAGAGCATTTAATACAACAAATGCCATGGAGAGTTCCATTAGACACTATTGATTTCGATGATTCAAGAAATGGGAGAGCTATTCCTGCATCTAGAAGGGTTTCAACAATTTCCACAGCGAGGGCTTCTTATTCTTCAATTTTTTCGGCGAATGTTTCAGAACATGCTCATGTGAATAAACAAAAAGTGAGGGGTTGAGTGAAATTTAATTTTTATTTCGAAAAGTTAAGGTATCAGTGAAACGGGTTGTTCAACGGAGAGCAATCACTTTTACAAGGCAAGAAATGGAAATGTTGAATCAAGTGAGTTTTTTGGATACCATAGAACCTTTATTATACAGACATCTTTAATAAAACGGCAGCTTTACTAAACCACCTTCGTACGTGTGCTTCAGTTGAGAGTTGTCCAAATGATGAAAATTGAAAAGTTAAACAGTTTTAGCAAGGACTTTTTCCAATTCTATGAGAGTTGTTTCTGGTTTGCACTCTCAAAACAGCAGTCTTTTATGCTTTCGGTCTCAATTTTAGGAAAAAAGGAATATTGTCTTTGACGCATCAAGTCTGCCTGAAAATTCGAAAAAATAGAACGGCAACCTCTAATAAAACGACACTACTATCAAAATGAAGCCCAGATGAAGTTCTTTGTATTATGCCGTTGTAATAGAGTTTCGACAGTTAATTCATTTTACATTTAAAAAGTTCCAGCTAAAATACATGTCTCACACGAATATCAATTCATTTGTTGGAATCTGTTTCAATCAAGGATCCGAGTTGATGATTATGTGGCAATTCACTGCAAGATACTCTCTTGAAGATCTGATTTTTGTAAAGGAACAAAAGTTTGGAAGGAACTTCCAGTCGACATTTATCAAGCATATTATGCATGTGAGTTATGACACATTCCAACGAAAAGACAGTGTTGATTTAAAATTTATTTGAAAACTTCAGGATGTTATGAAACAGAATAATAAATTCCAGGGAATCCAATACATCCATAACAGTTCTATCAAAGTGCATGGTGCTTTGTATCTCTCCAATTGCGTCGTTGACTCATATTGGGTTGTGAAATTAACAGATTTTGGTATCAAAAATATTCTAAAAGAAAGAGTTCATCATAAGGAATTGGCGCCAAGCACCAATTTCGATATTGATGCGATTCATTACAGTAAGCCGGAATTTCAGCCGCTTTTTCGAAAAGATTCGTTTAGAATTCCTACAACTGGCTCCTGAGCACTTATCCTATATCCTCGAGAAGCATGAAGAGCCAATGGGTACTGTAGAAGGAGATATCTATCAATTGGCAATGCTAATTTATCAAATTCTCTTCTACATGAGACCATTTGCAGAGAGACAAGAGGAAATTAAAGGTACATTTCCTTATCGGAATTTTGAGAACCAGAATAGTTTTCAGAACTTGCCACCTTGCTCTCCAACCAGTCAACTGCTCCGATCCACCCGAGGGTTCCGGAAGGAAATAGTTTCACAATGCGACTTTTATCTATTATTCAACAGTGCTGGCTTTATAAACCAGCTGCCAGACCTACTTTGATAAAAATTACAGATGCAGTGAACAGAGAATTTGGGCAGGAGTAGGATAAAAAACAATGTTCAAAAATTTCTTTCAATTTTTTGTTACAGTGTAAAAGGAACTCTAATCGATCAGATGATTGAAATGATTGATGAATATTCTGCTAATTTGGAGCAAATTGTGGCAGAAAGGACAAGAGAATTAGAGCAGGATATGGCCACAACTGAAAATTTACTGTATCAGTTACTACCAAAGTAGGATGAGAATTTTCATAATTACTAATTCGTAGATTATTTCCAGAAGCATTGCCGATTCGATTCGTTCTGGTAAAAGTGTGGTGCCCGAACAACATTCGTCTGTTACCCTTCTAGTCGTGGATGTTTGCCAATTTACAAAGTTTTGCGAAGCTTTTATTCCAGTTCATGTGAGTCAAGAATGTCTGATATTTTGTCTGAAAATTTTTGCCACATTTTTTAATTCTATTTCATTTTTTAGGGCTGATCCCATTTTTTATAAATAAATCGCTCTGAAACGCATGAGTTGCGTTCAAAATCGCAATTTATCGTCTGCTGGCCGTGGCCGTGAAATCGAAAGCGCGAAGTTTTTTTTTTGTTGAAATATTTTCTTTTTTGTTACTTTTAAAATGTGAAATTATCAGGAAATTGACGAATGTTAATATGAACATGTGGAATAACGGAAAATATTTGAAAAAAATAGCTCTGCGCTGTTTATGAGTTTATGAGTTGAAATTTTTTTTTCACAATTGTGCATTTTACAACGATTTCTGAGTAGTTTGTTCATGAAAAAAAGAATCAAAAATGCCAAGATAAAAAAAATAGACTTCATCTTCAACAAAATCTCCTCGAAAATTCAGATCCTGGAAACTCTGCAAGAACTCTACTCCTCCTTTGACTATATTGTACAAAAGAATAAAGCATTCAAAGTGGAAAATGTGGGTGATGCCTATCTGATATGCAGTGGAATTCCCGAAATGAGTGGATATCGACATTTGAGAGAAGTCTGCAAGATTTCTTTGAAGTTACAAACGGTGAGTTTTGCGATGAAAATTATGAATTTCTGGAAATGGAAATGAAAATTAGGAGCTAAATTTACAAGTTAATCGAAACTGTTTTTATTGGAGATAATTTTCAGTTCATGAAAACCTTCACAGTCCGGCACCGGCCTTCTCATGTTCTACAAATAAAAATGGGAATAACAAGTGGAGCAGTGGCAGCTGGGATTCTTGGAAGTATTGCTCCAAGGTAACATTTTCAAAAAATAAATCACACCAAACAGTTTTATTGAATTCAATTTTCATAAAATGTTGCTCATGAAACTCTAATTTTCTATAATTCAGATTCTGTATATTCGGAGACACTGTGAATATGGCATGTCGAATGGCAAGTACTGGATCACCGGGAACTATTCAGTTAAACGAATTGACTGCTAATACTTTGATGGAGAAATTCCCATCGTTTATTTTAGAGGAAAGAGGAATGATTGATGTGAAGGTAGGACAGAAATCGGATTGACTACATACATATAAAAAAAGGTTGTTGATATAATCTGGCGAACAGAAGTAGAACGTAAGCCTTACGTAAAGCTGATTATATGCATTGCTAATAAGCTTAAAAACCAATAAACCTTCTTTGATTAATGAATGAAAGTTTTGCCTTATTGAGTTTAAAAAATCGACTAACTAAGTGTCATATACTATATTAAATAAATCTCCTGTCTCTTGGCTCCATTTGCTTCTGGAGCCAAGAGACTATTAAATAAATCTCCTGTCTGAACTTACTTACTTGTAATGCTTCCGAAATGCCTCCCGGGGTTTTCAATGACTACAGTGCAAAAAGTTAGACCCCTCCTAGGTAAGAACTTTCCGCTAGTCAAAAATTTGCCAAAACACCTATCCGCGGATTTATCGATCGATATTGATTTTGACAAAAATTTCAGTTATTTGACCGTATCTCACTCAATTTTCAAGATTTTTTAATGGTTAAAAAATCAAATTGTAGAACAAAATGTGATACAATTTTTAATCAACTGGGTCAAAATAATTGGAAAACGTCTAGATAACGAAAAATGTCCCCAAAGTCAAAGTGAAAAATTCAGCTCCTTAAATTCGATATGAGGTTTGTTTCATTCGATTCTACGTCGAAAATAAGGTCCGGGTGCAAATTTTCAGGATAGGTTGTACGATTTTTGACGGAGCTATGAGCTCAAATCGAAGCGCGCACTGAAGAATTCACTGAGCTTACGGTGGGCTATGGTCATTTTGGACCTTTTTTGATGGATCCAAGGCGTTATTTTGTCATCAAATGGTTTTTTATAACTTAAAATGAAGTTTCCAATTAATTCCAGGTCGAAAATTTGAGATTGGAAACTTCGAGTTTTTCATGAAAAATTTTTCATCAATTTTTTGAAAATTTTGGAATTTGGATATTCCGCCCGGAATTAATTGGAAACTTTATTTTAAGTTATAAAAAACCATTTGATGACAAAATAACGCCTTGGATCCACCAAAAAAGGTCCAAAATGACCATAGCCCACCGTAAGCTCAGTGAATTCTTCAGTGCGCGCTTCGATTTGAGCTCATAGCTCCGTCAAAAATCGTACAACCTATCCTGAAAATTTGCACCCGGACCTTATTTTCGACGTAGAATCGAATGAAACAAACCGCATATCGAATTTAAGGAGCTGAATTTTTCACTTTGACTTTGGGGTCTTTTTTCGTTGATTAGACGTTTTCCAATTATTTTCACCCAGTTGATTAAAACTTGTATCACATTTTGTTCTACAATTTGGTTTTTTAACCATTAAAAAAACTCAAAAATTGAGTGAGATACGGTCAAATAACTGAAATTTTTGTCAAAATCGATATCGATCGATAAATCCGCGGATAGGTGTTTTGGCAAATTTTTGACTAGCGGAAAGTTCTTACCTAGGAGGGGTCTAACTTTTGGCACTACACTCATTCGAAACCTCGGGGGTCATTTCGGAAGCATTACAAGTTAGAGAAGAAAGATGTATAGCTACCGATCGGCAACGATTACTATTATACATCGAAGTCTCGGATAATTCATAAACTTATTGAAACAGTGAACAAAAACTGGAAAAATATTTTTTCAATTTGAAGTGCGGAACATTATGTCTCCTATAAATACTTTCAAAGCAAAGAATTAAGACGGCGGAGAATTTGAATTATTGACTCAAACTTTTTTTAATTCATAGACTCCTTGGAACAGCAAATTATGCAAAAATCCAGTTCAAAATAACATGTTTCCAGGGGAAAGGAACATGCCTAACATTCTGGTTAACCGGAGAAAAAGACACAATGCGTCGCCAGTCATCTCGTTCCAGTTGCATTTCTCATAGCCAAATCAAGTTTGAAATCGAAGAGGCAAATGAAGCCAACAAGCAATTTTTGAAAGTGTAATTGAATCGAATGTGTAAATAAACATAAATATTTTGGAATTACAACAATTTTATTTTGTTCAATTCCTAAGCATCATCATCAAACCAGAATCCGACCATAACAAGAAAGTTGGCACAAGTCATTAGTTCCAAAATGATAGCACAAGTGTATTCCAAAGGAGGTCCAAGGAAGATTTCCAGTTGAGTTCTGAAATTCAAAATTTGATGTTCTGGATTTGAACTTTCTCTTTCCCTCATGAACCACGTTGCAAACTCCAGCTCCAGCGAGCTACATGGTTTATTGAAAAGATGAAATGATAACAGTCAAGAGGATTTCTATACTGTCAACAAAGTGACAGAATTCCATTAAACAAATCGTGTAGGAGGGAAGAATGCTCTCAACTATTACACAATCGAGCTTGCAACAGATAAAATCTTTCATGATATAAAGGAAAAGTTCGAATCCACAATTCATTTTTATCCCGTGACCTCTTCCTCTAAAAAACAAGAACGAATAAAAAGCGTCTGCCTATATAGTCCACGTTTTATCCAAGTCTTCCCCCCCCTCATAAAATCTAAATCTATTGATCAAAAACTTGTGCGATGAAGACGTTGGTATTCGGTTTCCTGACTCTGGTCCTCTTTGTTTTTGGCGGTGCTCCGAGAGGACCATCAACGTTAATGGTCAATAAAGAAGTGATTCTCGAGATGATGAATGAGGATCGGAGAGCAGTGGCAAAGGAATACAAGATTACAAACATGCATAAATTGGTAAGGACTGAGGGTCATTTCTTGTTTATTTTGATTCCGTTTTTCGGAAAAAATCTGTTGAAAGTCGCTCTGAAGCGCGCAAATCGCGCTCAAAGTCGGTTGTAGACTGATGGCCGTGCCGACCGAGAATGACCGAGAATCCGACATCGGGGGTCCTTTTTTCTGAACTTTTTCGCTTTTTTTCGCAAACTACATTCGTAAAACTTGTTAGAAACTGGAAATTTACGAAAAAAAACATAGCAAATAAAAGGTAAGAAACGGATGTTGGATTCTCGGCCTCGGCCGCCAAATTGTAAATTGCGATTTTGGAAGAGATCTATCGACTTCAGAGCGGTTTTTGTTCAATTTCTTAATGAGCAACCGAACCAGCATGAAAAACCGACCAAAAATAAGCTCTTCTCAGATTTTTATTTTACTTTTTCAAAATTCCAGGTATGGGATGAATCACTGGCGGCAAAAGCAATGGCAAGAGATTACACTGGAAATCAACAATTGTATAGAACTGCTCGTCTCGATGGAAATGAGCAAAGAGTTGACGCGTGGAGAAAACAATTTTTTATGAATGGAGTAGTTTCGGATGAGCTTAAGACAGCATACAATGCACATATTGATGGAATGGAACAGTTGATTCCACATCAGAAAAGAGTCGGGTGTGCTCCTCTTCTCCGCATAGGTGGTGGCGGAGGGATAACTCAAACATTGTGCTTTTTGGGACCAGAGTAAGCTTAATCTTCTTTAAAATCATAACCAATTACTAAATTTCCAGAGGAAATGGTGCATCGTGGGGAGAATCTAGAGGTGAACCAGGATCAAAGTGCTCTGATGGATACAAGAATGTCGATGGACTTTGTGCACTTCCAGAACATAAAAAAGCTGAGGTAGCCGAACATAAGAAAGCTGAAGAAGTAGCTTCTCCTCAAGAGACGATCGATAAAAAATCAATCGAAGGCTCAGCAGATGCTCCCGGAGAATCTAATGGATATCAAACTATGAACTTCTCTCTGATGATTCTTGGTATGACGTGGTTTTTATAAAATAAAGTAATTTAATAAACAAACCTCAATGCCGTATTCTTCATTTTCAACTTCGGAGTTGCCCATCTTCTCAGCTCTGTTATCGCTGTCACAATTGCTATGGCTATCAGCATAATCACTAGATTAATGATTATATAAATTCCAAGTAATGGAATACTTCCAGTTCTTGGGATCTTATCCGCCATTACTCCAAGGATAAAAGTCATTGTCATAATGTTAGTGAGCCCCACGTTTAGCTGAAACAGCAAGCTTTTTTATGTTCGATGGAGCGCGTTTCCTTACCCTTGACATTTTATCAGCTCCATTCAAAAATACTCCGACGATCGATACAAAATTAATCACAAATGATGGGAAGACTATCATATAAATGTAGTACAACGGATTTCGTCGGATTGTTATTTCAAAAATAGCCTGGAATCTCGAAAACTAGGTCATTATCTTCATGAACTAACTCACCAAATCCATATTTCCCATGTTATCATTGTAACGCAAAACTTCTACTCTATTCGTTAAATTAGTCAATTTCCATTCAGAATTTCCCTGAGAAAATTTTGAGATTTTCCATTCTAATCCCCTTATCTTACCATAGTCTTGAATATCTTTTCATCCATAATCCCCTCATAAATCTCACTCAAAATCTCGACTTGCACCCGATAGAAAATGGGCAAACAAAATCTAATTTGGCACGTTTGTGTGTCGAATGGAAACCTTCCAACATCCATTTGACAATTGGCAGATATTCGAACCGAGATGTAATTCCATAAAAAACCAAAATTATCGATACAAACCATTCGATTGTCTTGGTCTCGGAAGTCGAGAATGTCATTTCTAAAGAATAATTGGAGTTGGTTTGAAAGGGCGGGAAGGGAGAAACTTACACTCCAAAAGCAGTCAATGTGGGGCTCCATACTTTTTCTTGTCTTGTGTAAAATGATGAAGTATTTTGAAAAAGAGAAGGGTTCCAGGATAATCTAGCATCATACCAGTACTGAAAAACATTGAGTTATGAACGTAGGGAATCTAGTCCTGATGGAAATCTTCAGTTTCCGTTGAATGAAACAAAAGTGCCTTCAGCAGTTTGTGTGAAAAGTTAGAAAACCTTTCTTTTCAAAAAACACTCTTGAATACAAGAACATGCCCTTTTAATATAGGTTTCACGGAACCTAATAGCTCTCTATTGGTCCCTCACCTCCATCAACTCCATTACCACTGACACTTTTTCTTCTGGCTCCTGAACCTCTACTAACTTCAAATAATACAAGAAAACTGTATAATTCCAACGCTTTGGTGCATCTGGATCATACCCAATCGGCAGATCTACATCTGCTGAAATCGTTTAAAAAAATCAATTATTAGAACTAAAACCAAGGATAACATACTCCAAGTGTAGACTGGCGACAATGTTGGATCATAATCTTTGAAGAGTTTTTTAGTCAAATTAGTCTGAGCATCAAGAAAATCTTTGTATTTTGGAACTGAAAACCTGATGACGTGTCTTTTTGTTCTTGTATTTTCCCTACCGTAGTACTCTGGATTATAGTAATAGGCACTGATTTTTATCACCAAACACCCAAGAATTACAGTAATCAGCCACATAAAAAGAATAAGTTTGACTCAAATGCTTCGAGCTAAAAAAATAACAGAAGAGTACGCCGAATCAGGAGTCCAATCAAATCAAATAATGTGCGTTGTTGCCTGGACACACGTACACTACGCCTCCCCTTGGCCGTCCCCTCTCCTTTTAAAAGTCAAAACACAAATGACATAAATGGCAGGTGTAACCTGAGGAAAGGTAACTAAAAATATTCTGCGAATGGGTCCAAAAATCTACTTTTCTCACCCACTCGTAGGTCGGAAAAGATCAAAAAGTGCATGACCAAAATAGATATGATGGAGGGGGGAACGGTGAAAAATTAGTTCCAAAAAGGTCTGATATATCAATGATGACCAAGTGGATTCGGGATGTCTGAGGAGCTCTTTTAATACAAGCTCTTCTATTGTTCCAAGCACGTTTTCGAGGGCTGTTCTAATACTTGTGATGTATAAAACAAGACGGTTTCCGGCGCTTCGCTCCTCAACCGCCTGGCTTTCGCTGGGATGTGCATAGATAGCACAGAGCTTATCAGTAATCTTATCAGAAAACGGAAAAGACGGGCATCATCCCGTAAGCATTCTCTATTGATCAGTCAAAATTTTATGAAAATCGGCTCAGGAGCTTAGCTATGGCACCTGACAGACAGACAAACACACACACGGAATTTGTGTGGTAATAATAGTAAAGATGATGAAAAAGCAAAAAAATCAATGAAATTCAAACAAGTTTATTCATTTATTTTTCGGATCCTTTTTCGGAACAATGTTCTTCTGGAGCAGTCAAAGCGCCTTGAATCCAAAGAAACGTGAGAATTGAGAAAATGAAAAGTCCAACCAGATTCATAACTGTTCGAAATTCAAGTTGATTTTTAGTGATCGTTTTTCGATTCTTTTTTGATTGGGTGGAAGGAGAGACTTTTAAAATTATTGAGGGCAAATGTTAGCTTTTGGTGATAGATTAACATGTGGTGAAATTTCGATTTTTTATTTCTCTGGTCTGAAGAACTTCGAACAAAGAATCGACATGATTATTCTGATCGCCTCCAATGGAAGTTCTCGTAGAAATATGAAAAGTAAGACCCCTCCATAGTGTATTGCATTGGCCAACTTCTCTGTCTCTACATCTCTACATTTTTGTGTGTTCCTCTGTAATTCTTCTAAACATCAGTTGCACTTCTTCACTGATAAGAACTGAACTGATTCTATAAAAAGTTTCAATTTTTCCCAGCTACAAGTCACACTTCCGAAGTCAAAACTCAAAGAAGAAAGAAGGTCAAAAACGGCAAATGAAACACAAAACTCCAGTACTTATTTTGGGTTCAATTCTCACGTATAATGTAACGGTAACAAAACGATCAAAAATCAAAATTATGGGGATTTTAAGAATAAAAAATATATTATTTATTTTTTTTATATGCGAGTATCAAGAATTTTTATTGTATGTCATAATTTTTACATATTTACATTAATAATGGGAAGGATGTTATTTGCTATGATCCGTCAGCTAGCCAGAATGCAACCATTACCAAAAAATTGGCACAAGTGAGTAGCTCTAAGAATATGGCACAAGTGTACTCCAGTGGAGGTCCAAGAAATGTTGCCAGATGGGTTCTGAATTTTCAAAATTTTTCTTTGTTTTGCCTTATATTTCATAGCAAAACAAACCTCAAAACAGTCTTTTTCGTTTTCAATTTTGGCATCACCCATTTTCTTAGTTTTGTGATTGCAGTGACAATTGCAATTGCAATCAGCATTATCACTAAATTAACAATTATATAAATTCCAAGTAATGGAATACTTCCAGTTCTTGGGATTTTATCAGCCATTACTCCGAGGATAAAAGTCATTGTCATAATGTTAGTGAGACCCACGTTAAGCTGAAATTAAAATATGTTGGTTTGCAATGGAGCGCACTTTCTAACCCTTGACATTTTATCAGCTTCATTCATGAAAACTCCGATAATCGACACAACATTGATAATAAACGATGGGAATATTATCATGTAAATGTAATACAAAGGATTCCTTCGAATTGTGATTTCAAAAATTGCCTGAATTCTAAAATTAATTTTGATATTTCAGATCAGAAAATACCAAATCCATATTTTCCACATTGTCATTGTATTGTAGACTTTCCACTCGATTCGTCAAATTAATCAATTTCCATTCAGAATTTCCCTGAATCTTAAAACTATTTTTAAGAATATGTTATTTCAGAATCCAAGAAATTTCCTTATAACTTACCATTGTTTTGAATATTTTCTCATCCATAATTCCTTCATAAATCCTGTTCAATACTTTGATCTGTTTCCGATAGAAAACAGGCAAACAGAATCGAATTTGACACTTTTGTGTGTCGAATGGAAATTTGCCCACATTCAAATGACAATTGGCTGATATTCGAACAGAAATGTAGTTCCAGAGAAAACCAACATTTTCAATGCAAACCATTCGATTCGCTTGATCACGAAAGTCCATTATGTCATTTCTGAAATTTTTCAGTTCATTAAATTTCGATTTTAAAACTCTCACGACTGAAATTTATTTTAAATTTGTTATAGACTCGTTGAAGGCTTGGCTTAAACGCGTAGAGATCTGTACTTGTGTCTTTTTTCATGAACATAAGGCGCTAGTGTTCCGTCTCACGAGTACTAATGCTCGCCGATCGCAACAACAGCGAAACTTTTTTGCAAACTATTTCTAGATCAAAGAAGTCAATGCTCGCTTTGTTTGCGGGACGAGTGAGCCTTGCGAGCATTTTGCGAGAAATGAAAAATTGCGAGTAATTCTGATCACGAGAAACTGCGAAAATTGGCTATCACGAGACGATACGACCTTCATGCGAGACAAGACGAGAAAAGGCAAAGCGAGACGATTGCAAGACAGAGCGAGAATTGCGAGAAATGTCTCGCGAGACGACACATTATAAGGGACGTTTCCCACAATTTTAGACCGAAATTTGATGATGTAGGTCTACCACAAGATTACGACAAATTTCAGGTGATACTTCTGGAAGTTCTCACCCAGTCTTGTTAGCTTCAACCAAGAAGCTTCAGGTTCTATATAAGAATCAATAATAAACTTACACTCCAAATGCGGTCAATGTTGGGCTCCATACCCTATCTTGTCTTGTATAAAATGTTGTAGTATTTTGATAATGAGTCGCATTCCAGGTGAGTCGAGCATCATACCAATACTGAAAATTTCTAAATTTCACATTTCTTTTGAGCTGATTTTACCTCCATTAATTCCAGGATCACTGAAACTTTCTCTTCTGGTTCTTGAACTTCCAATAATTTCAAATAATACAGAAAAACTGTGTAATTCCAGCGTTTTGGTGCATCTTCATCATGACCAATTGGCAAGTCGAGATCTACTGAAAACAAAAAAAATTATTGAGAAAAACTCTAGGGGAAATACTCCAAGTATAGATTGGGGAAATTGTTGGATCATAATTCTTGAAAAGATTTTCCGTTAGATTCGCTTGTACTTCCAGAAAATTGTTGTATTTTGGCACTGAAACATACTTTATTAGAGCGGCACCAATGGGATTTTTCCTACCATGTAGTTGTGGATCATAATAGAAAGTGTTACCATTTATTTGCAAATTTCCAAAGATTACCGTAATCAGTAAAAGGAAAAAAGACATTTGGCCAATTAATGAAAAAAATGAAGCTCGAAAAAAGAATCCTAACAAATAAGATTTCTTCATGTGGGGTGTTGCCAAAACCCACTACTTCCCCCTTCTTCCGGCTTCTTTCCTCCTTTAAAAGTCAATGACATAAATGTCAAATGTAACCTGAGGAAGGCTACATTCTCTCACTGAATGGGTCCAGAAAGTTACAGATCAAAAATTGAAATTTCCAAAGTAAATACGGAAGCTGTGCAGGTCCTCTCTTTTTTTCCCAAGTCATTTCAAAAATGACCTGAAACCCAAGACAGGTCATGAGTCAGGCCTAAATGACGAATGAAATTGAAGAAGGGGGATGAATGTATATTTGAAAAAAAAGTGAATCTAAAAATAATTATTGTTCGAAGGCTACGATGAATCTAGATTCTAAAAATATCCACGAGAAGAACTAGATGGGACAGAGGAGATCTTTAGAATAGAATGTTGACCTTCGTTGAAATGAATGAAATTCAAAAAAATTTTCTGGAGTAAGCCGACATACATTCTGCAAAGGCGCTGCAAAAATTGGGCAGACTTTCTGCGAAAAGTTCAACGGGGTTGCCGGGTATGGACAGGGCATGCAAGAAAATGCTCAGGAAAGTGGTCAAAATGTCCAGATACTCGACAGGCGCAAGTTAGGACTTCATTTAGGCAATC
Organism: Caenorhabditis doughertyi; assembly: GCA_963572265.1. NCBI lineage: Eukaryota > Metazoa > Nematoda > Chromadorea > Rhabditida > Rhabditidae > Caenorhabditis > Caenorhabditis doughertyi. The sequence continues at coordinate 27,084,902 of OY751556.1, forward strand.
CGTGCTTCCTTTGAGCAGCCCTGCCCATTAAAATAAGCAGATGTCCAATTGAGCTGCGGCTTGCCTAATGCATTGACATTTTGCCGATTGAGCCTGTGAAAAATTGTATAGTATAATCGGAAATGCATGAGGTTAATTCCAAGTTTTTTTTCCAAATATGTACAGCTCCTTTTCTAGATAGTTATGCAGCCTGATGATCTTCTATTGGAAGGTTTATTGATTCGAAATTTAATTTTTTGTAGATTCTGTTATAACTTTTATATAAGTCCAAACTGACATTAAAAAGGACTTACTTGTAATGCTTCCGAAATGCCTCCCGGGGTTTCAAATGAGTGTAGTGCCAAAAGTTAGACCGCTCCAAGGTATGAACTTTCTGCTAGTCAAAAGTTTGCCAAAACACGTATTCTTCGATTTATCGATTTTTATTGATTTTGACAAAAAATGACCTTTTTCAACTGTATCTCAGTCAGTTTTCGAGATTTTTAGACAGTTAAACAACCAAATTGTAGAGAAAAATTTGATACAACTTTTTGCCTACGAAGTCAAATTGATTGAACCACTTTTAATATATGAAAATAAGGACCAAAACGGACCTCGAAAAATAAGCTGCTCAACTTCGACACGGAGTTTAAATTTTTGAATTCTACGTTGAAAATCATGCCGGAAACCAAATTTTCAGAGTAGGTTGTCCAATAAATTTTTGAGAAATTTATCGAAATTTAGGTCAAAATGACGATTTTCGTTGAGATACTCTACCAAACGGTCTATAAAAGTGCTCTGGAGGGGTTGCTCGGTCCTTTTCCAATGAATTGCAACTGTTCCTCAACATTTCTCATCGAAACCGGCAGGTTCCGCAGTTTTGAAAAATTTTCAAAATTTTCCATTTCGAAAAAAAAATTTTTTGAAAATTTTTAATTTTTCAGAAACTGAAGTATTTTGATGAGAAATGATCAGATATGTCATAATAAACATTTATCAGCCCAAACAAGGCCGAACAACCCCTCCAGAGCACTTTTATAGACCGTTTGGTAGAGTATCTCAACGAAAATCGTCATTTTGACCTAAATTTCGATAAATTTCTCAAAAATTTATTGGACAACCTACTCTGAAAATTTGGTTTCCGGCATGATTTTCAACGTAGAATTCAAAAATTTAAACCCCGTGTCGAAGTTGAGCAGCTTATTTTTCGAGGTCCGTTTTGGTCCTTATTTTCATATATTAAAAGTGGTTCAATCAATTTGACTTCGTAGGCAAAACGTTGTATCAAATTTTTCTCTTGGTTGTTTAACTGTCTAAAAATCTCGAAAACTGACTGAGATACAGTTGAAAAAGGTCATTTTTTGTCAAAATCAATATCGATTGATAAATCCGCGGATAGGTGTTTTGGCAAACTTTTGACTAGCAGAAAGTTCATACCTTGGAGCGGTCTAACTTTTGGCACTACACTCATTTGAAACCCCGGGAGGCATTTCGGAAGCATTACAAGTTAGGAACTTTTCGTACTTCCAAAAATAAACTCAAGTTCCCATCAACGTTACAACTTGTTTATCCGTTCCTCCCAGTCAGTTCCTCATCTAAATGCTTCCTCTTATACTCAGAACCCCCCTCTCCGATAAACTCCCCTGTCGATCGTACAGTTGCTTGACATTAAAATATTATTTTCCTCTCTATATTTCTTTTCTCCAACTGTTAGCCCCGCCCATCTTTTCCCACGCATCCCTCACATAAAGTGTTCGTGAGCATTGTACCCAAATATCATTTTGCACGAGGAGAAATTGTAAGTGTCTGCAACTTTATCATCAAAATTCTGAGTATTGTGCTCTCAATTTTCATTTTCTTATAAGTGGAATTCTTCTTGAAATCCCCAAGCCGTCACTAATGAACATCTTTCAAGTAGGTCATAACTTTTTTTCAAATTTTAATTCATTTTTAATTTCAAAAAATGCTCGTAGTCTATTATTTTAAGATTGTTTGTGCCATCATTTCGGTTTTCTTGAACTGTATTCTGGTTTTTCTTATCATGAAAAAATCACCGCCGAAGCTTGGAGCATACAAATATCTGATGGTTTACATTGCGCTTTTTGAAGGATTTTATTCAATTTGGGACTTGATAACTGAACCGGTGAGTAAAACTAGTGCTTTTTCATTAGAGTTTTTCCGATTACTCGTATAGCTTTGTCTTTTTTTTTCTGATACCCTCATAATATTTTTATGCCACCCAGTTTCCCTTCGACGTAGGTTATTTTTCTGTCTGGTAACCGATTGTTCTCATTAAACCAGATCCCAGGGGTACCCTTCTAGGTAAATGACGGTACGCAGAGAACAGTTTTTGTCTTCGAGAGTGTTCGGGAAGAATACTAATGGGCACAAACTACAGAGCAGTTTCTAGAAAGTAATGTCTGGATAGCTAGAATTGATGAGCAATTTGATCGGAATGATCTCGAACATGTGGGGAACTGACTGGAAGAAAAGAAAATGAGAAAAGTGTTCCAATTGACAAGCTCAAGCGAATTCAGAAAACTGGGGTCTTGAAAATCATGCGCAACAGCTAGATGCCCTATTTCATATGTAGAATCCTGTTTTCGAAAAACGCTGTCGCTTGGAGAAAGAAGCAGACCAGACTCGGATTTTGCCCGAAACTTCTGGGCACACGTTGAGCTAGTTCGCTGAGGACATCTCAGAAACCGCTGAAAAACTGTCCAAAAAATTTTCGCTCCGAAGCCGCACGACGAACTCAATATGTGCCCAGAAGTAGCGAAATTCTGGGCAGTTGACGGCAACAACTAAACGTTGCCAAACGTCTGGTCAAAAGATTACCGAACTTTTCAAACAAACTCAACTTTTGACCAAACTTTGCGAACTATAGAAACTAAATTCTTGGTTGTTGTTGGCAAGGTTACTTTGGAGCATAATCAGGGTTTAAGCCTACCCTTGGAACCTTTTGACCAGAAATTCCTACTTGCCAGCTTTCAAGTGAGCTTAACAAACTTGGCTGACTTTCACTATAGCTCTTGGAAAATTATATAAAACGCTCCATATTCGCTCAGAAGATCCCATGATTTCTATGAATTTAAATTCTCAGATCGTACACTCTTACAAAGCCGCCTTCGTCGTCCTCCGTGATTTTAATGGCTCTATTTTTGACCGTGAGGCTAGCTTCATTCTCGTTTGTGTCTACTGCGGTTTGTTCGGATTCTCCCTGGCCATCTTCGGAGTTCATTTCATCTACAGATATGGTGCCGTTAATAAGTAAGTATACCTTGAATGTCATCACGGTTCAACTGGTGTTTCAGGGTGTTTATGGACAAGTTCTTACCTGGAAACTGGGTCTACATGTTGTTCTTGATTCCCATGTGGTATTTCTTTTGGTGGGGCATTCTTTGTTTTATCTATTTTCATTACACCAACATAACGGATGCTTACATGAAGTAGGTTTACGTCAAAATGAGGGGAGAGAATGAAAGGTTGTCTGGGGGGAAGAGTGGAAATAGAATGGGTGGAAAGAGAATTACTTGGACTAGGAGAACTCTAATCGAAGTGTTCTTCAGACAAACAATCCAAGAACATTTCGAAATTCCAATAAATGATTCATCGTACATCTGTGTCTATTATCAACCAACTGGAGAAGATGGAAAACCTCATCCGGATCCGAAAATATTCTTTGCAATTGGTTGTATGTGGTATATGGTGGTACGTCCAAACTGTGAAATTCGCTTGTATTAGTACTGCGCTTCTTTTTTGAATTGATCCTAGGCCATGTCTTTTAGAACTGTAGGATCCCTTTCTATCATTTTTAAAGGTCGAAAACCTCTTGTTAACTCTTGATAACGCAAGTGATAATTAAAAAAAATTGAAGAAGTTGTCTATAAATTTATTGAACAATACACTTGCCCCTCTAATAGTATTCCTTTCAAGCGACAACTTTGAAAAAAGTTATATTACATGCAATACTAATAAAGGTATTCCCAGGGCTCCTCAATGTTCTGTGTCTTCTACTTTGGCATCCGTTGCTACTGTCAGATTCGTAACAGTATTGCTCAGACTACAAATGCATCTGCCGCGGTGAAAAACCTTCAAAGTCAATTATTCAATGCTTTAGTTGTCCAAACAGTAATTCCAGTGGTCCTTATGTACATTCCAATTGGAATTCTTTTCTTTTTTCCAATGGTTATTTGGGAATTGCCCTTCACTACAAGCTTTGTTGGGTATACGATTGCATTGTATCCAGCGATAGATCCACTTCCGAATATGATTATTATAAAGTTTTATAGACGAGCTATTATAGGTCAGAATGGGAGAGTTGGATTTTAATAAGGTCTAACATGTTTAATTTCAGAGTTCTTCATGCGATGCTTTGGACTTCAGAAGCCTGGCCAGAGCTTCAATTCTATTAATCTCGTTGAGGTGGCACCTATCTCGTAGAGCTAATACTTATTGCATTTGAAGAAGAATAAGAACACAAACGAGAGGCCATTCCCAATTTTATCTTCTTTTTTTCCCAATTTTTCTCTCTCGCCCTCTCTTTTTCATTTCTGTACTTTTCCGTTTTATAAAAACTTGTTGGAGATTCATTTAAAGTCAACATATAAATTCAAAGTAATCAGTAGGAAAGTAATGAAAATGGAAAATTCAAGGGAAAATTTGGATAAGATCAAGTTACATTGACGTTGTTGAACATGTTTTCCATCATTTGATCAAAGTTGTCTGTTGATTGGAGTCCCCACTTTTCGCAAAGAGTGTTAGTGTAACCAGGCATCGCATTCTCCAATTGTACAAGATGATTATTACCACACTCTTTCATGGCTTCTCTGCAAATGAAAATCAAGTTCATGAAGTGCAACGGTTTTTTGAATTTACCTGAAGCGTATGACATCAGAAGCGGAGTCTGTTTTTGCTGGGAAGTCTTGAATTGTCCAGGCAATGGGAACTGAAAAGTAAGACTCAATTAGAATTAATGAATCAAGGCAAACTCTTACTTTTTGAAATGTACGATAGCACTTCTCCACGAATCGATTTCAAAAATGAGTAGAGTCCTAGAATCTTTTCCTGAAAACAAAAACTTGATACACATTCAATAATACAATTCATACATCTTCGTCAGCATTCAAGAATGACTTCATTAAGATACTCTCTGCATCCTTGAAGGTTTTCGGAACAAGAGACAAGATAGAGTCAAAGAATTTAGCTTGAGCGGCATCAATGATTCCTCCAGCACTGAAAAGATGTTAATCTTTATTCGAAATCGATAAATTTTAAGACTAACGTTCCATGGAGCCTTGCATTATTAACATGTGGAATAACGGGAACAACGGATCCGAATATGATTCTCGGAGCACCGCGAACTAGCATTAGAAACTTGTATTGATCATAATTCAATCGAACTAAAAAAAAGAAAGAATAATTAGAAATATGTTACAAGTTTACAATGACAATCCAGACCGCAGCCGACGAGGAGAGCCAACTTTTGCATGATATTGAATCTTCTTTCAATTCGCTGAAAAATACTTTTAAAAATTGAACGATTTTCTGGTATTTGTACTTTCGCCGCGTCTTGGTTACCAATAATCGAAAGAAAATTCCCACCAAAATCGAAGTTAATCTGAACAGTATCCTCAAAGAAACGGTCGATAGTTTGGCCTTGGTTATCAATATATTCCCTTCCTGAATCATTGATAGAGACAGTGCTCTTTTCTGAAGAATCGCAGAGAGTATTCAAGTTGGAGTCGATAAGCTCTGGTAGTCCATTGGGACTATTATTGGGGTTTTGGGTTTCAGACTGAGTAGTAGTTTCATCATGAATTCCCTTCGGAGGCTCAGAATGAGTTCTTCGACGCTTTCTGCTGTTCTCTCGTTTTTCCCTTAAATTATTCTAATTGTTAAAACTACTACTGCCGATTACTCACGGCGTCGGTGATTTTGACTTTCGTGATGCAGCTCTTGTAGCTCGCGAAGGACTATTAGTGTTCAGATCCATGATTCTGAAAATCAAACTATTAAGCTGGTTAACGACACCTAAATAGAAAAAAAGGTATGACATAAATTCAGTGGAGGAGAGGCCCTACAAATCAGGGAGAAGCGTTACGGTGGGATAAACGAATCGGGGAGAAACAAATTCGGGCCACGCGGAGGAAAGCTTCGTTTAATAGACCGCAATTGCACTCTCATATCGAGAGCAGAACCAAGATTTGAGCGCAAGTCTTTCGAAAAAAATGCAGGCGGAAGCCAGAAATTCAAACCGGACAATAAACATTTCAGCTGAAATTTTGCTAAATCGCTGCATATTATGTCGAAGAAAATATTTGGTTTTGTTTAAAAGACGTCGTGAAACTTGGCGGAAAATAGACGGAATTTCGAACTTTTCGGCGGAAAGCGTTAGATGCGCAGGCGGTTGTTCTAAAGATTTGGAGACTGCACGATAAACGAGGAAGACGTTGCGAGCGAGGAACGAAAAACGAGGAAAAATGGGCGGAGCTTGAACTGTGGCTAAAAATGCAAATCACATTGGCTTGCGGCATGGTGTTTTGCAAGCTTAGGGCAAGCTTCTAACGAACGCTCCGCCTATTTTTCCTCTTTATCCGTTCCTCGATTGCGCCCCCTTCCTCGTTTATGGTGTAGTCTCAAGATTTGGGCGGAAAGCGGAGAGCGGAAGATGGAAAGTCAACGCTTGAAATGAAGAATTTTAGCTGGAGTATTGCCAAGTAGCTATGGATTATGTCGTGAAAAGTCGCTGATCCGCTGGCTTTGGTAGAAACACGAAATCGTTTTTTTTTTCGGTAATAAAGACATTGCGAAATTTGGCGGAAGGCGGAATTCCGCTGAATTCTGATCGAAACCTAGAAAGCAGAAAACAAATAAATAAACGCTGAATCAATTCGAAGTCTGAGTTATGAAGTGAAGTGTTAGACCTCTTTAAAACATGATCCTTTAAACAGGCCGTTCGATTATGATATTAAAATTGTTAAATGAATTCAAATGAGATTCGGAAAGTACATTACAATAGGATGGCTTTGACAAGCCCCTTGAGAAAAATGTGTTTTATGAAAAAAATGTCAAAAAACTTCATTTACCCGCATGTCTATTTATGCAACATGGCCAAAGCATATCGAGCTAGTTCTACTAATAAAAACAAAAACTAAAAAAGAATACAAAGAAAAAACATTGGAAAAAAAAACAAAGACAGATTACAGTAGCTTTTTAAGCCGTACAAAATTATTTGCCTTCATTGAAACTGAATACGGACATTCGAACATGGAAGAGATGCGGATAAAACGAAGTGGCGAAGCTGAACGAAGACTTTAGTCGTATGGGATCATCTTATGTTTGCGGAAGAAATGCAACTGTAAAACTTGTATTTTTCAATTACCGACGACTGTTTCGCACCATTTTTGTCGCCTCTACTGTCTTCTTCACGTATGTCGCGTTGAGATGAAGGCTCGTGGCTATAACTTGCAGCAATGGTTCAAACTTTACTTCCTCTTTCAATTTTTTATAGTGGTCGTTTTTCAAAAGAAGATTCGTGAGATATTCTACACCAACTGTCAGTGAGTACATTCTTAAAATAAATATAGTTTGATGATAATGGGCAGACTTTATACCTTTTTTTGAACTGAAACTCGTGAAAATTATCATCGTTTTTTCGCAATTTTTCCATTAGCGCAACGTAATCCTCTTCGAAGACATAATTGTAGTAGCCGTATGATTGTAGAGAAGGTAATTTCTCCAGAAACATTTCCATAGCATTGAACATACTATCTCTTCTTGTATTTACATGAACTTTTCGAATCTCGATTTCTGGTTTTAAATCGGGACCCTCGAGTAGTTTGATTCGTGGATCATTGAGAGCTCTCAGTCGATCCAACCTCTCTTGCGCTAACTGTGAATTGATATGCATCGTTTTCCACATGCCATAATCTTTAATATTGTGAGGTGGAACGTGGAACTTTCTTTGAGGCTCTGGCTTGTGAATTTTACGTTTATCGACGAGCACAGGCATCGGAACATTATCAGAGAACTCGACTACGAGTCTCCAAAATACATACATTTCTCGATCACCAAAATAATAATCATTCTGTTCTTCCTTCAAAATCGAAACTTCCATGGGACCCTGCAATTAAAAACGATTACTAAATTCCAGTGAGAGGTATCACACTTGTTCTAAGCAGACAAGTGATTTAAGTAAAACTTACTCCCGCCACGGGTTCAATGACTGCAGAATATACATGTGAATCGTCATCTTTAAGCTCAATCGGCTCCAGAGCCTTCATCTGTAACGATAAAGATGTTTCTCTATTACAAGTATTACAGTTTGAGAAAGAAAAAGCTAGCGAAGAACAAAGTATTTGTGTGAGCATGAGCGTATTTGTGTGAGCATTCAAGAAATCAGGAAACTGACCAGTTCTGGTTTTTTCTCTACGATGATTAATCCAGGCAAATAATCACAGTTCCATATTTCGAAAACATCACTATTCAATTTGGGTTCACATGGGCGAGAAACAGTGGTGGTAAATCTCAGAAATTCGTTTCCAATTTCGTTTTCCATTAGCTGAGTGTTTCTCATTTCGTCCATTCGATCCTCACGAACAAACATGAAATGTCGGAGAGCCATTGCGAATCCACCAAATCTGCACATTCTCTGTAAGTTGAGAACGTCATGAATTATTCCTATTTCGAAAATTATTGTAGTGCAGGTTTTTTTCAACAACACAACGCATGAATGTATAATTTAATTAGCTGAACGCCTTACATCTGATGGAAATGAGAAATGCTCCACTTTGTATCGTTCGCCCAACTGGAATGATTTTGGCATAGTTGGAAATAGTCCGCTGAAATTAAGAATTTCAGACGTTCGTGATGGTCGACAATAATAAAAAACTGACCCAATCGCCACAACAACAGAGACATCACGAGTGTTCATTGTCTGATCAAGTACAACAAAACGCACAAGATCTGTGAATCGAGGCCTTGCTCGTGATTGCTCAGAACGACATTTGGTGATTTCAATTGGAACAACTTGCGACACGGTTTTCTTAGTGGTAGTGACCTTTCCAAAAGGTGTACGGAACCAACTTTCTTTCGCCTCTCTCTCGTTGTCTATGAACATCAGCCTATTTTTCCTGCAATGCATTTGTTCAAATATTAAATTTGAATCCCGTAATTACATGAAACGGTAGACAATGTCCTCGAGAATTTTCTTATGGTTGACTTTATAATTTAACTGCCGTGTTCCGTATCGTAACGGTCTTGTACGATGTGGACGATTTTCTCTAGGTGATGCAGATCCATAGTTGAAGCTTGATGGGCCAAAGCCTTGCCGCCGATTTCCTTCGTTAGCTGTGTTCCTAAAAAGAGACCGCCGTGGTGGATATCCTGCAGAAACATTCAGCTTTTCAATATCAATTTCAACATCCTTGATTCCTGGTTCATCGGAAATTATAGAGCACGTCGTATCGCCAAAGCACGATTCGGTGACAATCTGTCCCTGAAGCTTCGAGTTGCAGGAAACGAAACTATCTGCACGTGATGTGATTGAAGCAGAGGATGACGACGCTAGCATAGATTCTGTGAATACAATGTCTTCAGAAGATTGAAAACTTTCTTGAAGTATAGATCTGTCCAGTTCGGCTCTAACTGACTGCTCGTCTTCCGTTTGAAGAGAACGCTCATTTCTACGATTAGCATTGAGAGCATCTGGGTCATTGGTCGCTTCATCATCCATAGTTTTTTCCGACTTTAATTCAGATTTTGTAGGTGATTCTGAAGTTGATTGTACTTCTGTAGAGCTTTTAGTTGATGCTAAAGTGTCTTGTAAAGAAGGTAGGGAAACTGCTGCTTGAACTGTGAGTTTAGCAAGCTGATGAATTGTGGGAGCAACACTTCGAGCCCAGAAAGTTGGGGCATTCTCAGGCGTCAGTACGCTGAAACATGTATATGTGGCCACTGCAAATATTTCTGACTGCCTACAATTGCGCATGAACTGCAAAAGTGATATTTTTCGGCATTTCATCTGAAAGTCGGGTGAAATCCATGATTAGCTGTTCTAAACGAGGGCAGTGCAAAATTCTTGGGCCAGGGCAATCACTTTTGACGCTGACCATTGTCCGAAGCTGCAAAAATCATTGTGTTATATTTCGTGACTAGAACAGTCACTGACCCATACAGTCCTGTTTAAAACGCTAAAAGCCTGATCTTTCCGTGATGGACCGTAATCGTAAACATGCACAGCATCAACCACATCGTGATCCTTTCGCGCACGTCTACAAGTAGAAAAAATGTTTCAATTTGAAAAAGAATTCATAAGCACAAAGCGTTTAGAACCCGAAAACCAACCGAATTCTGACATTGTAGATATTCATCAATAACTCCTCGTTCTCCACAAATACCCTTTTGGCACAAAATAAAACTCTAAACGGGATCTTGATGAAATCGATGCTTTGTTTGGTTCTTTCAAATGCGTCACCACGTGGTTCTAAGATAGCATGATAACAGTGAGTTTCCTTGGACACGTGTACGACTCGGCATTGAACAGTTTCGTCTTCTTCCTAAACGATTGCAAATGATTAAGTATGAGTAAATTCTTAGCAAACCAAGCAAAGGTCCACGATAACGGGAACATAGGCATCATTTTCTTGTTGGAACTCTACTCGGAAATGATACATTTTTCCTATTACGAGTCTTTCTTTATAACGGCTCAATCCTCTGTATATTTTTCCAAAGTGAGGTACAAGCATTGCGAGATTATCACTATCCGTCATTTTCACACATTCACAATGAGCTTCGACCTGAAAGACGAAATACTAACCCAGCTTCTTGTATCAATTATACATAAACTGTTCCACTTGTTTCATCAGAAATGATTTTTACGCCGTCCCATTTGTGGTCTCTTAGTTCCGGGAGCAATTCATAAAAACACGAGAATCCGAATGATTTTTCTGGAAGACTGCGTCTAAAAAACGTTTTAAAAATCAGTGACATTGCTTGAATTAGTTTACTTCGCAAGCACGAAATGAACACTTCCTAATGGAGGCATTTCGGAACCTCGAGTCACACTCGACAAGACTGCACATCCCATTCCGACAGTCCAGAATAGAACTCCTTCCTCGTTACTGGCAATGATTATACCCTCAAGAACTCCATAAATCATTCCATCCGAAAGGTACGGTAGTGTCTGCAATGAGCTCAGTCTACTTCTTCTAATATTGATGTAACACTCACAGTTTCTCGATAATACAGCTCGAAAATTGGTACTATTGGAATATCCTCGTAATATCGCCAATATACATGCATGTTATTGTCAAGTCGAAAAGGGTCCCAACAAACTCCAACTCGATAAACTAATGGTTCGCCTTGTTTTTGCAATGAAGAGCGATTGGATAATTCTTTGTCCAATACTGTTTTGGGAATGGCAATTTTACGAAAGTCAGTTTCATCGTTTTGGATTAAATAGTACTGAATATTTGTATCCTCTTTTTTAGCGGTTCTCTCGAGACATTCACTCGATAATTTGGTAATAATGTGGATCTGAAAGCTTAAGTTCGGGAAAGAGATGTTCAGTTATATTCCTACCACCACTTTTGAGTCAATAACTTGCACGTCGCGAATCCATTCGTATTCTGTAGAGGTTGTGATTATCTGAACAAGTTATTATACTCTATACTTCACGAATAAATCACCGATGGTAGGTCGTCGAACTCATTTTCGAACTTGGCTTTGACAGAACTTCCCGGTCTAGGATCAAAGTTGAATGATCTAGCAGGAACATCGATAAACCCATGTCCACTGACCGTTACATCGAGTAAAGCGATTCGCCACTGAAACAGAATTGAATTAATGAAATTCTCCATTCAATTTCTCTCACCTCTGGAGGTTCGCGATTCAGTTTTTGATGAACAACGATCCCGTATTTATAGGTGTGCATTTTTGCGAGCTAGCAGTCATCAATCGTCACTGAAAGTAAAAGAATATAACGCGAATGAATCGAGTTTTTTCTAAGCAAAGATAATAATTATAAGAAAGCGTTGTGTCGGGATAATGCTATTGATAAAAGTCACCTGTTTTTAAACGTTCAGTTGAGCTTTCCCTCCTCACTGGTTACTCTCGGACAATTTACAGGTTTGCCCGAGAGTAGCCTGTAAAATTCATTTGAAAAATGCTTTTTATTACTTGCAATATCCGACATTTTTTTAAAAAGCGATTTAATCTGAATTTTTGCATCTGCGGATAGAAAAAATGACATTAAAATGGCTTTGTTAACAGCTCGAACATGAAGAAGTGAAAAATTAGGTGATGCAAAAGCTTGTCACGGTACGCAGCACTTTTGCGGACTTTACACCATACCTGACGACACACACTAGACTTGACGACATTTACAAAAAATTGAAAAAAATTTTTAACGTGCTTGAATTTCAGGCAAAAAGTTAATATTTTTTTTAAAAGGTAAAATTTTTTTTGCAAAAAAAATATCTGAGTTTTTGTTCTGTTTGTCACATAACCAATCATACCAAAAATATTATTTTCAAGAAACAACCTAACCGGAAACAGTGCAAGGGCGTTTCCTCAGGGAAATCGTTTTTAATCTAATTAGGTATCACGCTAATCTAAAGTTAGCCTAATTAGTCTTGCTGATTTTCATGGCACAGACGAAGTGAGTGCCAGTAAGCAATTGGCGCAGAAATTGACTACGATTCTCAGAATTAAAAAAGCACATGAAGAACTCAATTAATCAGAAGCGCTTATGTTATTTGATTTTCATTTTTCATTTTTTTACAAGTTCCATTTTACTCGTTTATCGTTTCAACTAATTGTCGTGTTTTTGTAAATATTCTAGGCGAGAAACAAGGACAAGCTGATATCTACTGGAATTCTATCAGGAACAGGTATAAAGTAAATTTAACCAACTTTTTGAATTCTTTAAATACAGTATTTTTTACAGTTAATAGCCGTCGACTTCCATCAGCTAAATAGAAAGACTGGCGACTATCGACAAAATAACGACTTTTAATGTATTCACTTTTTTTTTTGCTTTTTCATTGCTACTTCTCATGTACTCACTTCTCTTTTGTAAATAAATGTTTTAGAGCTCAAGATTTGTTGCAAAAAGTTGAGAAATACAGAGTAATCTAATTAGACTAGATTAGTTTCTATTAGGCTCGGTGCTAAACTAACTAGTTTCAACGTTAACCTAAATAGACCGATTTCTAAGCTAAACGAACTGATACAAAAGCTACTGTCAAAAAAATAAAGTTTGGGCAAGGAATTCAAATTTTTATTTTCGCGGGCGGTCCGCCCACTTCAATTGGAAACTGTAAAAATTCAAATTTAGCTTGCAGGCGACAATGGGCGGACCGCCCGCGAAAATAAAAATTTGAATTCCTTGCCCAAACTTTATTTTTTCAACAGTAATTAGATTTAAAACGATTTCCCTGAGTCTTCGACTGTGAAAACTGCTGTTTGTAAAGTTTGTTGAACAGTAGCCTGTTTTGTGCGGTGTAGGCAAATCGGCGCAAATCCTTGTTAAATTTACGAACTCGTTCATTTTTTCCTTTTCGGAGAAGTGTGACTCCTCGAGACAAATTTAGCGTCTTTCTGCCCACTGTTCGAATTGCATGCACTTTTGAAAAGGTGTTCAAAGTCATAGAAGGATGTCTATAACAAGTACAAGTAACCTGGAATTCTCTGGAAATAGAAGAAGCAAGATCAAATATCCAGATGACTCCTGAAATCAAAATCTATAGAATTTGTGTGCGCTTTAGTAGTCTGAGCTTTCGGAAGGCTTCGCTGTATATGAAAATCTCCTCTGAAGCAGTTTTTGAAAATAGAGAAGATCTTTCAGCCGAAGCCTTTGAGTTTCCCATTGGCTATTTAGAGCTAGGGTGAATCGAAGTGATTACTTGAACAAATTTCAGCCGCTTTGTACTATGAAAATACTGCTCCATCAAAATTCTGACCAAAATCCTTGTACATACTTCTGTAAAAAAATTACTGTCCGTAACTCATTTTAAGCTTACGCCCATAGTCAGACAAGTGAACGGTACTTCACCATTCTGACTTGTGTCCCTTCAAATTAGATCAAGACACTTCAGTGCTTATTTTAGATTCCTGTGCTAGAGTCAGAATTTACCGAAGCCTAGTGCATTACAATTTAGAAATGGTACAATAAATTAGAGATACTATTACAATTTTAAAAGTCAGAAAAAGTCTACAAAAGATAATCTTTTGGGATTTTAATTCGACAAGTGGTACGGAAGTTGTGACGTAAGCCCTAGAGAGCCCAAGAATACTTATAAAGTTGATCAGGTAACTGAAAAAACTGATCAGCATTGATTCGACAAAGTTATTTCTCGTTCTAAATGAGCTTTGAACGCATCAAGGTTAAAAAATTATGCATCTCTTTCCTGTTATAGGCAGAGACATGCTCAAGTTTTGTTTTTACCTAACATTCTCTGTGAGGAACGTTTATTGGGTCTTCGCACGATTACAGTAATTCACAAATGAAAATTACTTATGGTGACCGAACACATAGAAATTTGCTACTACTTTCAAATGGAGGTGCCAACACCTTGGCAATGAATAAAATGAAGACGTACTCCATACAGTGATAGTGCTTCACATGAACTCTACGTGACTTAAAGTGAAATAAGTCGTCATTTTGCAATCTGGACTCTTAATCTTTCTCTTTTATTAATCCAATTTGACCTGAAAAATTGACTTCCGCAATCCATCGTCATTTCGTTCCATTCTGTCTTTCTGAAAGGTTCTGTTTACACAGATGAAGTCAATTCAATTCAACCGATACAAATTTATTTCCAGATCTTTTTCCAGTTCAAAATGATATTTACAATATAATATTTCAAGAGATCATGAGAATTATTTGAAAGCATACAATATATAAATCTTATAAAGTATATTACAAAAGGCCAGGTGCACTTTACAAAAAGGGTGAATGAGAATCAGAAAAAAAAGCCAACGTCTACAATATTTACACACAAGAATCACACAAATTTCGTGACACTTCGTGGACCAGCTCCATTACTTCCGGATGCAGCGTCGACGGTGTTAATCGAGTGTTGTCCTCCTTCACGTTTGCCACGTCCAAACAATTTCATGAAAAAGTCTGAAGGATTTTGGGGTTAGAAGACGTTAAGGAAAAGGGTTATTGAAGAAGTGAAAAGAGAACACAACGTTAGAACACAACATATATATCTGAATGATTTTTTATTCTTCCACCGATTTTTCTAGAAGAATTTATACTACAAGAATGCATTATAAGAAGCCTTTGGATAAAAATAAACGAAGGTCTAATTGCCTCCCAAAGATAACCTGAAGAGTCTAGTTTCAGCTGATTTTCCATTGCTCTTACCTTGTATAGCATGCCGATAGCACTTGATAATAATCATATTTGGAAGTGGGTCAATAGCTGGATACAAGGCAATCGTATATCCAACAAACTCTGTTGTGAATGGAAGCTCCCAGATGACCATTGGGAAGAAGAACAGAATTCCAATTGGGATGTACATGAGGACTAATGGAATGAAGGTTTGGACAACCAAAGCATGGAAAAGTTGATTCTGAAGGTTCCTGGTGGTAGCTGACACTGTGCTAGACTGGTTAATAGTCTTTCGAATCTGCCAGTAGCAACGGATTCCAAAGTAGAAGACAGAAGACATAGAGGAAATCTGAAAGTGGATTAGTTAGAATGGATATGGAACGTCTAGCTTCCTTACAATCATGTACCACATGCAGCCTATCGCAAAGAAGATTTTCGGATCCGGATGAGGTTTTCCATCAGCTCCGGTGGGTTGAAAGTAGACAATAATGTATGAGGAATGCTCGATGGGTATGCCGTAATGCTCATTTATTGTCTCTCTGAAACGTTCAACATGTGACACAATGACCCACACCCTAATGTTTTATTCCTCATCAATTAACCCGTCCCCTGCAAAAAACCCACTTCATGTATGCATCCGTGATATCCGTATAGTAGAAGTAGATGTAGCAAAGAACCGCCCACCAGGTACCATACCACAATGGAATTGCGAACAACATGTACACCCAGTTTCCAGGTAGGAAACGTTCAGAGAAGGCTCTAGAATTTTTGTATTTTGATCCTTGTATCAGGGATTGTGAGCTTACTTATTAACTGCACCATATCTGTAGATAAAGTGAACTCCGAAAATGGCCATGGAGAATCCGAAGAATCCGCAGTAGACGCAAACAAGGATGAAGCTAGCCTCGCGGTCAAAAGCGGTTCCATAAAAATCACGGAGGACCACAAAAGCGGCCTTGTAGGAGTGGACGATCTAAAAGGAGGAACTGTGATCAAAACATAACTTGGCGTTTCAACCTAGACAATAGGTTAAAAACCTAGACAAAAACAAGACCATGCACTCATTATTCCCACTGATGGTTAGTAATCAGGAAGTGATTTTTGACAGACCCTACACAAAATATCACATTCTGACTTACCGGCTCAGTAAGCATGTCCCAAATGGAGTAGACCACTTCGAAGAGGGAAATGTAGCACATGAGGTACTTGTAGACACCCAGCTTCTTTGGAGATTTTATCAGGATCAGGTAGGTCAATACCAAGTTCAGAATTACCGAGGTGACACCACAGCATATCTGAACAAACCAGTGAATTTTCATCATATTTTGTGGGTTGTTTCGAACATCAAGCCGCTCTTTTTATACCCCTCTTTAGAGCTCTTTTTTTTTGAGTGTGACCTACTTGAAAGATGTTCATTAGTAGCAGTTGTTTCGTCTGGCGTTCAACAGATAAAGGAGTTTCAGATGTTGAATAGAAATTGATGAGATGAGAAGTGTTCTGTAAGAAAAAACGAATGCGTGTCAAGGGTTTAAAAAGATTCTCTAATATGGGCGGGGCCTTGAAAATCCTGACGGGGGCGGAGCTTGGTAATGACAATAAGTAGATTAGGTATTGTAGTGAGAGAGAGAGTGTGTTCTGACTTTTTCAATAAAAACAAAATTTGAATATGTTAAAGAGATCACTGGTAACAATTTGTTAATGTACAATATCAGGATTTCAGAGAATCTGAAAGAGTCTTCTGTACGTCTGAAAGTGATCTTCTGAAATAGCTCAATCTGAAAAATTGCTACAAACAAACAAAGTCAAAGTTCTCACAACAAACAGTAAAAAAGCCTTCATCGTCATTCTTTTATAGAAAACAAAAACACGCCGGAAAATGTGAAAACTGCTTTCGAAAAAGCAAACAAAATGTAAATCTAAACATTTTATGCTTGATCAGACAGATCATTAGGTGTAACTGATGAAATATGTTACTAAGAAAAAATGGGAACGCGTTCGAAAAAAACGACTACTGATGATGTATGTACGAATGAGCGAACACTAGAGGGGGAGGATCATCATCAAGAAAGTCACGACTTCTTGATTTTCAGAAGTTTTGAATGCCAAAAAAAAGTTTGGTGGAAGTTCAGGTCAGAATATGAACAAAAAAGGAAGTTAGCGGTTTCAAAAAATCAGATATTTGTGGGGGACGCAAGTGCTTTTTTAGAACTATAACTCTAAAAAAATATGTTGAAATTCCTCTTTAATAATCTGTCGAAGCGTGCTTTAAATGGCTAAAAGCTCCCCATTTTATTTTCAGAATCCTTCATAATTGTGAGAAAGTTCTAGCAAAACTCTCACTCTTAAAGGAGGACTATAGTCACATTTTTTTATTTCCATTTCTTATTCATTTTTCCATGCTGAATCCATTGCGCATGAAGAAATTGCTCAAAAATCGCTCTGAAGCGCACAAATTGCGCTCAAAATCGCGCGTTACAGTCTGGTGGCCGCGGCCGTCTGGCCGAGTATCCGACAACGCGGGGCCTTTTCCTCCGTATTTTTCGCCTTTATTTTGTTCATTTCACATGTTTTTGTGAAGAAACATAAAATTTCTTCTATTTTAGCATGAAAAACGTAGGAAAAAAGCGAAAAATACGGAGGAAAAGGCCCCGCGTTGTCGGATACTCGGCCAGACGGCCGCGGCCACCAGACTGTAACGAGCGATTTTGAGCGCAGTTTGTGCGCTTCAGAGCGATTTTTGAGCAATTTCTTCATGCGCAATGGATTCAGCATGGAAAAATGAATAAGAAATGGAAATAAAAAAATGTGACTATAGTCCTCCTTTAAAAAACTTAATTCCTTCTTTATTTTTCTCATGTTCCTCTCCTGTTTGTCCACATTTTTCCTGCATTACTAATGAAGGTGTCAATGACACTCTTTCTACACGAAACAATAATTAATTCATTGCTGAAAAAGAGGAGAGAGGGATGCGTTTAAAACATTAATGCAAACTTCTTTTGCCGATTAATTTATTACGAGAGTTTAGTTTTGTTTAGATGATGTTGTTTGCGTGGAGGCAATTAATTTATTACGAGAGCTTCGTAAGGATGATGTTGACAAGTAGAAAAAAATTATGGAAATTTATGCAGAACGTTGCTAAAAACTCTAAAGAAAAGTGTGCTCATCTATACTAAATCGGACATCTAATTTTCCAAAACAAAAAAAGTTAACAAGAAGTTTAATTAAAAGTTCTGTCATTTTGTAGTTTTCAGGAAATTGGAGATACTAATCTAAATGAAAATGTCCATTTAGTGAGTTACATGTTTTCTTGTGGAGGAGTCACATTTTACAAAATTTTGGTTCTTTGGTTAATTTTAATGCTGGTTCCGTTTTTTTTAAAGAATCTGCTGAAAATCGCTCTGAAGCGCATAAATTGGGTCCGAAACTGCAAGTTTCAATATGGTGGCCTCACTTTTAGCCGAGAATCCGACAACGCAGACGACAACGCTTTTTTTCCCGGTTTTTTTCACAGGTGAAACTAGTATTCTGTAAGAAAAACGCGGGTGAAATTAACGAAAAAATCAAAAATAGAGAAAGTCGGATTCTCGGCCACGGCCACCAGTCTGCAACTTGCCATTTTCAGCCTCGATTTGTGCGCTGCCTAGTTTTTTTTGTGAGAAACGGAGCCCGTATGAAAGAATAAAATCACCCATAAATAAAAATACTTCAATGCTGTTTTAAAAAAAAAAGTTTGTCTATGACAGACAAGTTTCAACGAAACACCATGATAATTTAAATAACGAACGTCTGCTAGAAATAGAAACTTTTTTTAATTGTTTCAAACACTCCCACATGTCTGCCTTTTCTTTTCCAACTTCCTTTTCAGTCGCCCAGACTATCACAATCAACTGATACTTATTCTACCTCCTGGGAGCATAACTCATCCTCTAAATTACGTCAGAGATCACCATGATTCAGCCTGTTTTTTTTTCCTGTTGAATTTTTAAAGAATACAGGCAAATCATTCCTAAAAGTGATAAAAATTCCAAAAAACGATGATTTCACAGAATAAAAAAGCATGTCGCCTATTCATGTTGATTAGGTCTATTATGCAGATGACACTGCTCTGTGATCCGATATTTTGTAGAAAAAAAAAACTTCTCCGATGATTTCTGTTACTTAACTTATGTGTCCTGAACTACTTAGTCTTAACTTTCTAGTCTGTTAAACTACAAAACAGTAGACAACTGGTAAGCATGAGCGATTAGAATACAATAATAAATATCAAGAGAATTTTAGAAGAAAAAGGATACAAAGTAAGACTGGGCAACTGGTAATGACATCAAATGACTTTTTGTACAGAGAGAGGACAGTATTTGGAGAAAGTGCAGACAAACTACAAATTATGATGAATTAGAAATTGAGATGATCACGTAGGATGTGCAAGGGAAGCGTATGACTTTCTTTTTACGAACAGTTTTGAGTAGTCAAAGGTCTAATTCAAAGATCTTGAGAAAAACAGGAAGTGATTGGTCAGACTTATATGCTCCAAAATTATAAAGATTGTATCATAATCTCATTATCAAGGTCAGAACGTGAAGTACCGTAAAACCTGTATTGATGGTGCCTCCTTAGTAGTGGTAAATTTAGATGAGCGGTTTGACTGTGGTGCTACATGCCGCACTAAATTAGGCTTCAGGGTATCTCAAAAAATAAACGAAAATTTCTAGTAACCCCAGCTGAGCTTTCCATTCGGACAAACGAGCTCACCGTCCGATCACCGTGGTTTGTTGTTGGTTTGCTGCTACGTGCGATTTTGAGTCTATTTTTTCGAAATATTTTGTACAACTATAGAAATTTCTGCAATAATCGAAAAGAATTATAGCAAATTCTTCGGTATATGGAAAAGAGAGAGGACGGCAACCGGGTAGCAGTCCGTCCGAATAGAAGCTTTAAAGAGAGATTTACCAAAAGTAAATATTGTTGCAAAATGAAACTCAACGGTTATCACAATTTTGATAGTTATTTTGTTTATAAATCGCTCTAACCCGTAGGAAAAACGTGACCATACTTTTTCAGTGGCTTCCTGTCCTAGGCTCCTGACCGTTTGGCTCCAGAGAACGGCTTGGCTTCATTAGTGATCCCTAAAACATCTCGTCGCGACCTACACGATAGTTCTCCTAAGACAGGGAGCCACTGAAAGATTATTAGTAGTTGTTTTCTACCGGCTAGAACGATCCTTGAGCAAAACCACTATGAAAATTGAGATCAGTGTTGAATTCTAATTTTTTTCAGTGGAGTTTAGTCTTCCATAAAGAGGAAGTTCAATTCATAGATCAAAAACTTCAGGTATTCAGGAAGTGATTTGTCAGAATTATGCTCCAGAACTATTGAGGCCAAAACATAATAGCACAATTCAAATTCGAACGCAAAATTTTCTCGAAAGTCTGCAAATATCAAATTATTTCAGTTTTTTGTGGAAGAAATTAGTCTTGTCTTCCGAAAGGTTACTTTTCAAAACATGAATTTGCCATGTCCTAAAAATTTTCAAATGAAATTGTAGCCAATCTCATTTCGGAACTAATTGAAAAGTGCACCTTCACCTGACCACTCCAAATTTCAATCTCTTCAAATTCCCCTTATCAAAACGGAGGATTAACGTTCTATACTCCAGAATCCTCTTGAATCTCAGCTATACGAGTTCGTGACTTATGACATTCGGGACAAGTTTTGTAGTTGCATGATTGATCACGTCCGCCCCAGTATTTTGACAAAGAATTTTGACAAGAATTTTACTTTGAAATTTGAATGAGGAGAAGGAGGATATTGGTAAACAATCAAAGGTACGCACCCACGAGGATTCATTTGTAGTTCAGCTAAATTCTTAAGGATTTTTGTTATTGTTGATGAATAAGAAACTGAGAGGAAGTGATCTGAGGTGCCAGGCGCCACGTGGCACCTAAGGGGATTCAAGAAATTTCCAAAAAAAAATACAGATCTGGAAACAATTTTCTCTGGGCAAAGTCGCTAAAAGATGTTGAGGCAATGAAACAATGGACCCTGAAACTACAATGATCAAGATGGAACTTTTTTCTGACAGAAACTTTTTCCGGAAGCAAGTAAGCCAATAATTATTCATTATTTTTTGATATTCTAACCCACATAAGCCTATAGTTTGGTCTATCATTTTTCACGTTTTTTCAACAAATCATGATGTTATTTTAACACATTCAGAGGGTGTTAATTAGACTATCGAACTCATGACAACATATGATGTGATGTTGTTAGTCTGAAAAACACTTACCTGGCTCATTTTTAGTCGATTTGGTCGAAAATATTCAGTAAAAGTGGTTCAACCTTGTCTCTGGATTGGTGAAAGAATGAGAATAAGTGTCAAGTGTTTTGAATGGAATGAAACCTTTTGACTTTTTGCTGTCGTCATTGTAGGTTTGTATCACGCTATCTCGTGTCATTTTATCACTTGAAAATCAAAGTCCAATCCAAAGGTTTTTTTTGAAAAAGTTGAAAGAATCCTCAGTTAATCGAGCCAACAAGGTTTTTTTTTCTGAATTATAGATATCGTAAAATTTGAAAGTAGCAAGTTTTTTGGTTGATAAAAGATATTCTGAGAACTAAAAAAGTAATTATTGCAGCTAAGGAAAAATGGCTAAGAAACTCTAAGGAAGCTCTGTAAGCCTGCAAACTGATTGCACAATTCAAGTACCTCTCTAATAATATTGCACCCCAGGCACTGGCTTTGAAAAATAGTTTTACTTGCGATACTATTACATCTATTTTTAAAGTTGATTTATTTCATTTAATAAAACTCAAATGAAAATCTAATCTCTAAAAAAAGAAATTCAAAAAACGACACTTCCATTATACTGTCTCATTGTTGTCCCAACACTTGTCACAGTTTCCACAGTTATCCGATGCTTATGTGCTGAACAGAAAGCACCTGTTTTGATATTTCTCCACATTTCTGGAAAATTCGATAAATTGGATCATCGAAGATTACAACTTACCCAATATAGTGTTCCGATAAGTTTTGATAATAAACATATTAGGCAGGGGATCCAGCACGGGATACAAAGTCACGGCATGTGTTAGAAACGTGCTGACCACCCCAATCTCTACCATAAACACGGGTCCAAATACAAAAACACAGATAGGGAAATACATAAAAGCAATTGGAATGACAGTCTGACCAACCAGTGCAAAATAAAGTTGTTTTTGAAGTGAATTAGTCATTTGGCTCTGGTTAGAAGTCATGGATAATTGACTGGATAGTTCAGAATAACAACGATAGCCGAGATAAGCAACACAAAACATGGAGGATCCAACCATTGTGGAGAATTGGCAGAGGGCTATCCAACTCCCAAAATTAAGATGAATGGATCCATCGATAGGGTCATCAACATAGAATACAGCTGAGATATAGCTGATATCTTCGATGTTAAGGTTATAGAGAGATTTTGTTATGTTTCTGAAATTTGATTCAATTTGAACGGATATCATATATGCTTATAATTAAAACACACTTGACTCACACGAACATACCTCATATACTGATAAGTCTCTGGAGAGTATCGACAATAGACAAGGCACACAAAAGTCCACCAGACACCATAGACAACTGGAATTGCAAATAGGACAAAGACATTCTTCCCGATAGCTTGAACCTTACTCCATACCAGAGAGTTACTGAAAACGAGGTGTCAATTTCACATAACGATAAAATGCCAGCTTACTTTGGATGAACTGATGCAAATCTGTACACAAAATGAACTCCGAATACAGCCATGGAAGAACCGAATAGAGCACACCAGGCGACTATAAGAACTTGGGATTCTTCTGCATTAGTCCACGTGGCATTATACCGACGGAATACTACGAATGAGTAGCCGTAGGAATAGGCGGTCTGGAAAATAAATTCCAGTAAGTATCAAAAAGTTTGGGTTTTTCTTAAAATAATGACCTCTTTTACTTATCGAAAAAAATATACAAAGTTCTAGAGAAAGTTCTAGAGCCCCCTCACTCCCAGAAGACTATTCCTGAAGACATTCGATGTGTTTTAGTGACAAAAAACTGTCAACAATAACAGGATCTCGTGCCATCCGTTGGACAAAAATAGATCCTTACTGTACGATTATCGATAATTTTAAAATCCTACTTCCTTCTTCAAAAAATCTAACACTTACCGGCTCTGTTAAAAGATCAATCACAGTGTAGACTTGCTCAAAAACCGCAGTATAAACCATCAAATATTTGTAGTCACCCAACTTTTTCGGTGATTTATAGAGAATCAAATAAATCAAAAAAGTATTGAAGAAAAGTGAAAGAAAGGTACAGAATGACTGATAGATATGTTGTAGACACCTTGGCGACGACATGAGCTCAGGAATGAATGAAGGAAAACGCCACGAGACTTGTGAGCAAGGCATGTTGTGTAGATGTATTGTCTGTATAGATGAAATAGAGATATAGATGTTTGTTATTGAAGATTTATATAATTATTATTGAGAGGGATGGTCCATTGGGATGAGGGAGAGATTCGCGGAAACCATAGCGAGTGAAAAATGAGAAGAGGAAGAAGAAATTCAAAAAGTTTGATAATATCTGAAAAGTACACCAGAAACTGAATGAATATCATAATAAAAAAAAAAGACTTATAGAGAAAAGTAAGTTTAGAAATTCATAAAAATCAATTCTATTCTTCATGACGTCTTCTCAATATCACATTGAACTTCCTTGGCATCACGAAGTTCTCATTCGATTTATCCATAGATGGTAATCCACCATCACCCGCATCAATTTCATATCGATTGAACAAATTCGCAAAAAATGAGAAAAGTTCCATTCTGGCTAGTCCTTCACCCAAACATTGCCGCTTTCCAATTGAGAATGGAACAAGTTCATCCACTTTTTTCAACTTTCCATTTTCCAGGAATCTTTCTGGATCGAATTCGAATGGATTTGGAAATACCTGAAAAAATAAAACTCAATTATACCAAAAATATCTTTTAACCTTTTCATCCAACATCAATGTACTAATCTGAGCAATCACTCCAGTTCCTTTTCTCACTTCCATTCCTCCAATTTTTGTATCCTTTTTGGTGACATGAAGCAAGTTCATAGGAAGAATATTTGCACACCTTTGAGTTTCATTCAAAAACGCAGAGAGGTAAGGTAGATGGTTTTTATCTGCAGTACTAATCAACCGGGAACTCCCTATCACTTGATCTAATTCTTTTTTGATTTTCAGTTGAATTTCGGGGTTATGCAGGTAGTAGGATATACCCCAAGTTAAAGTGGTTGTAGTTGTCATAAGACCAGCCATAAATAAATCAAAACACATTGCCATCAGTTGTTGATTACTGGAATTTTGTCTAGTCTTTTGATGAATTGAACTGTTCAACTCACCAAAAAGTGGTCTCATCTCCCTCAGCTTCTCTTCTCTTCTGCTCTTTCAAATAAAATTCCACGTAATCCAAACTTTCTACATCTTCAAAATCAATTTCCTTCCGGTGCTCTTCAATTTGTTTCTGGAAAAATTCATCCAAAAGAAGTCTCCATTCTTTGGATTTTTCATAAAGAGTAGGCCCTGGTATAACTCTGGATGTCCATGGAATCAAGTGTTGAATGAAATAACGGAACTCAGCTACAGTGTTGAACATCCCATCAACTAAACTCTTCAGATACTCAAATTCATCTCTCTCGGACTAAATCGTTTAAATTAAAAAAAAATTGTTTTCAGACCCCTCACCGTACTAAATCTCTTATTGAACAGTGTCAAATTGATAATATTCCCAACACTTCTGTCTAAAACTTTGGGGAGATTAATGTTCTCACCAAGCCGAGTATCCAAAAAACTGTGAAGCTCCTCGATTTCCAGAAGAATCTGAAAAAAAAGTAAGTTTTCAAAAAAAAAAGAAGGCAAAAAACTTTTTGTTGCATTAAATCTTTTCCCAACCCCAGGTCTCTCAATTGAGTGAGTGTAAATCTTCGATGTTCTCTCCACATTTCACCATTTGTATCCAAAACTCCAAAATAAGCTCCATGACCATCTCCATTTAGCTGTTTATCTGAGTAATTATCCCCGTCTTTCACAAATGTTTCTTTCATAATCTCATAAGAAGTTATAATGATAAATGGTCTGGTAGCTGCAAAAAGTTTGTTAAAAACAAAGATTGAAGCTCACAGGTTACCCATCCAAAAAGTAAAAACCGGTCCATACTCATTAGACCATCTTCTAAATGCTTCATATCCTGGTTTCGGTTGAGTCAAAGCAATTAAATTCCCTATAATCGGCAGAGGAGTTGGTCCCGGTGGAAAATTTCTTCGCTTCCAATAAAGTTCATGAAATAAAAAGAGAAAAAGTAATGTGAAAATAATAAGAAGAAACATTTGAGAGAAAAATTGTGGCTTAAGAGGCCTTGGGTTTCTATTAGTAGGCCATTTCGTGGTCTGTCCCAATCAAATCGTGATTTGTGTCAGCAGTTGACGAGTGTGGCCTCTGTCATTGGCGCGGGAAACAAAATAGTGTGTAAATAAAGAGAGGGGAGAGTCAAAGGTAACTAGAGTGTATGCTGAAGAGGGAACAATTGTTCTCAAAATTAAAAGAAACTTTTATAAAAAAGTTTTTATAGCCCTGAAAACCTCCTAAAAGTCACTTTGTAGAGTGAATCTTCTAAAAAATTTGGCACAAATCGGCGAAAACTGCCAAAAAGCCTCGCATCGATTCTGTGTTTTTCAGTTCTTGCAATGCTCAAAACCATCAAAGAATTGAAGAAAAACATCACATTCAGAAATGGTTCCCAGAGTGAGCTGAATTGAATAAAACCCCATAAACAAAGTCTGTCTTGGACTTCAAAAAAGGTCAGGACTGGTCTGAAAGTTTCGAAAGACATTCAAAACGATCGTAAGAATATTTAAATTCTCATCTTTTTTCAAGTTTCGCTTTGTTTCTAATTTTCTCTTCTAACTAGGGAATGGTCAGAACCTAAAGTGAGCTTTTGAGACGAGTTGAAAGCCAGGCACTGTTCTAAAATCGTGGACCCAACAAAAAAAAAATCGTGGACCCAAAAAAAAATAGCGGACCAAGAAAAAAAATAGCGGACCAAGAAAAAAAATCGTGGACCAAGAAAAAAAATCGTGGACCGATTGAAATTTGTGTTTTGAAAAAAATCGTGGACCAAAAAAATCGTGGACCGAAAAAAAAGATAGCGGACCGATTGAAAAATGAGTTCTGAAACAAAATCGTGGACCGAAAAAATCGTGGACCGAAGTTGAGGCTTAGTTTCCTTCTAACTGTATTAAAGAATCACAACTAGTCAGAACAATCCAGAAATGGTCGTATAGGAACTGGACAGATCAGAACCGACTAGTTGTGAGTTGTTCTGGCTTGTTCTGACTCTTTTAAACAAACTAAGCCTCAACTTCGGTCCACGATTTTCTCGGTCCACGATTTTGTTTCAGAACACATTTTTCAATCGGTCCGCTATCTTTTTTTTCGGTCCACAATTTTTTTGGTCCACGATTTTTTTTAAAACAAAAATTTTACTCGGTCCACGATTTTTTTTCTTGGTCCACGATTTTTTTTGGGTCCACGATTTTTTTTGTTGGGTCCACGATTTTAGAACAGTGCCGAAAGCCATTCAAAAACTGAAAGCACGCTCATCAATTCAAGCAAGTAAGGGATGCCACGAATCATACAGAAATTCGGTTACTGAAGCGTCTGTTTTTCTTCCTGAACAAAATAATCACAATCAAAATAGTTCAGACCAATCTAGTGGAATTCATATTCCATTCCCAAAACAGTATGACAAGACAAAACACCAAAAACAAAACAAAAATCCTTCAATCAACTTCATTTTTCAATCAAAAAAAACATAATACATCATTCATCCGCGACAACTATTTCTATCATTTTCGACATTTTAATTTTGAGATTCATCGTTTCTAACGGAGCAAATGAGCCGCCGGTCCATTGCCCTCCCAATCGTATGGAGCATGTTCATTGGATCCACAAGAAGCAAAAGCTTGTCTCATCATTCCATAACATGCTTGATAGTTTGGAGCATCATAATACTTCATCGCATCAATCATTCTCATGATATCCTGGAATTGTTGTGGGCATGGTGGTGGGAAGAGTTGTCCCAAGTTGGCACGAATTCCCTGTTTTTGTTGTCCAACTTGATTCATATCACCAATGTGTTGCCATGGAAGAGTTCCATACGAGAGCTCAACTTGCATGTACATCCACGTCTCCAAGTCATCCTTACGACAAAGCTCACGTTGGAGATGGCAACTGATCGGAGCGTACTTGACGGTTCCACGGAATCCGGCAGCTTGGCGTGGCTTACGAATGACTCCCTGAAAAAGTTGGAAAATCAGAAATCAGCCTATAAATAAACGAAACTCACATCATTTCCAGTGTATTTTCTACACATTCCGAAATCCAAAATGTAGACTTTGCGGATTTCGTTCAACTCTGGACGCCCAATTGTGTAATTACCGGGCTTCACATCACGATGCAAATACCCGATATTATGCAAGTCCTCCAATGCTTCCAGCGCCTGAATCCCGATTCCAATGGAGCATCCCATCGACATGTGTCCTCCTGGACCAGCCTTGTTTAAATCTTGCAACGATTTTCCGACAAGTGTCATGACGACATAGTTGAAGTTTCCGAAACGTCCCTTGTCTTCGATTTTGCAGAAATGACGATTTCCACGTTTCGACAGCTCCGTGAGCACAGACACTTCCAGTTTGAGCACCTGGATTTGCTCATTCGCTCCTTCGACCTTCATCGCATATTTTCCAGTGGCGTCGAAGACACGATAGACGGCACCAAATCCTCCTTCTCCAAGTTTTTTCTCAATGCTCCATCTTTCGACCTGGAATACGTTTTCTGTTTGATTTTCCTGGCAAAAGCCATCATTCACTTACTTGTTGTCCAGGGTTAAGCTGAATTAGTTCAGCGGCCATTGGTCGGAAGTTGCTTGGTTTTTCAATGAAAGTACCAAGAGACGGTAATGATTGTGATTTTTGAGTTCTCCGGAAAAATCGAGAAAATTGTGGGCGGAGCTTAGATCCCCAGAAAGATACGGGGCAAGGTTAGTAGAACATTTCACGTGGAAAATCTGATAATCCTGAAAAATCATCTTTTTTTGAAAACAAGTTTTTCCACGTAGTTCCACGTATTCCAAAAAATGAAAAGGGTTCAAAAAAAAATTAATAAAATCAGTTCGAAAAATGCGTTTTGCACTTTTTCTTCTCCTTCTTGTCGCCCTGGCACAATGCCAATATCCAGATGAGGATTTCGATGAATTCGCAATGCCAACTGAAAAAACGATAACATTCACACAGGATCAAGTGACTGATATGGCTGAAAATATTATGAAAACGATGGATAAATCAATTGAAAGTCGCAATTATACGGATCTTTTGAACCTTCATTGTGATGATTTTACATTCAATTTTTGTCAATTGGATGGGAGTACTGTAGAAGGATTGAAAGTTTATTTGGAGGATAATGAGATTTTGAAAAAGGTCAAAAAGAGTAAGGTAAGCAGCTGAAAGCTTTGAAATTCCCGTTCTTTGTAAAGTTGAAAGATGCTTTCAGCACGTAATAATTCCGCATTCTCGAGATGATGATGTGGAAATTCTGGATGTTCATGGCTTCCGATTCGACTATCAGAAGTATTTTCAACTCAAAGATGACCATATCATCAGAACATTTGGAACGATAATCGTTCGAACACAATATGGAAAAATAGAAATTGTGAAGGCAGTTGAATATTGTCCGACAGAAGTTCTATGATGACCTTTGTTGGGTTTAAAACATCAAAACAAAACGACACTTGCAAAAAATTTAAGATGGGAAATATAAAAAGAAAAATATGAGTTTCTTATTGTAATAAATTTTTGATTGGTTTTTCATGACATGCACTTTTAATAGAGGAATTCTATCGTTCAGGGCCGGAACATTTATTATGTTCACTGTTGCAAGGCTTCAATAAATACAGTTTTGAAAAATGTCGCTCAAAAAAACCCATAGAAAAAAAGAAATATCGGTGCCCCTTTGATGGCCGTGGCCTCCAGGCCTAGGAACCCATCCCATCGTGTAGTCCAAGAGGACGAGATGGCCCAGAAATTACCTCCTTTAGCTTCGGTTTTGTAGAAAAGACACGATTTCCAGTTCAAAATCTGAAGCTTGCAAGTTTTTTTCACAGTTTTAAAGCTGTTCATCAAATTCTTCAACCACGAAAATAAAGTTTTTATTCGTACAATACCGTCAAAATTGTGGAGGTGTGTAAGAATCCCTCAACTTCAGGCATACTCTGAAAAGTGCAATTTGCAACTGAAAACAGGCAATTTTTATGTTTGACCAGTATTGTAAGTATCACCCTCACCATTGAAACACTCGTTGTTTTCCCTTTTTCTATTTCCGTTTTATTCTGCAATTTTGTTTCTTGCTCTCCCCCTGATTTCCTTGCTACTAAATTTTCTGCTGAATCAGATTCTGTTTTCCCTCCATAACTTTTTTTTTCGATATTCTGATATCACTAACATATAATTTTTCTGTCGACGAAACGCTATATAAACACGTTGTTTGTCGGTCTGAAAATCTAAAATGGGGGAGGAGGAGTGAGAGGAAGAGAAGACATGATAAAGAAGAGGAGGTGGAGGAGGTATCAACAATAAATCAAAACGTTTTCAGAATGGGAATGGTGTTCGAGTTTTGATTTGTGCTCGCCGAGGGCAAAAGAGCAAACATGTTGGTATAAAATGTGCGGAGCTTGAGTTCAAATGATTGGCAATGCACTGGAGAAACCTGTTGTATTGGAACTTTATGTTTTGAAGAGTTTGTAGTGTATCGGGGACCATTTATCATGATAAAAATTTCCTTGAATCTGCCGTTGTAATTTACCACGGGGCATGATGTTTGTTAGAGCAGGTTTTGCGATATCGTGGATAAACGTGAACTCTATGAGGAAGATTCTACCCCGAATTAGAACTTCAAATGAGTAGGAACTGATCGTATTAGAACCGACTGAATAAGTACTGGGCAGTTCTAGCTTACATGACTATGAAACGTATCGGAACTGCTCTGCTAAGTTTGAACGGTAAGAATGTGAGTGCAAAAAAGAACGTTCCTCATTTGGATAGGTCTGACTAGAGACAATGAATGCTCGAGGTAAATTTACTGTATTTTGCAAAATTTTCGGCATCGGCAAGATTTGAATGAAAATATAAAGTTCATTTATATGGAATCTGAACAACTCCCGAAAAATTAGTTGATACACTTTTTGAATATTTTCATCCTAGTGGTTGAGCCTTTCTTTTTTGCAGTTTATTGAACAGCATTGATAAGTACTGCTTTCTTCAACAGTCATCAACCACATTATTACATCATTTTCTCCTGATTTTTACAGGCCACTCCTATTGCTGCTCGTTTGCTCCGCCTTAACATTCAAGTTCACAACCTGATCACAATAATCCAGCCTAACACCAGCATACTCTTCCTCCTACTCTTCCACTTTGCCACTCCTCCTCCTAACTCCTTCTTTTCGTTGCCTCTCTCACTGCCCATTGCCATATTCATTGATAAGACGTCTGCCCTTCCGATAAGGCCCCCGGCTCCGCCCGATTCCGTACCACTAGGTACCATCTGGAGCCTGCTTTCTGGAGCTACTGCGACGTCATGATCTTATTAAATTGTTCCGTGTTTAGTGATCAGTAGAGAAGAGAAACAGACACACGTGTAGCAAGCGAAGAAGATTGTGCATCTTTCAGCAGTTTTTCATTCTTCTGATGTTTGACTTTTGATATTAAGGTCTTATCGGAGGAGGGACATTAAATGAAAAGAGCTGACGAAGGAACATCGGTTCTTATTGTTCTAAACATTTCTGCGGCGAAAGAATGAAATGGGGAGTAAGAGAAAAAGAATGGCAGTTTTATGGCGATAAAACCCGGGGAAAAAAGTTACAGTAAACGGAAAACATGATGGTTTTTCAATGACATTTTAATGGATTCTGTTATTGAATTGTTTCTGCTATCTGAATAGTTCATTGAATGGAAAAGGGAACCTACAAGTGTTACAGCGGGCTCATTTCAAAAGCCAAAAAAAAATACATAGAGAAAACGGTTGTATAGCATTGGTGTTTCTCGGAACTTTTTAAATTATAGTAACAATTCAATTTGGTAATTGCGATCTACTCTTGGAAAAGCAATTTGGTACCCCACTAAAGTAGTTAGTCGAGAATTAACAACACCAAAACGGAAATATCGTGAATTCTCTGATAGAGGTTTACACAGTTAGTTCCATTTTGAGGTTTATAACTCAGCTGACCATAAACTTTTCAAGAATTTGTAAACCAACAAAATGTGAAATAAAACGTTAACTTTAGTTTTTTAGCTGACAATGTTGCGGTTTTTCTATTGACAGCTAAGATAAAGCTTTTCAGTCAGAAACAAAAAGACGTGCTTCTATTACAAGATTTTTGGATTTCCGCTATTTTCAATAAAAGTTTCATCGAGCTGTGTTTTGTTAATGAAGTTCCTGGTGCGGAAGTTTTTTTTTCGTGAATTATCCAAACAGGCATGCTTTTCACTACTGCTCTCCAATTTCACCAATTACTGTGACATTAATGACATTTTGTGAAGTTGGTGATTCCCGATAAAATGGTTCCACTTTTATACAAGATCCTTTGTTACAAAACACTCCAATCTGCACGGACTCGTAGTTTAGCTAATCGCCTAATGTAGACCGAACATCGCTACCACCAAACTCAAGAGTTCCGTGCAACACCAAATATTCCCTGTATTTCATCCATTTCCGTCTAATTTTTGACCTTCCATCGATAATAGATAAATAGAAAAGACGGGAAGAAAGGAAATAGATACAGTAGTCCATTCTGTCGTTGCACATCACCTCACCCAATCATATCATCAACAA
This sequence comes from Caenorhabditis doughertyi, assembly GCA_963572265.1. NCBI lineage: Eukaryota > Metazoa > Nematoda > Chromadorea > Rhabditida > Rhabditidae > Caenorhabditis > Caenorhabditis doughertyi. The sequence goes on from OY751556.1 coordinate 27,117,166, forward strand.
CTTTTTGGTACCTGCTTGTAAACAACTTTCACTCTTTTTTTTTAAATCTCTACTGTTTTGTCATTGTGAAGAACAATTAAAAATAGTCGGTGCAGAAACTATTCAAAAACTTGTTTAATGACCGTTTGCCCATGTGCAAAATGACCTTTGCTGATAAGAAAAGAGACAAAAAACTTTGTCATGTTGCAGAAAAAGTTGTTCCAGAATATGCTATTTGGTTTTTTTTTTGAATTCGGACCACCCTTAGTTTTTTCCCTGAGGACCACGTATCCTTCTCTCTTTCCGAGTAGCAGAAGGCACAGGTCAGTGAAAGCGTGCAAAGTACAAGAGCGTTCGTTATCAGTTTCCCAAAAATTGGGTATTTAAGTTTTCTCGCCCCGCCCACTTTTTCACTGTGCTCCCCCCGTCCTTCTACTTCATTAGTTACCTACCTCTCTTTTTGTTTTTCGCTCTGCTTCTTTTTTTTTGATGATTTGGCACTTTTTACCAAAGAGTTGTTAGTGAAGAGTTGGGCTTAACTCGAGTTGGTTCACTGAGCCAAAAGTCATAAAAATTCGAAAATAACAAAAAAGTGTTTGTTTATGATGACGCTCATCAAAGTAACTACCAAAAGTAGCATCAAGTTCCCACCTTTCCATTTTTGAAGGACTCTCAAGTTTCTCTCTATTTGGTCCATTTTTTGCTCTCAAAATACTTTTATCCCAATTTACTTATTCTTCTCTTCCTATTCTCTCTATTTTCAGCAGATTTTTCATCTCTTCTTCGGAAAAGATGATTGTCGAACAACCGGGTTGTGCACCTCATCTGTTCGAGGCCTCTCAATTGGCCACTAAATCCGTTATTATCTATTCGGATAGAGCAGAAGTCAAACGGTTAGTCACCGTCGATTTACCGAAAGGAAACCAGGAAATTGTTATACAGGTTAGTCTTAAAAGTATTTATAATCAGTTTGAAAAAAAAGTTGTGAGAGAAAGAAAAAGAGAGAGTGTTAATGACCGGTGGAGTGACCGTTGCGTCAGTCAACTTGCCAACTTCCTCGTTTGACAGCTTTTTGATAATTTTGTGCGTAGCGTAATAGTATTACGGAGAAACAAAACCTCAAAGTTTTGGTTTAAAGGAACATGGACGTTCGAAAAACTTGATGCGCCTTTAAGCCAAAAATAGCGTTCGAAATTGCAAGTTACAGACTGATGGCCGCGGCCGAGAACCCGACAGCGCAGCTCTATTTTCTGGATTCTTCGCTTTTTTGTTCACATGTTCCGTTACAAATCTTCAGGTTTCTACTAGTTTTATATGTAAAATGAACGAAAAAGAGCAAAATAATATGAATAAAAAAGAGGGCCGCGCAGTCGTGCTCTCGGCCGCGGCCTACGGTTTCAAGACGAAGAACACAATCAGCATGAAAAAAAAGGCCAAAAATTGAAAAAAAAAGTGACTTCAGTCTTCTCGGTCCATCAGCTTTTGTATTTTCCTAGTACTATAAAACGTAACTTAAGAAAAACTATTGAAAAGACATCACTTAAACCCTATAAATAACCCTAAACTTGTGTTCATCACAAAAAAGTAATCTTTATATTAATTCAAATTTCCGTTATCTAAATACTTGAACGTTCACTGATTAAGTGATGGTGCATCTGGACTCTAAAGTTGTTTTCTACATCATTTCTCCGAATCATCTAGAAAACTTTGATGGTGTTTGATACCTTAGGAGAAAAGTTCATGTAAACAAGCTTATCACCTTTTTTTGTTCAGAAAAGTTTTTGAATGATTTTGAATGATCGTGCGTTAGAGCATGGCCGAATTTTGACCGAATTTCAAGAAAAATATAGAAACTGAAACTTACAAATTGATAAGCATTCATAGTTATCCAACATCTTTTCAATTTATCATCAGAATTGTTGTTTAACATATGAACTTTTGAATCATTAATCCTCTCTCTAAAAAACTTCTTTCAAATTCAAATACTCTTAAGTAAAAGGTTTTCCCTTTACTCTTTCTCTGAATGTTTCTTATCAACTTTGACCGTTAATAATGCATCATCACCCTCTCATCGCCTCCAATTTGACATCAGTACTCTCTCTTCTCCGCTTATCAGTGACATTGATTTCTCCGAAAAACTGCACACGATCGGAGCAGTTTTCGGAGAAATTCTTGCTTGTTTTTGAGTTGAGAAATCGGATTGTCAGGTCGGGGTGGAGAAGAAGAATAAGAAGGAAAAGTATAGAGAGTGGTGTGATTCAAGAAGAAAAGTTGATAAAAGTCTTGAAAGAACTTTGCACATGGGGAGAAGAGAGAGAGAGAGAGAGAATAGCTGGCGTCATTCCTGAACTTTTAGAAAAATTGATAGCCTGGAATATAGGAATCTTTTAAAAATTTTAAGCCTTATTCTTGACCTCGAGTCCTTGGTTAAGAATCCAGCTTCAGATCATTGAAGGAAATCAGATCTTTATAGGCCCTTCAGAATCCAGTTTCAAACCCTTAGAGTTAGATCCTCAAGCCCAGATTTCAAATCCTTCAAGATCTAGTTTCAATCATTTTTCTGGCTGAAATGAAACTAAATTTCAAGTACAAAAAGTTCCAATTTTTGGGTGTAGTCAATCTCTGCTCAATCAGTATCTTATCAATATGACTGCTCCAAAAAAGAAGTTGGGGACAACTTTCTAACTTTACGATTTTTTGAACGACATGTAGAAGGGATTTTATTGAAAACCACTTTGACTACTCATCATTAACCACCTGAAAAAACAATATCGAATGATACCACTAAATCCAAAGCTCAAGAACTTTCATTTTTTGCCCTTCTTTTCCAGAACTTTCCTTACTAAATTCCGTGATCTTTTTCGTTGAAATGGGTTATCAGCGAACTTTGAAAAGTTTTTTTCCCAATCTTCCAGTTTTATCGCGTTGAAACCAAATTGTTTGTCTCATTTCCACTATCTCTTTTTTCCCAATTTCTGCAACCCCCGCAGTAATTCCAAAGAGAGGCAAGAGAGCACAATTGAACGTTTAAGGGTTTCGAAAAGTGATGAAATAATGGGAATACATCATCTGAATAAAAAAGTTTCAGAATGTGTCAGCAGTCATCGAAAGGCAATCAGTACGTGTGGATGGTCGGGGTGTCTTGATTCAAGAGGTTCAATATCAGGAAGTACCAATGGATATGACACATGAAACTGATAAGATTTTGGAAATTGAACGACAGAAAATCGAAGTGGAGAATGAAAGATATGCGATTGAAGATGAATGTTGTTCAATTAGAAAAAGGATTGATGTGTTAGATGGAGTCGCAGCGCAGGTACTGTTTATTTTTCAATACTAGGAAGTGGTCAGAACTAAATTTGAGGTTTGGGAAAAGTTTCATGTCTTTTGAAAGCTGGATGTACGCTGATTACGAATCTAAAATCTATTTTTGATACGAACCATACAAAAAGAAGATGTGACCTCAGTTGTGAACGGTTTTATTCAAAATCATTCATTCAGAGCGGTTATGAAGCATGATCCGGTGGTAGTTGAAGATATTCTAATCTGAATGTTAAGTCAACTTTAAGGCCGTATTATCACAAAACTGTGCTTCAGAACCGCTCTAAAACAATAATTCTGACCAAAATTGGACTCAATGAACGACACATATTTCCAGTCTGAAAAGTTGGGAGCTTTGGCTTTATGTATCAGCTTTTTAGTAACCTATAACACGTCCTGAAAGCTGGTCATAGGATAGAATCTGACCTGTTTTTTTGGTTAGATTAAGTGTCAATGTTCTCCAACCCGATTTCCTAAAATTTCAGATTTCCTCTGGGCCTGCCCCATTTTCCACTCAAGGATCCTCTCAACTATCTGACACAGGAAGCCACCATCAATTGACACGTCGACACACTGTAACTGGACAAGAACCAAACCCATTATCGGTTAGCACTAGTTCAATGTCGAATGGATTCTTTTTCAATCACGAATCACTGGATAATCTTGCAAAGTTTTTGAGTTATTATGGTAAGATTTCTGGAAATGTGTCTATATGATCTTTGAATTTTCAGGAGATGCAGTGCGGGACATGAAAAAAGAGTTGCGAAAACGCCAAAGAGAGACTGAACAACTTTCTGAGAAAATTGATCAATTGGACAGACAACTGGATCAATTGAGATGTTTGGCAGAGTATGATTCGATTAAGAGGTACATAATTAGTTTTTCAAAATGATTTATTTTTATACAAACTGGGAAATAATAACCCGAGAAGAGCAAGAGGCAATAAGTTAATTTGAAAACCCTTCGAGAGTAATCTAGTATCCTGGAGCAGTTCTTGGTGGTGGACAGTGATCGCAAGATCCTTTTGGTCCATCCTCTCCTGGCTTTCCTGGCTCTCCATCCTCTCCATCTTTTCCTGGTTCTCCGTCCTTTCCATTTTGTCCAGCCTCTCCTTGTGGTCCTTGTCTTCCTGGTTGTCCTGGACGTCCATCTTGTCCAGCTTCTCCCTTTGGTCCTTGCTCTCCTGGCTCTCCTGGCTCTCCGACTGGGGAAGCAACAGTTCTTTGAACTCCTGGTGCTCCTGGTGCTCCGATCTCTCCTGGCTCTCCATCGGATCCTGGTTGTCCAGCTGGCCCTGGAGCTCCCTTGTTTCCTGGACGTCCGGCTGGTCCTGGCTCTCCTGGTGCTCCGGCTTCTCCGTCTGGTCCCTTTGGTCCTGGTGGTCCTGGTGGTCCAACTGGAGATGGCTCACACTCGAAGCAGAAGTCATCGGCGGTTGGGATTTGTTGAGCATCAGCATCCTTTCCGTTGACTCCTGGCTTTCCGGCCTTTCCATCGGCTCCTGGAGCTCCATCATCTCCTGGGGCTCCAACTGGTCCAGCGGTTCCGGTTCCACAAGAGCAGCACTTATCATTGGTAGAACGTTTCTGACGAAGAGTAGCCACAGCGGAATCTCTGTAGGCGGCCAAGCGAGTGTATTCTCCACGAAGAGAATCGGTACGAGATTTGCAGAAAGTGAGGTCATCTTGAAGTCCAGATTGAATGTTTTGAAGATAGAGACAGAGCATTGGAACAGCCATTACCACAGTGAGGGTGGCGACAGTGGAAGCGGCGATTCCGAAGAATGCGAACTTCTTGACTGACTGACGGTCCTCTTCCATGGTTTTAGGTTTAGGTTCTGGAAATCTTTAGAATAGTTTTTCTGTAGGAATTGGGGTGATAATTCAAAAAGTTTCTAGGAATTTGAAGAATGAATTTGAGTACACAATATGAGAAAATAGAAGTTTTAGATGATCATTTTTTAATAGTTGTAAATCAGTCAGAAACCTTATTTAGTCTACGCCCAAAATCCACAGTTTTATAACCAGTTCTCCAATTCTCTACGCTTCCAATAAATCAAACTATTCAAAAATCAGGAAAAAAGTTGAAAATCCATTAAAATCCCAAAAAACTCGAAATAAAAGGTGATGATGAAAAGAGGCATGATTGTCTCCACCAGATAACCACCATCTCTTTTATATCATTGAAAAGCGGCGTACTTGCTAAGCGATGCGCAATCCTACTCAAAAAAAAGAGCCCCTCCTTTAGTTCCACCTCTCCGAAGAAGTCAGACTTCATCCCAGTACAAAAAAACCATCGCGCGGAACCGGTTTCTCTTTTCCTCTTTCCTCTCTTCAGAAGGCATGAGAGGACAGAGATGATGAGAGGAGAGTACCTAGTAGAAAAAAGTTGATATGAAGTGATATGTATGTGATAGGCCTGTTCTCTTGTCTTTTTCACATTATCATTATCATTAAATGAGGATTCCACATTCTGAAATGCTTTTTTTTTAACCAGGTGAAAGGAAATACTTCCTCGGTGGCTTAAAGGGTGTGTTTGTATGTTTAGTGAGATGGGGATCAGAAAATAATTACACTCGGAAAGGCATTCTGATTTTTGATGAATTACCGTCTTGGAGGGGCTAAGATATTGAGAGATTGTGTAAAAAATGGTATTTTGTCTGTTTAGAAGCGAGAAAAATACCGTTGAACGTTTATTATGCCGACTCCTCTAATATGCCGGCATTGAGACTTTTGCTCCCGAAAAAAAAATACCAACTTTCTCTTATAGACCAGCACCTCTAATAGAGTGACAGCATTTAGAACTCGCAGTTGTTTCATTGATAGCAAAACAAAAAACTTTGAAGGATTGATTTTTGATTTTTTAGGAATTTTCTAAACAAAAAAAGCGGCATGCAGCTGTAATAAAGTTTTTACGGAATGTTTTTCCAGAAACATCAGCATTGTGGTGGAAATGGAAGAAGCCGGGAAAGTAGAGCTCTACATCACCTACCAAGTCTATTGTGCTGCCTGGAAACCATGTTATGACATCAGAGCAAGTTCAGCAGAAGAAGAGGAGGACACTCAAAATGGAAGTTCAGTTCAACTTTGTTATTATGGCCTGGTGGAGCAGAACACAGGAGATGATTGGAAGGATTGTGATATTGTTTTGTCTACATGCTCAGCTAGTCTCGGAGGATCTCCCCCACCACTTTCCACTTTATCTGCCTCTCTTCACAGTTCCAGACCCACTAGAAGACATCATGCTTCATCAGCTGCCAGAAGAAAGGGACCACTTTCGGTACCTTCCGAAGAAGACATGGGATTCGGATCTTTTGATTATAATGAGATTGTCGATGCAGCTGCATATCATAGATGGCACAATGGACAACATAGTAGAAGCAGTGAAGAGAATAGTGTTAGTACTCAAGCCATCGAGAACACTGTCTCAACGTGTTTCTCAATTCCACGTGCTGTCACTATTCTGAGCAATGCAGTGGAGCATAAATTATTGATTTCGAAAGTGAGTTTGGAAAAACTGATCAGGAAAAATAAGAAATGGATTTTTAGAATGAATTATCCTGTGCATTCTCTCATGAGACTGTCCCATCTCGATCAACCAGTGCGTACTTATCAGCACTCATTACAAATACTTCTCAACTTCCACTTTTGCCGGGAGCAGTTGCTGTTTATGTTAATAACTGTTTTGTCACAAAGGTAAGTGAAAAGTTGTTTTGAGTCCTGTAACATGCAATACTATTAGAGAGCTGTAGAATTGCTAAACCAGTTTGTAGACAACTTTGTTATTATTTATACCTTTTCAGTTTTCCAGAAACACTTTCTTAAAACTTTGTCACAAAAAACAAGTTTTGGGCAGTTTTGTTCAAGCTTTACTTTGAAAATTGTTTTTTGCAAGGGCAACTCTATTACGGGGGCAACAATATTACAGTTTTAAGGTATGTATTTTTCAGACCCACCTCCGCCTAGTATCCCCTGGAGAGGAATTCCGATGTAATATGGGCGTGGATCCATCTGTCAAAGTAGAGTACAAAACTCCAACAAGAACTTTTGATCAGGTACCCTACATCTTTTTAAAACTTTCCATAAAGCTTTTTCAGGTGGGGTTCATGTCAAAGAGCACTCTGATGACCCACGAACAATTGATCAGTGTTCGCAGTGCGAAAGTTCGTCAAAGTGTGAAAATCACAGTGAAGGAACAGATCCCGAAGAGTCATGATGATAAGATAAAGGTGATTATTTTACTTTGGATGCTTTGGAATAGGTTAGACTTGTTGGGAAATACATATCAGAACAAAAACTTGAAAAACAGAATAAAAAGGCGAAGATCTTCCTGCCACCCCCACCCAATCCCAACTACCACACTTCGTTCCGGTTTTGGAAAACGTTTTAGACGCATCGGTAACTAAATTTCATTGTTTAGAATAGCCCCATTCATATAAAAATCCATTAGAAATAAAACGCCAACTTTATTCCATTTCAGGTTTCCGTGGTATCTCCGGAAGTCAAGAGCTCATCCTCATCCAAAAATGCATCACCTCCAGATGCCCGTCTCAACAAAGATCATAATCTTGAATGGTGCGTCGTCTTGGCACCTGGCCAACATCGACTTCTTCCCGTTCGATACACAATCGAACATCCGGCATCTGAATCTTTAACTTACAAGTTTACATAATTTTATGTGATTGGTGGTCTTCATTATTTGTGTATCTGTACTTCTCTAACTTATCAATTTGTATCAAATTATCATTCTTCTGGTTTTAGTTCTTTCAATTTCTTTTGCGAGATGATTCTATAATAAAGTTCATTGGAACAAGATTTCTGGATTTACCGTGAATTTGTATTAGTATTGCGTTTTTTTTAACAGAACGGCCTATGTAATACAATTGCTCAGGCCAGGCTCGTAATTCCCAGCAAAAGGCTTGGACAAAACTTGAATAAAAACTCATTTTACGAAAATTTTCTACACGAAAAGTTAGAAAACTGAGTTTATGGCCATGTATTTATCACTTGTATGTGGTGTAAATTTTGGGATTTATGAAGAATTTGTATAAAAATTGGCTGAAGGTTACAGTTGTCCCTCTAATAGTATTGCCTCCAAGCAACGGCTTCAAAAATAGGGTTAAATGCAATATTAATACAGGTTAATCGTTTTTGGAGCTCTGGGATCAGAACCATGAGTTCGGTCAAAAATGGGCGTAAAGGATACTGGGTAAGTCCGCATGTAACATTATCAATTGAAGCAAATGACATCTCAAAATGCTCAACTAAAAAAAATGGCATAAAAACGGGCGTGTTGCACTAGTTGACCCCTTTATCGGGCCACAAATTCTAACCGAGATATACTTATGTACACAATCCAATAAATGTTCAGAACGACTAGTCTATTACTAAAATCGATATAGTCTTTGCACAGACATTCGAATCAATATTTTCTATCTTTTGCACACAATTCCAGCGTACTCTGTGCGTTACGCACAGCGTCGTCATTACTCAGCATAGTCCATACTCGTTCGTCCACACAGTTCGTCTTTTATCTTGTCCCCCTTTCCCATTTCATTCTGTTTTGTGTGTCTTTTTGCCTGCTGTGAGTCAGAGGGCATTGCATTTTCGAAACATTTCGTATTTTGCAATATCTCTTTTCAACTGTTTAGTTGTGCTATTCAGGGAAAACTCATTGAATTCTGTTCTCCTTTGCCCCCTGTAAAATCAATAATTTCTTTTTTCACGAGAGATATTTTCCTCTTTATTCATCTTTTTTTGAATTTCCAAACTTCCGTTCAATCAGTTTTTTCTCAAAATCCTAATAATTCCAGAATGCCAAAATACTACTGTGACTACTGTGACACTTTCCTCACCCACGACTCGATGAAAGGGCGTAAAACTCATAATGAAGGAAGAAGACACAAGGATAATGTCAGAGGCTTTTATCAGAAATGGCTCGAGAATCAAGCCCAGCGAATGGTTGACAACACTGCTAGAGCCTTTACGGCTAATAGAGTGAGTTTGGTTAATCGACAACTTTAAATTGAAAAAAATTGGTCAATTTTCAGATGCACGGAGCGATTCCGCGTACCACAATGGGGATGGGAGCCGCGCCACCAATGATGAATGGGGGACCACCGGGAATGATGCCACCACCACCACAAATGTTCCAAGGACCACCAATGGGATTTCCAGCTCCTGGAATGGTAAGCTTTTTTGCGCTTTTTTTATTAGGACTGGCTGAAAAAAACAATCAAAACGAATAGTAAGCCCAATACAAAATAAAAATGTGAATAATTTCAGGTTCCACCAGGATTCTTCCCAGGACCTCCAATGGGAGCACCGCCTATGTTATTGCCAGGAACCCCACCACTATCATCCGCCGGAGGACCAATCATGCAACAACATCAGCCAAAACGATTCAATCCTTATTAATTTTTAAATAATATTTTTTTTTCTTCTAATAACATTTCTAAGTAATAGTATAGGATGTTATCTGCTTTAAATGACTGTCATTGTAAAATAAATCTTCCATTCTTCAATTTCCACACAATTTTTAACACAAAATTCGATTTATTAGATGGTTCGAATATAAATTATCAGGCGTTTTGTTTGGGTGAGTGTTTTGTTCTTGAAATTACCACACACCGACCGACAAACACATTCAGAAGACAGAAGTAAGTCCACACCAAAAAAAGAAGATAGAAAGAAGAAAAAGAAAATCGGCCCACGAATATAAATATTGGAGTATTTTCAACACTAGGATTGTTTTTTTGTTAAATTCACAAAAAGGCGTTCATCATTTCACAACGAAATAAAAGAAAAGAGCGAGAGGGAGGGGGAGGGGTTAACAGAAGGGTTTGATTTCAGAGTGATGACAATGAATTTGGCTCAAGAAGAAACTTGAGAGAGATGGTACCCAAATAAGAGTTTAATAAAGAGTTGCTCATGTTAGTTGCTTTTGTTTTTGGAAGGGAAGAGGAATGAAGATAAAGATTGGGAAGAAAATGAGAGAGAATGGATTAGAAAATTATTTTCCAAATCGAATGTATTGGCTCTTTCTCTTCTCAGTAATCTGTGGCTCCATTCCGACGGATCTTCCGAAACGGACGAACGCAGACTTGCGCTTTTCCATTTCCTGAAATTTGGTTATGATAAGGTTATTACTAGATCTGGTTTTTATTTAAAAAACCTCAGAGCTGATTCGAATATATCAGTTTTTTGAAAGTTTGTTTGTTTTCAAGTTCTGCGTTTCCAAAATCAATGATACAGATGATACCGCTAATAATGTTAGCGCTAGGTCTGATTATCACTAAAAAGAGCTCAAAGCTAATTCGAATATCCTGTTTTTCGATTTAAAAAAAGACCCTTTAATCCACTCACCATTCCCTCCTCTTCAGGAACAGATCTCTTTCCGAAACGGACGAAAGCGCTCTTTCTCTTCTGGACCTCTTGGGCTCCAGATTGTTGTTGACCTCCGACATTGATTCCTGAAATTGAAGAGTTTTAGAAAATAATCAGTCTAGGGCTGGCCGCGGATAGTGCCGGAGGCTCAAAAGTTTTACTAGGGTCTGTCAGGTATCACACCCCAAAAATAGATCATGGCCAACTCGACTTGATTTTATCTTCCCCTTGATCCCCACAGTTCAACTCACCATCTTGCAGAAGGTACTGCAATTCAACCAAGCTTCCAGTCAACTCCTCCTTGAGCCGACACATGTGAAGAGTTGGAAACTTTTCACAGAACTTCTCCGATTGAATCTCCTCCATTGATGCTCCATTGGAGCTGGTAAACAAAAGGCAACAGGTAAGGAACACGAGTTTGGAGAGCATCTGGAAGATGTGATAAGGTGCAAAATGCTTTTCGGAAAGAAGACATGAAGAAATTATATGAATCAAGAAAAAATGAAATAATGTCTGAATGAAAAAAACTGCTCATCATATCTGGCTTTTATAGCACCTTCTCCGATAGGCTAATGCATTTCCGATGTCTAATTTCCGATCCAAGAGATTCTCACATCATTCATGAGGGATTCATTTCCTGATCGATTAGATGAGAGAGTGTGTCAAAGTGAGAGAATTGGAGAAATTGGTTACAGTATCCAAATGATCACGCCTCGTCGAAAACGTGAGATTTTTTGGAAGGAAGAACACAAAAATATCTGAAGAAGCACAAACTCCGCCCCTTTTTGCTCGCTCTGGATAAGAAGGTGTGACTGATGGGAGAATTGCTCAGAAATATTGATATTTCGAACTTCAAGACACTCTAAAGTCTGTTTTTGCTTGTTTTTTGAAAAGGAAATGTTCTTTGACTTTCCGAAAAAAAATTTCAAGCAAAAAGAAAAGACATCTTCTAATTGAAGGGCACATTCAGTGAAAGAAAATCATTTTGGGGGAGTTTTAAATAAAATGATCTGTCCTTAGATTCTACGGTGGCTCATCGTTCGAATTCCGACCAGAGCTAAGTTTTGCAAGCGACAGGTCAGAACAATAAACGTGGTTTATCTTTCGAAATAATCGAAACAAAATCGAAATAAGAAATGCTCTTCTGCAAACTCAGTCCTTATATAAAAAAGAAAGCTGACTCCACCCCATTATTTCGGGAAAACTCCGCGAAGCTCCGAAAATTCACGTTTCCCTCCGTTCGAAGAAACTATTCGGAGAATCTTCAATCCCTCTGAGTGATGGATTAGAAGACGTTCGATTGCAAATAAAAGCATCGGGAGAATGGAATGACGTGAATCTATTTGTACTTTTCGGAGCACAAAACACACCTTTCCGGCAATTGAGAAAAAGAGTTCAGGTACTGGATGATCAGGGTCCGAGGACACTTTGGAAGATACCCAAAAAAAATAAGCTTCAGACACTTCTAGAAGTTGAGTTCGGCCTCTGGACCTACTAGAATGAAAGTTCTGAACTCTTTAAGTAAAAACCCGATCCAATTTCCTTCTTGTCTCCGCCCACTTTTCAAAAAAACTTTTTTTCCTATGGAATTTCCGAAGAAAAGTTCGGAAAGAAATTTTGATGAAGGAGCCTCGTTCATCCATCAATCGAGGTCTTGTGCCGATTCAGAAGCAGAAGTGCCACCTGATTTATTGACCAATCTTTTTTTTTCCCAACTTCGGAGCCCCTCACATAAAATGACGGGAAATTGGAATCGGATGCGTCGCATTTGCTCCTGGGGTTTTCTTTTCTTTTTGAGAAAAAGAGAGGTATTTTTTTCACGGAAAAGAAATTTTCGTGAAGCTTTGAGCACAAGAGAAAATAATCGAGAATGTCCTATAAAATAAAAATTGGAAAACTGAATATTCGGAAAGCGAACTGTGAACTGATTTTCAGTAGAAACTAAAATAAACAATTCATTCAACCAAAGATCCAAAACCTTTCCAGTCTATAGATGTAGTTAGTAATGGTGCCAGGTTGACCTGCGACGCCATCCCATCGTATAAAGTTACAAATATTTTGTATCCCAGAATACTCTTTGACTTGGCTTTGCTTCCCCCTTCTACTTGTTCTGAGTTAAACCCGAAAAAACCCAGTTGGTTCAAAAAAGATAATGAATTAGAATACCGCAAAATCTAAATTTAAAGGGTGCTTGTAGTAGAAGGTCACCTGCAGGGTATTGTAAAAAATTTAAAAGTCAGTCTCTAATAGAACTCTCCTATACTAGGAAAATGCGTTTTTCAATGCTTACTTTGTTTTATTTTGAACCGGCGTGGCTGCGCGCCTTCGGCGCAGTTTTTGGAAATGAAACTAAGTTTTCAAAAAAAGTTTTGTCTGAAAGAGAAGTTCACGGGCATCTTTAGAATGTACCAATTTTCACGCTGCGAACATCGTGACAGACGAACGGACATAGTCACCGGTGATTCGTATATATAAGAATGATGGTGGTTAACCCCTCTAATTGAATGGCACCTTTCGTAGAAGACCATATCCCTCCTATTTCAGATTTTACTGGAAATACGGAAAACCTGCAAAATATTCATAGCTTCGAATGTCAAAGCTCGATGATTCCAAACGGTGAAAAACTGCAAAATGAGTCGTAACATGTTGAAACACATTTGAAAATGAAACCACACCCATTCTAGAAAAATTACAAAGAACTAGGATGTTTTGGTTCCTCTATTTTCGATGAAAGAAAAACTTAAATTCCAATCAATCAGAAAACTGCACACAAACATGCACACTAAAAACCACAAGCATGAAATTGTAAAATTTCGTAAAGGAAGTAAAGGAAATATGATAACAGATCAAGAAGTCAAAGAAATTTCGTTCCTGATTTTTTTAAAACCATGTTTCCAGACAGACAATTATATAATAAGTGAGAAAATCCCACGATTTTGAGATTGAATTCGTCAGGTCTGCCCTTTCTAAAATGAAGTTCTTAGAGAAGATTGAAGAACAATTCCGCCTCTTGGAAGCTGGACAAACAGTTTCCGCTTTTTTTCAGTAAAAAAAGAAGAAGATTGAGCTCCACTTAACAAAAAGAAATGCACCTGAAAAATGGTATCTCAATTTTCCGGGTACTGATTTATTGAACAATTTTCTCTATCGAAGCACTAAAACGACGTGAAATTGGAATCGGATGTGTCCCGCTTACTCCCGACTGTCGTCATTTGAAGGTATTTATTGTACTGGAATAAAGTTTTGAAAAGGATATGAGGGATTTTGGAAAACACTGGTGGCAGGGAGATTTTCAGGACCAGATAAGTCCTGCAGGTCTTACGGAATAATATTGAAGTGGTTGATCCAATTGAAATATCCAATCCCATCGAATTATCGTACAATGAAGCGCGTACGATCACGTAGGTCTTTTCAAGAACTCTTTGTGGGTTTCCCAGAAAAAAAAGTGTAAGTAAGAATTACTAAAAAACATTCTGAAAAGAAAGGTTCTGTAAACAAATTCTGATTGTATTCCTGAGACGTGCATTTGTTCACAAAAAAATTTTCATTCAAATTGGATAATTTTGAATATAATTAGTTCGAAAGTGCCCTCAATTTTGTTCGCTATTGTATATCACAATTTGTTCGAACTGTTTCCCCAATTCACAATTCTACACAAGATTTCTCTACATTCTCTAGCTTTTGTTTCACAAATTGTGCATCATGATGCTATTTTTATCTTGTGTCAAGTGGTTTTTGAAGAATCCTTGATCATCTGAAACCTTTTTCTATTTCCTTGTTGCTCTCCGTTATTTAAGGCGACCGAATATTTGGATTTTGGAAAGAAAAGTTCGGCTATTTTTCGAATATCCAGTTTTGTTCTTTGAAAATGAAACAAAAATTTTGAAATTCATACCCGAAAGTTTTGAAACCAGACTATCAAATTACAACTTTTTGGGTTAGTTTCCGGTTTTGTTTTATTCTGATGTCATCTCTTGCTCATTTCAAGTTGGTATTATAAAATCCAAATAACCGTGGAACCTGTATTAGTAGTGCTCCTCTTCCAGAACAGCCTTCGAATAAATTTTGCCTTCAAATCATATCTTTGAAAAACACAATAACCCCTTCAATAGAGTTGCCCCCTTTGAAAAACACAAATTTTTACGAACAATTGAAATCAAGCTGCCCAAAATTTATTTTACTGACACAAAATTCTGGAAAGAAAAAGAAAAATGAAGTTGCCAAAAAGTCTTGTGGTCTTGCATGCAATATTAATACAGGTAATATGTTTTTCCAATGTTTTTGTGCCACAAACTTTAGACTACTAGTATGCATTTTGTTCTTTTGATCCTATCTATCATTTTCTCTCATCTTTTTTCTTTAATTGAAAATTGAAAGAAGCGACCATAAAACAAATGTTTCGTACTTTCTAACTCTGTTCATTTCTCTCTGGTCCCCCCATTTTCCTATCCTTTATTCCGCCCCGATTTCTCTGAATCTCTTTTCCCTATCACATGCACTTTCCATACCAAAAGAAATAGTGTAGACCTGTGGAGAGACGCAGACAGTCTCTGGGACACACAGCTGTCCCTTCAGGGCCACTTTCGTATTGAAAAGGACCTCCTGCAAGTTTCCGTTTTGTGACTTTTTTCCTATTGACACCTTCTTTTTTCCTTTTGTTGAGAACATAAAAAGCCGGCTCAAAATCTAAAGATAAAAAAGAAAACAAAGTTTTCTTTCCGTAGGTTTAAATATGTGTACAAGTGTTTTCCCACAGATATTTTCATATTTTCCTCAGAAATTTTTGGTATTTTGTATTGAAAAAAAATATAGTCACAACCAAGAAATTTCGAAATAAGAAAGCCCATTCTCCATTTTATGACCTAGCAACCTTGCAATTTTAAAAAGGGGGCAACGAGGGATCTCTCCATAAAACATGCTTCTTTCTCACAGAATTTTTCCAATTCTATTTTTTGTTTTCTTCATTCTTTCTTCTTTTTCGATTTAATCCATTCATTCTGAAGCCAGGATTACTGTGTAAGGAGTGGGGTTTATGGGCTCAAAGTGGCACTTAGGAAGATGGGATGAGGAGAAAACTTTAGGAGGGAAAAGTTGTTAGAATGGTCAGAGAATTAGCTTGGAGTCAAAGAATAATTGAAATTTATGATGAGAGAGTTTCCGGTTGCTTATAAATTATGGCGGAAATTGGGGTAAGTTATCTATTTTGAAAAAAAATTTCAAAGCCACGAATTAAAGTTAATTGTTCCTTAACCCAGCGTGTTTTTTGTGATAGTGTTACGAATATTCATCGTGAATTTGCTGAAAAATATTTTTGGTTGTTCGAAATCACTTTTGAAAAAAGTTTCAATTTTGGTCTCATGGCCTAGAATCCGACAAGTTGCCGTTCATGGGATCATTCATTCACTTGAATTTATTGAAAATGTATCATTCGCTTGATTTTTCCATTTCTTCACAAGTTTCTCTTAACAAAGTTCCAAATCTGGAATGTGCTTGCTTATTAGTTGTCAAATCGGGTTCTAGGTCAGCTGTTTCTCGGTCTTCAAACTGTAAATCAAAAACAATTTTAGTAAAAAACATACGTGATTTCAGTGGAATATTTTCTTTAGCTTTCACAGACTCCGTTATTTGTTTCTTCTTTTTTTGTTCCCTCCAACCTTATCCATCTTCTAACAAACTTTTTTCTATTCTTTGGGGAATTAAGACCACCCCACCTTCCAAAGCTTTTCTTTTCGTAATGTTTTATTGGAATTTCGAAATTTTGAAAAATACATCACACGATTCTTCCATATTCTCCCATGACACATATTCTTTTCTTTCATTGAAAAAACCGTTTCCATCGGTTTCCACTCAAAGAGTTCAAAGACCCCTCTCTCTATTCATTGGTTTCATTGTTGTTTACAACTGAAAGGATTCGTTGAAAAAAAAGAGAGGGAAAAAAGCTTGAGAGAAAGTGGAGAAATTTGTTTTTCAAAGATGCAATACATATTTTTTGAGGGTTGAACAAGAGGAGAAAAGGAACTTCTCTTTTGCCCCAGATTTTTTTCTCGTTGAGTCTCCTTTATCGCATTTTGAGAATCTAGATTTGAACATACTCGTTTTACGAAAAATGTTTTCGATTCGAAAAGTTTTTGTTCGGAACAAAGTTTCCCAAATATATAAACCTGTAAAATTTGAGAGTTTTACGGACCAGTCCAGGCTTTTCATGCGGTCCGACTTCGGGTTCGGAGGTCACTGTATTTCAGCTTTTTTTTCAATATTTGGGTACATATTTTTGGCAGAAATCATTTCAAATTAGTACATAATTTTTGTGCAAAAAAAGATTCATGTGGGTCGCCAGAATCCTGTACAATTGTATGTGTTTCCTAAGAATACGTTTGGTTATTTGCAGAAAAAAAACAGTGAAAATTCAACAAACATGATTTCACAAATTTGCTCTAAAACCCAAGTTTTCGAGCTTAGGAAAACTCGGATTCAGACAAAATTGGGTTCCACTGATAAGAGTTTCATGCCAAAATATAATAATTCTTCCTTTTTTCTTGCTATTTTCACCGAACGAAGAACGTATTTGAGATGCAAGAGACATGTCGATCATCATCTTTTTTCTTCCCGGTCATCAACTATTCATATTTCCACACCATTGAGTTTATCTCCATCATATTTTTTTTCGGGAGATGGGGGGCCTTTTTTAGTCTTTTATAGAAGTGTCTTTTTTTCGTGAAGAATAGATGTTCAAATGGCTCTTGAATGTACTTAGAAGAGCATTTTCCTGAGTAAAAAAGCTAGTTGGCACAGCCTTTTTATTAGAGGGGTTCTGCTGGTTCTGACTTTCTGACTTGCCCCTCATTAATCCGCTTTTTCAAGTCTTTTTTTTTTCTAATCCATGAATTCTTTTTTTGCCTGATCATTGGAGTCTAACAACAGCCCTCCAAACATGAAATTATGCACATAATGTAGAAATCTCTTCTTTTTTTGTTTTCTCATCATCAAAGAAAAAATCAGATCAACTTTCAAAAGAAGGGCGCTCCCTCCCTGTTTGTTTTCCTACTCAATTTCATTCGTCTCTTCTTTGTCTCTATTTATCTTTTCCTCAAATCAATGTCAACTTTTGATAGACAAGTCAAAAAGTACATAATACCTTACCCATGTTCTTCTTATTTCTCTTCAATTCTCTACATTCAATTTCATACTTCTGCTGCTGTCCAGCTGCAGAAGAAAGACAAACAAGCTTCTCGTTTTCTCTCGTGTACCCTCCTGTATTCGTGTACTCTCTCGAAGGTCTTCAGTGTCTATGACCTCTCCAAACATTTATCTCTCTTTTTGCTTCTTTTTATTTATCAGTGCCTTTCGTCTTCTTCTTTTTTTTTTTTGAAAAAGTCTTCTTTTTGTCTAGGTACAATGGGTTCTCAACTTTTATTATTTTGATAAGTGCTTGTCAGAAGTTATGTATTTTTTAATGAATACCTTTGAGTATACCAATTAAATACATTCTTGTCTGATTTTTAGAATTGAATAACTTTTGTGAAACTTTTTCAAAACCTTTGAAAAACAGAAAAGCCATCACGCTCATTCAAGAAAATTGTAGACCTAAAATAATGTTTGTTTTTGTCTTAAATTTTTTGATCAAAAACATTTTCCAAATTTCTTTCACCGGAGACATCAAATTTCGGTCTTGTTCTCACATCTTCGGATTTGCATAACTGCAAATACCGTGCTTTTTCTACCAAAATTTTCACAACCCAAGTACTCTTTACCTAACTTTTCATCAAAATTTTTAGAGAAGAATTCTGGAAAAAGCCTTTATTCCAAGTCATTATTTCCTCATGAATTTTTTTACTGAATCCGAGTTTTCTTGTTTAAATCAACGTTTTTTTTTTCAATAATGAACTTTTCATTAAAGAAAACTTTCAAAAACCTCTTTAAAAAAAGCCCAAGTCGGCGATTCTAGACAGTAGACTTCAAACTGCAATACTTTGCAATACAAAACTTTTTGATTTGGATCCGAGCTTATGTGGAAGATATTTTTTAACTGTATTTTTCTGAGTTCAAGTTGGAACAAACCAGTTATTTTGCAGTTCTCTCTTATTTTCATGCTGACCTATCTGAAAAAAAAATCGACTTTTTCTATTAGAATCTCAGAACTGTTTCAATCCCATTAGAGTTCGAACAGCACAATCAATTTACATTCCATAAGTTAAAAGAGATTTAAATTTCTAATTCTTATTCATATTTTCCCTTATCTATCTTGTTCATCGAGACCTCCAACCAAATAGTTCAAACCGCAACATAATCATTTTTCTTCCTAATTCTTCTTCCTCCTCTATCTCTTTTTCCATCTGTCTTCTACTTTTTTTCTGCTAACTAACCTGACCATTGACCATTCCCTTATTCTTCCCTATCGTTTCAATGTCAATTCTCATTTTCATCTTTTCAATCCTGCGTCTATTCATAAGAAATACGTCTAACCTTCAATATTCCGAAGGTTGTACGTTCAGTAATTTGATACGCATTCTTCCAACACTTTCCGCACTTTTTTTCTCTTTTTTTTGTCTTTTTCATGAGTGATCATTACTCCAAGAGAGAGTAGAAAACAAATCTTGAAATATTAAAAATAGAAGGCTTGAATCCGGAAATCCGGTATTATATTAGCATTTGAATTAAAAACAAGGTGTTGATCCAACTGTTTTTTGAAACTTGAGAAAAGGTTTACGACAGGGTTGTCGCCTTTTCTGATTCAAACATGTGCAAGAATTTTCTCACAAATCTAATTGCTTTTTGCTCGCTCACAAAGGTGCGGTTCATGATTAGTTTACACAGGTTGAGCACCGAAATATTCAAACTGACCGGTCAGTCTTTTCAACTTCCTTGTTTGACCAACTCAAAGCACTATTTGAATGATACTAATTAACAATTCATGTTATCATTTTGAAATCAATCACGAGTTTTCGAATAGACATTGTACACATTTGTACACCCCTCTTTTGTCCACAAGGTTTTTGAACTTTGCACGTTTCTACGGACTGTTTATTCAGTTACATATATAGGGGAGGCTATTCATGTTTTTAAAAAACTTTTTTTCCTTCTTTTGACAATTGTAAAAAATTACGAAAAATTCTTCAAAATTATTTTTTACCAACACATCAATAATTCCAAATACGCGCTCAATCTTTCTTCTTCCATTGTTTTTTCTTCTCGCTTTTCTCGCTTTTTTAAAGGACTGAAGTCACACTTTGTATTTCTTTTTTGGTACATTTTATATACTCGTTGGTTTTTTTTTCATATTGAAACATTCTGAAAATCGCCCTGAAGCGCACTAACAGAATTGCAAGGAACATAATGATGGCCGAGAATTCGGCAATGTCTTTTGTTATACTTTTTCGGCTTTTTTTTACCTTTCTCATGCAAACTGATAGAAGATTTGCATAGAAAATAAAATTAAGGAAGGAAAAAACATGAAAAATTATAGAAAAAAGATCAGTCGGATTCTAGGCCACGCGGCAATCGCTCTGTTTGCGAATTAGGTCAAGTTGTGTGCTTGAGAGCGATTTTCGGGGGATTTCTTTTTAAAAAATTATGTCAAAATTTGAGAATTTTGTTCAGTCTTTAGTATTTTCAGGGCTCTTGTTAGTCTAAATAAGGAAAAAAATTAGAAAAAACAGAAAATTGTAGAAAATATTCTACCAATAATTTTCTTTTTCTATAGACCTTCCTCGAAGCTTTCAGAAATCTCAACATTTCACACCTGAATATTTCCAGACTCACCCCGCCTCCCATCATTTGATTTCGTATAAGAGTTGCCAGTGAATGTCTGCGTCATGCCTCCTTCATCTCCTCATATTCTTATCACTTTCCATCCACGTGGCAAACGCTCAAAACGGCGTGAACGATGAAGTCACTACAGTATCCGCACTTTTGGATTCGGCCACAATGGCGGCTCAGGACAACTCTACAATTACGGTAAGTCATCCAAATGTGATTATGATTATCATTGAAATTTTCAGCCGCAATCCAATAACAACAACAACACTAGCCAAGGGATAAAGATTCCCACGATTTTCGGAATGCGTGTAGAACTTCCAGCTGATGATCCTTTCGGTTATGAGTGAGTTTTTTTTCAATTCAAAAACTTCCAGAAATCTATGCTTTTGTTTTAGCAAGCACGGTGTCTGTTCCGTAACTCCTGACGAAGAATTCAAAGTTGTCATTTATGGAAATCATTTGGATAAAATCCATCAAATCATTTGGACTTTTACCAATAATTGTTCTGAGCCAGCCTATGTCATCGATGCATTGAATCACTTCAAAATACATTTCAATCACAAGGCGACATTCCATCTTACATTGAAATTGCTCCCGGAAATGGTACACGCCTACAAAATGTGTGTCAAACCGAAAGTGGCGCCTGGAGCACCGCCATTGGGAGAGATCTATCCGGTAAGATTCTTGTTATTTGAATGTTTCTAAATTTCAGAATAATTTCAGATTGATGACATTTCCACGTGGCTTACTACAGAGAGACCTCCAAAAGAATACTTCTTGCCACTCCCTCTTCAAATCGCTTGTATTGGATTCCTTCTTATTTTATCTGCCCTTTTCTCAGGACTCACTCTTGGATTGATGTCTTTGACACCACAAGAATTGGAGCTAGTTATCAAATCTGGAGCCATAAAAGAACAAAAGTGTGCGAAAAAAATCCTGCCGATTCGAAAGAAGGGAAATCTTCTTTTGTGTTCACTTCTCCTTGGAAATGTTATTGTCAATTCTGCAATTTCTATTTTGATGGGAGAGCTGACAACTGGAATTTATGCCTTGATTGGTTCCACCTTGGGTATTGTCATATTCGGAGAGATTTTACCACAGAGTATTTGTGTCAAGTGGGTTATACTTTTTATATGAAACTTTCAATGAGAATATTTTTAGAAAAGGTCTCGAGGTCGGAGCTCATACCATTTCAATCACTCAACTGTTTATTATGCTCACTTTCCCAATTGCATGGCCCGTGTCAAAGCTTTTGGACTGTCTGTTAGGAGATGAATATGTAAGTTTTTTTTATACAAAAAGTTCTAAAACTAACATTTGTTCCAGCAAGCTTATGATCGCAAGCGTCTGATGGAGCTGATCAAAATGTCAATCACAGACAATGGACAAGTTTCGAATGAACTAAAGATCGCAGTTGGTGCTATGGAAATTGCTGATAAAGTTGTGAAGGATGTTATGACGAAGATTGACGATGTCTTTATGCTTCCTGATACGACCATTCTAAATGCCAAGACAGTTATGGAAATTGTGAAAATGGGATACACAAGAATCCCCGTTTATCAATATGGAGATAAGAATAATGTCACAGATATGTTGTTCGTCAAAGATTTGGCTTTGCTGGATCCAGATGATAACTTCACAGT
Organism: Caenorhabditis doughertyi; assembly: GCA_963572265.1. NCBI lineage: Eukaryota > Metazoa > Nematoda > Chromadorea > Rhabditida > Rhabditidae > Caenorhabditis > Caenorhabditis doughertyi. The sequence continues at coordinate 27,139,250 of OY751556.1, forward strand.
GAAAACTGTCTGTGGATATCACAAACATCCAGTGAAATTCGTGATGAATGACACTCCACTTCCAAATTTGTTGGAGGCTTTTAAGAAGGGAGAAGGTCATTTGGCAATGGTTAAGAGATTGATTAACACTGATGATGGTCATGATCCAAGTTATGAATTGGTTGGAGTTGTAACTTTGGAGGATATTGTTGAGGAGATTTTACAGGTAAGTCAAATTTCAAATTGCACTTTATCAGACAATATTTCCAGGCTGAAATCAATGATGAATTTGATATTGTGACTGACAACGTAAATAAAGTGAAAATAAAGAAGGATCAAAATAGAGATGCCACAAAATACTTCGGAGATCATGAAGCTCCACAAACAATGATTTCCATGCAGGTAAGCTTGTTTTCTTGAAAATTCAACAAACCAAAATAAGTTTTCAGCTTCAAATGGTTGCTCTTCAATGGATGGTTTCGAATGAACGTGGATTCCGTCAGGAGTTCCTCGATACGAACGTCTTGGAACGACTCATTAGAAGCAGTGCCCGTCGTGTTGACGTCTCCGCTTTGATGGCAATGGGTGATGATGCAATCAATGTTCCACGTCTTGCCAAGGTCTACACAAAAGATGAGCCAAGTGATAAGTACATTCTGATTCTGGAGGGACGTATTCAAGTAACTATCGGTGCCAGTGGAATGATGTTTGAGGCAGGGCCATGGCATCATTTTGGAGGGGAGATTATGGCAAAGATGGTGGATGGTGCAGCGACTCTTGGAAGAAGCATGAGCATCGTTGGAACATCGGATTTGTCAGCGAGAAGGCCTGACTTGATGTTCAGACCAGATTATTCTGCAGTTGTAAAAGAGGATTGTACTTATTTGGAGATTTCTGTAGCTGCTTATATCAATGCGTACAAGGCATCATTGATGCAACGAGAAAGACCATTGTGAGTTAGACACAATATCCGTAAAACCTGTAAAAGTGGTGCCCTCAGATGAGCAGTTTGAAAAGTAGTGGAGCTCCTCAATTAGTAATGCCTATTTTTGACTGGGGAATATATAACTTTCTCAATTTTTCACGTTATTTTTCATAAAAATCGCCAGTAAACCCAAATCGAATCTCAAAATTTCTAATAAGAAATATTGGTACCCCTCTATTAGTAGTGCTTCTCTGATCTCCTCTCTAAACTTTTTTCCAGAAACGACATGTCGGACGTCTCCCACAACTCATCCGTTCACAATTCAAATCTCTCTTTGGCTGAAAAAGCAGGACCAATCACTGACCCATCTGCAATGCTAGTCCCAGAAAACATCAGAAAACCATCCGTAGTTTCTGTGGAGACACCGAAACTTCTCAATATGATAGGACAACATCCAGTGGCTCCTGTAGCCGAAGAGGTACGTTTTGTTTTTGTAATTGGAAAATTACAAATTTCGAAAATTCTAAATGTGTTGTTTCAGGAAGAAATGGCGCTTCTGGACAAGATCTAATCGTCAAGCAAATAGGAAATATTCAATTTTTCTAATAATTTGTTATCGGTATATTCATATGCTCAATTGATTAGCCTCAACTAGCTTCCTATAAAAACTATGATTATAATGAGATCTCTCTTTTTCTTCCACTCCATGAGTCGGTTTTTTTTTGAATTGTTCCTGTGCCTTTTTCTCTCAAAATTCTTGGTTAAGAAATGTTGCATTTACTTTTATTCGGTGTTTATTATTTTGGGTGACTATGATTGACTTTTATTACGGCGAATAATAAGTTTTTGAATTTTGAAATTTTGCAATAAATTATATTGTTTCAATTTTTGTAAATCAATTTCAGAATATTAAGGCTTCCATCACTCGTCGACGTGGAAATTGAATTGAATATATCCAAGACTATGCTCCAGCCACTTCGAAATTATGGCCAAAGACGCAGACACTCTCGTTTCTCTGACTTTAACCGATTTTCAGAATGAAACTATTCATAATTATACTCAAATAAAAGCTCTCGAAAAGTTGAATAAAATAATGCATGTCTTTAGAACTTGAACCAGATTATCACAGAATTACGTTAGACTTTCGTGGAGAGAACTAACTTTTTTTTCAATCTCAGAAAATTAAGAGTTCCATTACTCGTCGACATGGCACATCAAAAACAATGCCACGTTTTCGTCTCATCCCAAAAAATGTATTTATTATGATTCATGTTTACATTTAATTTTTTCCTTTCTCTATTTGTTCTTTTCTATCTTTTTCCCTCTTTTTCTCTTCTATTGACACAGACTCCTTTTCACCCTCTTTTTGCAGTATCACTCAAACCATTTCACTCCCTTTCTTTTCCTTTAAGTTCTCATTTTACCCTTCCAGATGACGTTTTATGTTTCAATGAACTTTCCGTTTTTTTTTCATAGTTTTATTCTCTTCTCACTGAATTTTGTGTGGTTTTTTAGAGATTTTGATCGGTCTTCCGAAACTAATGGATTCTGAAAAAGATGCTCCATATTTTGGAATGTATGGCAACAACTATTTGAGCCCAAGATATATTGTAAGTAATCAATCCCCCTTTTTTTAAATTTTACACTACGCTCCGTCTTTAGGTCACTTCTCCAACTCCCACTTACCTTGTGAACTCCGGATACCCTGAATCTCAATCTATTTCCCCAGGATCCTCAAATGAAAGCCAGGCCCCCAACTATTATCAAATTCGTGAGTTTCTCTTGTTTATTAAATCAAAATTCTATAAATTGAATCGGAATTCGAACTGAGCTTTATTTTGAATTTTTATATCTTTCAGAACCTCCATCTCCTGGTGAAATGGTTATAATTCGTACAACCACGGTAACACGAAATACTACTTCTATTCAACCAGTACATTCTACTTTTTAAACTGTTACTGATAATAAAAATTGTGTAAACGAACACAATTTGAACGTCCTCACACAAGTTACTATAAAAAATAACTATATTGAATTTTGGATCGATGCCCTTGAATCTCCGTAATATCTATTCCTGCACCCGCACACTCTGAAAGAATATCGGCACTTGAGTAGACTAGAGAAACAAATTGAAATTGAGTTAGACCTGTTGATTTGAATGGCTAAAAAGCGGTCTAGGAAAGGAAGAAACTATTGAATCTATAGAAATTATCATGTTAATAATGAATTTTGGATCGATGCCCTTGAATCTCCGTAATATCTAGCCCTGCACCCGCATACTCTGAAAGAATATCGGCACTTGAGTAGACTAGAGAAACAAATTGAAATTGAGTTAGACCTGTTGATTTGAATGGCTAAAAAGCGGTCTAGGAAAGGAAGAAACTATTGAATCTATAGAAATTATCATGTTAATAATGAATTTTGGATCGATGCCCTTGAATCTCCGTAATATCTAGCCCTGCACCCGCATACTCTGAAAGAATATCGGCACTTGAGTAGACTAGAGAAACAAATTGAAATTGAGTTAGACCTGTTGATTCGAATGGCTAAAAAGCGGTCTAGGAAAGGAGGAACCTATTGAATCTATAGAAATTATCATTTTGATATTGAATTTTGGATCGATGCCCTTGAATCTCCGTAATATCTAGCCCTGCACCCGCATACTCTGAAAGAATATCGGCACTTGAGTAGACTAGAGAAACAAATTGAAATTGAGTTAGACCTGTTGATTTGAATGGCTAAAAAGCGGTCTAGGAAAGGAGGAACCTATTGAATCTATAGAAATTATCATTTTGATATTGAATTTTGGATCGATGCCCTTGAATCTCCGTAATATCTAGCCCTGCACCCGCATACTCTGAAAGAATATCGGCACTTGAGTAGACTAGAGAAACAAATTGAAATTGAGTTAGACCTGTTGATTTGAATGGCTAAAAAGCGGTCTAGGAAAGGAGGAACCTATTGAATCTATAGAAATTATCATTTTGATATTGAATTTTGGATCGATGCCCTTGAATCTCCGTAATATCTAGCCCTGCACCCGCATACTCTGAAAGAATATCGGCACTTGAGTAGACTAGAGAAACAAATTGAAATTGAGTTAGACCTGTTGATTTGAATGGCTAAAAAGCGGTCTAGGAAAGGAGGAACCTATTGAATCTATAGAAATTATCATTTTGATATTGAATTTTGGATCGATGCCCTTGAATCTCCGTAATATCTAGCCCTGCACCCGCACACTCTGAAAGAATATCGGCACTTGAGTAGACTAGAGAAACAAATTGAAATTGAGTTAGACCTGTTGATTTGAATGGCTAAAAAGCGGTCTAGGAAAGGAGGAACCTATTGAATCTATAGAAATTATCATTTTGATATTGAATTTTGGATCGATGTCCTTGAATCTCCGTAATATCTAGCCCTGCACCCGCATACTCTGAAAGAATATCGGCACTTGAGTAGACTAGAGAAACAAATTGAAATTGAGTTAGACCTGTTGATTTGAACGGCTAAAAAGCGGTCTAGGAAAGGAGGAACCTATTGAATCTATAGAAATTATCATTTTGATATTGAATTTTGGATCAATGCCCTTGAATCTCCGTAATATCTAGCCCTGCACCCGCACACTCTGAAAGAATATCGGCACTTGAGTAGACTAGAGAAACAAATTGAAATTGAGTTAGACCTGTTGATTCGAATGGCTAAAAAGCGGTCTAGGAAAGGAGGAACCTATTGAATCTATAGAAATTATCATTTTGATATTGAATTTTGGATCGATGCCCTTGAATCTCCGTAATATCTAGCCCTGCACCCGCATACTCTGAAAGAATATCGGCACTTGAGTAGACTAGAGAAACAAATTGAAATTGAGTTAGACCTGTTGATTTGAATGGCTAAAAAGCGGTCTAGGAAAGGAAGAAACTATTGAATCTATAGAAATTATCATGTTAATAATGAATTTTGGATCGATGCCCTTGAATCTCCGTAATATCTAGCCCTGCACCCGCATACTCTGAAAGAATATCGGCACTTGAGTAGACTAGAGAAACAAATTGAAATTGAGTTAGACCTGTTGATTTGAACGGCTAAAAAGCGGTCTAGGAAAGGAGGAACCTATTGAATCTATAGAAATTATCATGTTAATAATGAATTTTGGATCGATGCCCTTGAATCTCCGTAATATCTAGCCCTGCACCCGCACACTCTGAAAGAATATCGGCACTTGAGTAGACTAGAGAAACAAATTGAAATTGAGTTAGACCTGTTGATTTGAACGGCTAAAAAGCGGTCTAGGAAAGGAGGAACCTATTGAATCTATAGAAATTATCATGTTAATAATGAATTTTGGATCGATGCCCTTGAATCTCCGTAATATCTAGCCCTGCACCCGCATACTCTGAAAGAATATCGGCACTTGAGTAGACTAGAGAAACAAATTGAAATTGAGTTAGACCTGTTGATTTGAACGGCTAAAAAGCGGTCTAGGAAAGGAGGAACCTATTGAATCTATAGAAATTATCATGTTAATAATGAATTTTGGATCGATGCCCTTGAATCTCCGTAATATCTAGCCCTGCACCCGCATACTCTGAAAGAATATCGGCACTTGAGTAGACTAGAGAAACAAATTGAAATTGAGTTAGACCTGTTGATTTGAATGGCTAAAAAGCGGTCTAGGAAAGGAGGAACCTATTGAATCTATAGAAATTATCATTTTGATATTGAATTTTGGATCGATGCCCTTGAATCTCCGTAATATCTAGCCCTGCACCCGCATACTCTGAAAGAATATCGGCACTTGAGTAGACTAGAGAAACAAATTGAAATTGAGTTAGACCTGTTGATTTGAACGGCTAAAAAGCGGTCTAGGAAAGGAGGAACCTATTGAATCTATAGAAATTATCATTTTGATATTGAATTTTGGATCAATGCCCTTGAATCTCCGTAATATCTAGCCCTGCACCCGCACACTCTGAAAGAATATCGGCACTTGAGTAGACTAGAGAAACAAATTGAAATTGAGTTAGACCTGTTGATTCGAATGGCTAAAAAGCGGTCTAGGAAAGGAGGAACCTATTGAATCTATAGAAATTATCATTTTGATATTGAATTTTGGATCGATGCCCTTGAATCTCCGTAATATCTAGCCCTGCACCCGCATACTCTGAAAGAATATCGGCACTTGAGTAGACTAGAGAAACAAATTGAAATTGAGTTAGACCTGTTGATTTGAATGGCTAAAAAGCGGTCTAGGAAAGGAGGAACCTATTGAATCTATAGAAATTATCATTTTGATATTGAATTTTGGATCGATGCCCTTGAATCTCCGTAATATCTAGCCCTGCACCCGCATACTCTGAAAGAATATCGGCACTTGAGTAGACTAGAGAAACAAATTGAAATTGAGTTAGACCTGTTGATTTGAATGGCTAAAAAGCGGTCTAGGAAAGGAGGAACCTATTGAATCTATAGAAATTATCATTTTGATATTGAATTTTGGATCGATGCCCTTGAATCTCCGTAATATCTAGCCCTGCACCCGCATACTCTGAAAGAATATCGGCACTTGAGTAGACTAGAGAAACAAATTGAAATTGAGTTAGACCTGTTGATTTGAATGGCTAAAAAGCGGTCTAGGAAAGGAGGAACCTATTGAATCTATAGAAATTATCATTTTGATATTGAATTTTGGATCGATGCCCTTGAATCTCCGTAATATCTAGCCCTGCACCCGCACACTCTGAAAGAATATCGGCACTTGAGTAGACTAGAGAAACAAATTGAAATTGAGTTAGACCTGTTGATTTGAATGGCTAAAAAGCGGTCTAGGAAAGGAGGAACCTATTGAATCTATAGAAATTATCATTTTGATATTGAATTTTGAATCGATGCCCTTGAATCTCCGTAATATCTAGCCCTGCACTCGCACACTCTGAAAGAATATCGGCACTTGAGTAGACTAGAGAAACAAATTGAAATTGAGTTAGACCTGTTGAGTATGAAAGACTAGAGAATCTGAACTAGAGCTATTGTTCGGATAGTGATAAGGAGCCTAGTATGGAAGGTGTTCGTGAATTAGGTAGGTAAGGCATAATGTTTGGTCATCCTCAGTAGCAACCTCCGACCCGCGCAACTATCCTTCAGTATTCAAAATTGGAATAGGGCTAAGCGCTTGTAATACAAATAAGCTCCGTTTCTGAAACTATTCTCATGAATACCTGTGTTTTGTGGTCCAAAATCTACAGCATGTGCATCCCTGGTCCTTGGCAGCATCAAGGGATGTTAGCCACATCGGAGCCGAGCCGAGCCAAACCAAAATTGTCCGGTGTGCCGCCATGTCCGGTGCGCCGCTCATTCCATGTTTCTTCTTTCGAGGACATCTTCGGAGAGCCAGGAGATCCAAGGAAGAGAGTTTTCCTTCCAATAGGAGAACCGAGAACTGACGATTCTATCGATCAATTCTTCTTTTATATGGATAAAAATGGGGGCAAGCGAAGGTCTTTACGTGGAGTTCATGACGAAAATTGTTTTTTCATGGGCGGTCAAAAGAGAATTGTGACGTAAAAGTTCACGGTGAAATTTAGTGGCTTGAGAGCTTTTTGAAGTTTCAATCAGTTATTCCACGTGAAGATTGCGATGGAGCGAGGTTGCTTTGATCACGTGGAATTTCCGAAATGAATTGTTTTTTTTCAACGGAAAATCGGTTTCGATTTTTTCTTTCAATTTTTGCTTCATTAGACGAACTTGGAAGCTTTAGAAAAAACTTCTCTTCCCGTTGAGCGTCTCTGCGACAAGGTGCTTATTTTTCTTTACCTACTTGGGCAATAACGATAAGGCAGAGATTGGTAAATTCTTTCACTTTCTCATTTATAAAAAAAAAACAAAATTAAGATAAAATGCTCCGTAAATTAGTTTACAAGTAATCATCCTTATCCTCGTCAGTTGATGAAGATGTGTTCTCGAGCTGAAAATGAGCGAATGGTTGAATAATAACTTTAATAAAACTAACCGCAATATTTTTCTCAACCACTAATGGAACCCGTTTCCGATGAAATATGCTCGCGAGAATATTGTGTTGGAAGTTTGATAATCTGAAAATTTGGATTGTTAGCAGAATTTATCATTTTGGGTACCTGGTAATAATTCCTCCTTCATTTTCCACAAATTTGGTGAAACCTGTAGCAGAAGCATCTGATGGACGAGACTGCATTGATAATCTGAAATTTTTTTCTTTTGTTTTGTTCAAAGAAACGTATTATTATTACCTGGCCTGTGTAAGCCTTTGTTGATGCTCTTGCGTGCAAGAATGTCGTTTTCTGTGCATAGCCATGACATGTTGAGAACGGAGTTCTCGATTGATGTAGGCGTAGAGCACAGGGTTTGCAGCTGAGTTGAAGCAGACCTAGAATGCTTAATTTCCAGAGTTGCATCGAAAATTTGAAATCTTACCAACAAATGCGCTACAAAAAACATCGCAGAAAGTGCTGGAGTCATCCAGGAAACTGCTATCAAATTGAACTGTGACATGATGTTCAGAGTCCACTGTGGTGTCCAACACAGGAAATAGAATAGAATTACTGCCACAATTCTTTTTGTAACCTGAAATTTTTTGGTTGTTCTAGGGATTCTTAGCTATTTGCCTTACCTTCTTAACCCTATTAGAAGTTCCATCCGGCTTGCTGATTCCTCTGGCACCTCTAATATTACGTGACGATTTTTGAAGAGCGTAGATTACCTTAAGAGAGTGGAATGGAAAAACTACGAAAAAATTTTTGGCTCTGTTCCAGTTTAGGGGTCCCTGAGAATTTCCTGGGTCCCTGAAAATTAAATGGGTCCCTGAAAACTTTCATGGGTCCCTGAGAAATTCATGGGTCCCTGCTCCCCCAATAATTTTTTCGTGGGTCCCTGAAAATTTAATGGGTCCCTGAAAACTTTTATGGGTCCCTGAAAATTACATGGGCCCCTGGGATAGATCAGCTCTAGTTCAAGAATAGTGAAGCAGATTGTGGTAGAAATTGCGTTTCAAGTCATTTTTATGATGTTGTCTTACTTTTTCATTTCTTACTTGTTTCTTTTCTCGATTTCATTTTTTCCACTTTTTCAAGAAATTTACCGTACAGAGGCTGTTTTCTATTACATCGTTGCTTTCTGAAATTGAACATGTATTGCTACTACGTTTATATTTCTGAAAAAGTGGAAAAAATGAGATCGAGAAAAGGAACAAGTAAACAATGAAAAAGTAAGACAACATCATAAAAATGACTTGAAACGCAACTTCTGATACAATATGCTTCACTATTGTGGAATTTCAGTTATTCCATTCCAGGGACCCATGAATTTTTCAGGGACCCATAAACGTTTTCAAGGACCCATTTAATTTTCAGGGACCCACGAAAAAATTATTGGGGGAGCAGGGACCCATGAAAATTTTCAGGGACCCACGTATTTTTCAGGGACCCAGGAAACTTTTTAGGGACCCAGGAAATTCTCAGGGACCCCTAAACTGGAACAGAGCCAAATTTTTTAACATACCTGAGCATAAAAAATGATAATCAAAAACGCTGGAGCTGCGAATCCAATGACGAAAGTGTACAAGGTAAACGTGGCGTCTGCATCAAACATACATTTTGACATTGTAGTTCCAGCAAGGTCTGAAATTTTGAACTTCAACTTCTCTAGGGTAATCAATTCTTACCAGAAGCAGCTAGCTCGTCGCTTCCATCCATCAATGGAATCATCCTCATTTTGTCAATTTTAATAACCGCTGCTTCAATCAGCACCGGCAGCAAGAGTACTGTAGCAAAAAGTGTACATGCTATGAGAACTTTCATAGCTGTGGAGTTGCTTCGCATTCTGAAAATACTTTTCACGTTTCTTCAAAAGTTGAGATAGTTTTCTTCTATTTAAGGCTGACCTTCCAATTTTCAATGTTACCCTGCAGCAGCCCCGTTATATACAGGTGCCTTTTTACACTCACTTCATAGATTTCACTGGACTACAAACAGCCATATATCGATCCCAACTGAGAACTGTCATCAGAAAAGAGCTGAGCAATTTGTTCACACTCTCCCCGAACCAGTAAACTTTACACATCGCTACTCCGAATATCCATTGTCCTGAAAAAAAAGAGATTTTCGATGTGCACGTCTCCGAGGAATTGAGTTTCTGAATTCTAAAGCATACCTTTCAAAAGATCCACAACTAGGAACGGAAGGTGTAGAATAACCAAGAGATCAACGATTGAGAGTCCTGAAAAGAAGTGTTTGCGTGAGTTAAGAATAGAAATAGGTCAAGGATTCAAAATTGAAAAAGAACCTACCAAGTACATAAATAAAAACATGATTGGTGTTGCTCATCACTTTCCGTTTTCCAGCTTGCATATTCCGTTTCATTGATGTCAGAATGTTTATGATCATCAGGATAACAGTGCTGAAATACCAAAAGGTTTTTGTTTTTTCAAATTCGGTTGGTAACTCTATTACAACGGCATGTCTATTGTTCGAAATTGTTCAAAAAACCTCTCTGGGGTTTTTTCTGTCATACTATCTTTCGACCTACTGAGATTCTCAACTGATCTGGGCGCCTGTCTACTACATAGAGTCACTATTAAAAGTACCGCCCTATTAGGGGTTTTTATATTATGGGTGCCGTTTTATTAGGGTATAATAGACTGAGAGAACTTACCCATTTCCCACAGTTCCGATAATAAAAAGTACTAAATAGGAAATTGCAAGAACCAATTTGAGTGTAGTCCTTGAAGTATCATCTTCAGGTGGTGATTCTGTTGTAATTGAAGTCGGCGTAGATGTTGTTGGAGATAGAATTGATAGAGATGAGTAGTTCATCTGAAATAAAAATCTTTGAAAATTGTTCATCCGAAAAAATGAAAGAAAAAGGAGAAGCTGGAAAAAGGAAGAAGAACAAAAGGTATGACGTAAGCAGAGAATTTGGGAAGGGGGAACTCCTCACGAAAATAAAAGTGATAGCTGGAAAAAATGGAAATGACATCTAGAGAGAAAAATAAAATCTACAAAATTACTTAATTTAGGCATCATGAATTCTTAGTAACCCTTCCGTTCTTTCTTACAGTTAGCGACTTTTTATATCAATAGAACACATACTTCAGTGACATATATCTTTCTTTTGTACTTTTCCTTGTTTTTCTCATTTTCATCCATGCAGTTCTAAAAATTTCAGCAAAAAAGTTCATATAATCGAAAATGCAGTGAAAAAAGCGAACTCTGAACAGGAAAGGATGCCCTTCAGACACTCGGAGCATATTGAAAATTGAAAGGATTCGATCATTTTCATTTTTTTTTGAGAAGAAGAGCCTTAGGGTACATGGAAATGAGCGAAAACCTCAGAACACAAAAATCGAGATTGAGTTCAGAATATTCATTTCCAAATGGAAAAAAAATGACTAGTTTTGGAGTTCGCCAGATCAAAGTAAAAAATTATGACTAGACAATACAAAAATTTGCACATATCCACTTACGAATAACTATAAACTTATCATCTTACTACAAACTTCCAATAGACTAGACAATACAAAAAAAGTGTACTCTATTTTTCAGTTAATAAAAAAATGGAAAAAGTAGGGTGACCACCACAAAGAGAAGGGAATAATAAAAATAGGATATGAAGTTCACCGACCAAAGTTAATTTATCCCATAAATTGGTGGAATAAAGAGAGAGGATCACAAAGTTCAAGGAGGTGCTTCGTAGGAAAAAAGAGAAAAATAGAACGAAATTCAGAATTCTAAACTTGGAAATTTGGGTGGGCTTGCGTTTTTGAAACTACCAGGAGTCCCGAAATGAATTATTTAGGTTTACATGTATTTTGAAAAATCCACTTCTTTCTTTTAAAGGGTTTTCCATCAAAAACTTCCAAAAAAGTGTTTCTAAAAAACACACCACCAAGTCCTTGTGAACTTCCTTGTGAATCAGACAGAATGACTGAAAATTGGGTTTTGTGTTCGAAAAGTGGACTTTTTTTCGAGGCTGAGAAAACTTTCCAAACTTTTGTCTCAGCCCACTGGAACTATTAGAAATAATATTTTCAAAAAAAAAACTCGGATTTTTGCACAATACTTGAAGTAAACCTGCGTTAACATTGCATGCAATACAATTTATAAAACCGTCGCTTAAGGTGCAATACTATTAGAGGAACAGTTCTACTAGAGGGACAATTTTTTTGGAGCTGTTTATTTATTTAATCTATTAAGTTGTGACGCCACGAAGCTATGAAAACCTCACGAAAAGTTCCATAAAAAATGAAAGATCTGATAAGTTTTGGACAAGTTGGCTTTTGGAAATTATGTTTTCTCTATTACAGAGGCAACTCTATTAAAGAGACAATTGTTATTCTCGAAGAAACACTATTTAACCCAAATGTTTTAACACTTATTTTAGACCTACCAGGCCTCTATCCCTCTCTCCACTTCATCACCCAAATCCTCCCCCAGTCTTTCCATCTACATCATCTCCCTCTCTCCCAAAAAACACTATAACAAGTGAGGCGTCAAAAACCCCGGATCTCTATAAAAGTGTCCTCCCATCATGGCTTCTAAAAAAGATGAGAAGAAGAAGAAGTAACTTAATTTTTCCAGTAGAAGCCCCCATATTTTTTTATTTTTCAATAGAGAGCAAAGCGAGAGAGAAGTTTAATGAAGTGTACCAAAACGGACTCTCTTCTGCCTCAATTTCCGTTAGAAAACTTTTGTCACACATTTGGAGGAAGAGGCGTTGGGATCGGATATGAAAATTGAAGGGTTTGAATGGAGGTTTCGGGTTGAACAGGTGGTCTTTGAATTGGCATTTTTTGCTTTGTTTGTTTTTTATTTTCATTTCTGATTTATTTTAACGTACTTTTTTATAAAGAAAACCCGCCGAAATCGCTTCTAAAAACGTAAGCTACAGACTGATGGCCGCGGCCGTGTAGCCGAGAATCCAACAGAGCGGGCATCGTTTTTTCTTCAACTCAAATGAATTTGTCACGAAATTCTGAACTCCTGTCAATTTTTCATGTGAGACTAACAAGAAAAAGCAAAAAGAAAAACGCTCCGCGCTGTCGGATTCTCGGCCACGCGGCCGCGGTCATCAGTCTGTAATTACCGACTTCGGTAGCGGTATGTGCGTTTCAGAGAAAATTTAGCATAAACTCTCTATTAAAATCGGAATCAGCTGAAAAAACTGAGTCAAAAATGGAAGTGAAAATAATGAGACTTCAGTCCTCCAGTCTTGCAATTCTGGGCCAATAAAAACCAATTATTCACAAAAAAATCAGGGTGTGTCTGACGCTGAAAAAACCCGAATTTGAAAATAATCTCCATTGCCCGATGAAAAAAATCTCATATGTCTAGAAGATCCCTCTTTTAGTACATCATGACTCAAAAAGCTCGGCGAGCCGAAGAAAAAGAAATCGAGTTAGGTCTTCTCGCCCTCCTTCCCCCCTTCTACTCATCTTTCATACAAAATTTGTCTTTTTTTTTTCGAACCGAACCAAAAAAAGATTCGTCATGACCCAAATATGGGCTTATGGACAAAAAAAAAGACATAAATCAGTGGGAAGGAAAAAGCGAGAAGTGAGAAAGGTATCAGGTTTTGCATGGTGGACTAATACATAAATGATTAGGAATACGTGTTAGGAAAAGGTTGGGAGGGGAGAAGATAGGAGAAGGTTCGTTTTGGTTTTTGATGGGGAAATGAAAAATGTTTATGCTTGAATGAAATAACTTCCTGGGAGGCTTCATAGTTCACAAAGAGCTCTAAAAAGTGAGTAAACAAAAAATAAAAAAATAATAACTTGATAGGAAGGCTTTTCGAAACTAGGTTCATCGAGAAATCTAAAAAATTACATTAAAAATATAATGACTTTTAGTTGAGAACATTTATTATGATCCACTTTACACGTCCATGTTTACAGAACTGTCTGGAACTACACAAAGCGGCTCCAAGCTGAATATAGATTTTGGCTCAAACCCCATGGAGCTATCACAAATGATAAAAACTATTCAAAATTTTCATAAAATATAAAATATAAAAGTCACAACTAATCATTTTTGAGGCTTGAAACTTCTTAAAAATCATCGACTCTAACCCAATTTTCAGGTGGCCTTGAACGTCATTAGCAGCGAAATAGGTGATTTTATAGTGCTTTTCGAGTACGGAAAGTTCTTACAGAACTTTAATTCTAGTTTTGACTGGACACAGGTTGTCTTAAAACTCAATAAAGTTGAAGTCGAAACACCTTCAGTTTGACTTTTATGGAACTTCAAGTAACAAAGCTTGAAAACAAAACCATAATTCTTTCAATAGTTTTTTACTTTTGAACAACTTACATGGGCACAGGAATCGACTTTTTCTCGTTTGCGAACAATTTTAAAAGCGGCTCAACAGAAACGTATACATAATCTAATTATTCAAAGTATTGTTTTCAACACAAAACTTTACTACTTCTTCAAAAATACCAAGTTCTCTGAGCATGTAATTTACCTCTTCCGTACATGTTCTTTCTTCCATCAACCCAAAATACTCCTACACTTAAATAAACACATAAAAAGTGAGAAGAAAATGGATATGTTTTGTGAGCAGAAGAAGAAGAATTATGTGACAATAGGGGAGATTCAGAGTTTCGCGGTGATGTGGGAGGAGAAAAGAGGGCGGAGCTGGTCTTATTTTGGGAGAACAAGAGAAGAAGAGGAGAAAGATCAAGTTCAGAAAAAACTGAAAAAAAAGTGTAATCGATTTTTGTTTTTCATTATGTGCAAAGTTCGAATGAATTGGAGCAAAGAACTATGAGCACTTGTGCGTGAAAACTCGATTTTTTTTTGGAATTTTGTGTATGTATGTTGACCTCTAATCCAATTTTCGAACTTCCGTTTTGCGGTCGAAATGGGGTGGATTTCCAAAATAGTTGGAAACAATTTTCCAGAATCATCTAATTAATAAAGGACTGAAAACAACTTGAACCGGTTCAAAAAAATGTTTGAAAGCCGTGCCGATTACAGATTCGTGGCCTAGAAACCGACAATCTGAAAATTCATCCGCGCTATTTCTCAACATGGTTTTCTTCCGGTTTTTCTGTGCTGCTTGCATTTTTTGTGCAAGAAAGTTCTTCGACAAATGTGAAAGCAACAAAAAATCGAAAAACTAGTGAAAAAATCCCGTTAACACGTCCACTTGTCGGATTCTAGGCCATGAGACTGCCGCTGCTTTTAAACGCCGTTTTTCACCGTTCATCTTGTTTTTTGATTCAATTTGTAGAGAATGAAATCAAAATGAAAAAAAAACGCCCGGAAATGATAATAAAAATTGTGTCTGAATCGAAAAATGAAAACACAAAGTTGCCCATTTGAGGTAGTGTGTGAAGCTGTAAAAAAAATATATAAGTTTCCATGTGAAACAGGTGAAAAACGGATATTAGTTTTTGAATAAAGTTGGAAGTAAAAACTATTTTTGGCTTGATCTCTTTTTGTTATTTTCCATTCCAGGGAGGGATAAACTCTCGCGGAAAAAGAGCCGGAAAGCAAAAGGAAAGGAACAATTAATAAACACAAATATGTTGTTCTCTTTCAGATTTTGATCGTTAATCTATGACTTACAGGCGTAGTTTTTTGTCTGGCTTTTTCCATTTTCTCAACTTTACTTCTAGGTTTTAGATGTAAAAAAGAAAACAACTGAAAAAATCCAGAACAACCTAAAACTGATTTTTCGTACTTTGAATCGGAAGGATCAGAGCACAAAAAGAGAAATAAAACAAAAAAAGAAACATGAATATCAAAAAGAAGAATTTTGCTAATTCCAATTATAATCCCCTTTCTCTACAAATATCTAATCCCTTTCACCTTTTCTCTTTTTTCTAGAAAATAAGTAGATCATTAAAATGATGCGAATTATTCAAATAAGGTGGAGAAGTATAAGGTTACCAAAAAACCAAAAACAAATTGTATGGATAATGATTTATGCAGAAGAGCTTGCAATATATTTGAACGGAAACCTAATTGGGAACGGTGAATAAGCGGAAGTTTAGGGTAACAGAGACTTGGTTTTTCAGAAAAAAGGAGAACTTTGAGCTTAAATGTGTTTTGTAATAGAAGACAAACTTCAGAATTTTTCATATTCGCCTGGGAATTCTGATTAAACTTCATGTTCCAGACATTTTCAGAGGCTTGAAAAATTTAAAATAATAATTTTTGGGTTTTGGAGTTATGAATCATTAGTAGAGATCAAAATACAGTACATTGTTAATTTTAAAGGAAGGCGGACAGGAAGTTTTGGGGGAAAATTTTGGGGGAATAATGTGCATTCTGTCGTGAGATGTGGTGTATGCACTAATTTGTCAACTTTGAATGTTTTCAAGAAAAACAAAAGTCTTTGACTCCAAGCATAGTTCAGTGAAGATATTCAGAAGGACAGCTCATTCTAGCTTAGCTTACATTTAGATCGAAATCTTTCGGTCCCGGATCTCACTATTAGATTCCATACTGAAGAGCAAAAGAAAGAGGAAAAGGGCAATTAAAATGAAAAATCTCCATCTCCTATCTTTCCAAAACGGGTACAAAGAAGGATTGAGTTTTCTGAAACACAACTCTAAGATCTCATCCTTTCCAGGCCGTTTCAGGTGGCGCCAAAACAAGTTTACAACTTCTAGAATACAACTGAGACGTGGGTCTGTCTAGTAAATTGAGTTGATGTTTCAAAGTTGACCCCTCCCTCTTCTTTTCGAGTCAGGCTTCTTCACGTGTCGTATTTCTTCTTGTGTTTTCCTTACTTCTTCTTCTTCTTTTTCGGGTTATCTTGAACCACCCATCTTTTTGGTCACTTAGTTGATTTAGTTAGATTCTAAGTCAGTCTAGAGTACGTGACGCGTGTTGTTTCAGAGAGTATAAAAATAGGTTTTCATTCATTTAATGTTCATTTTAATAGAACATCACTGCCAAAGGTTCTCGAAGAGAAACAGTGAGGCTAGTAGCTAGTCAATCGGATTCAAAACAGCGACGGTTTCATTGTACTAAAAAAAAAGATTTGAAAATAAGAAACTTTGTTGTTTCAGAGGTAAAATATAATAAGTTCAAATGAACTAATAAAGTATCGTGAGACAAGTTCTTCTCTATACTGGAAAGGTTCTTATTGTGTCCTAGTGAAGGATCAGAAAAAAAATCATCTCCAATAAAATTTGCAGACTAAAAGCCGTTTTTCGGAAAAGCTTCAAAAAAGATTCTAAATCGTCGAGGGCATCGCTGTTTGTGATTCCACACCTATTCGAATTAATTGGATGTTCAGGAGCAAAAAATGACCCGAAGTAGCATTTTTGGCTAGAGTCGGTTAAACGTCAAAAAAAAAAATTTCTGTCCGGCAAAAATGGATTTCTATATCCGGCAAAATCCGGCAAAAATGGATTTCATGTTCATAACTACGGCACGTTTTGCTTTCAAGTGAAGCTCATCCTAACAAAACGGCACTCCAAATTTTCTGGAAGTAAGGAAGTTCCGAATGTTTTTAGCCTAATGAACGCCCCATTTGACAAACTCCACTGAGCCTTGAGCTATGGTTTCACACAAGAGTGAAAATTGAAAAATAAAAGAAAAAACACATCTTGAGTTTGAAGATGACCTACTTCTAACAAAAAAAAACAACTCTTTCCAAGAACAAAAGAACACGGAAGTGGGTCGAACATTGTTGCAACCCACCGAAAAAAACATGTGTTTTCTCATCAAAAAACAAAAAGTCCCCGAGACCTTATGACATTAGAAATCCATGGGAATTCTCTTGTTTCCTGGAATGAAAATTGAGAAATTGGGGCTCAAAAGAGCTGCAAAATCTAAAATAAAAAGCAGGAACAAGAAGTGGTGAAGCATATCGATGAGCCCTCTTGGATCCTGTGTGAAAGCAAAGAGCGAAAAGGAAAAAAGGGGAATGAAATTGAAATTTCTCCTCTTTTCTCTCTTCTTTTTGCCTCCTTGTTTTGAAGAGCAAAACAAGGAGAGGATATATATTGCGAGAAGAAAGGTTCAGAAGGGTGGCATTTAGATATCTCCCGGATGGAAAAGAGATGACGCAAATTCCACGGCTTTTGTTTTTACTTCCAGGTCACGTATTCAAGATGAAAAGGAACTCTTGCTCTTTTGTTAGAGGTAGTCGGCTTCGGTCGAATATGTACGGAAGAGATTTTTTCCAGGAAAAAAACAGAAACAAATGAGCCCAAACTCTTCAAACGTTACTAGATCCTCCGGCGAAGTATCGAAAAATTCAAGCGATTACTCGAGTTTTCAATGTAATTTCCATTAAAAAAAAACGTAAACGAAACCTATATTCTTAGGTTCAGAACACTAAAGCCCTGAACATTCAGAGCCAAGTAAGAAATGCGAGAAGACCGCCCAAAATCAAATTGCAAGAGAGAAAAAAAAACAGCTAAAAAGAGTGTCATCATTCCCTTCATTGAGTTATTTCTCAAGGTTTTCAGGAGGGTCATGTCCACAGTGAAAAATGAGAGGAAAAACAATTCGTGACTCAAAATGGCGCAGTGTCTGAAAGCATTTGAAGCTCAAAAAAATTGATCTCTGAAACGTATTCTAGATTTTGATCCCTTTTCAAATAGAAACTTTTCAAATGTTCCCGATGTTCCATTCTTCCATCCGGTTCCTATCATACATAATTCACTTCAAATCATGTTATTACAAATGACACATGGTCTGATAGCACAAAAAATCTGGCGACCAAGTTGCAGTCTTTTCGATTTCCAGCGTGATTTTCAGCCCGATTTCAGCCGACTTTCTTATCAAATAATGTCTTTCCATATGTTGTACTTTTGTTTCAGTCAGTTCAGACAACCATTTCCTTATCAGTTTTTGAAGATGGACGAAAAACTAGTTTTTGGGTCAAGTGAAGTTTATGAAAGGGGGAAAAGAACGTTGAGGACACGTGGGGGATGAGAACAGAGAAGCAAAAACAGGATTGTTTTGGGTACATGTTTGAGTGCAAGGACTTGAGTGCTTGGAGGTTATTCAAGATCGTCGAACCCTCTGAAAAGTATTTTTTCAATGAAGCAAAAGTTTTTAAGAAGAACAGAAATGACATTTTTATTGTCATTTCCGGTTCATTTGTTTCATGCTGATCCCGTTTTCATAGAGAAATTACTCAAAAAATCGCCCCGAAGAGCGCAAGTTGCGCCCAAAATCGCCAACTACAGACTGGGGGCCGCGGCCGTGCGGCCGAAAGCCCGACGTCGCAGACTTTTTATCTATAATTTTCATTTTTCTGCATTTATTTCCATGCTTCTGTGACAAATCGCCAATAATCTTAAAGATGTGAAATGTATGAAAAAACGAAAAGTAGAGAAAAAGATGTCGGATGTACGGCCGCGGCCACCGAATTGTAACTTGTGGTTTTGGACCTGATTTTTTCGCTTCTGAACGATTTTCGAGATTTTTTATGAAGAACGAATAAAGCATGAGAATAACTGGAAATGAAAATGAAAATCTGAAATTAGTCATCATAAAGCTTCTGTTATACCATTCAAAATGCTGAAATTTCTATGTTGCAAGCCGTTGAACAACATAACTGCGGCTTTTGTGAACAACAATGCAAGCTACAAAAAATGATTTGTTTATCTTCAATATATCTTTCAAACATCAAATTCCTACTGATTTTTCCATCTTCTGTCCCGGCGGTTTTGTGATCAAGTATAATTTCCTGATAAACGGTTAACAAACATCTTCTTTTTTCTTCATATCTCTTTGCAAAAACGATCGGATAGTTCCACTTTCCTATCCTTTCTTCTTCATATTTTTTTCATCAAATCGAAAAGTTATCATTATGTTATCTCCTGTCACTAATCAATCATTTCACCCCGATGTGTGTTCATGGCCGATAGATCACTTGTAAACCATTTTTGAAGGATAGAAAAAATAGAAGAGGATGTGAAAAGATTGTGAAAACTGTTGAAAACGGAACTGAAGAAGAGAGTTTGTAATAGAACGGCACCTAGAGCAAGAAAGTTTCGGTGTATCATTGAAAATTGGAAGAACATCCTCTGATAGAAATACACTGATTTCTAGTTCCTGGGCATTCTCATGTTTTCTGTTAAAAAAAATTATTACTTCATCAATCGCTCAATAATATTCCAACGTTGAAAGCAACAAAAAACTGAACTTTAACTTCTTCGATCCCGTTTTCTGAACAAAAATCGCACTTCAACATTCTGAAAAAACAAGTCGAAGAATAAAAAGAAAGTTGACAGGTCTAATAGAAGGGCATGACTCCCTAATATAGATCTGATGTTAGGGACTTCCAGGGCACTATGAATTTCAAAAAAGAGCTTCCAAAAAAATTAGATGAAATTACAATTGTTATGTGATAATTTTTCCAGATGGTGAGAATACAGAAGTACTTCCACACTGAAAAATAATCGAAAAAAGTGACTTCTCTTAACAGAGCTATCAGTAATGCAAAGTAAGAACGAAGTGGAAGTGCTGTAACGAGAACTGGACAAATTGAAACCGGACGAACCAAAACTATCCCATATCAAGACCGCCCTGGTCAGAACAACACAATTTTTAGCATTCGGCTGTGGATTATGAAAAAAAACCCAAAGTTCAAGAATCTGAACAAATCGTCTGTTCTTATCATGGTCAGTTCTGACTTGTCCAGAATTCTGTTCAAGAACAGTTTTCATTTGGACAGTTTTTATTGGAGCTCTTCTACATAAAACTTTTCTATGACAAATTACATGTTTTCATTAGGAAAAAAGTGATAAATTTTCCGCTTCCTGTCCCTCGAATTCGACATTCACCCCTTCAAATTTGACGAACCTCCACTGTCTTGAGAAACTGAAACTGCGTCATCCTCATAATGTTCCTTATCTCGTTCTCTCTTTAATTTTCTTTTTCAGATCATAGGGGTGGGTTCAGTTTAACACACTCTCTATCACCTGATAGACACTATCACCTTTCCTCCTCCTCCTCCTCCTTCAAAGTTTTTCCACATGTACCTGGTACCTGTTTTTCTCTAATTTCACTTATGTCATATTCACACTTGTAACATCTTTCTCTCTTTTTCTTTCATTCTTTTTGTGACAGGTCATAAAGAGAATGATAAGCGAATGGTGAGTAGAAAAAGGGTATTATGATAAGCCTTTTTTGATAATTGTCTCTTCTTCCCCCTCCTTTTAGATTTTTCGATTTTGTGTGCCAATAGTGTTGGGGTTTTACCGCAAAATTTATATTTTTTAAGTTGTTATTCTGTTTTTTTTTTGGTTTGTTTTATCAGTTTCTACCCTAGAGACCTCACTGTCTGGAGCCTTAAAGGTTATCATTTTATAAAAACAGACATCTTGTTCCCCATCGTTTCGGTCTTTCAATTTTACTTCATGATCACCTTGATTCAATTAATGAAATTTCAGAAAACACCCTCGAGCCATGGGCGTTTTTCCATCAGATTCGGATATTTCTTCTCTACCTTCGAAAGATTCTGAAATCTCATTAGACAGGTAAATTGGGTCCAAAAATAAAAGGCCCCTGTATAGAACCTGTATTAGAAGAGCATACTCTTAAATTAAATTAGTAAATGAAACTCTCCTCTTCTATGGGCAATTTTTCGGAAACTGATGAATAAAAATTCGCGAAATTGACTGATTGCTCAAAAATGTAGTACACTTCTTGTAAAAGAGATTTTCTAATGTAAGAGGCTTTTGTATTGGAGAGACTCTTCTAATGCAGTTTTAACGGTGCCTATCGTATTTGGGACTCACAGGAAGCTACAAAATCAAATTGCCTGACAAACTACGATCTTTTATCTGAAAATTTCCAGACACCACCCAAAAAACTTTCCAAAACATTCCCAAAAACCATCCAAATTCTATTCAAAACAACTATTTTTTCAGTATCCGTTCCCCACTCCACGAGAGGTCAACAGAATGGCGTGCCATGTGGATCTCCATTGCTATGCAATTTGTAGTTGGTGTTCAAATTTCCGTTTATTACATGTCAATGTGGCCATATCTCTCTGGATTAGATAAGACTGCAGATATGGATTTCTTGGGATGGGTTGTAGCCGCATGTAATATCGGATGCACAATTGTAAGTCATATTGAAAAAAAAAGTTCCATTTTAGCGGAAAATCATTCAATAGATACTTATCATAATCAGATTATAACTCCGCAATTGTACTTTGATAATTCAAGAGTTGATATGGGAAAGGTTCCAGGTGCAATATGACCTCATTTCACGTGCGTCTGAAATGTCATTGCTAGTAGATAAGAGGGTTTTTTTATTAGTAAAGCAGTCTTTGGTTTTCTGTTTGTTTTTGGTTCCGGGTCAATATTAACATAGGAATAAACCCTTCAAAAAGTTTTACAATGATTAACACCCTCTTAGGTTTTTGGTTGTCGAATAGTTCAAGTTAATTTCCCAAACTTTAATCAAACAATTTTTCAGTCCAACCCACTCTATGGATTATGGAATCAAAAGACACTTTCGTGCAAATGGCCAACAATCACTGGATTCTTGATTGCTGCAGTTGGCCAACTGATGTATGGAGCTATCAGTGAAGTACAACAACATGGAAAATGGTACATGTTAGCTGCAAGAGTGGTAACAGGGCTTGGAGTCGGAAATCTTGCTGCTCTGAGAGCATACGGAGCAACTGCTTCAACACCAAAAGATAGGTTGAAAGCGATCTCCTATGGAACTGCTGGATACGTTTTTGGAATTTCATTTGGACCAGCTATTTCGGCGTTCTTCACTCCACTCGGGGAAGAGGGATACAATATCGGAATTGTGAAACTTGACATGTACACATCAGCCGCCTATCTTATGGCTCTGATTTGTGTGCTGGCATCGATTTTGATGTTAGTGTTCTTCCACGAGGATTATGCTGGAATTATCGATAAGGATAAAGATGAGAAATGTGAGTATTTTGTGGTCAATCAGTTGCCATCATAACATCATTTCCGCTGTTTTGTTTTTCTTCCGTCTGAAGGGCAAATAGAGCTTCTCTATTTTTGGGTACATGAGAAGCTGATAAAACTAACAGTATCATGATAAGAAAACTAAAAGTCAATAAGAAACTTCATTCGAATTTTCTAGAAAAATTAACAAAATATGATTAAAATAACTAAAAGTCAATTCGAATGTTCTAGAAAAAAGAACCTCTTATTTTAAGCCAACGATTATGTGGTTGTCCCGAAATTCGACTTGGTCCCGGCCCTCATCTGCATTTACTTGTACATGATCGTCAGTATGATTGCCACCAATATTGAAGTGTAAGTCTTTTATTAATATCCGACGTCATCACATAACAAATTTCAGAATGTCCACTCCTCTTACAACTGTTCTTTATGACTGGAAAGATTCCCAAGCAATTCTCTACAATGGTATCATCGAGTCAGTCACTTGTATTGTATCAGTTTTGATCAACTTTGGAATCGGAAAGTCTAGAATTGGAAAAATGTAAGCAAAGTTTGAACTCACCCAAATGTGCAATAAGAACAATTTCAGTGACAAGAGAATTCAAATTCTGTTCGGATTAGCAGTATTCGTGGCATTCCACTTGGTCAACTACCCGTGGTGGTTCTATTCAGGACCACTGAACTTCCTTCCACCAGGATCGAACACAACAATCGTCGGAGGTTGTCTTGACACCTACACCTGGTGTAGTTCAACTACTCGTGTCCCAATGGCTCTCTACATTTTCGCATTTGTATTCTTCTTTGGAATTGCATTCCCATTCGTTGAATCTCCAGCAGCCGCTTTGTATTCGGAGATTTTGGGTCCAAGAAAACAAGGAAACATGCAAGGATTATTCAGTTTCGGAGGAAGTGTCACTCCATTTGTCGCCTCTATTATTATAACGTAAGTTTTCCTATTAAAAAATTCAGCTTCATATTTTCCCTATTTCCAGATTCTTGTTCCAACACACTGGTTATAAATACGTCATCATTCTTCAATCAACCACAATTTTTATTGCATTCATCCTTGTTTTCTTCTTCTACAATCGACTAGTTCCGTTGAAATTGAAACCAAAGAATGGAAAGTCAGCTGCTTACAAAAATGGTGTGTTCTATGCAATGTAGACTACAACAAAAAAAGACGAAGGCATGAATATCCGGTCGAAAAATCAAACGAATTGCATAAATAACCTGCTTTTTTTTCTAGTATTTCTATCATTTTTTTCAAATTTCTTTTAATTGTTTCGCTATTTTGAACATGTTTTGTATGTACCAAATGATCTCATCACTACTGATTCATAACAAATAAATACTTTCATATTCAAAACTCTTTTATTTCTTTTACGAAAAAATTACTTTTCAATAGCTGTTCGAGTTGAAGAGTTCACAGCAGTTCGAGTACTTCTTTGTGAGATTTCTGATTTTTCAGTTGTGGCAGTTGATGTGGTTGATTCAGACTTTTTCTTTGGTTGAGGTGGGAAAATGGCAGGAAGATAAAAGTAAATGAGAAGAGCAATGATATGAGGTGTCATGTAGAGCTTTCTGGAAAGTTGGAAATTCAAGTAACTGCCATAATATGAAGTGTTTCTCACCTGTACACAAAAAGACTGGGCCAGAAATGCATAACATAAAATGGCCAATGAATGTATCCAATTGCAAACTTTGAAACCAACATTCCAAAGATATCATACATCAATTTATGCATCGAATTGCCAAGGAATCGGTGACGCATACAACGACGGAACTAAACATTATGAGTTTAAAATTAATACATTCTTCTGAATTTTTACCGTAGCAGCCGACAATGTGAACAAAGCACTTGTTAAGAATGAGAAATAATATCCAACTGCCAATCCATGCCACGCGGCACCAGTCACATAGACTGCTAGCGTCCGGTATGGTCCTTCAACTCGTTCATAGACAACTCTTCGAAGCCAAGCCACAGTCCAAATATTCCAATTGTCAACCATTTCTTTGTAGTTTTGACCAAACTCAACTCTCAATGGTTTCACATTCGTTGTTCTTGACCATTTCGGTTCCAATGTGTCCTCGGCAAGTCCGTCGAATCCGAATCCGGAAACGTTGCAAATCGCGTCAGCTGGAAAAGAAGACTTTTTTGGCTGAATTTCAGAAGAGAACTCACAAATAGTCCAAGCAAAATAGTACGGTAATCTGTGAACCGTTGATGCAGCGACAGTTATCAACCACCAAACAAGCAAATTGTTCTCATTTGTAGCTGGATCAGCAGTCAAACTCATTGGAAGATATGGACCGATAATAGTGTAGACAACAGAGAATCCAATGGCAATTTCAAACTTCCGCATCGCTGTAGAAGTAGGATCATGGGGTTTTCCAGTCTTATCATTGATCGGAACATGTTGAAGATCAAGGAAAGTGGACCAAGTGGAATAGTGATTCATAGGGCCAACAATGACAGTCTGAATTTGAAATGAGGAAAATTCGTAATCAGCAAGTCCTTACCTGGAAATTGAACATGTAGGAGGCAAAATCCAAAATACTTGGAATCTCTTTGACAGCATCTCTCTTCTGTCCAGAATTCAATTCACTTTCCTCTCTACCCATTCCATCGTGAATTGCAGATGCTAAAAGTGTAATTTTTCCAACTGCAACCATCATACTTCCAGTAACATCCAAACAGTACGTCTTCTGATACATCCAACGATAGGCGTGAATAAGTAGAAGATATCCCATGGCAAATGCAAAAACTGCTCTGAAAACGAGAAAATTCTTTGGGGTAATAGAGAAATTTCTCCTACTTGTGCACATGTTTCGGGGTTACTGTAATCATAAGAGCATAACTTCCGAACCCGTTGATAAACAAGTGGATAATAGCACTGTAAATTAGGTTGAAAACTAGGCCTTCTATACGTATTCTAGGCCATACTTTCCATAACAGAAATAGCTGAAAAATAGACCAATGGCAGTGGTGACAGCGGCACGAGTCGTCCGATTCGCATCACGAAATTGTAGGCGGTACCAGTAGCCCAAACCGAAAGAAAGCAAAAGAACTGTCACGAAGTTTAGCTGAAATGTCTCCTTCCTCTTTTTTTTGATTTCCAGATATTACCTGATCCAAATTAATTCCAGTCGCTCTTGAAATTGGTCTCAGAATTGTAACCGGATCATAGAAAATGTGATTATTCTCGTCGGGCTCATCGTTTAACGACGACATTTAAAGATTTTTCGAACTGTTTAGTAGAGACGAAATAACTGATCATTTTATTAATTTTCAGACGAATTGTGGCGCCACGTTTTATCCAACTCATTGTGCCCTAGTTTCCACGTGTTTTTCTTCTTTTTTTTTTTGAGTTTGCTTTTACAACTTATTTCCGATTGGAAGAAGTTATCGAATTCTGAATCACAAGCAACACAAATGTACTTTTTTCATACAATTTATAGTTCTAGAACATTCTTGTTCTAAAATTTGAGAATTTATCATGTCCTTTTCATAACTCCGCCATAATCCGGAAAGACGCCAATCGCTACACAATATGCGTCAATCGACAAAGAAATGTCTGCGTCTCCATTCTCTGACGCGTGGCCATGGAGCGCAGATGCATCGTTCACACTTTTCTTCTCCTTTTCATTCACCCTTCGAATTTATTCGCATCTCTCGTATACTATTGAAATCAAATGAATAAATCTGTGGAAAACCGATGAAAAACAATGTTCATTACAGGAATGTTCCGATCGACGAGTCGGATACCGATTGGAAGTTTTCTAACACGAAGAATTCATCATCAAACCAATGGGTTGATTGTTAGTCGCTGAAAAATCAATTGAATGAAAAAAACTTGTGAAAAACTATGTTTTCTCTTCAGATTCCCTCGAAAAAAGTGAGAAATTCGCTACAAAAACAACAGAAGCGTCAAATCCTGTTTAAAATGGGAAATGAGACACCGGCACGAGTAGTCGGATATTATGTAGTGTTAGTTGTGAACTGAAAAAGTGAAAATGCGGTGATTTATTTTT
This sequence comes from Caenorhabditis doughertyi, assembly GCA_963572265.1. Taxonomy (NCBI): domain Eukaryota; kingdom Metazoa; phylum Nematoda; class Chromadorea; order Rhabditida; family Rhabditidae; genus Caenorhabditis; species Caenorhabditis doughertyi. The sequence continues at coordinate 27,166,090 of OY751556.1, forward strand.
TAGATTTCCTGTAATTCCGGAAGAAACTGTGGAAAATAATCGTTTCATGTATAATATCGCCAAAAGTGAAGACTGGCCAAAGTTGGCGACCGCTGAGCCACAGGTTCGTGTGAAAAATGCTTTTTAAGCAGAGAAATATCTTCGTAATGGAAGTGAAAAGCGCATATTTTTCTAGGAAATGTACGAAGGAACCGTTCGAATGTTGATGGATTACGGAGCCACTGTTATGGAGCATATGGAGCATTTAGCCAAGTGTAAGTGTTTTCAACTTTACAAAATGAACAAAGCACTTAAAAACATCTCTCTAACTCGAAATCTACAAAGTACAAAGATTGAGCTGCGTTTAATTTTACGTTGTCTACAAAGAGAACAAAAGACTTTGAAAGCATCGCACTGATCCAGAATCTCCGAAATAAAAAGGGTGCTATAGTAGTTGGGGGGGGGGGGCCACCCGATTTTTGGGTGGGGGAGCAGTGCTGTTGCACTGTTGTTTTTCTGACGGGTACAAGCTATTTTGTGAATCGAAAATGGTTTTTGTACAAACCTAAGCCTGAAATTCAGAAAAAACTAGCTTTTTTCACCGATTTTTCGAAAAAATACCGAATTTCAGGTGATTTTTGGTTAATTTTCAAAAATTTTTTTTCGATTCCCAGCATTTTTCTAAGCCTTTTCTCGAGGCTTAGGCATAATTTGCGACAATTTGCGACACAAAAACCACCTCAAGACAGCTTTTCCAGCCCGCCAAAACCCAAAAATCGGGTGGCCCCCCCAACTACTATAGCCCCATAAAAAGTATTTTTTTCAGTACCAGCTGAAGAGCGAACGTTTGAAAATGTTGTCGATCCGTTGCTCACTGAAGAGTACGAAGTCAATTTCGCCTTCCAGACACTTGTGCTAAAAATGTTGACAGATTGGCCAGCTTCTAGTCGAAAACTTTTCGATGCCGATCTTCATCATGTTAGTTTTCAAGCTTCATAAGGTCTTCACCTCCCAATTTTTATATTTTCAGATCAAAATCATGTGTGCTCGCGACCAAATGGAAAAATTGACGAATAAAGACTTCCAAGACGCAATCAAGCAACTTTATGAGTCAAAAGACGGACTTTCCGAGTGGCAATCAAGACTTTTGGAATGGTATTTGTTGGAGGTGAAAGCCTCTGGATTGGATAAGCACGATGAGAAGACTCGTAAAATTTTGGGATCATGGAGTAAATTTGTGGATGAATATAGAAGCAAATACATGTATGGCTTCTCGTTCTGAGTTTTTCGTTAAATTTTACCTAATAATTCTTCCAGTACCGGAGTGATGTCTACCAACGACCAGCAAACATTCGTAGTGACAGATAAAAAAGTGATCAAAGACGCTCCACCACATGTACTTCAGAAGCTCGCTGTTGATGAGTATGCTTTCGAGCGCTTTTCCTAATTTTAATGATAATTTTTCAGACAAAACTGGGAATCAGGACCATGGCGTGGACGTATGACGCCTCACACAATCTATCCCTTCATGCAATACTGTGCAGACCGTCAGTTAAGAGCAACCGCTTGGGAGAAATGGACGAGTAAAGCTGGATTTGATCATGATTTTTATAATAATTCTATTAATATCGAAGAGTTGAGACATAACAAGTGCGTTTTGAGCGAAGTATTCATTAAAACAAGGGTTTTTTTCAGCGAAGGATTGGCAAAGACTCTTGGGTATACATCTGTTGCCGAGCACAGATTAGCCAACAAGATGGCTGCTTCACCGGAAACAGTTAGAGGATTTATCAATGCGTGAGTTATAGAAATACAATATTATTTCTAATTGAAGCTTGCACACATGCAGTGCTTGTACTCGAAATTCTAAGTTTTTGCTGTTGACTTTCATGCAAAATTTGGGCCTTATTCGAGGAATTTTTATACGCTCATAAGCAAATTCAATTCTGGATTTGACGAAATTGATGGACGTCATGACATGCCTGTATCGTCCTCTTCAGAGTAAAAAAACCTTTTTTGCACTGAAAATCTGTTACTTTACGAACTGTACTGACTCTGTCAAATGGCATAATTCGACATAAAGCGGGCAGGCTCGCAAACTTCTTCGCTGAATTTATCTTTCTCATATTGTTCTAATTAAATGAAGCTCCCCATTTCAGCTTGACTCGCCGAATTCGTCCAGTTGTAATAGACCGAATGGAATCATGGACCGCGTGGGCGGCACGTTGTGAACTGATTACCGGAGAGCTTCAGGCTCATGATATGCCATATGTTTGCAGAAAAGAGGCCGAGCATCATTATAAGTGAGTTACAAAACATAAAAGAGCATTTTAACCCCATATATGTTTAGTGTAAACCCGCTTGATCTCATGAATCATTTCCCATTCTGGCCTACATTCCAAAACATCGTCGGAGTCGTCGGACACATTTTCAATTTGGAGTTCAAAGACATCACCGATAAGGGACTTGAAAAGGCTCATGCCGACGCTAGAATCTACGCAGTTAGTGACAAGTTCAGTGGACAACATTACGGACGACTGTACATTGATCCATATGATAGACAGAATAAGAGAGGAGGATGGAATGTGATGTTGGCTAGAAGTTAGTTTATTTTATTTGGAATAAAAACAGAAAACATTAAATTTGCAGCTGAATCAAAAGAGCGTGGACTTGACAAAATTGTTTATTTCATTGGATCAGCTATCGCGCCGACATCGAACGGGCCATCGCTTCTTCATCATCAACAGCTTCAGCAACTTCTTTTCCACGTTAGCATTCTCTCTCAAAGTTAAGAAAAACGGCTTGTTTTCAGTTTGGCCGAAGTGTTCAACTGCTTCTCTCCCAATCCCCATATCGTGACATCACTATTCCATGGTCTCCATTCTATGCTTCTGATTGGGATGCGGCTGATATGTTCCCAACGTTCCTTCAAATGTTCGTCACAAAACCAAATCTTCTAGCCACCATCAGCTCTCCACATCTCATCACAAATGAGCCACTGACCGAAGAACGCGCGAATTCAGTGGCTCTTACCATCTCTAGAGCATCTCTCTGGGACACCTATCGCACTTTGTTCTGGTCTGATTTCGATTTGTCAATTTATGAAATGGAGGACAGAAAACAAAAGTTCTGGTTAGACATGTACAAGCAAATGTATGAGGAGTATTTCCCATTCAAGCGAGCGAAGAATGACTATCAACCGTGCTCGTTTACACCTATTTTCGCACTTCAACCACATATGAGCATGTATTATAGGAAGTTGTGGGCGGAGGTAAGTAGGAAACAATTGGTCGGTTTTGGTTTTATTGCCGAGCAAATGCTGAAATAAATAAGCTAGAGAATGTTAAGAACTAGTGTTGAGCTTTCGGATCATGTTATAGGCCAGTCGAAAGTTGAAAGCACACTGATCACGAATTTAAAGTCATTTTTAGCTTTTGATTATTCAATGAAAAGTTGCGACCACAAATCCGTAAATAGTAATATGTGACTCGTAATCTGGAGTATTAACTGCTGAAAATTCTTGCTTCAAGCCATTCTATTTCAGATGCTTGCCCTCGATATCCACGAAACATTTGACGAGGAGGACAATGAAGTGCAAACGGGTGAACGATTGAAAACGACAATACTGAATAGAGGAAGTGGAGATGTTGCGAAGGAGTTGTTCAAAAGATTCCAAGGCAGAAATCCATCAGTCGGAGCCATTTGTGATCATTACGCCCCACCAATGACAATTCAAGAGGGAATGGAGATGTCGGAGAATCAGAGACGATGAAAGCTGCGGGTTTTCTAATCTTTACTTTTTGTTAATATTTTAAACATTTTTTCTTTTTTTTTCTCAGATTGAAGTTATTTTCTTAGTTGATAGGTCTCATAGATTGTTCTCGTTTCTCTTTTCTTTATTGTTATTTCTCTTTAATAATATGATTTTCCTTATTTTTTAATATTTTTTTCTGAATGCGTTTGTTCGCTGATTATCTTTACTGTTCCGAGTTCCTTCTTCTTTTCCATTTTCATTTCGAAAAAAAAAATGTTTTCAGCCATGTCATCTGGCACGACGGCCGCCTCCTCGTCGTCTGGGAATACTGAAACTCAAGTTGTTGATGAGGTTCTTTTAGTTTTGAAAACATCTCTCATTAAACTAATATGTTCAGATTCCGGAGGCGTTGAACACGATTCTTTTGATGGTTGTCAAAAACTTTTTCTCAAATGTATGAAATTCAGTTTTTTTGTGAATCACTTTTCTTATATATTTTTTCTTACTCAGGAACACTTTCTAGTCGTCTATCACATTTTGCGGGCTCAATGTATTCGGGAAGAGAATCTGAAAGCACGTCTTCAATTCGATCAGAAACAGTTGCGACAGCTTCTGGCCAATTTGAAGCTTGAAAAGCTAGTCAAAGAACGAATAATCACACAGAAAAATGAGAATAATCGAACGGTTTCCATCATCTTTTATTATATAAATTATCGGGCTGTTCTCAATGTTGTCAAGTATAAAATTGATCATATGAGGTGAGAAATTTCCCTCTGGAACTGTCGATAATTTCCAGAATTTCAGACAAAAACTAGAGTCCAGAGAGCAAATGGACACGAATCGTGCTCATTACAAATGCGGAAATTGTCAGAGTACATATGATGTAAGGAATTGAAACATAATCAGAAAGAAAATGATATTTTTTAAAGATGCTCGACATCAGCAGAATACTTGAAGTTGAAACCGGAAGGCTGATATGTTGGCGGTGTCACGGAGAAGTTCATGCCGATGAGAGTGTGGCTCCGACAAAGGCGACAAGGTAGAAACTTGTCACTGCTTTGGAAAAATAGTTTTCAAGCCGTAAAGTGTATTATACTGCAAGACGCTCCCACATTTTCAGAACCGCCGTTGCTCGTTTCAACGAACAAATGAACACGTTGTATTCGCATATTTGTGCTCTGAACGGTATTCAATTGGCTCCACATCTACTGGAACCAGATATAGCGAAATATTTGGAGGATGACAAGGCGGCACTTCAATTACAACAACAAATGGATTTCACTTCTGGAGGCGGTGGACAACGGATACAGTTGGGAGGTGTTGCACACTCGTATCAGAACGCGGCGACGATCAATTATCAGAATGGAGATGCAGTGTTTGTTGATCTCAATGCGGATATTAATAAGTGAGTGATACGAGAAAAAGGGATTCAGAATATTTTTTTAATTGTTCAGAGGACCTGTGGAAGAGGCGAAGATTATACCAGAATGGTTGAAGGACACTGCTATAGGTGGAGAGGCAACACATAATGATAATATACTCGATCAGGCTACGTAAGTCTTAATTTTTTTCAATTTTTATCTTCATCCATATATTTTTAGAACCGAAGAAGACGAAACAGAAAAACAACGTCGCTCCGGCCCTTCGATCGCATATCTCAAAGAAATTGAATGCGATGATGAAGCTCCTTCTGTTAAAGTAGAAGAACCGCCAACAAAACAAATAAAATTAGAAGATGGAGTAGAAAACGGAGCATCGTCAGAAGTGAAAGAAATAAAAACGGAAATAAAAATGGAGGTAGACGATGACATCAATGGAAGTGAAGAAGAAGAATGTATGATACACGTAGCCGGACGGGTTCTTCCATTAAGACAAATAACTCCAAAAATGGTAGAAGAGGAGATGAGCGAACAGGAACAAGAGGAGTACTGTAGTGTTGTACAAGATCTTTTTGCACTTTTCTTCACCCAACAATGCTCTGTCTATTGATCTTTAGTCCTTGTGATAGCTTTTTTAAAAATCTGTTTCATTCAAAATTTTGCCCCTCTTCAAGTCCAAATATTGCTGTCTCTTTCTTTTCTCCTTTCCATCCACGTGTTCTCTTTCCTTCCCTTGTCTTTTCAACCCATGTTTCCATCTGTCATTTTTTTATACTGTGTTGTTTTTTTACTCACATAATTTCATATTTTCATTCTTCTTATTTCTTTTAATAATAATCAAAAGACATTCAACATTCTTTCCGTTTACGAGTTTCCATTGTAAGTGTTTTTCTGTAGTTTCTACTAGAGATTCTCCTTCCCATCATGATGAACTGGACGAGAACGGAGACGCCACGAGAGTTCAAATGTGACCTCTTGTCCCGGTTTGACAGAGTATCTTTGTGGATGTTTGCGAATGATATCAACGATTTGGTTGGCAGTTTCCTGAAAAACAAATTGGTCTCGACTGGAAAACCCTTTCGAATACCGTACCTCCTGAACCGTTCCCTTCACATCAATATACTTTGTATGATCATAATTTGCATAGTGGCAAGATATCGCCTTTCTGAATCCCTCGGAACGATTGGTACCAGATCCATGGAATAGATTTGGATGGAAGAATACAGTATCACCTGCTTCCATTTCCACGTATTCACGTGGCAATGACATGTCGTAATCTTTGATGGCGTAATAGGCTTTGTTGACTCCGCCCTCCCAATCTGGATATCCATGAGCTTTGAGTCCTTGAGTTTGAGATCCTGGAACAACTTGAAGGCATCCGTTCTTCTTATTGATCTGGAAATATATAATCTGTAATAGAAGGGCATGTGTCTTTCCGTCAAAGGTGGCCTTCTATAAGAAGACTTTTTTTAATTCTTCAAAATGGTTTTTTTAACAGAAAACGGGTTTCGAGCAGTAAAAATTGATAGCGGTATTAGAAAAGGGTGGCCTACTACTGGAGAGTGTTTTTCTATTGGAGGATGACTTTATAATTTTCAATGTTACTCTAAACGTGCTTTTTCTATTGCAGGTGCTTTTCTAATGAATGCGTCTTTTTCTTACATTTTTTACAGTGCATTACTGGCGGTAATCAAAATCAAAACTGGTTGAATGTGAACGTTTCAAATGCGTGTGTCAGTTCTGATAGTTCGTGAGCTTCCACAAAATCAGTTCTGATTCTAGCATAGTTCTGATTAAGAACACCCCTTTTCCCATGACAAACCTTCTCCATTGCAGTCCATGCACAAATAGTCAGATCCTCTGGACGCCATGGAAAGTAGATCAAATCCTGATGCATCGGATGACGAGAAGTCTGTTTTCCAGTGTCTGGTGGCTTATTAATAAGCATTGTATGCATTGCCTGAATTCTAGTCTCCGGTGAACTTCCAATAAGATCACGGACAACGTCAGTAACACGTGGATGCTCACAATAGGAGAAGAGAACGGGCTCTTCGGCAAAATCTTGCACTTTTGTGATTGTGTCAATGCCTGTGATAAAGTATGGTGGATTAAAACTTAATGACTGTGAGACTCACTATCTGGTGTAACCTTTTTAGCAATTGAAACATCTTTCATGACCAACATACTCGCTGGTGGCTTCACTTTTCTCTCACAAATCGCCTGAACTTTTTACTATTTTATTTTCAGCGTCTTCTCCTTCAGAACTCACATTAAAACGATCCTCATACTTTTTCAAATCCTCTTTCTCCACACAATTTCGAATCAAAAGGAACCCATTTCTTTTATAAAACTGTTTTTGGTCCAAACTCAGAACCTTTCCAGGACGAGACCAGTCTACAACCGACTCTGAAAGTTGATGGTGTTTAGGCCCCGCCCACACGCATTTGGGAACTTACTACTGGCGAAGCCACGTGTCGAAAGGACCACGAATCGAAGAGATTTCATGGTGGAGACGTGGAGAAATTTGTTTTTGATTTGAATGGGAAGTTTTCACAAAGTTTTGAAAGGACATGAAAACTAGGGTGCTCCATTTCTAAATCAGAACTTCCACGTTAATTTTTTTTATGAGTGAAAGTTTTAAATTTCTTACTGTACGAATTTACCAGAAATTATCAGAAAGAATGCTCTAGTATAGAATCTCTGTCTTTCTAGTTTCCTGGGTTTCCTGTTTTTCATAAAACTGACACTTTTGGATCCTAGAAGCGCTCAATTCAGTTTCAATTCAATTCAAATTCAGAATTATAAAAACAAATTCTCTAGTTTAAATTCTTCAGAACTGATCTAATAAGGGCTGACGCAACCATCTGGCCAAAAACAAGCAGAACTTCGCTATAATTGAATCCAAATTAGAAAAACGACTAAGTATGTGAATTTAAAAAGGTATATTCTGGCGGCTCTCAAACGGTCATGATTGTCAGTTTCAATTTGAAAACTTCTGAGCAAAGTTTCGATAAGAACAGTAGAGGCGATTATATCGCAAAAACTGTTTTTGTTTTACTACAGCCTCTGATAGCATTTCTGACAAAATCACCTAGAAAATGGTTAAGCAAAGTCGGATGGTCTGATGATATAATATAACACCTAGGAAAGGGTAAACTCGAATGATTTGATGATATATAATAACACTTTTAATTATGATACGGGACAGTTTTGAATAGAGGCGCGGTTCTGAAAGGTCCTACCGCTTATATGATTTGCCTGATCTGCTCATAGTTTTCGACTTTTTTGTATTTACTACATCAGAATTTCTGAACTTTCAAATAATCATACAAATGATTTATTCTACAAGTGATAAGATAATAAACAATCAGTTCACAATATGAAACAGAAAATACTTCAATCCTCATTCAGATGTTCTCTTCTCTTACAAATTGGATCTCTGCCCATTGACTTCTCTAGCACGAACTCTCCAAATATCCGCAAAATCTAGGGTTACTGTATTAGGGTCCAATCCGTACTTGGTCAATCGTTTCTTGGCGATTTGAATGATTTCCTCTGCCAAATTCTCTTGAGTTGTACCCTCAACATTCACATATCGACAGATATCATCATTGGCGTAGTGACAAGAAATTGCTTTACGGAATCCTGGAAATAAAATATGGAATGGGAGAAAAAAAGGGAAAATGGAACCTTCTGTTCTGTTAGCTCCGGATCCATGAATAAGAATAGGATGGAAAAATACAGTATCACCAGCTTCCATTTCCACGTGTATACGTGGATTCGATGGATCATAATCTTGAATTCCATGATAGGCTTTATTGACACCACCTTCCCATTTTGGGTATTCATGAGGTAAAAGAACACCCTTATGAGTTCCTGGAACAACTACGAGACATCCATTTGCCCTGGTGATTTTCTCCATTGCAGTCCATGCGCAACAAATGAAATCAGCTGGACGAAATGGGAAATATTGAAGATCTTGATGCATTGGGTGACGGGAGGTTAGTTTTCCTGAAAGAAAAAAGTCATTTAGTATGGAGGGATCCTAATTTATCGTTTAGTACTAGGTCCCATGAAACAGAACTCAGAGCCCTGGAGCAATCAAAACTGGCAAATCTTGGGATTAGTATGAGTCAGTTATATTTTGTTCAGGTTAATTATTTCTTGTGATTTAGTTCTGATTCGGGTCGCTTCTGATACAGGGCACAGTTCTGAAACGGCATAGCGCTCTTAAAAGCCTAAGAGCCGACAAGTGGCCCATTTACATGAATTTTTTATTTGTTTCTCTCTACTTTTTTCTATTTTTTGCACGTTTTTTATAACATTAAAACATCGCTCGTCCACTTTTCGGTTTTTAGGGCATCAATCTGTGATGTTTTCAAGCTATCGTTCATAGTTGTTTTTGAGAGAATTTATAATAAAAAATGGAATCAGGAGAAGAAATAACGTCCGAGTTTTGCTCAGGACCCTTAATGAAGCGCAGCTCTTGACTGAAAAATTGACTAACCGTTATCTGGTGGCTTATTGATAAGCATTGTGTGCATTGCCATCAAATTAGACTTTGGATTTCCAATCAAATCTTTCACGACATCAACCACTCCTGGATACTTACAATACTCAAAAAGAACTGGATCATCCGCAAAATCTTGAATCTTTGTGATTGCTTTCTCTCCGTCTTTGAATTCAGATTTTGCAATTGAAATGTCTTTCATAACAGTCATATTCTCTGGAGCCTTTACTTTCTTCTCGCAAATGTCCTGGAAAAAAAAGGATTCAGAATTCACCTGGAGAAATGAAATACCTGAAATCTCTGTCTGAATCTGTTCAATTCATATTGTGGAACACAGTTTCGTATGAGTAAATATCCATTCTTTTCGTAGAATTGACGTTGTTCGGCACTCAGAATAGAGCCCTCACGGTTGTAATCAACCACACCATCTGTGAGCATTTCTGAAAGTTTTAGAATGGGGAAAGTTTCAGAGCTTTATATGAGAAAAAAGGGAATGAAAGTGGCAGGAAGAACACAAGAAAGTTTTATGGAAAACATTTTTAGCCTTGATGAAACGAAAGTCAATAAAAAGAAATAAATTCTCAAGCAAGAAATAATTGTTAATAGAAGCAAAATGTTATCAGGTTTTTGAAATATAAATAAGAGCCGGAGAGCTTCAAAGATTGAGTTAAAAACAGAGTCAGAATCGGCCTGTATTAGAACTGCACAGGGTCAGATTTTTTTTTGAGTTTTCATGAAAAACGGTTCTGAACCAATTTCCGGTACACACTTTCAGTGACTTTATTTCTCTAAAACTAATATTCTATGAAAATCATCAACCAGGATCTACTTTCTATCATATGGATTTTAAAAGAAGACTGTCAGAAATTCCTTTGAAAAAATGAAACCTGTTATGATAAAACAAAAATGATATCAGTATCTATCAAAAATTATTATTTAAATACAATTTCCAAATAAAAACAAGGTCGGTCAATGTCCATCCTATTTGGATCACTTCCTATCTCTCTGATAGAAGGATACAAATTGATCAAGATAGAATCCAATCGGATTCTCTCAAACGACACGAACACAGTCAAGAAAAGAAGAGAATATGAGAGGAATTACCCGCCTTATCATCTCTTCTTTCAAATAAATACCAGTCTAGTTGATCATCTCATGATACATATGCAAAGAGAGAAATAAAGAAATAAAGACAAAAAAGAGTGTCAATTGCCACAGTGTACCGTTATCGTACACACATGCCCCGGGTGTTGTCTACTTTATATGTAACACAGATGGCTTTTACACGTAATCAAGAGAGAAATAAAGGAAAAGGGATGGACATTTGAATTTAGCACGTTTTCTTGCATGTTGTCGTTGAATGGCTTCGAAAGGAATGGATGAGCAAGGGCGTGTTGTCGGGGGAAAGTACAAATTACTGTGAAACCTGTAACAGAAGGGCATTCTCTGATAAAAAAGCGTCCTTAACAAAAGGACCTCCTTCTCATTTATTGACGAAACTTTGACGGAATTCTTCGCATTGAAAAGAACTTCTCATTTGTTTTGCGTATATTTTCTTCTGATTAAAGCATACCTCTAAATGAAGGGCATCGAAGAGATGGGTTGACAATAAAAGGATCTGCCCCTCTATTATAGGTTTCATGGTACTGAGATTATTTTTTCGAAGTTTCTTCCTCTTTAAACTTGAACTCGTTTAACGGAATTTGGAACTTGAAAGCATTTGGAACTTGAAAGCAGATAGATAATTTAGATAGATAGATAATTAAAAAATTAAATCAGCAAAAAGCCACTGTAAAAAGCCAGAGAGCTCTAATAAGTTACTATGGGACCACCATTGAAGAAGGCACAATATAAGTCAAAAGATCAAAAGCTATGGGAGCACACCTTTCGAAAAGATGTTTTGCTCCGACTTCTTATTTTGAGCCACACATTCCCATTGTTATTTCAAACAAAGAACGCCATTCAAATATCAAACTTTTCATTTTCATACTAACTTTTCTTCACTAAACAGATCATTTTTTTGCCATCGGAAAAACTAAATATTGCCTTGAAATGAGAATCTCTTTGCGACCTCAGAGTCACTTTTTAGAAGATCTTGATCGGACATTTTTCCACTGCCGAAGTAATGTTGGGTCCTGCCACGAAATTGATGTATCCCTCGGTTTTGTAGAGTTCATTGTTCTCAAGAAGAAGGTACTCTTCGTAGACAAAATTGAACTTTTCGGTATGTCTGGCTGGTCCCTTGATTGGTCCCTTTCGGAAGTGCTGAAAAACAATTTCGACTTTTTAAACAATTCTGGTTCTTTGAAACTCTATCCTTACCTTACTCTTTGAAACCTTGGACATATGAGCATCAGTCTCCAGAATCTTCTTCAAATCATCCACACTTTTTCCAGTCGAATTGCAGAATTTGAACTTGAAATCGGCACTGTGCATTGCCAAGAATTGTTTGAAGTCCTTGCTCTCCAGTGCATGATCCATAACATTCAGAATTTTGTTGGCTTCAACAACAGCTTGATTCGGGCGCATGCTCGAATTGATGAGCACAACGGCGACGGAGAGGAGGAGGAGAATAGAGAGCGTGCTTCTCATGGTGGTTCTTTTGATTCGAACTGATCAATTTGACAAAATCAATAGTCGCGTTAATTTTTTATCTTATCTGATAATCTTGCCACGTGGCACCACGTTTTAAGGATGACCACGTAATTTTGTTTTTGAAATTCCCATTATTCTCCACGTGTCCTTTCATGAGAATTTTTTCGAAAAACAAATCAATCCTTCAATTTCTTCACCATGAGAAATTTCGTCATCGTCGTCTTTCTCTCCGTTGCCGTTGGGCTCATCCAATCATCATCGGACTCTGAAAATGCCTTGAAAAAAGCGAATTCGATTCTGGAAAAACTGGATTTTGCACTGGAGAGCAAGGACTACACAGAGTTTCTGGCAATGCATTCCGACAAATTTCAGTTCAAATTCTGTGAATCCGAAGGAGAAAATGTGGATGATTTGAAGAAAATTCTGGAGACAGATCAGTTTATGTCAAAGACTGTGATGAGCAAAGTAATAAAATAGTTCAGTATAAAGCTAAACAAATTATTTTCAGCATCGTGTGATTATTCCAACTGGATATAGTGGAATCAAAAAAGTGTCTTCAAATACGTGGACATTTGCCTATGAGGAGCATCTTCTTCTTGAAAATAATGAAGCCTATCGGACAGAAGGAGTCATCACTTTTATTGATTTGGGAACTCATTTCAAAATAGTTTCCGCTGAAGAAAGATGTCCTGAGAAGGTGTTCTAAGGACCAGAAGACACAATCGATATCGGGTTATCTTCCACTTCGTAACGATCATTCCCCACACTAGATAACGTCTAGTGTGGATACAATATTTTGTCTAGAAACTTTTTCCAATAAAGTTTTGTATGAATTTTTTAATTTTTTTTCCAGAGCAGTTGTACACAAATAATCTGTGAAATGTGTGGCACAGTTTATAACATTCTGGAGAGTTAAAAAGTTTGATTGATTAAATTTCTGGATTTTTTTGGGGGTGTTACAATATAGAAAAGAAAAAGAAATTGACATAAACGGGAAAATGTTTGGTGTGGTTAATGGTTGTGTTTTTAGCATTTTGTTATTTATTGGAAAAGTGTACTAGAGAAAGTTTCTTAAAATCATTTTCTCAACATTTTTTCATATGTGTTCATTTCGTGAAGTATTTTTTTCACCCCGGTCACTGATACTACCTATACACTTTCACACCCACTGATAATCATACTGATAATTTCTTTTCAATTTTATTACTTGTACCAGTTAACTTTTATTTTCTTTTCTATTTCTTTCCACGACTTAATTTCGTATCAAAGAATTAAAATAAATAAATAAATAATTGGGCTAGAATTTCGATAAGTTTTAGGGCGATTTTGGTGAAACTATAGTCGAGTGAATCCCAGAAAAGAGCCAAAATCTGAGCAATGTCCACCAAAGTGTTGCAAAAGCTGAAGGGTTTTATTATGTAATCCAAGATCTTATGAGATCATCGGAATTGTCTTGAAATGACACTAACATGTAATGCTTCCGGAATGTGCCCCTCCGATTCTAGATGTTATGGGGGCAAAACATGTAATTATTTTCGAAATTCAATTATTTATTTGTATTCTCATACTTTCTTAACCGATGCCCCCACAATCATTCATTCCACTTGCAGTGCGTTGAACAGTCTTCATCTTTATTCTTCTACATTGATTTTTTATGGAACAGCCATCTCTCCAATTCAAATCAGGTATGTTAGGCTGTTGTTTGTTTTATCTTTTGCCGTTTTTCATGTTAATGTTTGTTTTTAGATTCTCTTTATTTAGTTCGGTTTCCTCTCTCATTATTATTCTATCCTCCCTTATTCGTTTGCATATTCTGATACGCTTTTCTATGATTACTATTTCTCTTTTCACTCATTCTATTCATCTTCCCCCTTTCTCTCTTCCCTTTTTTCCTTTTCTTTCCCTTGTTTTTTGTCTCTTTTCCATTAACAGGCCACTGTCAGCTAATCGCCAGAAGTAGAAAATCATCATGCCAAAAGCTAAGAGCTCCTCCGCGAATCCTAACCCGGAATAAATAAATGGTGTCAAATTCGTAGGTTTCGCAGAGGAGGCGTGAACAATCGTTCTGTTCAATGCGCTTTTTTTGCTCCCAATCGTGAAAACTTGAAACCGAAAAGCACTTTGGCTTTTAGCTGCCGTCTCGACTGGCTTACTCCGGAAAATCGATGTAAATGAAAAAAAATTTAGGGCAGAGAAGAAGAATAAGAAGAGAATGCAAAAAAAAGAACAGATAAGAGCAGAACAAGAGATGGAAATTGTGCTATAATAAGACCTAAAAAGTATGCAAGGTCAAAAAACGCAAACGAAAAAGTCTTTGTCTTTTGATTTTCTACACTGCTTAGAAGGCGAGCTAAATAAAAAATAAAAGGGCAAATAACAAAAAATGACAAAAATTTTCGAATCAAAAACAACCAGTTTTCTATTAGCTATCTTCTTTTTCTGCAAGCATTATATATTATCCTGCTTGTCGATCTCTCACACTTCGTAATTTTCATCCGACAAACCTCAAAAGAAAGAATACCTGAAAAAAATTACCAAGCGCCAAGACAAGAGAAACAGAGGATGAATAAACGGGAAAATCAATGCAAAGCGGACTAGATTCTAATGTAAATGAGAACTATAAAATGTCTAAAGAAGTCCGAAGATGGAAGAATTTGTGTCTCAAATGCTATCTTTTGAATAAATGCAGCTGGAATACGGATTCCTCATGTTGGACAGAAACCAGCATATCACCTGATGCTCTTAATACAATCATTTTTATTAGTTTCTTTTAATTTGAAGGCATCAATTTCATAAAATTCCTCCAAAATTGGCCCGGGATCCTCGGTCAGGGTTTTTTATTCCGCTACAATTTCTCTGGTTCTAAACATTCGACAAAGTTAGAGAAGATGACGTCTCAGGCATTGTTGAGAAGGGTCTTTCCCCTGAGGCGAGCCCTTTCTTCCCAGAAGTAAGGACGCTGCGTTGAAACTGACTGAAAGGTATAAAAGGGGATGAACCAACAAATACATCCTCATTTCTTCATTCACTTTTTTTTATTCTCCATTCGGTCGTCTTCCTCTCCCCATTCATATACAAACACCCTCGTTTGCGCGTCTTGCAAGAGTTCATTGATTATTTTGGCACCGTCTCTTTCCCTTTATACCAGATTTGTCAAAATCCGGGCCGGGCCGCTAGAAAATTCTCCAGCGGTCCGGTCCGTGACAAGTCTGATTTATAACTTTTACCCTCACCTCCCGGTTTCCGCCTACTTTTGCAAAGAATATTTATTATTTCGAATCGTCTATTTTCAATTTTTTGCGCAAAACCTTCCCTCCACCTTTTAATCCCGCTAGGAGTATCGTCATCTATTTCTAGCTATCATCTGAAAAGTTATTTTCCTTCATTTGAACTAGATTTCAGAAGAAAATACTTGTTTCCCATAATTTATCGATTTTTATTGAGGCCTTTCTCTTGAGACAGTAACCTTCTTCCCAGGAGCAGACGCGCTCCGTTTGCTCGCACGCAGATTCAGCGTAGAAAATGACATAGGGTACAACAACCGCACAACGTTCTCGTTTACATTCTTCTGTTTTATATGACGCCTCTTCTCTCACAGACCGTCTCATTTGAATATATCCCACAGATTATTGATTACTTTGTACCATCTTTTTCTTACCGTTTTTTTCTCCAACTTAACGTTTATTTCTTCAACAAGTTATTTAACGCTCTTTTCATTTACAGATGAGCTACAACCCGGTATGGCTTTAGCGACCACGGATGTAACGACAATCAATATAATGGATCACCATATCAGCACAGATGTGGAGGTCATCACCCAGCCGGTTGATGGAATTGAGTTCAATGATGGCACAATGATTGGAGCGTTGCGGTGGGACAAGGAGCAAATCTAACGAAGGTATGTCGTTTAGGAATATTGAGTCTGATCTAGGTATTCGAGATTAAATTCTGCGCATTTTTTTTTGAAAAAATCAAAATTTTAGTTATACCGGAGGTGTGAATCTTCTGGAAATGTTGTTCCCCACGTGAGTGAACAAATACTCCGGTTGGGGATCATTGAAAGTATATTGGATATTCAGAATAAAAACATTCTGAAATAAGAACTTATTTTCAGTTTATAGAGAATAAAAACATCCGGAATTCAAAGCGCATTTTTTTTTGAAAAAATCAAAATTTTAGTTATACCGGAGGTGTGAATCTTCTGGAAATGTTGTTCCCCACGTGAGTGAACAAATACTCCGGTTGGGGATCATTGAAAGTATATTGGATATTCAGAATAAAAACATTCTGAAATAAGAACTTATTTTCAGTTTATAGAGAATAAAAACATCCGGAATTCAAAGCGCATTTTTTTTTTGAAAAAATCAAAATTTTAGTTATACCGGAGGTGTGAATCTTCTGGAAATGTTGTTCCCCACGTGAGTGAACAAATACTCCGGTTGGGGATCATTGAAAGTATATTGGATATTCAGAATAAAAACATTCTGAAATAAGAACTCATTTTCAGTTTATAGAGAATAAAAACATCCGGAATTTGAAGCGCATTTTTAAGAAAAGATCAAAATTTTAGTTATACCGGAGGTGTGAATCTTCTGGAAATGTTGTTCCCCACGTGAGTGAGCAAATACTCCGGTTGGGGATCATTGAAAGTATATTGGATATTCAGAATAAAAACATTCTGAACTAAGAACTTATTTTCAGTTTATAGAGAATAAAAACATCCGGAATTTAAAGCGCATTTTTAAGAAAAGATCAAAATTTTAGTTATACCGGAGGTGTGAATCTTCTGGAAATGTTGTTCCCCACGTGAGTGAACAAATACTCCGGTTGGGGATCATTGAAAGTATATTGGATATTCAGAATAAAAACATTCTGAAATAAGAACTCATTTTCAGTTTATAGAGAATAAAAACATCCGGAATTTGAAGCGCATTTTTAAGAAAAGATCAAAATTTTAGTTATACCGGAGGTGTGAATCTTCTGGAAATGTTGTTCCCCACGTGAGTGAGCAAATACTCCGGTTGGGGATCATTGAAAGTATATTGAATATTCAGAATAAAAACATTCTGAAATAAGAACTCATTTTCAGTTTATAGAGAATAAAAACATCCGGAATTTGAAGCGCATTTTTAAGAAAAGATCAAAATTTTAGTTATACCGGAGGTGTGAATCTTCTGGAAATGTTGTTCCCCACGTGAGTGAACAAATACTCCGGTTGGGGATCATTGAAAGTATATTGAATATTCAGAATAAAAACATTCTGAACTAAGAACACATTTTCAGTTTATAGAGAATAAAAACATCCGGAATTCAAAGCGCATTTTTTTTTTGAAAATATCAAAATTTTAGTTATACCGGAGGTGTGAATCTTCTGGAAATGTTGTTCCCCACGTGAGTGAACAAATACTCCGGTTGGGGATCATTGAAAGCATATTGAATATTCAGAATAAAAACATTCTGAACTAAGAACACATTTTCAGTTTATAGAGAATAAAAACATCCGGAATTCAAAGCGCATTTTTTTTTTTGAAAATATCAAAATTTTAGTTATACCGGAGGTGTGAATCTTCTGGAAATGTTGTTCCCCACGTGAGTGAACAAATACTCCGGTTGGGGATCATTGAAAGCATATTGAATATTCAGAATAAAAACATTCTGAACTAAGAACACATTTTCAGTTTATAGAGAATAAAAACATCCGGAATTCGAAGCGCATTTTTTAAGAAAATATCAAAATTTTAGTTATACCGGAGGTGTGAATCTTCTGGAAATGTTGTTCCCCACGTGAGTGAACAAATACTCCGGTTGGGGATCATTGAAAGTATATTGGATATTCAGAATAAAAACATTCTGAAATAAGAACTTATTTTCAGTTTATAGAGAATAAAAACATCCGGAATTCAAAGCGCATTTTTTAAGAAAATATCAAAATTTTAGTTATACCGGAGGTGTGAATCTTCTGGAAATGTTGTTCCCCACGTGAGTGAACAAATACTCCGGTTGGGGATCATTGAAAGTATATTGGATATTCAGAATAAAAACATTCTGAACTAAGAACACATTTTCAGTTTATAGAGAATAAAAACATCCGGAATTCAAAGCGCATTTTTTAAGAAAATATCAAAATTTTAGTTATACCGGAGGTGTGAATCTTCTGGAAATGTTGTTCCCCACGTGAGTGAACAAATACTCCGGTTGGGGATCATTGAAAGCATATTGAATATTCAGAATAAAAACATTCTGAACTAAGAACACATTTTCAGTTTATAGAGAATAAAAACATCCGGAATTCAAAGCGCATTTTTTAAGAAAATATCAAAATTTTAGTTATACCGGAGGTGTGAATCTTCTGGAAATGTTGTTCCCCACGTGAGTGAACAAATACTCCGGTTGGGGATCATTGAAAGTATATTGGATATTCAGAATAAAAACATTCTGAAATAAGAACTCATTTTCAGTTTATAGAGAATAAAAACATCCGGAATTCAAAGCGCATTTTTTTTTTTGAAAATATCAAAATTTTAGTTATACCGGAGGTGTGAATCTTCTGGAAATGTTGTTCCCCACGTGAGTGAACAAATACTCCGGTTGGGGATCATTGAAAGCATATTGAATATTCAGAATAAAAACATTCTGAAATAAGAACTCATTTTCAGTTTATAGAGAATAAAAACATCCGGAATTCAAAGCGCATTTTTTTTTTTTGAAAATATCAAAATTTTAGTTATACCGGAGGTGTGAATCTTCTGGAAATGTTGTTCCCCACGTGAGTGAACAAATACTCCGGTTGGGGATCATTGAAAGCATATTGAATATTCAGAATAAAAACATTCTGAACTAAGAACACATTTTCAGTTTATAGAGAATAAAAACATCCGGAATTCAAAGCGCATTTTTTAAGAAAATATCAAAATTTTAGTTATACCGGAGGTGTGAATCTTCTGGAAATGTTGTTCCCCACGTGAGTGAACAAATACTCCGGTTGGGGATCATTGAAAGTATATTGGATATTCAGAATAAAAACATTCTGAAATAAGAACTCATTTTCAGTTTATAGAGAATAAAAACATCCGGAATTTGAAGCGCATTTTTAAGAAAAGATCAAAATTTTAGTTATACCGGAGGTGTGAATCTTCTGGAAATGTTGTTCCCCACGTGAGTGAGCAAATACTCCGGTTGGGGATCATTGAAAGTATATTGAATATTCAGAATAAAAACATTCTGAAATAAGAACTCATTTTCAGTTTATAGAGAATAAAAACATCCGGAATTTGAAGCGCATTTTTAAGAAAAGATCAAAATTTTAGTTATACCGGAGGTGTGAATCTTCTGGAAATGTTGTTCCCCACGTGAGTGAGCAAATACTCCGGTTGGGGATCATTGAAAGTATATTGGATATTCAGAATAAAAACATTCTGAACTAAGAACTTATTTTCAGTTTATAGAGAATAAAAACATCCGGAATTTGAAGCGCATTTTTAAGAAAAGATCAAAATTTTAGTTATACCGGAGGTGTGAATCTTCTGGAAATGTTGTTCCCCACGTGAGTGAACAAATACTCCGGTTGGGGATCATTGAAAGTATATTGAATATTCAGAATAAAAACATTCTGAACTAAGAACACATTTTCAGTTTATAGAGAATAAAAACATCCGGAATTCAAAGCGCATTTTTTTTTTTGAAAATATCAAAATTTTAGTTATACCGGAGGTGTGAATCTTCTGGAAATGTTGTTCCCCACGTGAGTGAACAAATACTCCGGTTGGGGATCATTGAAAGCATATTGAATATTCAGAATAAAAACATTCTGAACTAAGAACACATTTTCAGTTTATAGAGAATAAAAACATCCGGAATTCAAAGCGCATTTTTTTTTTTGAAAATATCAAAATTTTAGTTATACCGGAGGTGTGAATCTTCTGGAAATGTTGTTCCCCACGTGAGTGAACAAATACTCCGGTTGGGGATCATTGAAAGCATATTGAATATTCAGAATAAAAACATTCTGAACTAAGAACACATTTTCAGTTTATAGAGAATAAAAACATCCGGAATTCGAAGCGCATTTTTTAAGAAAATATCAAAATTTTAGTTATACCGGAGGTGTGAATCTTCTGGAAATGTTGTTCCCCACGTGAGTGAACAAATACTCCGGTTGGGGATCATTGAAAGCATATTGAATATTCAGAATAAAAACATTCTGAACTAAGAACACATTTTCAGTTTATAGAGAATAAAAACATCCGGAATTCGAAGCGCATTTTTTAAGAAAATATCAAAATTTTAGTTATACCGGAGGTGTGAATCTTCTGGAAATGTTGTTCCCCACGTGAGTGAACAAATACTCCGGTTGGGGATCATTGAAAGTATATTGGATATTCAGAATAAAAACATTCTGAAATAAGAACTTATTTTCAGTTTATAGAGAATAAAAACATCCGGAATTCAAAGCGCATTTTTTAAGAAAATATCAAAATTTTAGTTATACCGGAGGTGTGAATCTTCTGGAAATGTTGTTCCCCACGTGAGTGAACAAATACTCCGGTTGGGGATCATTGAAAGTATATTGGATATTCAGAATAAAAACATTCTGAACTAAGAACACATTTTCAGTTTATAGAGAATAAAAACATCCGGAATTCGAAGCGCATTTTTTAAGAAAATATCAAAATTTTAGTTATACCGGAGGTGTGAATCTTCTGGAAATGTTGTTCCCCACGTGAGTGAACAAATACTCCGGTTGGGGATCATTGAAAGTATATTGGATATTCAGAATAAAAACATTCTGAACTAAGAACACATTTTCAGTTTATAGAGAATAAAAACATCCGGAATTCAAAGCGCATTTTTTAAGAAAATATCAAAATTTTAGTTATACCGGAGGTGTGAATCTTCTGGAAATGTTGTTCCCCACGTGAGTGAACAAATACTCCGGTTGGGGATCATTGAAAGTATATTGGATATTCAGAATAAAAACATTCTGAAATAAGAACTTATTTTCAGTTTATAGAGAATAAAAACATCCGGAATTCAAAGCGCATTTTTTAAGAAAATATCAAAATTTTAGTTATACCGGAGGTGTGAATCTTCTGGAAATGTTGTTCCCCACGTGAGTGAACAAATACTCCGGTTGGGGATCATTGAAAGCATATTGAATATTCAGAATAAAAACATTCTGAACTAAGAACACATTTTCAGTTTATAGAGAATAAAAACATCCGGAATTCGAAGCGCTTTTTTTAAGAAAATATCAAAATTTTAGTTATACCGGAGGTGTGAATCTTCTGGAAATGTTGTTCCCCACGTGAGTGAACAAATACTCCGGTTGGGGATCATTGAAAGTATATTGGATATTCAGAATAAAAACATTCTGAAATAAGAACTTATTTTCAGTTTATAGAGAATAAAAACATCCGGAATTCAAAGCGCATTTTTTAAGAAAATATCAAAATTTTAGTTATACCGGAGGTGTGAATCTTCTGGAAATGTTGTTCCCCACGTGAGTGAACAAATACTCCGGTTGGGGATCATTGAAAGTATATTGGATATTCAGAATAAAAACATTCTGAACTAAGAACACATTTTCAGTTTATAGAGAATAAAAACATCCGGAATTCAAAGCGCATTTTTTAAGAAAATATCAAAATTTTAGTTATACCGGAGGTGTGAATCTTCTGGAAATGTTGTTCCCCACGTGAGTGAACAAATACTCCGGTTGGGGATCATTGAAAGCATATTGAATATTCAGAATAAAAACATTCTGAACTAAGAACACATTTTCAGTTTATAGAGAATAAAAACATCCGGAATTCAAAGCGCATTTTTTAAGAAAATATCAAAATTTTAGTTATACCGGAGGTGTGAATCTTCTGGAAATGTTGTTCCCCACGTGAGTGAACAAATACTCCGGTTGGGGATCATTGAAAGTATATTGGATATTCAGAATAAAAACATTCTGAAATAAGAACTCATTTTCAGTTTATAGAGAATAAAAACATCCGGAATTCAAAGCGCATTTTTTTTTTTGAAAATATCAAAATTTTAGTTATACCGGAGGTGTGAATCTTCTGGAAATGTTGTTCCCCACGTGAGTGAACAAATACTCCGGTTGGGGATCATTGAAAGCATATTGAATATTCAGAATAAAAACATTCTGAAATAAGAACTCATTTTCAGTTTATAGAGAATAAAAACATCCGGAATTCAAAGCGCATTTTTTTTTTGAAAATATCAAAATTTTAGTTATACCGGAGGTGTGAATCTTCTGGAAATGTTGTTCCCCACGTGAGTGAACAAATACTCCGGTTGGGGATCATTGAAAGCATATTGAATATTCAGAATAAAAACATTCTGAACTAAGAACACATTTTCAGTTTATAGAGAATAAAAACATCCGGAATTCAAAGCGCATTTTTTAAGAAAATATCAAAATTTTAGTTATACCGGAGGTGTGAATCTTCTGGAAATGTTGTTCCCCACGTGAGTGAACAAATACTCCGGTTGGGGATCATTGAAAGTATATTGGATATTCAGAATAAAAACATTCTGAAATAAGAACTTATTTTCAGTTTATAGAGAATAAAAACATCCGGAATTCAAAGCGCATTTTTTAAGAAAATATCAAAATTTTAGTTATACCGGAGGTGTGAATCTTCTGGAAATGTTGTTCCCCACGTGAGTGAACAAATACTCCGGTTGGGGATCATTGAAAGTATATTGGATATTCAGAATAAAAACATTCTGAACTAAGAACACATTTTCAGTTTATAGAGAATAAAAACATCCGGAATTCAAAGCGCATTTTTTAAGAAAATATCAAAATTTTAGTTATACCGGAGGTGTGAATCTTCTGGAAATGTTGTTCCCCACGTGAGTGAGCGGAGGGAAATGACTTCTATTTGAATTTATTAACATATAAATAGGCTATCATGATTTTTTCAACTATAATAGTATTGGATCAGTGTTATATCTGTCCGGTCGGAGAAGTTTCAACCGAGAAGTTTCACGAAATGTTGTGTTCATGCAACTAATTCAAAATATTTATGATGAGAAACATTAAGTCAATTCTTCTTTTTGTGAATCTGACCTTTTTTATGTTTGCTTCAAAAACAAATTCCGGGCGAATTTGTTTCATTTTCACCAGAGTTTGTAGAATAAAACAAAATGGTTTCAATAATCGGTTATACCAGATTCGAAAAATCCACATTCATTAATAGATTAAAGAAATAAACAATAGCTCTGTGATAATGGATTTATGGCTTTGTATGTAAAACTAATTGAAAAAGTATTGATAGCAAAATGTTTTTGCATTGAAACACGAATGTTATCGATAGGTTATTGAGCCAAGAACATATTCTACGAAAAATCTACTGGAACAGAACTATACAAAAAAGTTATCGGGTTCGCATACTCATTACCACGTGACAACAGTTGGAAAAATTTTGAAGCAGAAAAGCATAAAAAACGTTACGGTTTCACAAAATTTATGATTGGAGGAAGTTAGGAAACTGGGCAATACATCATAAGAAAAAAAAAGAATTTTTATAAAGCACTGGAACCTTGGTACTTTTTGATCCTGTTCGCTCCGAAAATAACACGAACTAGAAACAGAAAATGTTCAGTTTGTTAATGACTAACTGACAGGATAACCATGAAAACGGCTCCTCGACAACTCGCAACAAGACTTTTCGGAAATGCGACATTTCGCAACTCACGTCGATTTCGCTACTATGACATTTCGCAACCAGACGTTCCACTACTTATAGGTATCGCAACTAGACTTTTTGCAACTTGTTTATCTCGTCACAAAAAGCTTGAATCTAGGAAGATTAGTCCTACCCCAACAGGTTAGATGCTAGTTTATCGTTTTCAGCAAATTAAGGTGAGCATGTTTTTTTCCTGACCAAGACAAAAGATTTTGCTGTAGTGGCGAAAAGACTAGTTGCGATATCTACAAGTAGTGAGATGTCTGGTTGCGAAATGTCGCAGTAGCGAAATCGACGTGAGTTGCGAAATGTCGCATTTTCGAAACGTCTCGTTGCGAGTTGTTGAGGAGCCATGAAAACAATAAAGTCTAACTAACAAAAAGTAGAATGTTGAAGTTACAGTTTCAGAACGTTCCAAATTAAAGATCACTTATTCCACACGGAATCCACAAGGAAGACATATGAAAAAAAAACAACACTTCGGACCGGACGTTTTGAAATTTTGAGTTTCACATGGTTTCGAAAATGACCATAAATTTTTTGAAACTAGTTCGACTAGCTTTTCCGGACCTCCGGTCCGTTCAAGCTAGTAGTAGCTCTTGACGTGTGTTTCAGATGGCTTTGCAAAATGTATTGCATCTTTCCGAGGTGATTACCTATCTTTTGAAAGAAAAACCGTCTGAAAAGCATCATTTTGAAGCGAGATATGAGCCGTAAATCATTCTCGGGACAAAATTTCGGACAAAAATTGGCTTCAATTTATTTCTACAAAACTCCGCCCCTTTTTAAATTAAGGTTTCACGTTTATACCTTCTATATTTAAAGAGAGAGGGGCAGACTTTCTTCTTCCTCCCATAGCTGGAATACGGATAATAAACGCTAATTATTGGATATGATACTTTGGATTCTCCATAAATGCTTATCCTGCTCTCGAGCTCCTATGGGAGCACCAGAGGATGAATAAACGAGAAAATCAATACAAAGCGGACTAGATTCTAATGTGAATGAGAACTAAAAAATGTCTTTAAAAAATCCGAAGATGGAAGTATTTGTGTCTCAAATGCTATCTTTTGAATAAATGCAACAGGAATTTATATGAAAAATGCTAATTATTGGATATGATACTTTGGATTCTCCATAAATGCTTATCCTGCTCTCGTGCTCCTATGGGAGCACCAGAGGATGAATAAACGGGAAAATCAATACAAAGCGGATAAGATTCTAGTGTAAATGAGAACTAAAAAATGTCTTTAAAAAATCCGAAGATGGAAGTATTTGTGTCTCAATTGCTATCTTTTGAATAAATGCAACAGGAATTTATATGAAAAATGCTAATTACTGGATATGATACTTTGGATTCTCCATAAATGCTTATCCTGCTCTCGTGCTCCTATGGGAGCACCAGAGGATGAATAAACGGGAAAATCAATACAAAGCGGATAAGATTCTAGTGTAAATGAGAACTAAAAAATGTCTTTAAAAAATCCGAAGATGGAAGTATTTGTGTCTCAAATGCTATCTTTTGAATAAATGCAACAGGAATTTATATGAAAAATGCTAATTATTGGATATGATACTTTGGATTCTCCATAAATGCTTATCCTGCTCTCGTGCTCCTATGGGAGCACCAGAGGATGAATAAACGGGAAAATCAATACAAAGCGGATAAGATTCTAGTGTAAATGAGAACTAAAAAATGTCTTTAAAAAATCCGAAGATGGAAGTATTTGTGTCTCAAATGCTATCTTTTGAATAAATGCAACAGGAATTTATATGAAAAATGCTAATTATTGGATATGATACTTTGGATTCTCCATAAATGCTTATCCTGCTCTCGTGCTTCTATGGGAGCACCAGAGGATGAATAAACGGGAAAATCAGTACAAAGCGGATAAGATTCTAGTGTAAATGAGAACTATAAAATGTCTAAAAAAGTCCGAAGATGGAAGAATTTGTGTCTCAAATGCTATCTTTTGAATAAATGCAGCAGGAATTTATATGAAAAATGCTAATTATTGGATATGATACTTTGGATTCTCCATAAATGCTTATCCTGCTCTCGTGCTCCTATGGTAGCACCAGAGGATGAATAAACGGGAAAATCAGTACAAAGCGGATTAGATTCTAATGTAAATGAGAACTATACGATGTCTAAAAAAGTCCAAAGATGGAAGAATTTGTGTCTCACATGCTATCGTTCATTTAAATGCAGCTGGAATTTATATGAAAAACGCTAATTTTCGGATATGATACTTTGGATTCTCCATAAATGCTTATCCTGCTCTCGTGCTCCTATGGTAGCACCAGAGGATGAATAAACGGGAAAATCAATGCAAAGCGGATTAGATTCTAATGTAAATGAGAACTATAAAATGTCTAAAGAAGTCCGAAGATGGAAGAATTTGTGTCTCAAATGTTATCTTTTGAATAAATGCTGCTGGAATTCGGATTAAAAATGCTAATAATTGGATATGATACTTTGGATTCTCCATAAATGCTTATCCTGCTCTCGTGCTCCTATGGGAGCACCAGAGGATGAATAAACGGGAAAATCAATACAAAGCTGACTAGATTCTAATGTAAATGAGAACTATACGATGTCTAAAAAAGTCCGAAGATGGAAGAATTTGTGTCTCAAATGCTATCTTTTGACTAAATGCAGCAGGAATTTATATGAAAAATGCTAATTATTGGATATGATACTTTGGATTCTCCATAAATGCTTATCCTGCTCTCGTGCTCCTATGGGAGCACCAGAGGATGAATAAACGGGAAAATCAATACAAAGCTGACTAGATTCTAATGTAAATGAGAACTATACGATGTCTAAAAAAGTCCGAAGATGGAAGAATTTGTGTCACAAATGCTATCTTTTGAATAAATGCTGCTGGAATTCGGATTAAAAATGCTAATTATTGGATATGATACTTTGGATTCTCCATAAATGCTTATCCTGCTCTCGTGCTCCTATGGGAGCACCAGAGGATGAATAAACGGGAAAATCAATACAAAGCTGACTAGATTCTAATGTAAATGAGAACTATACGATGTCTAAAAAAGTCCGAAGATGGAAGAATTTGTGTCACAAATGCTATCTTTTGAATAAATGCTGCTGGAATTCGGATTAAAAATGCTAATTATTGGATATGATACTTTGGATTCTCCATAAATGCTTATCCTGCTCTCGTGCTCCTATGGGAGCACCAGAGGATGAATAAACGGGAAAATCAATACAAAGCTGACTAGATTCTAATGTAAATGAGAACTATACGATGTCTAAAAAAGTCCGAAGATGGAAGAATTTGTGTCACAAATGCTATCTTTTGAATAAATGCTGCTGGAATTCGGATTAAAAATGCTAATTATTGGATATGATACTTTGGATTCTCCATAAATGCTTATCCTGCTCTCGTGCTCCTATGGGAGCACCAGAGGATGAATAAACGGGAAAATCAATACAAAGCTGACTAGATTCTAATGTAAATGAGAACTATACGATGACTAAAAAAGTCCGAAGATGGAAGAATTTGTGTCACAAATGCTATCTTTTGAATAAATGCTGCTGGAATTCGGATTAAAAATGCTAATTATTGGATATGATACTTTGGATTCTCCATAAATGCTTATCCTGCTCTCGAGCTCCTATGGGAGCACCAGAGGATGAATAAACGGGAAAATCAATACAAAGCTGACTAGATTCTAATGTAAATGAGAACTATACGATGTCTAAAAAAGTCCGAAGATGGAAGAATTTGTGTCACAAATGCTATCTTTTGAATAAATGCTGCTGGAATTCGGATTAAAAATGCTAATTATTGGATATGATACTTTGGATTCTCCATAAATGCTTATCCTGCTCTCGTGCTCCTATGGGAGCACCAGAGGATGAATAAACGGGAAAATCAATACAAAGCTGACTAGATTCTAATGTAAATGAGAACTATACGATGACTAAAAAAGTCCGAAGATGGAAGAATTTGTGTCACAAATGCTATCTTTTGAATAAATGCTGCTGGAATTCGGATTAAAAATGCTAATTATTGGATATGATACTTTGGATTCTCCATAAATGCTTATCCTGCTCTCGTGCTCCTATGGGAGCACCAGAGGATGAATAAACGGGAAAATCAATACAAAGCTGACTAGATTCTAATGTAAATGAGAACTATACGATGACTAAAAAAGTCCGAAGATGGAAGAATTTGTGTCACAAATGCTATCTTTTGAATAAATGCTGCTGGAATTCGGATTAAAAATGCTAATTATTGGATATGATACTTTGGATTCTCCATAAATGCTTATCCTGCTCTCGAGCTCCTATGGGAGCACCAGAGGATGAATAAACGGGAAAATCAATACAAAGCTGACTAGATTCTAATGTAAATGAGAACTATACGATGACTAAAAAAGTCCGAAGATGGAAGAATTTGTGTCACAAATGCTATCTTTTGAATAAATGCTGCTGGAATTCGGATTAAAAATGCTAATTATTGGATATGATACTTTGGATTCTCCATAAATGCTTATCCTGCTCTCGAGCTCCTATGGGAGCACCAGAGGATGAATAAACGGGAAAATCAATACAAAGCTGACTAGATTCTAATGTAAATGAGAACTATACGATGTCTAAAAAAGTCCGAAGATGGAAGAATTTGTGTCTCAAATGCTATCTTTTGAATAAATGCTGCTGGAATTCGGATTAAAAATGCTAATTATTGGATATGATACTTTGGATTCTCCATAAATGCTTATCCTGCTCTCGTGCTCCTATGGGAGCACCAGAGGATGAATAAACGGGAAAATCAATACAAAGCTGACTAGATTCTAATGTAAATGAGAACTATACGATGACTAAAAAAGTCCGAAGATGGAAGAATTTGTGTCTCAAATGCTATCTTTTGAATAAATGCTGCTGGAATTCGGATTAAAAATGCTAATTATTGGATATGATACTTTGGATTCTCCATAAATGCTTATCCTGCTCTCGTGCTCCTATGGGAGCACCAGAGGATGAATAAACGGGAAAATCAATACAAAGCTGACTAGATTCTAATGTAAATGAGAACTATACGATGTCTAAAAAAGTCCGAAGATGGAAGAATTTGTGTCTCAAATGCTATCTTTTGAATAAATGCTGCTGGAATTCGGATTAAAAATGCTAATTATTGGATATGATACTTTGGATTCTCCATAAATGCTTATCCTGCTCTCGTGCTCCTATGGGAGCACCAGAGGATGAATAAACGGGAAAATCAATACAAAGCTGACTAGATTCTAATGTAAATGAGAACTATACGATGACTAAAAAAGTCCGAAGATGGAAGAATTTGTGTCTCAAATGCTATCTTTTGAATAAATGCTGCTGGAATTCGGATTAAAAATGCTAATTATTGGATATGATACTTTGGATTCTCCATAAATGCTTATCCTGCTCTCGTGCTCCTATGGTAGCACCAGAGGATGAATAAACGGGAAAATCAATACAAAGCTGACTAGATTCTAATGTAAATGAGAACTATAAAATGTCTAAAAAAGTCCGAAGATGGAAGAATTTGTGTCTCAAATGCTATCTTTTGAATAAATGCTGCTGGAATTCGGATTAAAAATGCTAATTATTGGATATGATACTTTGGATTCTCCATAAATGCTTATCCTGCTCTCGTGCTCCTATGGGAGCACCAGAGGATGAATAAACGGGAAAATCAATACAAAGCTGACTAGATTCTAATGTAAATGAGAACTATAAAATGTCTAAAAAAGTCCGAAGATGGAAGAATTTGTGTCTCAAATGCTATCTTTTGAATAAATGCTGCTGGAATTCGGATTAAAAATGCTAATTATTGGATATGATACTTTGGATTCTCCATAAATGCTTATCCTGCTCTCGTGCTCCTATGGGAGCACCAGAGGATGAATAAACGGGAAAATCAGTACAAAGCGGATTAGATTCTAATGTAAATGAGAACTATACGATGTCTAAAAAAGTCCGAAGATGGAAGAATTTGTGTCTCAAATGCTATCTTTTGAATAAATGCTGCTGGAATTCGGATTAAAAATGCTAATTATTGGATATGATACTTTGGATTCTCCATAAATGCTTATCCTGCTCTCGTGCTCCTATGGGAGCACCAGAGGATGAATAAACGGGAAAATCAATACAAAGCTGACTAGATTCTAATGTAAATGAGAACTATAAAATGTCTAAAAAAGTCCGAAGATGGAAGAATTTGTGTCTCAAATGCTATCTTTTGAATAAATGCTGCTGGAATTCGGATTAAAAATGCTAATTATTGGATATGATACTTTGGATTCTCCATAAATGCTTATCCTGCTCTCGTGCTCCTATGGGAGCACCAGAGGATGAATAAACGGGAAAATCAGTACAAAGCGGATTAGATTCTAATGTAAATGAGAACTATACGATGTCTAAAAAAGTCCGAAGATGGAAGAATTTGTGTCTCAAATGCTATCTTTTGAATAAATGCTGCTGGAATTCGGATTAAAAATGCTAATTATTGGATATGATACTTTGGATTCTCCATAAATGCTTATCCTGCTCTCGTGCTCCTATGGGAGCACCAGAGGATGAATAAACGGGAAAATCAATACAAAGCGGATTAGATTCTAATGTAAATGAGAACTATACGATGTCTAAAAAAGTCCGAAGATGGAAGAATTTGTGTCTCAAATGCTATCTTTTGAATAAATGCTGCTGGAATTCGGATTAAAAATGCTAATTATTGGATATGATACTTTGGATTCTCCATAAATGCTTATCCTGCTCTCGTGCTCCTATGGGAGCACCAGAGGATGAATAAACGGGAAAATCAATACAAAGCTGACTAGATTCTAATGTAAATGAGAACTATAAAATGTCTAAAAAAGTCCGAAGATGGAAGAATTTGTGTCTCAAATGCTATCTTTTGAATAAATGCTGCTGGAATTCGGATTAAAAATGCTAATTATTGGATATGATACTTTGGATTCTCCATAAATGCTTATCCTGCTCTCGTGCTCCTATGGGAGCACCAGAGGATGAATAAACGGGAAAATCAGTACAAAGCGGATTAGATTCTA
This sequence comes from Caenorhabditis doughertyi, assembly GCA_963572265.1. NCBI lineage: Eukaryota > Metazoa > Nematoda > Chromadorea > Rhabditida > Rhabditidae > Caenorhabditis > Caenorhabditis doughertyi. The sequence goes on from OY751556.1 coordinate 27,197,089, forward strand.
ATGTAAATGAGAACTATACGATGTCTAAAAAAGTCCGAAGATGGAAGAATTTGTGTCTCAAATGCTATTTTTTGAATAAATGCTGCTGGAATTCGGATTAAAAATGCTAATTATTGGATATGATACTTTGGATTCTCCATAAATGCTTATCCTGCTCTCGTGCTCCTATGGGAGCACCAGAGGATGAATAAACGGGAAAATCAATACAAAGCTGACTAGATTCTAATGTAAATGAGAACTATAAAATGTCTAAAAAAGTCCGAAGATGGAAGAATTTGTGTCTCAAATGCTATCTTTTGAATAAATGCTGCTGGAATTCGGATTAAAAATGCTAATTATTGGATATGATACTTTGGATTCTCCATAAATGCTTATCCTGCTCTCGTGCTCCTATGGGAGCACCAGAGGATGAATAAACGGGAAAATCAGTACAAAGCGGATTAGATTCTAATGTAAATGAGAACTATACGATGTCTAAAAAAGTCCGAAGATGGAAGAATTTGTGTCTCAAATGCTATCTTTTGAATAAATGCTGCTGGAATTCGGATTAAAAATGCTAATTATTGGATATGATACTTTGGATTCTCCATAAATGCTTATCCTGCTCTCGTGCTCCTATGGGAGCACCAGAGGATGAATAAACGGGAAAATCAATACAAAGCGGATTAGATTCTAATGTAAATGAGAACTATACGATGTCTAAAAAAGTCCGAAGATGGAAGAATTTGTGTCTCAAATGCTATCTTTTGAATAAATGCTGCTGGAATTCGGATTAAAAATGCTAATTATTGGATATGATACTTTGGATTCTCCATAAATGCTTATCCTGCTCTCGTGCTCCTATGGGAGCACCAGAGGATGAATAAACGGGAAAATCAATACAAAGCTGACTAGATTCTAATGTAAATGAGAACTATAAAATGTCTAAAAAAGTCCGAAGATGGAAGAATTTGTGTCTCAAATGCTATCTTTTGAATAAATGCTGCTGGAATTCGGATTAAAAATGCTAATTATTGGATATGATACTTTGGATTCTCCATAAATGCTTATCCTGCTCTCGTGCTCCTATGGGAGCACCAGAGGATGAATAAACGGGAAAATCAGTACAAAGCGGATTAGATTCTAATGTAAATGAGAACTATACGATGTCTAAAAAAGTCCGAAGATGGAAGAATTTGTGTCTCAAATGCTATTTTTTGACTAAATGCAGCAGGAATTCGGATAAAAAACGCCGGAATTTGGATGATACCTTGTCTGTTCTGGAGATATATCAAACGAATTTCAGATCGATTGCTAGTAAAGTGGCTAAAACCCGGATGGATTACAATCTATGTACCTTATTAGTCAGATTCATTACGAGCTGTATCGCTACAGAAGAACAGGAGAGTAGTGAGAAATGGATGGAGGATGAAGTTAGACAAAGAGAGACAAACGTACCTCCTATCGTTGCAGTCGCTTTCAAGCCTTCTGGTATCCAATACCAGGAATGAAGACTGCTGGCCATCGAGGCCTTTCGTCGTTTTCCTCTTCTTCTCCAACTCTCCGTGTGCCGTCGTCATTCTTGTTGTCCTCTCAACGACCATGAGGTCTAAAAATAAACATTTAGCATTTCGTTTCATTAAGGAAGTGCTTCAGTCCATGGCCGGTGTGCCAACCAAATTTCCTCAAGCTCAAATGTTAAAACTGTACCTCTGAAGCCTTCGTGATCCATCAATTTGTTCGTATTTATCCCATCAATTATCGATCGATTCCTGCTGTCCTTAGCGCATGGGTTGCCACGGAGGGTCACGGAGGATTATCTAAAAATTACGAAGTTTATAAAGCAATACTTGAAAAATCGATTCAAATTTTGTTCGAGGCCTGCAGGCGCGGTGGGCAAGCGTGCCGCTGGAAACCAGTGGGGGCAAGGCGCCAGAGAACGTTCCCACCAACCCTGTTCATCAATTTTTTTTCTGTAAAAGACCTGGAACAGACGAGAGTTTGTTCCAGGCCTAGGAGCCCGCGCCCGCGCTTTGGGCCTGGAACTCAAACGAACCTTCAGATGCTCCATCCCTTGTCGTCGCTTCTGGAGGGACCTGTTGTTTCTCGCTTCCGATGTGATCGAGAACTGAAGTTGAAGTTCTCCTCTTCTCTGAAGAACCGATAGATTGTGATCAGGAAGGGTCACGGGGGAACGGGAACAATAGGTGGTCACGGAGAATATCAGAAAATAACTGTTTTTCGGAAGTCGATAGAATTAAAATTATAAAATAAAAAAGTCCACGTCGACATTCAAGAGACTGATTCCCTTTCAACACAAAAATGGTAGAATTGCAAACCGTCGCAATTTCTGACATTCATATTTGTCTGCTGAATACTTTAGAATTTCTCGACCAACAGGGATCACACCTTTTTTGGGATCTGAAACTAAAATCTTTTCTCTTTCTAGTAGAGAAAAGCATAAGAAGAAAAAGCGGAGACATGCTTGGTTTGAAAATTAGATGCCGTTGTAATAGAGTATGCCCCATCAGCTAAATGAACTTCTGATTGTATATATTTCCACTACATTGAACCTTAATCTCCGAACTTTCAAACCGATCTTTGTCGCTACTTTTCCTTCTGCTTTTTTTAATTGTTTCCTGTTTTATTTCCACGTTTATGATCATAAAAATTCCTTATGAAACCCATATAAAATGGACGCTCTCTTATCAGTGATTGTTCTTCTTTCAGTTCTATGTATTCAATTAATACACTCCTTTCAGGCACACATCAGAAACCCAAAAAACCCAAAAATAATCTAATTTATTTCAGAATTTTCAGAATTTCAGAAACTAAATCACTTGAATTGAACAAAACAAATTTCAGAAGAATACGATGAGTTCTGTAACATTGGAGAGAAGCATTCGACATTTGTGTTTGCCTATGCCACAGACTTTGATGTTTCCACATTTAATCAAATGAGAAATATTGTGATTCAATCTGTGACAGCCAACAGACATAATTATACAAAGCTGGCGATGGTCCGTTTCGATACAAATGGCGTTCAGGACAATATTACGTATTTTGATGATATTGAGTGAGTTTGAAATGCTTATGAGCTACAGTGAAACCTGGATTACTATTGCATATGGAACTGTTTTAAAGTTTATCACTTCGGGCCATTTTGTTATTCTATCAATTTGCAGATATTTATTGATTCTTTAAAAAAAAGGGGCAGGTAGTTCCTAAGATTATTCATTCCAGCCCCTTCTACACCGCCCTTCAAAACAACCCACCGAATCCAAATATTGCGGCAGATTCTTCAAAACCTTCAAACGCTTTGTCCATCGTTTCGGTATGAATTATTGAAATCCCCTCGCTCACAGAGTATCATTTCTACCATTCAGAGCTTCCTTTCTGCCACTGGTCGCCCATTGGAAAGTTCAATGGTTGTTCTTCTCATGAACAGATTCCCAGCTGCTACTGATTTAACTTCGGATGAATATGACATTATCACAAATAACAATGTGAAAATTTTCCCAATTATTTCGGATACTTCTTACGCTCAACAGTATTCGATGTCGTCCAGAAGTTCTCAAGCGTTGACCACCCTCTCAGCAAATAGTAACTCTCATTTTGTAATTGGAAAGTATGGATATCAGTTGGTGGAGGTAAGTGATACATTCTGATTAAAGGAGTAGTAAACCTTTCTTCAATTTGTTGATAAAAGTACTTCAAAAAATTGTATTATTTATATTTTCTAGTCGAAACCCGACAAAAATTGCTCAATTCTGCAAAAAACGCGTTTGAAGCAGGGATGGGCGAGAGTGCGCCGCTGGCGCACAAAACGCGCACCCGTTCAACGGGTGCCTGTTTTCACGGGGCTGCGTTTTTCAGTTGACGCGACGCGACCGCAACGCTTTCGGCGGCATTCAGAGTTTCGGTTATTCTTTGAAAAGAAGATTTTCGGTATGATTGTTTATGTGAATAGATTAAACTAAAATTTAGAAATACTTTGACCTAAAAAAATTATTACTTTAGTCGGAAAATGAATAAAAGAAAGCCATCTGAAAGTATGGGTTTTATGTCGTCTGGCGCGCTGCGGTCGCGTTGCGGGCGCAAAACACGCAGCTGTAAAACACGCTTCTGTTGCGTGAAACCGCATACCTCGCCCATCCCTGGTTTGAAGTCAGTGCCCGGGCACTGAGATGGCCTAGGAATCCCACGATGGCCTAGAAATCAGGTTGGCGGGAATTCAAAAAAGTTTTTCGGTTCTTCGTTTTATTTGTATACTTATCCATAGCTGAACTATTTGCAGCTAAAAGAAACCAAAAATCTGTCCGAATAAATGAGATGGACAGAATTTTCTCGAAAAACAAGCATAGTTCATTGAAAAATCCGTATTTTTTTGTAGATCTCATTTATTCGGGCAGATTTTTGGTTTCTTTTAGCTGCAAATATTTCAGCTATGGATAAGTATGCAAATAAAACGAAGAACCGAAAAACTTTTTTGAATTCCCGCCAACCTGATTTCTAGGCCATCGTAGGATTCCTAGGCCATCTCAGTGCCCGGGCACTGACTTCAAACGCGTTTTTTGCAGAATTGAGCGATTTTCGTCGGGTTTCGACTAGAAAATATAAATAATACAATTTTTTGAAGTACTTTTATCAACAAATTGAAGAAAGGTTTACTACTCCTTTAAGTTACTGAATCATGACAGGTATTCCGAACATTGATGACAACTGCTTATTTGGACAGTTTGGCAATCACCAGAAGCTTCATAAACAACTATAGATCCACTGAAGCCACCATTGGAAAATTGAGAGTTCCTCACTCGGAAACTTCTGGCTATATCAACTTCACTGTCACAATAAGTGCACAAACTTTGCAAAGTAAGACACTTGTTCTATGATTTGAATTCAATTTGAAAATTTTCAGGCAACTCAATTAACACCAAGGGAGTTCTCCTCACTTTCTATCAATCTCCAACATCAAAAGTGGAAGTAGATTTTGGGTCTATGAGTTATTCCAACACTAACTTCTATTATCAAACTATCCAGCTGAAAGAAAGTGTCACTTATCAAGTTCTTTTTGATTCCCTTCTCGATCAGGGAACGATAACAATGATCAGAGTTTGGACTGAAAGCGCACTTTATCATTATGGATCATACGCTTCTTTGGAAGATCCAATGGGTGGAAATACACTCTCAAAGGTTGATGAGTATCAAGGAGCCGCATTGAGAATGAAATTGATGAATGATTGTTATACCAGTCATGCGGTTAGTTATTGAAAATAGCCGTGACCTATTCAATAACTTTTAGGCGTACATCCTCTTTACTGATTGTTCTGGAGCTGTCAGCGCCAAATACGATTCTTCACAAACCATCGGAATCGATTATATATTTGCTGACGAAGGAAGTTTCCCACATTACCCAATTGTCCCATTCTTCTGTGATTCTACACCAAAGAATAATTCTAGCTGTATTCCTGGAAGTCAAAGTAAATATGATATCCAGTTCGTTGCCGGGGAATTCACAGTTATTCGATCCTTCCAATGCCGTCCAGGAGTTGGAAAAATCAGTCCAAACTGTAAGAATGTTGATGCAAATGGAAATTATTATTGTAACCGTGATAAGCTTCCATATATGAGAGGACCAACTGGACAAATTCCGGATTGTTTGGGACATGGACACGTGGAATATGATTTCGCTTTTGCTGAAGCTTATATTTGTGTCTGTGATAATGGATATTCTGGAGATTCTTGTGAAAAACATTAAACATTTTGCATTTTTGGATAAAATAAAATAAGTTTTGTTAAATTAGTCCGTTTAATTTGAATGGAGCACCTCCCCTCCTCCTTGTGTTGCTCCCCTGTTCCTATGGCAACGCTTCCCAATTTTCTTTGCTGTCTCCTTCTCTCTTCTCTACCACACCCTTTACTATTCTTAATTTGCCAAACCCCAAAAATGGGCGATTTATATGAGAGCAACAAACATATTGGTAAGATTCTAGTCTTGGGGCCGTGCAAGGTAAGATTTCATTCTTTTTTTCGCTTTTTAGAGTATTTATTATGCAGGCAGGAAAAACCACATTATGCAGATTCTTGGCAGATTTCATGGAAGATCACGAGGGTAATAGGAAACCAATGGATGCGGCGGAAAGGGAGAGAAAGTTTGAATTTGAGTTCACAACTGCATATCAGCCGACTAAAGGTATGTCTGGGTGAAAGGCTATCTGGGAATTTTTTATAATTCAAAAAGATTGAAAGGGAAAAAACTAATATAAAAGTATGAAACGGGTATACAGAAAGACAATCTCACTATGTAACTGTTTGCAAAAATCATAATTAGTCTGCTAGTCCTTCTCAAGCACTTTCATAGGCAGAATAGGAAAAACGGATTTTAAAAATTCAGTAAACAGACTTGGGCATCCTCAGAGACTATATTTCGACTCAATTTAAAGGCTCTATTACTTCTGAATCATGTTCAATAGCTGCTCCAAATGGACCAGTTATCTTATCCTTTCTCATATTATGAGGAGACCTCTGAACACAGTTCTTGAGCAGATCATTTACATCTGGAAGCTTATATCCAATATTCCAGGAGCACGTATTCAAGAATTCGAAGCCCAGGAGTTTCTAGTGGAATCTGATCCAGAAGTTCGAAGTCTTCGAGACTCTGAAATTCATTTATGGGATGTCAGTGGAGACAGGAAGTAAGTCAACCAGAAAGTAGTGAGGCATACCCTTCTATAAATAAAATGAACCAATTCCAGATATGAAGACTGTTGGCCAGCAATCAAAGAAAATGCAGAAGGCGTCATTCTCGTTGCAAATCCAGAAGAACACAAGGGAAAAGATCTCGAATTGTGGTATAAGGAATTCGTTGAGAAGGAGAATATTAATTTGAATTGTGTTATGGTTATTCTAAATGAACAGGGATCCAAAAAAACCAATCACGAGCAGATTTCTAGTTTTGAGTAGGTTTTTTCACAAGATTTTCCAATCTTTAAAAAAGTCGGAACCTTCTAGAATTCTTCCCCAACTCCGAACAGTTCACCACGTGGCACACCACTTTGGCTCAGAAGCTCAACAGATGAAGTTAGAGGTGAATGCATTTATGGCTTCAGTCCTTCGAGTCGATCATCGTCGTCAGGAAATGGCAGAGAATCACGGATTGAGTTATGAAGAGGCACCTGAAGATGAATTCTGAACACAAATTATTACTCTTTCTTTATCATTATTCAATCGACTAATTAAAAATCGATAAAAGTTAACATTAATAGAAGCATGATTGGTAGAGAGAGAATTGGGTCATACACAAATAAACAGGGGCCGTATAAGTTAACCAGTTTGAGTTGGGGTAATTGACTCTATTAAAATTTCACAAGTGCGCTTTTTGAAGAAATCTAATTAATAGAAAAAATTGAACAGACGGAAAAGAAACAAAAAGGAAACCTAGAGAAAAAGAAATTGAACAATAGAAAAAAAAACAAACAAACCAAGTACATGAATATGGACAAAACAAATAATAACTTTTATGATTCATCATTCTGCCACGTGGCACAGAACTCCTCGAATCTTCGTTTCGAATTTTGTACTTCTTTGGTAACTTCTGCATAGAACACGTCATTATAATACATATGTAGACCCATATCAGGCGTCTCTCCAATTTTGGAATGAATCCATTGCAAGGCCTCCGAACGCGTAGGTTTCGGATAGATCGGAGCATTTCGATAACGATTCGCCATCTCACCCAGAATCATTTCTCGACGTAATAGTCTCCAGAAGACGTCACGAGTCTCGCTGAGAGTCGTTACTTGTCGAATAGCTCCGACATGATCCATTCGTTGCCAGCGATCATGCATATCTGCGAATTCGACACAGGCTTTTTTGAAGGCACTCTTTACAGAATCCTCAACTCCTTGAGGATTGACTCCACTTCTTTCCATGATCTTTCCGATTTGTACATCTCTTATTTTGATTCCAACAACCGCGTTTGGCTCCAGAATTCCTCCACGGCATTCTTCATCGGCGATGACGTGAACAAAACCACGATTGACATTGGAGTCAACCACAGCCCAGGCTCCTCCTCTCAATTCTCCACCAGCTGGAATATAAATGATGACTGGTTGTTGATATTGAGAAAGTTCATCGATGATGTGTGCTCCAAAAGTGAGAACTTGATCAGACATATCTTTGCGTCCTCCGGAGAATCCACGTAGACTGGCGATCATGACAAGAGGAAGACCCTCTCGGTTGAAATCGGAAATAGCTTGAGACGTTTTAAAGGCAGAGTCTGGGTACCTGAAATATTCAATTAATAGTTTTCATTTTTCTGTCTCCACTAACCAAACTTGTCCTGCACGTGTCACTGTCGCCTCTTGGCTCTTCTCTACACTCTCATCAGCCAGCTGCCGTTTTTCAAATAATTTCCACTGAGAACCAATGACTCCAACTGGTAATCCATTGAGTTTTGCTCTGCCTGTCACGATAGAGGCCGCCCATGCTGCGCAAATCTCATCGAAAGACCCTATATCGAATATTCCTTGTTTGCCGGCTCTTTCAATCAAATTTCGTACATCGGATTGCATTTCTTCTTTCGTGGTACTCACTTTGTCCAAATGCCACTCTTCGTTCAGAATTCCAGGTCTTCCGAAGCACTTGAAGAATGGGAATTCTTTTTGTTTGGCTGGAAGATAACGTAGCCAGTGAACCAGTTTTCGAACTCCTTCTAAATCTGAAGATACTGTAGTATGAGCGATTCCATTGTTACTCATTATTTCGACTCCGCCAAGACGATTGTTCGAAGCGTACACCTGGAGAAACATAATCATTTTTCAATATTTCATCATTATTTATTCCTACTTTCTTCCCTAAAAGGGTGTTCAAAGCGGTGGCTCCTGTCAAAATGAGATGCGATTTCTCGTGTTGAATAATCCGCCGAGCCAATCTTGCGGTATATGCTCCAATACCCACAGAGCGACCTGTCACATAACAATACGTTGGAATCTCACGATAAGCTCTGGAAGTCTCTCCTCCGATAGCTCCGGAACCCATGAGATTTTCAACGCCAATGTACTCATTCTGCAATAGAAAAAGTAACAGTAGAATGCAAATCCATGTGATAACTACCTTCTTTCCTTTCACAGCAATCAATTTCAACTCATTTCCGTTCTGTTCGTAGACAATTTGATCACCAATTCTATCCGTTTCCGATGCATCGACATAAAGATAATCAAAATCATGTCCATTCGATTTCAGTTTCACTTTCAGAACATTCAAAACTTCACGAGCAAGACCAATGCGAGCACCTGAATTGCACGAGATGTTGACACGTGGAATCTGAAAAAAGTTGTTTCAACGTGAGGTCCGTATTCTTGTAATACCTTCTTCTCTCTTGCCAGCTTACTAGCCAATTCAAATAGCTGATGTTCTGGCTGCGCAAAGGATCCAACTTGATGAGTGACGTCATTTCCGATGAGCACAAATTCCAGTAGATTATCTGGTGCGAGTTCCAGATTGATTAGCCACGCAACAACAGAACAAGTGTTACTTCCTTCTGCTGCTCGTCGTTCCAGTTCAACTGGATCCGAAACCATTTCAAGTTGGTGATCATCTCCGACAATAAGCTCTCGAACTTCAATGTTAAATTGACAGTTTTGCCGGACTGTCACGTAAGCAAACATTGCAGGGAAATCGTAGATGTACGTGGTGCGGTTTTGTCTGGAATAATACAGATAAGACTTTACCGAAGTTACTATGATTACCTCGCCAAACTCCTTTTTAAATCTCGTTTCTGAGGAGCCGAAAACTCTTCTGTCTCATGCAATTCTTCACGGAGAAATACACCAATTTCATTTGAAAATCTCCACTTTTTCCTTGGTAAATCGACAATTATCTCCTTTACTTCAGCTTCTTCAAGACGTCTCTGCTCTTCTATTATAACAGATTCGATATCAGATATTGATATTTCTGCATCAAACACAGCAATTTCAATTCGATTCGCCACGAATATCGTTGTCTTTTGTTCCGATGAAAAGCATGCGAATTCCAGAAGAGCTTCATTGATTTTTTCGGAGAACTCCGCATCAGAAAAACTCATTGCACTTCTGAATCTCATAGATGCCAAGTTATTCGAAAAATCTGACTTTTTGATGTCAATTCTGCAGTTTTCCATAGAGAAAGCCTGATTTTCATTGACATTGTAAAGAATCTTCGCAGCTAACGGGGAAATCGTTTTGAGCTGTTTCATATCAAACAACTTGCGGATAATGAATATAAAATCATGGAAAGTATCTGATGACGTGGATAACTTCTCTAGAATTCCAATAATCAGTTTTTCCTTGATTTTGAAATGAGTATTAGAATGAATCCGATCGACAACATCTTCAAAACTAGGAACTTCTTGTAATATATGCTGTACTGATTCATCGAATCCATCTCGCACGTCGAAATATTGTTCTGAGTCCGAAAATAACTCAAGGAGCTGAAGTATTTGTAGATTGGAAGAAGTGGAATCATCTCCACGTCCATCGGAATTCACATTGAACAATCCAGAAACGAGAAGATCAATTGGATAATCCATCGTTCCACGTCCTTCCAGAAGCAATCGGGCTTTCTGGAAAACGAAATAGTTGACTTTTTTCTTATTTAGGAATCTACCTCGTAATCAGTCTTTTCCTCCACTTTCCATCCTTGCATTCTCCCATTGAATTTCTCACTGGTTGTCAGCTGATCCTGTATATTTTTGTCAATTTCAAGTCGTCCCAAAATTGTTCCAGGATTAATGAGATCTCCTTCTTTTGCAATCGGAATCAACCTTCCAGGCGCCACCTTCGTCACCACATCAAACACCATTTTCATTGACTCAATTTGTGCATACGTCTGACCGACTTGAACGAATTCACCTGCTTGAACCTTGTACTCTAAAAACTTTCCAGTATACGGAGATCTCAAACAGCTCGCATCATTCGTATCCGTTTTCGAGAACTTTAGTTTATTTCCACTGATTTTAATGAAATAAAACTCGTCCGTTTCTTCCAATGAATAATCTGTCGATTTTCCTTGATGAATAGCTAACTTTTGTTTTCCATAATTGAGCATTTCAACAGTAGTCTCTTGACTTCCCATTCGTAAATGATATTTGTATGGGGTCTCTTCGAAAACATTCACCAAGTACTTGACATTATTAAATTGCAGATCAACTTCTGTACTTCTGGATAATTCAACAGGAAGCACGATTTTTCCAGTTTTCAGTTGATCTTCGTACTTCTCGAATACTCCACGAATCTTTGATCTTCCGATAGCGGCAGCACTGATAGCAATAAGTTGGTCAATGGAAAGAGTGAGCTTCTGAAAGAGCTTTAAACAAAAATGAATGCATGTTCGGATGATTATCTCACCTGCATTTCTCGTTTAGCAATTCGTTGATCCAACCATTGCGTGTCATACTGATTGGATTTGAACTTTTCCAGTGATAAAAGATCGATAAGATAATCCGATTGAGTAGGGAATGTTGCGTCAATTTTCAGATTGTTGAGAGCGTGTTTCAAATTTGCAATCGCTTCGGACCGATCTCTTCCTCTGGCGAAGACGTGGCCGATTTGAGAATCAGCGTACTCGTGAACAGTACTTCCATCAGTTAATGAGAAATATGCCCATGCCTTGGAAGTTGAGTTGAACTTCAACGATCTGACAGTTCCCGTAGAAGGAAGGAATCTAAGAATGAAATGAATAGGTTTGTTAGCTTCTTCACTTACCGATCATTCGGATCTTCACAGGTTACTCTAGCAGCCATGCAATGCACTTTCGAGTTCTCTCCTTTGGCTTCTCTCTCTTTGAATCTTCGAATACTCGGAATCTCTTTCAACTTTCGTCCCATTGCAATTTGGAACTGCAGCGATGGTACATTAACATCACAAATCGATTCAGTACACGGATGTTCTACTTGTAAACGTGGATTGAGTTCAAGGAAATAGTATTCGTTTGTGGATGGGATAAAGAGAAGTTCGATAGTTCCAGCCGAGTAATAATCGACAAAGTTGGCAAAAGCAATGGCATCCTTCTTCATCTCATTCATAATCTCATCGGGTACAATACTTGCTGGTGCTTCTTCAATCACTTTCTGACATCTTCTTTGAATTGTGCAATCTCTTGAAGACAATGCGATCACTTCTCCATATTGATCTCCGACTATTTGAATTTCAACGTGGCGAGCGCCTTCCATACACTTCATCAGGAAAATTGGTGAATTCGGCACTTCAATTTCTACTTCTTTGAAAAGCTGCTCAAAATCTTGCATTCGTTCACACTTTCTAATTCCTTTTCCACCACCACCTTCCGACGCTTTGATCATCATTGGAACTCCAATTTTATACTTTTCAATCGCTTCGAGACCCTCTTTCACTGTTTTAATTGTCGCTTGGGCTCGTAACTCATGAAAATGTTCGAAATCAACACACTCGTTCACTTTAACATCGCTACCACTCCACGTAACAGTTGGCATTCCGATTGACTGAGCAATGATTGTACTTATGATTTTGTCTCCTGTAAATAGGATATAAAAATGTTTTTATCAACAGGAGTGTGTGATTATTACCTGAAGCAATAATAGATTTCTCCGATGGACCAATGAAAACACAATTATTATTTTGAAGACGTCGACAAAGCTCCGGATTTTCAGAAGCATGTCCCCATCCGACATAGACTGCATCTACATTCGATTCTAGTGCTAATTTCGTGATAACATCCACGTTGGCAAAGTTTTTGGAATTTGAGCCAGCTGGCGCCATGATAATTTCGTCAGCTAGTTTCAGATAATCTACAAAATTATTGTTCCGTTTTAGTTATTTAAATGAAAAACAAACTCGATGCTGACTTCATTTCATCGTCAGTGGCAATGCAAACAAAAGTAACGACGTCGGAAGTGCCAAATTGATTCTGAAGCCATTGTCGAATCGAAATAAGGCATTTCATCGCTGCCAACCCGTTATTTGCGATTAAAACCTGAAAAAAAAAACAGAATTTATTTGATGCATTATTTCCGTGGTTATTTTCTCACCCTTTTAATACTTCTACCCTTCTCAAACTGCTCAACGAACTCATCGATCCGCGTGTTCAACGGATCTGAGCCGTTCTCTTCGCCCAAGTCTGACATTTTCTGAAAAATAGCAAAATGTTTGTAGAAATTGGAAAGGTATAGGTTAGAACACTGTTTTTTCGACGTTTTTCGAGCGAAAAATTTGGCAAAAAATACAATGTTTTCCGATTAAGAATCAAGCGATTAAAATTAAAATTCGGAGAAAGCATCAGCGTACGCAAACACTGCATGTCTACAGTAACCAGTTAAGTCGATCTACAGTAACCTAAGCTATTCAGTTTATCAAAGATAATCACCTTTTTCAATGCAATATCTTTGCAGAAAAGCAGTAGTCACAAAGAAAAAAAGATTGTTACAAGAAGAAATTCGTTGATCACACCACCCCAATGCCACGAAACAACAACTGTTTTTATAGAGAAAAAGAGGGCAGATGTCACCGGATCACAATGATTCAAAAAGTGGAGACACGTGATAAATAATGGGGATTTAACGTGTGTGTGTTCGAGAAAGCTTCATCAAAAAGAAAATTGTGGTAAACCTCGAAAATAGATCTCTGAAAACTGGAATCCAACCAGCTGAAGGTGATAGAATATGGAACAATTCTATTTGGTAATTCGTAGGTTCCAGAACATCTAGTTATAGAAAGATGAACTTGTCAACAAACAAAACCAAAAGTTCAAGGAGAAAGCTTTAAAAATATTGCAAAAAATAGGCCACAAGAGTATTAGAGATTCCAGAGAAAAGTAGGGATTCTAATCTTCAAAAATCGTGTATACACACAGACGGACACATAATATAATATTTTTTGGGGAAAAGCAGGATGAAAAAAGAAGCAAGAAGTGGTGTGGCTCCCTCCCTCGATTCAACATAAAGCTGCTCTTTGGTTACCCTCGTTGTCCAGGGACCCTCTCTTTTCCATGTACTATCTCTCTCTTGGTCTAAGCTTTTGGGGGGACAGACAGGAAAGAGGAAAAACGAGGGGTCGAACATTTGAAGATGATTCGCACATTGGCTTTTCTTTTTCTTTCTGCGTCTTGCTCTTTTAATCGTTTCGACGTGAAGGGATAATTTATGTGAAAAGGAGTAATTTCGAAAAAAAAAATTTGTTTATAGAAATTGATTGAAGGTGTCAAATTTCTCATCTTCCTCTTCTCTAACTCTTTTTTAACTCTTCTGCTCGTTAACCTCTATACTTCTTATTCTATAAGATAAGTCAAGGCAATTACAGTCTATAAGGTCCATATAGGCTTCTTATCTACTATCAAAAAGCTTCTTCCAAAAGTCTAAATTTAGAACCACACTTGACCAGCTTCCCGTTTAGCTTGTTAGGAGTGAACACTTTTGGGAAAAAACATCCGCTGTGATCACATTCTTCCAAATCAACTCTTTTTTCGGCTTTGAATCCTACAAAGTTCCCATTCTGAAAAACTGAACATAAAGTTCATAGCTCTATTAACCTTTTCTGTCTGATATTCCATTCGCCATTACAGGTGATTTTATGGGTTTTCCCCTGCCCTCTTCCTTTCGATCAAACATCGCTCATTCCGTTTTTTTTGTTTCTCCCATTCAATGCTTTCTCATTTCATTTCCTTGCTCTTCTTCCAAAAATGACAGAGATGATAAGTACAAATGAGAAATAGAGAAAGAAAGTACTGATTATTCCTCTCAACTGATAGAGTAGAAATATGTCTCTGCTCAATTAATCCCTAGAGGAATTAACACTAAAACCTTGGAAAATCTACTTCTCGCGATTCTCCTTCACATGTCTGATTAAACAGACCCTTGATATGATTTGTGTTTTTGCTGAATCTTCATGTACTTCAGACTCTGTCGTAGTTTAGATAGTTGAAATACTTCTAGCTTCAGAAAATGTGTTAGATTTTTTGCCGGTTGGCTTTTATTACCACCCGGCTGGTTCTCTTGGAATATTGCATCACTTTTCTAGGAGGAGTATTTCTACCTTTCACATAATCATTGTTCCACTTTGTTTTTCTACAGAAGTTTATATTCAGGTCGTCTTTTTTTTTGGAGAAGTTGTCCGTATAAAAATGGTTCGTTTTGGTTTGAAGACTATATGGAAAACGTTATTTCTATGAGTTTCAGCCTAAAGTTAGATTTTCAGATTCACAAAATCATTATTCCACTCTCGAAAAGCAATGATTTTGAGAAAAGTTGACATTTTTAGATCACAATTCCTTAAAAAAATAAAATTTCACAGTTTTTTTAATAGTTGCTGAATCAAAACGAGGCATTTTTTAGTGCTGACACTCTTTCCGAAAAAGGACCCAAATGATTTTCTGTTAAAGAAAGATTACTGTAGTAGGAATTCCAAATGTATTTTTAGTTTGTGATTGCTTTCCAAGAAAACCTGCTCTTTTCTATAATACTTCCTGTTTTCTCATCAAGTTCTTTTCTTTCCTTCTTTCTAATTCTTGTTGCCATCACAACAAAGTTCTGTGATCAATTGTTTGCTCATTGTTCTTCTCTCCTCCTCCTCTCTGTCTCTTGTTTCCCGTTCTTCTTCTCATATATTATTGTGCTCTTGACAACTTGTTTTATTGGTGTTAGCTGGTGTTAGAAGTTCATTCTTGTCTACGTTTTGAGAGTACAAGCCGTCATCAATTATGATGCAAATGGGTACGAACGAAGTCAATTGGAAACGTATCCCCAATTCTAGCAAAGTTCGTTAGGTTCAGATGGCTGAAACGACTTCTCTGAAACTCCTTTCCTGAAGACTCTTGGTCAAACACCAGCTCCTCTGTGATAAAAAAAATGCGCATCAAAATTCAAGAAAAATGTAGTTTTATTTATCAGGATAATGATGCAATATTCAGCTCATCTTGTCTTATATTGAAGGGCTCCTGTCACATGTCTCAGGAACAAGTTAGCTCTATCATATTTTGTTTCTTAGATCTTCATTTATTTTGCAACATCCACCATTTATGCTCATGTAATTCGCAGTTTAGATGTCTAACCTTTTTGCTGAATATCTGAGTATACTCGAACCAACCATCCACCCCCTCATTCTCTTCCTCCTCCTCCTCCTATTTCAAATTTCCATTCATTATCGCTTATTTGGCCATTTTCTTTCTTTTGAAAGCATTAGAAAAATAGCTAGATACATTTTTTGATCAAATTGAGAAACGCTCTAACACAAATTTGATTCTTTCGTCTTCCCTCCTTCTATTCATGCAAAGAAATGTATGCGTTCTTTGCTCGTTTCTCTTTTTTTTCTCCCCCTTCTTACATCTTTTTTCCAGATATCTAGTTCATCTATTTTATGCACCCAATTCTTCATATCCTCCTTGCTGAAAAAGTGCTCAAAATATTGGAACTAATTGAAAAATAATCATGGCGTTAGATGTAAAACCACCGGTAAAACGGGTCGCTTCTAGGCCTGAAGTCAAGAAGTTTCGTGAGTTTTCTGAAAATTAGTTGGGTTTTGATCATAGTCTATTTTCAGCTTTCTTTCATCCATTTTCAAGAAGGTTACACATTTGCTTATTATGTATGGTGAGTCATGAGGGATTTGGAGTGACAGAATTATTGATATGACCTGAAGGAATAGTCTGAACCAGAGTGACATGGAGTTAAAACGGAACATATCTGGAACTGCTCCATATTTCTTCAAATAGTGGCCGGATCAAAAAACAAAGTGCTGAAGAAATTTAGACATTTCCAAGATTGAAACATATTGATTGAAGCAAATAACGTTCAGAAATAGTGATTCTGAATGAAGTTGTAGGATTGCTCCGAATTCCGGAAAAAGCCAAAAGTAATGCTGTATAACTTCACACAGAACCACAATTTTTGAACGTTATATGTTCCAGTCGATAGGTCTTGAAATTTCCTACATTTCTATAGTACTTTGTTTCTCGATCCAACAACTATGAGATCTGCTAGATATCACCTAAATGAATAATGTGAAATTTTCAGATAAAAGAGCCTAGGTCATCTGAAAATCATATTTCATCTCAGTTTCTCTCTGTACTCTATTTATTTCCAGGCGGGTTTCTGTTGTACAACATTCATGAGAATGCACATTGCCATCACAATGACATGTATGATCAACTCTACAGCGTTGGCACTGGAGAATGCTGCATTCCCTGAAACCATTGATAATAGCTCATCGATCTTCGAAGAAGTTAGTTTGATAATATCTTTTACCAAACGAAATAATAAACATTCAGGTAGAGTCAGTCTCCGACGGGGTGTGCTCTTCAAATACAGATATGAATAAGAAAGTGGTTGTTGACTATGGAGTAAGCCATTTCACCCAAAGCTTCTGGTAACTTTTATGAGTTTAGGGACAACTTGTGTGGAACAGCCAGGAACAAAACCTAATCTTCTCTGGAACATTCTGGGGTTCCATTATCACCGTACTCCCATCAATGTTTTTTATCAATCGCTATTCACCGAGATATGTTCTTCAAGCAGCAGTTGGTTGTTATATTTTCATGACAGCTATCACTCCATATATTGCTACTCATTTCGGACCATACCCTGTTTTCATATCTAGAGTTATCATGGGATTGGGCGAGGGGTTTATCTTGCCTGCCAATAACGCGATCCTAGCCAACTGGTTTCCAAGTGCTGAAAGGAGTACAGCAATTTCTCTCTTTACAACTGGTAACCAGATGGCTGGTGCCGGTGGAAACCCAGTTGCAGCTTCACTTTGTGCATCTTCTTTTGGATGGCCTTCAATCTTTTATTTTGCTAGTAAGTATCTTCGATTCAAGTTCTATTTTATTCAAGTAATTCATAGGTATTGTGTCAACTGTCTGGTCTGTATGTTGGTTCCTGACAGCCTCCAATCAACCATCCAAATGCAAAGTGATGACAAAAACAGAGCGAGATTATTTGGATGCCAACGTTGTTAGAAGATCTAATAAAACTAATGTAAGAGCCTGGACAACTCCATAGAATACGTGGAAGTTTTCAGCGATCTCTCGTCGTTCCATATGCAAAAATCTTAAAATCGCCAGCATTCCTTGCCCAACTTCTGTGTCAATTCGTTATCAATTCAATCGTCACACTTCTTCAAATTTATCTTCCAAATTACTTCAAAGATGTTCTACATTTGGGTGTGATAGCTGTGAGTTTGGAAAACTTGAAAGCTTAACTTTGCTCTCTAATAAATTTCAGAATGGAACCTACACATCTGTCCCAAATATTGTCAACTTTGCATTGAAGATAGTATGGGGAATTGCGATTGATAAGGCAAAAGAAAACAAGACAATCAGTGGAACTTTTGGTGTCAAATTGTCACAGTCAATTGGTATGATTAACATTCATAGAATAAGTTCACAAATATAACTTCCAGCAAACTTTGGTGGAGCGCTCTTCTTGATTCTTATCACTTTTTACGTTGATTGCACAAACCCCCAACTCGGATTCTTCTTCTTTTGTATGATGTAAGCCCTCGTTTCTTGATTTCAGAATCTCATCGCTAGTTCTAGGTATGGCTGTATGGGTACACTTGTCAGTGGATTCTACACTTCGCTGCTTTCTTTGGCACCCAAATACACTGCAACAATGTCCTCAATTTCGGTTTTCTGTGCAATGATGGGAAGGCTATCTACTCCTGCTATTGTAGGATTGATCAAGAAACAGGTAAGAATCAATTTTTAGATCAACTGATTGGGTTTTTTTTCAGAACACTCTATCAGAATGGCAAACATTGTTTATGGTGTGTGCTGGAGCAAATATTGTCTGCGGAGTAGTTTTCCTACTTTTTGGTTCAGGTAGTTGAAAAATTCCTAGTCTGTGTCATTCAATTCTTTCTAGGTGAACTCCAAGAATGGGGAGAAGAAGACGAAGTTAAGGAGATGAAGTCAATGGCAGAAAAGACACCGTTGGCAAGTATTCTTAATCTTCCGGGTGACATTGAAGACAACGACGTCTTCCAATCAGCTTTGGATATTGATATTCCGGAGATTCAACTCAATGAAATCACATTGACAACTGAAGAACGACAACGATTCCAAAGGAGAATCCGTGAAGATTCAATGTGTTTATAAGTTTATTATTTGTACTATTTTTGAGTTTTGACCGATGATAATCAAGTTTTCTAACTTTATTTTAATTTAATGTTCTATCAGGTTAATGATCTCCCGTGTAGAAAACCCTCTCCGCTCTCATTCGAACTTTAAAACTTTTTCCCTTTATTGTGATAATAACTGATATTTGGCATTGAACACACATTTCAGCTAGATAATAAACTATTATTTTTATTTGTTTTGATCACGATGAATTTATCATTGATATAATTCATGAGCTCACTCGAAAAACTCTTTCAAAAAAGCCTTGTTACAGTAAAGGCTTACACACGGAAGAGACAACCATGTGTCGATTTACGAAACCAGGCAGATGAACCTTTTTTCTTCAGCTTTTTTCTTCAGCATTTTTTTCACATTTTTTCACGACGTTTTCTTATTCTAAAATCCCATAAACTTTCGAATCCTTCTTCCGCGCGAACACTATTACTCCATAAAGCGGGTGTTATTACACGTCAGTTTCGCCAGATGATGCAACAGGCGACGAGAACAAATAGCCGCTCGGAGGCCATTTTAAAGGGCGACGATTTTCATTGCTTCTCTGTTTGCCAAATGCTAATTTTCTTCATGATTCGAAATTCTCTGCTCATTTTTCACCGAAACTAATGCTATTTTTAAAATATTTTTATTTAAATTTCAGAAATGCGTTTCCTCATCGGAATAATTATCCTCTCACTGGTGGCATATCAAGTCTTTTCACACGAACACAGCCATCATCATCACGATGAGGAAGGCAGCGCAGTTTTATCGAACGTCGAGTTTCATGATCATTTGGAAGATCTACACGATCATGATCATCACGAAGAAATGGAGCACAGACATCAGAAAAATCACACGGATCATTCGAAAATTCACCATTTGAGCACTCTCAAAATCTGGATTTTCTCGTTAACATCAGTCATTGGAATTTCTCTGGCGCCATGCACTCTTCTCTTCTTCATTCCCGCTCGGGTAAATTTTGTTAAATTAATTCTAAACGTAATAAATTATCTTATTTTTTTTAGCATGCCAACGGCCCGTTTCTCAAAATTCTACTGGCATTCGGCGCCGGCGGTCTTCTCGGTGATGCTCTTCTCCACATTATTCCACACTCGTTAAGCCCACACGATCATAGTCACGGACATGAAGAGCATGATCATGATCATGGCCACCACCACCACGATGATCATTCTCATGATCACTCTAATCAGCTTCGTGTCGGAGTTTATGTTATTGCTGGTATTTTAGTGTTCATGATGGTTGAACAGTTGGTTAGAATTATTAAAGGTAAGAGAAACATCGGCGACGTTTTGAAAACTAATTAAATGTTCCAGGCGGTCACTGTCATTCCCATGAAAATGGGCATGTTGTTGCCGATGAGCATCGCCATTTGAATGAGCATGAAGAAAAGAAACAAGAAGTTGAGGGACTGAAGGATATCAAAGCAAGCGCCTACTTGAATTTAGTCGCTGATTTTGTTCATAACATGACTGATGGTTTGGCTATCGGAGCCTCGTTTTCGGCTGGAAGTACTCTCGGTTGGATTACCACGTTGACTGTGTTGCTCCATGAATTGCCACATGAAGTGGGAGATTTCGCGATTCTGGTTCAATCTGGATTCTCAAAATATCAAGCTATTCGCATGCAAGCCGTCACTGCACTCGGTGCAATCACCGGATGTATTTTCTCTCTTCTCGTGTCGAATCCAGGAAGTCTCAACAGTGATACAAGTGCAATCATGCCATTCACGGCTGGAGGATTCATCTACATTGCCACTGTGTCTGTAATTCCAGAACTTCTCGAATCGGGAGATCATAATAATATGTCTAAAGTGGCAAAAATGGCGCAGAGTCTGGTGCACGTTTTGGCCATTTGTATGGGTGTCGGTATGATGTATATCGTCAGTTTGGTTGAGTGAAGAGGTAAGAGCGTAATGACATCATTTTCCTGACATAATTATCTTCTGTTTCTTCATCTTTCTTTTTCCACTTCTAAATATAGCCTTCTGTTTCTAGGCACTCTTGTTTTTCTGTTTTCCACATCACCACATTAGTAGAGCAAATGAGTCTTTGCAATTGTGAAATATGGTCTTTATCCCATCCACGTCAAGCCTGGCTTACAGATCATTTTTGACTCGATTTTGCAACATAGTGACGTCATCCCGGCTCTGACAATGACGTGTGCGGGAAAACATAGACGCAGAGATCTCAGAACAAGTATCTTTTTTCTAGCATGGGAAAGAGGGGAGGAGCCGAAAGATGAAGGGATATAAATAGATTGAGCAACCTGTCCACACTTCTTTTTGAGTTTTTGGAATAACTCGCGAAGTAAAAAAATATCTAGACTCAATTCTGGATTTCTTAAAGAACCAGCGAATGCTTCTCGCTACCAAGTTCTCTGGAATATTTCAGAATAATAATTTTCTCAACATTCAAAATGTGTTTTGAACTCTCAAAAAGGCTTCTCTGCAATTCCATTTAATGCAATTCGAGGCACTTTTTCGGTGAGAAATAAACGACGGAAACGCAGAGAGTTAGAACACACAAAGATCTTCTTCTCATTTCTCATTTATTTTTCTGTTGTCCTATGTTCCTTTCTGTCTGTGTCTCCCGTAGTCTGACCACTATCTCCCATTCTCATCTCATATTGCAATGTTTTTGTCCTCTTCTCTGCTCAACGCTCACCGTTTTTCAATGCTTTGTTTCTTCAACTTTTCCATTTTCAGAGCTCACACACAACATGATCTTCTCGAAACGACCGATTGTCTCGAATAATTTATTTTTTTATTGTTTATGATTAATATTTCTTTGTCCCTTCACACTTTCTTTCTCGATCCCATTTTCGCTTTTGATCTCTTAAAATAAGCTTTTATGCATTCGACGAATGGGCTTGTCCGTCTAGATGATGGTCATGTTCAAGCCGAAAAACCAACAGAAAGTGTGAAAACTCAAGCTTTACGAAGAGTTCTTCCCCGATTTATTTATTTCAATTCACTTCTCTCTAGTGTGATCTCTTTCCGTGTTATGTTCACCCGTTATAACCTTTTTAGCGCATCCTTTTCCCATTTCAGAAACCGGTTTTGTAAGGCAAAAAGCGAAAATTATACTTTCAAATAAAAAAGTTCAGTTCAAATCTTTTATCTGTGTTTTGATCGTTTCCGGTGAATCATTTCCTATCATCACTTTCTATTTTTTTATCAGTTCTCTTTCGTTCTCTAACTCTCCAATTCGTAACAGACATAAAACCGACTTTTACTTTTCACATCGCACTTCCTGTTGACCAGTGTTCTTTTTGTTTGACATTTCGTGTTTCTAACTTTTTCAGCTTGAATCTTTCCAAAACATTTTGCTTCAGAGCTTATGAATCAGCCAACAGCACTCGGCATATCCGATGTGTCTCGACCCAAGACAAATGTTCGGCTCACTATTTCGGCCAAGTTTGTCATTTACAAGAAAGTAAAATTATCCTAAAAATTCGATTTACAGCAATTTGATGGATCTCGATGTGTTTTCAAAGTCCGATCCGATTTGTTTCATCTATGAGAAAACTAGTGGAAAAAAAGCGACAACAACTGAAGAGATTAATGTTCCCACGTGGCAGGACAAAAAATGGACGGAGAGAGGACGAACTGAAGTTGTCATGAATAATTTGAATCCGCAGTTTACAAAAACATTTCTTCTTCCCTATTTTTTCGAGGAGACACAATTATTGCGTTTTGAAATGTAAGTGGGCAAGAAAACCATTTGACAACTCTTATTAATTTACAGATACGACGCTGATAGCCCAAACGTAGGTCAAGACCTGTCTGCCCACGATTTTCTCGGTCGATTCGAATGCGTTTTGGCTCAAATTGTGAGCTATTCGACACTCAAAGCACATCTTGGAAAGAAAGGAGAAATTGGAGCTCAATGGAGAAACAAGTATGTCTTTAATTTTACAGAACTGAAAATGACTTTTTTCTTGCTTTGTAGAGATAAAAACACCAAAACTGGCTCCATCACAATTCGTGCCGAAGAAGATGAGAAAAACGAAAAGATTCAGTTCGATGTGTGCGGAGAGGGCCTAGATAAAAAGGATTTCTTTGGAAAATCCGACCCATATTTAAATTTTAAACGAAAATTCGATGATGGAAGCAATCATTTGATTCACCGAACTGAAGTGAAGCCGAAGACGTTGGACCCGAGATGGGCGACTGTTCAGATTAATACACAGACGTTGTGTGGAAAAGATGGGGATAGACCAATTATCATTGAATGTTATGATCATGATAAATGGAAAAAGTGAGTTATTCACCCTTTGTTCTGGTGTATACTGGTGGTGGTGTCCTCTAATTTTTGTGTTATTTTATGTTCTAAATAGACACCACCGTTTGTAGGGGTGAAGAGCCGCGCGGTGAAGCCAAATTTTCTAGAGACGACCTCATCGGTACGGCACAAACCACGTTAAACGAGTTGTTGAGAGGCTCCGGAGGTGCTGGCGATGCTGTAGAAATATTGGTGAGTTATATACAAAGTTTAAATTCATTACAAAAAGATAATTCAGTTGACGAATGAGAAAAAGAAAGCGAAGAAAGGTGACAAGTACAAATGCTCTGGAACTCTGAAAGTCTGGAATTCAAAGATTATCATCGAGCCAACGTTCCTCGATTTTATATCAGGTGGAACTCAACTTGACTTTGCTGTTGCCGTTGACTTCACCGCTTCGAATGGGGCTCCCAAAAACTCTTCATCTCTACATTACATGTCAGCTGATAGACCAAATCAATATGAGCTTGCATTGAGGTACATTCCCAGAGTCTTTCAACGCTAAAACTATAAAATTTAGATCTGTACTTTCTATTTGCCAGCATTATAATTCTTCTAAAACATTCGAAGCGTTTGGATTCGGAGCAAAACTTCCTCATCAATCATCTGTTTCTGCTGTCTTCCCATTAGATTTGGCACGTGGAACTTCTCAAGTTATTGGAATCAACGGAGTAATGTCAGCGTATCGTCATGCTCTTCAAAATGTGCAATTATACGGTCCCACAAATTTCGCACCAATTATCGATACAGTGGCTAGTAAAGCTCAGAATATGATCCATGATTCGGCTAGATACCAGATTCTCTTAATTATCACTGATGGAATCATTTCGGATATGCATGCTACAATTCGATCTATTATTAACGTAAGCTCTTTCTCAAAATTTGAGCAAGCAAACTAATATCTTTTTAGGCTTCCGGTCTCCCACTTTCCATCATCATTATCGGAGTCGGAAATGAAGATTTCGAAAAGATGCACGAGTTGGATAGTGATGACACTCTTCTCCAACAAGATTCTCGCATTGCCCAAAGAGATATCGTTCAATTCGTGACCATCCGTGAATTCCTCAACAACGGACGTGGTCTCTATTTGGATCCTGACGTTGTTCAGGAGAACTTGGCTCGTGAGGTTCTCTATGAGGTTCCTGGTCAATTGACTGGATATATGAAGCAAAGAGGATATCAACCAAGACCAGTTGAAACGCCATGGGCCAGAGATTCGCCACCGCCTGAATATGACCCAATTTTGGATGGTATTAATAGAAGAACACCTGCCCCTGCTCCTGGCTTCCAAATGCCAATTTCGCAAGAAATGCCTAACGCATCAGCTCCACCTATGTATTAATTAATATCATTTCTTATTATTTTTATCTTTGACTTATATCCGACACTTCGGCATAATTTCTCTTGTGCAACATGCTTTCATAATGACTTCCAATTGATTCGATACTCTTGCTACCTCTCACTGTTTCCTGTAATTCGCCTATTTCTTGTCTCACCCATTTTTTTCTTTCTCTCTGCAGTTCATTCATCAACAATTTCACTTGGAATAAATACAACTTTAACACAATAAAGTCGTTAAGTATCTGCTTAATCTTCACATCTTCACATTTAATCTTCACATTAACATTAACAAGAACGGGTTACGGTAGAAGCTATTGTCTGCACGCACCGATGTTTCGAGTTGCGTCCAATTTTGTAACAAAATTTTTGTTTTTTTTTTGTTTTCTTGCGGCGCAAACGTTACTTCAGCGGTATGCCTGTCAAAGGTAAATCAATTTTATGAATAGATGATGTATTGTGACAGTTCAGATAAGGAAAAATCGCTTGCAGCCCTCTGCAATGAAGAGCAAAGAGAAGTCTCGCTTACAGCGAGTGGAAGAGTGTAGGTGGAATTTTTCAGATCGAAGTGAAGGGGACATTTGAACTTGAACATGAATTCGTACTTAGTGTTCATTCTATATGTTTCAGTGCAAAAAAGAGAACCTTCTTCGATGCAGCTGACGGAGATGCAAAGCATTCTCCAGTGCAAAAAAAGGTAAAGTTACCAGCTGCCAAGACAAAGAAGAAATCGACGCCTGCTAAACCAAAGAAAGTAGGAAAGAAGTCGAAGACTACTAAATCGAAGGGAGTAGTGAAGAGCTCGAATCTTAATAAAAACAGTTCCAACTCGAAAGGCGAGGTCAACGATAAGAAAGATGAAAAGGTTTCCGAGCCGAACGACAGTCGAGTTAACCAAGAAACACAACGCGATGTACCGATGCAGCACGATGCAGGAATACCAGAGATGGATGATCCAACAGTTGACAGCTTCTTTTCTGATGAGGGCGGATCGAATGATAAGCCAGTAAAACCCAAGAAAAGTGTCAGTTTCAGCCCGCAGATTAAAGTTTTCACGATTCCGTCAAGAAGAATGATAAATGCTTCTCTCGCCAATTCGGATAGCGAATTGGATGATGACGACGAGTTCGAAGAAGACATTGCACCGCCAGTACCTTATAAGTGTGTACGATTTGCAGAGACAGTCTCTATTTACACGCCATATTATGATTCGGATGATAGTTCAGACAGTGAATTAGATGAGAATGAAAATAATATCAGAGAGGCAGATACAAGCTCTGACAGTGGTGTGGCTGATGAACAAGAAGCTCGTGAAGTGCAGCCACAGCCATCGATACCGATTGAACAAACGTTGATAAGCGCGGAAGACGTATTGAAAATGCTTCAGTTCATGGCTAAAGGCTTAGATTATCCGATTCTTGGAAGCCTTGTTTTGGAAATCGAGAATAGAATCACCAATCTTGAAGATAACAATAATGTGAGTAGACGAAAACTGTTTCATTTCAAAGAAATATTTTCAGAACATTTCTCTATATGAGATCATTGGCTCTTTGAAAGACTTTCTGAGCATGTCGACCATGGTCACTGAAACGCCAAAACAACAACAAACTAGTCTCAGTGAATTCTTCCTTGCTATCCGATGCGCCTACATCGGTCTACGCTTACCCAGTACGATCCAGTTTGAGGATTTCGTTTCAGACACCTTGAAACAATGCCGTCAATCTGATGCCGTAAGTTTCAATCACCCGGACTGCTTTCATTGTCATATTTTTTCAGAAAGCTAACCTGCAGGACATTCGAGCCGTATTCGAAATAATTCTCTCGATGATCAACTAGTTATATGAAAAACTAGTTCAACGATTTCCTCTGTTAAATAAATACATGTTTTGTTCATTCCTCCTGCTTCCTGTTGTTCTGCTCTTACCGCTTGTTTTTAATGAATGTTTTGTTTTACCAAGATGATTTAAAAAGAAGGTTGAAATAGTTTTTGAATACTTCCATACATTGCTTCGGTGTTCTTTCTCCGCAGAGTCGAACGCAGGCGCTTCTCTTCCATGACCGAGCTGAGTAATCCTCGGCCGTGTAGTCCTCTCGGAAAATAGTTTCATACGAAACAAGCAAAAGAAAGCCTTCTTCGTCAGACCTTACAACAAATAAAAAACAATTTTTAGCTAGAATTTCGAATGAGATGACTAGTACTGAAATCAATGGGGATTTGTCATGGCTGGATCTGTTCGTTGATCCTACAGTCGTCCAAACTTCGATTTTAGATCCAGAGAAGAAAAAACGTATGCGAGATGTCATTTTCGTAATTGTTAAAATTTAAATAAATTTCAGAGCTACCAAAACTATGTATGCAATTTACGGATAAAGGATTTTTAGCAGAAAGAGAGAAGGACAAAGGAAAGTTAGCAGTAGAAGAGATGATGTTATTCGAAAGAAAGTCTGCTAGTATGAGATTATGTGCGATGGCCACATTTGCCGCTTTGGATTATAATATTGAATATATTATTGATAAGTGAGTGACCAATCAATTCTTTTTTAAAATAATTTTGTTACTTCAGCATTTCCCGAAATGAGCTTCAAACTCTTCGCGTTCTTGCCGACAATTTTTATCGAATCTACAATGAAAAGAATCTAGACGCTACATTTGGTAACTGGCTATTTTATCGTTTTGTTCTTTCTATTGACCGACGAAACCGTCTTACGCCGCCAGCTCCACGTGCAACTATAGCTACAACACTGAGCAATGGACAGCTGATGCCAACTGATCCAGCATTATTGAAGCATGAAAAAACACAGAGAACAATAATGGAGTTAAGAGAACACGTGGCAAAAGCAAGAGCATTTATAACAGAACTTGCCGAAGCGCGAAGAGATGTTATTGCTCCAGGAATTCAATGCTTTATTAAACCATTTGTGGAGTTAGCGCCAAAGTATGTCATAATAGTTAAGATATCATCAATGTACCATCTTTCAGAGCAATGACAGCAGCTTTCCTTGGTGATCGAAACGTGCTTATCGAGAATCCATCTCCAGATTTTGAAGCAGAAAAAGTGGTTCTACCCGCTTGCGATGTGGCAAACAAGTGTCTCAGTGAACTCGTTACTTTTCTATTCACATCTGGAGACCTTGTTGAAGCACGAAATATATTGCATCGAGTAGGCAAACCTAAAACTGCTCATCCATTAGTTGCCGTCGACGAGGACGTCTTCAAGGCATACTGTCAGATTCTAAATGTTCAATCAGGTCCATTTGGCGCGTCGTCTGTTATCAAGCCTCACGTTTTCGATTTGAACACTTTGAACGATGAGAGGATGCGGAAAAGTGAAGTATACAGACATCGTGGAATTCAAGAGACATCGGGACAATTGAAGGAAGTATATGAGGCTGAAAATGCAGCACTTTCAATGATGGATGGATATGCAGAGTGTGTTAGAGAAAGGTTAAAATCTTCAGCTCAAATAGAGAGATTTGTGAAAACTCTGAAAAGCAAACTGTTCGAAATTAGAGGTATGAAAAATTGTGTTTCGATTATGTAGGTTTTGATTTTCAGACAAACGACGAATTAATCTGATAAGAGGACATCTTCAATATTTGTGTGCTTCTTTAATAGACTTTCGAGAAGTTTTGAAGACTAATGGAATAGATGTCAGTGATCTAAGAACGTGGGCAGTAGTATCTGAACAGTTACCACGTCTGAAAGCTCCCACTCATGAGCAGTTGGCACGTAAGTTCTTCTTCAATTCTCGAAGGGAAGGTCTTCAAATTTTCAGTTTCGATTCGCGGCACCGACCCATATTGGACTTTAATGACAGAGTTTGATTTAAACATTCTGAAGAAAGCACTTGTGGAACTCGGTCCATTCTGGTTCCCTACAAAGATGCATGTGTCGGATTTCCTCCAGGAAAGCCTTGAAAAGTTTGCGAAGACACCGACGTACACACTCCAACGCCTTCTTCTTTCGAAGCTATGGCAACTGGCCAGAATGCGAAACTATGAAGCATTCGTCCCACACTTGTCCGCGTATTCTGGAGAGTTTACAGGCGATATTGGCATTGAACTCGCAATTGATTCCGTTTACGTCAAGTCTATGATTGTAAATGAGAGAATGCCATGGCAGAGATTGTTCTTCATTTCAAACGCCGGCGATTGTGGATTTATTTTGAGACCGGAAAATAAGAGATCTTCGGAGAGCAGTGCCACAATGATTAATCAGGTAATTTTTTTATTTGTGTTCCTAAAATGTTAATTTTTCAGTGTCTCGCCTTAATGGTTTGTTTCGGAGCGCACGAATTAGTGTTCGACAGAGGAGGAGAGTGAGTACCATTTCATTGAAATCACAAACAATCTTAGTTACATTCAGAATACCCATTGACATCTTCCAATGTGTTCCAATCGCTCGAATATTCGGAGCATTCCTCAAAAACTTTGATGACGAAGTAACTCAAAAGAAGTGTGCTGATGGCTTTTGGCGTACAGTAACCCCGAAATTTATCGAATCCCAACCACCACGTGGATTACGAAGGGGTCCAGAAAATGAGCAGAAAGTTGCGGCGGCTCGTAGAGAACTGTCACTTTTATTCCACATGTTTTCGTTGCTTTCCGATCAACGTCTCGTTGATTTCATATTGGCATTTGCAGCATGTTTACATAATAAATTGATGAGTGCTCAAAAGAAACCGCATCTGAGTATTCATGCAAAACTCGCTAACATTTTCACACCTGATCCGAATTTGTAAGTGCCTCTTAAGGAACTCTTGAATAGATGCTTAAAATATACAATTACAGCCCAAAATTGGAAATTACAAACCTAGACGATTCTCGACAACTACTCCAAATGATTTGCGAAAAAGCGTATTCAAGTTGGAGCATTGATCCGAATACAATTCGAACTTACGCTGACTTTTTGTATTCTGAGAAGGACTATCAAGGTGCCGCACAGAAGTATTTGGAATACTTTGCCGCCAGTGAGCCAACACTTCGGATATCCACGTCATCTGATGTTTTCGATGATGTTATCATTCAACGATTGCGTATATGTACCGCCCATTCCGGTTATCTTACAATGGCTCTGCTAACATGTCAATGGCTTCAATCTGGAAGAAAAGAAGCGTATCGGAAAGCTATGGAAATGTTAAGAAATAACGAAACAAGAGATGTCGGAGCCAATTGTGCTGAATTTGTAATCGATTCGACGGCGGTTGAGTTGCTCAGTCAACATTATCAGGAGAATAAAATGACGAAAAGTTTGAATACTTTGGTAAGAGAATTAATGGAATAGGGTAATGTATTTACATTCTTTCAGTATACCGGTGCCAGTTCACTGTCCGCAAATCAAAATGTACCTGGAATACTGACAAAACACGAAGCGGAACGACGAACTTCTAAACTTCTCACATCTCTTGCATCGATCTACTTTGGACTTCATGTTTGACACTTTTTAAATTTTGGTCTTTCGGTTTTTACTTTGATCTTATTGTGCGGGTTCATTCAATTATAAACAACTTTATATTTTATAAGGAAAAGGTTTTTCTTTTGAAGAGTACAAAGCATGAACACGCAAGAAAGTTGAAGCTTTTTGATTCTCAGAGTGATTTTCAGCCCGCTTCTATGCGCGATTTTAGTCAGTTCTTCTTATCAAATAATGTTTTTTCTATGCTTTATTCTCAGAAAACCATTTATTTACCAGTCGTTGGATGAATGAAATGAACAGGAACCTTATTAAAACTAGATTGAGACTATAACGAATTGATTATGGCAAAACAAATCCCATGGCGTATCGAAGGGCAATAAGGAGCTTTTCATATGGAATTCTCTGTAAAAAGCAGTTTATTTCAATAGAAATCTTTTCTGTGATAATACTTACTTTTTCAGAAAATCCGGGATCATTTTTGATATTATCAATAGCTCCACTAAAGTCAGCCAAATGAAATGTTGTGGCTCGAAAGACCAAAAGAAACTCTTTCATACTAGGAAAATCTTCTGTTGATCCAGTTGCACTTCTTACCGCAAAATGAAGAATCGATTCGAGAGCCATTGTTACTGCATTTGCTGGAACTGTCTGAAAAAAGAAATTTATGTTGTGAAAGTGAAAAGGCAACTTAGTATAACTTACTAAATTCGCTAATTGTGGCTCTGCGATCTTTCTTTCAATCTCTTTCTGAAAATCAGAGAGAAGAGGAGAATTGAATGTTCCGACAAGACTTTGTAGTTGTTTCAGAAAAGTGATGGCTTGAATTGAATCTTCAGAGTTTTCGAAATTCATGCTGAAATAACAAAATAGGCTCTATAGAGACATGCCTGTTTTTGAATCAATCACTAATTGGAAACTGACTAATACAGATCGGGTGTCACTTCATTTTGGAACCCTCTCTATTCGAGATAAGAATAGAAAAACTCACGATGTAGTTGAAGCTCTGTTGCTTGAGCTTTGATTATTCTCCACAGATTCTATCTTTGGCATTTTCAGCTGATCGTAATGATAATTTGATTCTTCAGCTGAGCCCACTGCTTCCACCTCTCTATAATCATCATGCGTTCTTTTTCTGTTCAAATCATTTCCAGATGCCAAGTTGTTCTGATTCAAATGATTTGTAGAAGACGATTCTAGTTGTTGGTAACTTGGATAATCTTCCTGATACTCATATTGGTTCTCAGGACCTTTGGATAGGTTTAATGAAATTTTATATTGTGACTTCTTCAATACCATTGTTCCATCATTCGATTCATATTCTATAATTCGATTTTTTTGGTCAAGAGCCACAGTAGCGGTTTGCTGGAGCCTGAAAACGAAACTATGAAGCGTATATCATTTGAAAAGATTATGAGAGTATTAATTTATTATATATAGAGGTATAATTTTATTCAAAACTTCATGAAAAACTGATGTTTTTATTTTAATCTTACATTTCTAGGAAATACACATCAATTGGGACTCCCAAGGCGAACAACACTCGAACTTTGTCTTCGAGTTTCCAGTTCAGTCTCTGAATTTTTGGTCCATTCCGTGAAATTTGTTTCTCAAGTGCGGCCATTGTTCGATTGCCTCCTGTCGTATTTACGAAATCCCGACAGATTGCTTGAGCTCCTGGAATTCTTTCTTCTTTTGACTTTTCTCGGACAAATTCCAGAAATTGGCTGTTCTTTCTTGCCCACTCTTCTTCCATTTTCTGAATACGAAAAAATTTTTTTAGACATACGGAAAAGACAATCTGAAAGAAATCGACAAATCTATGACAAAAAAAACATGAAAAGGGCTCGGGAGTTCAAAATCATCGACATATTGATTAGGACACACGACAGGACATAAATGTCGAATAAAGAAAGATAGAGAGACGAGACATACAAAGAAATGAACGTACAAATGTCGACAGGAGACACAGACATTCTGTCGAGTGTCCGCGAACGGAGTACAAACAATGAGAGTGCGGAGTCTCCTTCGCGAATACGACACACGACACAGGACACACATTCAAGTGTCCAAGACAGAGATACAGAGAATAAACATACAAAGCAATGTACATAAAGACACAGACTTGGCAAATTTTGACTCCACGCAAATGTCTGTACGGCGAAGGTTGATAAGCTTTTAAGCGGGCTTTGAGCAGCATCTGACAAAATCCTAAGCGCAATCTCTCAACTCTCGCGCAGAAGCTGGCAGCAACACCCGAGCAAATAAGACATAATGAGTGATCAGGAGTTGTGAGAATTAGAACTTGAGACTTGTAATAGAAGAGCGCTCTAGGGCGCGACTTCCACGTTGATTAATTTGATTGAGTTTACAAATTTACAAATACTGAGTTGCAAGTTACTTTTAAGTTATTTCAAGTTAGTTACTTTTACTTTTTCTAGTTAGTCACTTTCAAGTTACACATACTGAAAACCAGTGCCATTCATCCGTTAGACTGGGAACCCATGAGGCTCCGGAATGGATTAGTTATAAGAAATATTTGCACTGTTCTATTCAGAGTTTTTGTATGAAAAAGAAGTTTAAAAAAGCTGTAGCTTTATTATGAAAAACAGAGTGTTCAACAAATGCAGGAGAGATCAAAGTAACAACTATAAAAAACAGAACAATTGACGAACGATCATGATCATTTATTTATGAGTATAAGTGATGAAGTCCGTATTCGATTCCGTCGCGAATGTGATCGTAGCTTACTTTCTGAAAATATACACTTGTTCTATTCTCGGAATAAAATCAAACCGTATTAAGCCATCTGACATCGTCACAAGCCACATTCAGCCATCTTTTGAACGGAACGAACTCTGGAGCTTCGAAATGATCAGTTGCCAATCGGAAGATGAATAGAAGCTCTTTGAAACGTGTAGTATTATCCGATAGAATTGTGCACGATGCATGTTTAGCAATGATGCGAAGAATGGCTTCAAACGACTCCAGAATACGATTGCTTTCTACGATCTGAAAAGATAAAACTTGAAATTATGTCTCTATAAATTGGAGACAACCTGAACATTTCGTTCACAATCTGCAATCTTATTGGTGAGTAGTAGTTTTAGACCGGATAAAGAAGGAGCATCCAAGATTTCAATCACGTTTCGGAGCGGATAGAGGATCTGATTGACGTCGATAGTAGTTGCTCTCACTGGTGGTTCTGGAGCAATCACTTGAGATGTAGACGCAGTTCTTAAATGGGAAAATTGATGTAGGAGTGTTTGAATATAGAGTCTCAAGCGAACTTTAAAGCGAAAATAGTATGAGAAAAAATTGATATCAAAGAGTATTGACCTGCTCGTGAAAAGCGAAAATTACGATAACTCACTGTGTTGGTTGAGCTTGTTCAGGAGTATCAACTGTTACAATTTCATCCTCATCCAGAATTTCGTCTTTTACAACGAGATCGGACGCCTCATCGACTACTTCTGGTGGATCCTTGGCGAGCGAAGCAGTATATGAATCACCAGTATCATTATAGAGAGTATATTCTCTTTTATCTTCATTTTCCCTATTTTTTCTTTTCTCTGTTAACACAGAATACGATTCGGCAAGTTGTTCGAGATACAGGCGGGGTTTCTTCACTCTGAAAACATGAAATAAGTGTGCTTGATTGTACTATTTGTACTAGATATAGTTCCGATTAACCTAGCTTTCGCTGGATTCTTGTGTGTATCTATTAACATATTTTATTTCTTCAATCTCAAATACCCCATGAACTTCCAGCATATCAAACGGCCTATCAGGGCAGCTTTGGTTTTCGGTATAGACAGGTCTGCCCAATCAGAGCACTTCATTGTTTCCTTTTAACGTTGCTCTTTTTCTCGGTACCCATTGCCTAAATAGTGCGCGATCACCCCATTCGATGCCCACCAGTTGATGGAAATTTAGATATTTCTGTCTTTCACTTTTTGTTTCGATTAAAGCTACAAGACAGAACTATTGGAATACGGAACGATCCTTCAAGAGCTGTATTCATGATAAGATAAATAGTCCCAAAAAGACATTACACTCTTCCACTTGTCGTCTTCACGTCTTCTTCCTCTTCTTTCTCTTTTTCCTCCGGATCAGATTCTTCACTCTCAACGTCTCTTCCACCGACTTTTCGTTGTCTTCTGGACGCATATCCCTTACGGGTATGTTGACCTGATAATTTCAGAACTTTATCTTTACCCACGTATTTTGTGATTCTCATTTTATCATCAACTTCAACAATCGCGTTTTTACAAAGTCTGCAAAAAAGGTTTGAAGTAGAAGGTTATTGAAATAATAACTGACTGTTTGTAAAACTTCATATCAATTGGGCCACTCAATGCGAAAACCATTCTCACTCGAGTATTTATGTCGTAATTCACTAAAGTTGCGATTTTGTTGCGGAAATTATAGATACGATGATTGAGAGTGTCTAACAAGGCGGTCACTCCAGTTTCATTCACATAATCTTTACTCAATTGACAGATACTCATTGGTGCCTTTGCATTTTTTGTCTTTTCTTTCAAAAAGTCTATCAAATGAGCATGTCGTTCGTAGAGTCCAGTGACTCCTCTTACCGATCCCATTGTTCTGAAAAGACACTTTTTGAGTGAACAAATTTATAAAGGCACCTCCGAAAAAACATTGAATGTTTTTAATAGCCCACACATACCAAGCTAGGAGATTTCAAACGTTTTATCACTAAACCTTCCTCAGTTTCACTTTCCGATGCCAAGATGTACAAGCTAGTGAAAAGGTTCATGGTTTCAATATTTTTCAAATAACTGGTCATACAGTTCAATCGCATAATAATAAGAACATTTAAAGTCGTATATTCATTCAGTAAGTCATTGGCAACAGTTAGAAAGTTGAGACAATTGTGTTCATGGCAAGACAAGTCGTAGTGCACGTGTGAATGCTTTTCGAATTGATATATTAGAGATTAGACGTCCATAATCTTCTCTTTCTCTTACCGCCACACTGGTCAAGTATTGGTGAGATTTGGGAGATGCAAGGGTGAAGGCAGCAGATCGGAAAGCCGTAAGGAAGGACTGAAGAGTGATGGAGTTCTCCTCCGTAGCATCCTCAGGCCTGTTACTCAATATCAAATTCATAGCATTTTCGACAGATTGAAAGATATCTCTATCGGATAAATCCCACACGCCTTTCTGTTCAGTCTTCAATTGCTCAATTCGGGCTTTGATATTACATTTCATTTTCTTGAGCTGGGGCAATTTCAATTCCTCGACAACTCTTTCAAACATCTCGAGATACTGAAGAGCGGTTGATCTAGAAAGCGATCTTGAGTTAAAGCAGATTAGTTGAAACTTTGAGCTCACCTTATGTCTTTTTCCTCCTCCTCCTCGTTATCGCTACCATATACAAAGCCGATAAACTCAACAGAACTTCTACCAGAGGCAGGGCCGTGATCTGGAGAAGGGCTTCGAGCGGCTGGTGGGTGTGATGCAGATGGAGCCTCAGGAGCTGCTTCGATTGGTATGCTAGATTCATTCCTTTGCTCCACTGGACGATCTGCTGAAGAAGAGCTCCGTGCGGCTGGTGGAAGTAATACCGATGGAGCTTCAGGAGCTTCTTCGATTGATATGCTAGTTTCATTCCTTTGCTCCACTGGACGATCTGCTGGAGAAGGGCTTCGAGCGGCTGGTGGGTGTGATGCAGATGGAGCCTCAGAAGCTGCTTCGATTGATATGCTAGATTCATTCCTTTGCTCCACTGGACGATCTGCTGGAGAAGGGCTTCGAGCGGCTGGTGGAAGTGATACCGATGGAGCTTCAGGAGCTTCTTCGATTGATATGCTAGTTTCATTCCTTTGCTCTACTGAACGATCTGCTGGAGAAGGGCTTCGAGCGGCTGGTGGGTGTGATGCAGATGGAGCCTCAGGAGCTTCTTCGATTGATATGCGAGATTCATTCCTTTGCTCCACTGGACGATCTGCTGGAGAAGGACTTCGTGCGACTGGTGGAAGTGATACAGATGGAGCCTCAGGAGCTGCTTCGATTGATAAGCTAGATTCGTTCCTTTGCTCCACTGGACGATCTGCTGGAGAAGGACTTCGTGCGGCTGGTGGAGGTGATACAGATGGAGCTTCAGGAGCTGCTTCGATTGATAGGCTAGATTCATTCCTTTGCTCCACTGGACTACCTGCTGTAGGGGGTGTGATCTCTGTATGTTTAGTTTTCTTGCTAGAGGTTGGAGTTTCTGCAGGAAGATGTCTTTTCCGTGTTGTTCTATTGTCGACACCTATATCGCTTGAACTTGGTTCTTCATAATTGAATGAGCTATTGGGAGTCGCATGTACGGAGTCAACTCTGAAAACAGAAACTCTAAAGTTGTGTCATTTCAGCTCAAACTACCTGTTATTTGCATGGTCGTTTCCAAGGCTTTCGTCTTGAGAAATTCCCGCGTTAACTTCTTCCGGCCCTGATTCATTTAATGGTTGAATATCGGCTGGCCTTTCCCATTCGACTTCAAAGTCATGAGCTGCGCTATCTCTGAAAACATTAAGCATGTACGCGTTGTCGATAAACGTATTCTCACTCGTTCAAGCTTTTGTCTGTTGATTCAAGTTGCGTGGAAACTTCTGGTATTGCATCTGGCAATTGATCAGAAGTGCTCTGCTCCGAATGTCGAGACTCAGTGACAGCACTGATCACGCGTGGATCGTGATTTCCTTCCAACGAAAAGTCGTCACTTTTTGAAGTGAATTTTGTGATTCGAGATCTTTTATCGAACTCCACATCACCATATTTCTCGATTCTAAGATATTATTTAGTGTAAATCAGACATAAACACAATTCACTCACTCCTTCTTTTCATTTTCATTGGCAGAGTGGCTGAGTGCAAAGACGACCTTCACTTTTGCTTCAGTGTCAAATGTATCGGTTTTCAACATGTACGAACACAACTTCCTCACTGCCATCTCCGCATAGTTTTTTGCTCTTTGGATGTTACATTTTTCGTGAAACTCATAAGCTAACAACCGTTTATCAGCGAAAAGAGGAGAGTTCTTTTGATTCAGCTTGTCAATGACGAAATCTATTAGTTTCGTTGTTTCCTCCTGAGACAGTGGAATGGATGGAGATTTATTCGACGTCTCTTTCGGTTCCGCGGGTTCTTCGGGAGGTTTTTCAAGACTTCCTCTTCTTGCAATCAACCGTGCCGACTTTGGAGTTCGACTGTCAGATCTAAATAAAGAAAGAAATCAGCACTTATTGCAAGTAACTCTTACATTTTTGGGTCTTTTGATGGCCCCTTACTACCTTTAGGAGGAACCTTCTTGGGCTTCTTTTTCTCTTTTGTGACAATCACATCAACACGTTCTAATTCGAAACTTCCATCTTTTGCTTTGAACACTTTTATTCGCTTTGTTTCGTCCAACACTACATCTCCACTCTCTTGGAGCCTGAAAACAATCGCTGGCGTTTTGCAGAATGTATTTAATTTTACGTTTCTAACTGACTATCATTGATCTTGTAGCCCAAAGCCAAAAACATCCTCACTCTTGTCTCGAAATCAATTTCCAGTCTTGGAATATGTAAACGAAGCCGATTAATTTGACACTCAATAAAGTCTAAATCCCTTTCGCATTTTTTTCCTTTCGTAAGGAAAACTTTCTCTCTAAAGTTTCTGGCAACATCTCTGGCGTCTAAACGTGATTTCGTCTGCTTTGCTTCTTCAATGACGTGCTCCACAAGACCTTCCTCCAGGTCCATTTGTTCTGGAAATTATAGGTTTATGGTTTTATTTAGTTTGAAAAAACGCAAAACTCGATTTCGGAATACACATCAGTCTTTCGAGGGTTCAGATTTTGAATTGTTGGGGTCAAATCTAAATAAAAGCGAAAAATCACCAAAAGGTATTTGTTTTTCTTCTCACATTTTGCAACGATAATACGACTGGAACGGCTGTTTAAAAGCCACTACCAAGGCATTAGAAAACGCGCTCCGCCGCACAAGTGTTAGATTTTTTCGGCGATTCCCAGCATGATTCCTCTTCAAAATATACCAATTTGTGATTCAGTCCACGGACTGAAACTTTCGATTCATAGATAATAAAAAGCGCCCCTAAACTCTAAAAAAAACCTTCATGAAACCATTCAGGAAACAATAAACAAGAAACTGTGAACAAAGCTACGACGAGAGATTTCAAGCGAAAGTTAAACTCGGGAAGACATGTAATGAGATAGTGAAAGGAGAAGAGCCTAGTAACTAACAAAAATTGATAAATTTACTACTTGGGGAGAGAAGAAACGGCCTTGGCGGCGGCTTCATCCAAATTATTTGCTGTGAGAATTTTGAGTCCAGATTTCTTCATGATTTGCTTAGCCGCATCAACATTAGTTCCTTCCAAACGTACAACCATTGGAACTTTCAATCCAATCTTATTAACAGCATTAACAACCCCATTCGCAATAGTGGCACAATTGACGATTCCTCCAAAGATGTTAATGAGAACACATTTGACACGTGGATCCGATGTAATGATTCTGACGGCATTGAAAACCGCATCTTCAGTGACTGCACCTCCAACGTCGAGGAAGTTTGCTGGTTCTCCTCCGTGTAACTTGATCAAGTCCATTGTGGCCATAGCGAGTCCAGCTCCATTCACTGAAAGAAAATTACTTAACTAGGCAGAAGCATAACTTTAACCGTACCAAGGCAAGCAATGTTTCCATCCATTCCGATGTAATTCAGGTTGAATTGATGAGCATCGACCTCACGTGGATCCTGAAAGCTCTTGATTTTACGAAAACAACGGAAACAAAACCTACGTGCTCTTCAAAAGTCTCGTATGCAAAAATATCTTTTTGTCTGTATGAAGCACTATCGTCGAAATTCATTTTTGCGTCAACACAGAAAACTCTTCCGTCGGCAGTCTCCACTAATGGATTAATCTCAACTTGAGTGGCATCAACTGCGATGAATAAATCGTAGAGACGTTTGATTTCTGTCGCTGCTGCTCCCAATAGTTTTCCTTCGAATTGAAGTTCTTTTGCAATTTTCAATGCTTGAGATTCAGTCATTCCCATTTGAATATCGATTGGAGTCTGAAAAGGGATTTTTATACAAGTAAATATTTAAATATCAAAGTTTACTTTAAAGATTCTGTCAGGAGTTTTCTCAGCAACTGCTTCAATATCCATTCCACCGTCTGGCGATGCAACAACAACTGGTCCATTCGATTCTCGATCCATAAGAACCGCAAGATATGTCTCTCTTTTGATATCAACTCCTTCGGCAATCATCACTTTGTCCACTCGAACTCCTTCTTCGGTAGTTTGTTTCGTCACCAACCGTTTACCGATCATCTCATCGATAGCATCAAGAGCAGCATTTTTTCTAAAATCAAACGATTAGAAGCAGGTTTTTTTCCGGATTTCATTACTCTTTGGTGATGTAGACTCCTCCAATACCTTTTGTTCCGTTGATGAACTTTCCTTTTCCACGACCGCCGGCAAGAATTTGAGCTTTTACGACATACTCGTGATCACCTGAAAAATCAAAGCATATTATCAGAGAAAATCACGGTAATAATACCAAATGACATCCATTTCTCTTCGGCTTCCTTACGATTCGAAGCAACAACAAACTTCTGCACGCTGCAACCATGTTTCTCTAGAATTTCTTTACTTTGAAATTCTTGAAGGTTGAGGAAGCGACGTTGAACGTTCACCATCGACTTGGATAGGTTCCCAGCGGCCCGAAACATTTTTGAGCTCTGAAATGATACAAATAACACGCATTTATACACGTTCCGCATTTGTAGCAGCAAATTTTTTCAAAAAACGTGGTACTAACGTTCAATACCAAAACTATTTACACGGCCTTCCAGAATGCAAGCTTCTCGAGAAAAATAAAAAAGCAGTGGCAGACAGCGCTCTCTCACTCTCTAACGCGTGCAGATAG
Source organism: Caenorhabditis doughertyi (assembly GCA_963572265.1). Taxonomy (NCBI): domain Eukaryota; kingdom Metazoa; phylum Nematoda; class Chromadorea; order Rhabditida; family Rhabditidae; genus Caenorhabditis; species Caenorhabditis doughertyi. The sequence goes on from OY751556.1 coordinate 27,237,183, forward strand.
AGCGCGCTTGCATCAAATTTCTTAAAATTTTTGATAAAAGCTAAGAAAATGACGGAGACCTGAAAATCGTGGAAAAATTGGAAAATGCTCCGAAAATTAGAAAGAGATGTATGTTTCGCTAAATTTTCTCATTGCAGGAGACCGTGACTTTAACTTTTCCGTGAGTCATAGACTCTCTCTGTATACGATAATTGGATCCAGTTCACCAACTGAAACCTATTTGTAACTCTTCAGAACACAACAATGATTTCAATAAGTTTTTTTTTATTTTTTCACCATCAAGGGTGAATAACAATAGTTTGACGGAGGGGGGCAAAAGATCGATAATATAGGGGGGATTTGGGGGAAAAGAGAAGAAGAATAAAACTCGAGATCAGAAAAGAATATAAATAATTAGTCGACCTCCTCAATCGTTGGTCCTCCAGCTCCTCCGGCGGCTCCTGGGGCTCCAGCACCTGGTGGGGCTCCTCCAGCAGATTGGTAAAGTTTGGAGATGATTGGGTTGGCAAGTTGTTCAAGGTCCTTCTGTTGATGCTCGAACTCCTCCTTCTCGGCAGTCTGGTTGCTGTCGAGCCACTTAAGGATTTCGTCACACTTATCTTCAACCTTCTTCTTGTCTTCTGGGCTGATCTTGTCCTTGAGCTGAAAATAGTATTCGTAATGACAGGAAAACTAATATTGTAAACAAACCTTCTCGTCTTCGATTGTCTGCTTAAGGTTGAAGGCATAAGACTCAAGTCCGTTCTTGGCTCCAATACGATCCTTTTGGGCTTCATCATCGGCCTTGTACTTCTCAGCTTCATTGACCATACGCTCGATATCATCCTTGGAAAGACGTCCCTTGTCATTGGTGATGGTGATCTTGTTTTGCTTTCCGGTGGACTTGTCAGTAGCGGAAACGTTCAAGATTCCGTTGGCGTCAATATCGAAAGTGACTTCGATTTGTGGAACTCCACGTGGTGCTGGTGGGATTCCGGAGAGCTCGAACTTTCCGAGCAAGTTATTGTCCTTGGTCATGGCACGCTCTCCTTCGTAGACTTGGATCAAGACTCCTGGTTGGTTATCAGAGTAGGTAGTGAAAGTCTGAGCAGTCTTTGTTGGGATGGTGGTGTTTCTCTTGATAAGAGCAGTCATGACTCCTCCGGCAGTCTCAATACCGAGTGAAAGTGGAGCAACGTCAAGAAGAAGAAGATCTTGGACAGCCTCAGATTTGTCTCCGGAGAGGATGGCAGCTTGAACGGCAGCTCCGTAAGCGACAGCCTCATCTGGGTTGATAGACTTGTTCAATTCCTTTCCAGAGAAGAGATCGGAGAGAAGCTTTTGGACCTTTGGAATACGAGTGGATCCTCCAACGAGAACGATGTCGTGGACCTGAAAACGAAACGTTAAGCATCTAATAAACATTGTCAGGACGACTAAGAAACTATCATCACATAAAGTGAAGTAGTAGGGTTATATCCTAATTCTATTCCCTCATATTTTATCGGCAGAAACTATAAAAACCAAAGCCGGAACAGAAGAGGAAGTTTACTCCTGATTCAAATGAATAACTTACTTGGCTCTTGTCCATCTTGGCGTCGCGAAGAGACTTCTCGACTGGGTCCATGGTAGATCTGAAGAGATCGGCGCAAAGTTCCTCGAAACGAGCACGAGTGATGTTGGTGTAGAAGTCGATTCCCTCGAAGAGTGAGTCGATTTCGATGGAAGCTTGAGATGAAGACGAAAGAGTTCTCTTTGCGCGCTCGCAAGCGGTACGAAGACGACGAAGAGCACGTGGGTTGGAGGCAAGATCCTTCTTGTGCTTGCGTTTGAATTCGGCAACGAAGTGGTTGACCATACGGTTATCGAAGTCTTCTCCTCCAAGATGAGTGTCTCCAGCGGTAGATTTTACCTCGAAGATTCCATCCTCAATGGTGAGAATAGAGACATCGAAGGTACCACCTCCAAGATCGAAGATGAGAACATTGCGCTCTCCAGCTCCCTTCTTGTCGAGACCATATGCGATAGCGGCGGCAGTTGGCTCGTTGATGATACGAAGAACGTTGAGTCCAGAAATGGCTCCAGCATCCTTGGTGGCCTGACGTTGGGAGTCATTGAAGTAGGCTGGGACAGTGATGACGGCATCCTTGACAGTGGTTCCGAGGAAAGCCTCAGCAGTCTCCTTCATCTTGACGAGAACCATGGAAGAGATTTCTTCTGGAGTGAAGATCTTGGTCTCTCCTTTGTACTCAACCTGGACCTTTGGCTTAGATCCCTCAGCTGAGATGACCTTGAATGGCCAATGCTTCATGTCGGACTGAACTGCTGGATCATCGAATTTACGTCCGATAAGACGTTTGGCATCTGCAAATAAAGTTTCGTTAGAGTTCAGTTATCATCATATGAGAGGCTGATTCCAAATAAAAGTCTGAAGAACTTACCGAAAACGGTGTTGTGTGGGTTCATGGCAACCTGATTCTTGGCGGCATCTCCGATCAATCGTTCAGAATCAGTGAATGCGACGTATGATGGAGTGGTACGGTTTCCTTGATCGTTAGCAATGATTTCAACCTTTCCGTGTTGGAAAACTCCAACGCAAGAGTAGGTGGTTCCGAGATCGATTCCGACTGCGTTGTGCTTACTCATTTTTACTGAAAACAAATCATTTGATGAGGATGAAGGAAATAGCATGAGCATTAAATGACGCTTCAAACAAGATTCAGATGAAAAAAAAGGAAGATTAGGTCGAAATTATAGTATGGAATGGAGGTAGGGGAATCATGAAAATTCGAATTCTCTAGAAACTTTATGAAAATCGGTCCTATCACATAGAACTTGGTCAGGATTTCAACAAAATCATCTAGTAATTGGTGAGATAGATATGTTTGAGCAAATTCTGTACAGAAATCTGGAAAAGGAGCATAGATTCTAGAGGATTGTCTACAGAAAAGGGTAGAGTATTGAGAATTAAAAGAAGAGATGCCTCCGCATAGAATGTTCGCGATGGAAGAGGGAGGAGAGAGCGCGCACCATTTGTTAGATTGCCACCATTTGAAATAAGTTATCTCATAAGAATTCAATTTGAGATGACTGGAATAAGTTTTGTAAGGGGTTCTACTGAAAATACATTTAAAAGATATATAGAATAGTTCCAGAATTGAGTTTTTTGGGCGGGGTCCGAGAATCGCCTGGAAGGTTCGCGGTGCGTAAGGCTCCATGTCTGCATCTCTCGTTCCAGAACAGACTTTTCTGGTCTTTCTTTCGAAATCAATATGGACTGATCGATCTATAGAGTGGGTCTATACTAATTGGAACTAAAAGTACGTTCGAAGGACATTTCATAAACCAAATGACAAGAAAAAAGTATTCATGACAGAAGGAATATTTTCAGAATAAGATAGTTTAACGCTTTCTAATCTTTATCGAAGCATCTAGTGGCCTTTTATGTCAATTTTTCAAGTCTCTCGAAACTTCTAGTTCTTCCTCACTGCTAAATATTTCCTCATCATTATTTTTTTTTTCGTTCTCGACTTTTCTTTGATGTCTGATTCATTGGTTTCCTTTCGATAACAGAAGAAAGACACCACAAACAAATACCTCGTGAACACACATTTTTAACGCTTGCGCTGTGAACTAGGATCCATTTCTGCAACCTCTAATGCAAGTGATCATCTCGATTCAAATAAATTAATTATGGGGGTCGGAAAACGGACCACCTGCCATATGCGGTTTCTATAGCAACCCGAGACTCAAGGAGAACAACAAAGTGAAAAACAGGATGGTTATAATATTTTATTATTTGAATGGGCAATACAAGTAAATTCTCTAATTCACCCATTGATGAACCGAGTCTAAAGATTTTTCACAAATAGAATGGAAACGAGACGAGCATGGATAGTAGTAGTTATAACTTCTAACGGGCGAGGCATAGTAGGCGATGCATGTGGAAACGGTGTTTTTCCCATTGATCTTCTCTTCGTATGGTTCGTAGAGCCACTCTCTGAAATTATTCAAATTTTTATACTAAAAAATAATTTGAGAGAAATTACAATTCTTCTTCAACTTCTGCCTTAACCCAAGTGAAATAGTAGTCTGGGAACAACTTTCTGACTGCTTCAAATTCGAATGTATCTGCAGATTCAAAGATTTTGGCCTCTTTCCGTTCACAACTCTTGACAGCATCCTCGAAGCTTAACAAATCAGGTTGACGAAGATAACAGTTCCCTTCGAATTGGAGCCATCCCTTGGGGCATTCTGAAAAAGATTATCATGAAGAAATTCTAAATCCAAAACTTACTTTTTTCACCGAAAGTTTTATTCCCGGAGACGCCGAAACTTCTGTTTCCAGAGAGTCCAAGAAGAAAAATCGTGGTAGCAATCAATAATTTCCAAACAGAGATCATCATCGAGAATAATGGGTGTTCTAATCTACTTTGGTCCTTTTATATGGACCACTTAGATAAGATAAGATGACCAGAGTGACGTGGTCGATTGTATCTTTTATGGGAAACATAAATGATTTGAGCAAACTACAAAAAATCAACTTCATTTTGAGAAAAAAAAGTCGTATGCAACGAGAAAATTAGTTCTTAAATTTAAAGTTCTAAACGAGATCCGGAATGTGAATAGAATGAATCTTGAAGGGACATTTTACGAGGGCGTGGAACTGGTTGAATTGTGTTGCTGATTACTGTTGGACCTGGAAGAACATTATTATTTTTTTTGCCTTTTTTTCCAACATACCTGTTAAAGAACTTAATTCTGGAATCTTCGGCGGTTTCTTCAGAGCCAACGCAAATCCAAGGCAACAGAGACAGAGTTGATCAAAAACTAAGACCATTGCAAGCAGATATGGCCATCTAATTTGACATAAACCTAGTTGATATTTTCTAGATTCACAAATCTCACGAACACGTGGATTTTCCCAACCATAAGGGTAAAGGACGCATCCGACAAGCATGAATATGACTGAAATTTTAAGAGTATTTTTTGAAGAGATTGGCTTGAAATATCAAAGAAAACTGACATGCGAAAAAATGAAGCCAGGAACATAAAATGAAGGCGTGCCGATCACGAAGAAGTACCAAGAGCTGAAAAATAATAATTTTATTCTCACAGACCTCTTTTTCTATCATGTTACCAGAATTGCAAATATTGCCAGAAAGCTTAGAACGGTAGCTGCTAGCACTAAAAATGCAGATATTTCAAACCACATACTCAGTGGTCTCACTCTGGAAATTGAACTTAATTTACAGCTCAAAAAACGTTCAAAAACCTGAAAGCACTCCACTGACAATCATTTGTTCCACAGTAATCATAGAGTCCAAAATAACCACCCTCATCGTTGCCTATCCAAGTGGGATGAATTAGAGCCAAAGTTTGTAATACAGCTGAGAGCTTTCAATAGTTCTGGTTATGAGACTAATAACTCACTTGTACATAATCCACACAAAACCCAAATTGCCCCAACTACTCTCCAATTCCTCGTGTATATTGAGTGATAGGATAGTGAAAATTGTTGCATTGAAGTTTGTCAAATTTTGCAGTCCCAGCTTCTGTCTTGTTTGACGTTGCGATTACTGTAGACCGACAGAAGAGGATTACGGTATTTGAAGCATGTCAAAACAAGAGAGAGAGAGAGGGAAACGCGACAAATAAGGAAGAGAACAAGGTGAGAAGTGGTTCTTCGTGAACAAGAGATTTCTGACAAGAACAGTTGAAGAGTCTTGGAAAGACTAGAAAATATCTGAGTGTTGGAATATTGAGAAAAGTTTGGGAAAATGAATTGGGAAAAATATGGGCTTCAAATTTATGAAAACTGAATTTCAAGCAGAAATAAATGATACCAACAAAAGGCTGAAAGAGTTTGTTAATGAAAAAGCAGGTAAAAAGAAAAAAAAACAGAAACGAAAAACGTTTCAAAAATTAATCGACTTTCCAGATACTTTGGAATTTCATTCGGACTACTTCAGGTACCGTAATTAGACTAAAAATTGTGGGGAAATTGAAATTACCAAGTCAGCTTTACTCCTGCTGACCTTGTCTCAATCAAAGTTACATAATCTGAAAAGAGAAAAAAAGGAAAGTTGATATTTCTGTGCCATACTCAAAAATCCAAAGAAAATCAAGTGTGTGCCTAAAAATGGTCTTCAGTTCAATCGGGCGAATAGTGTCTCGAAACAATGGGAAAGGTGATAAAAAGTGTGGTGGAATCGCAAGGATAGAATTTCTTTATTCGATTCAAAACGAAAAAAGAAAAGAGAGAGAAAGAGAGATGGTCAACATTCGGAAGAGCAAAAAGAATACAGTTTTGGACACCTTTCCAACGGTCACCTCTTTCTTGCTCTCCCTCCGCCCGAAAAGAGATAGATGGTCAAAAGGGAAAGAAGAAACGGGTGGTTTTGTTTGTTTGGGTTGATGAAATGAAACGAATTACGATTCGGATTTTGGATTGATAAAACCGAAGAGATATAAAGATAGCAGTTGTGTGTGTACGCTCATTGAGCCATGACATTTAGAACCTGAGCAAATATTATGATGTCTTCGATGCTCTTTAACTGTTTCAGGTATTTGGAAAAGTTAATCTAAAAACTAGAAGAATGAATTTTCTTTTGTAATCTAGAACCTGCAGATCCAGTGGAACCCTTCTTTCTCCGATAAACTTAAAATACAAGCATCGATTTTCAGTTCAAAATCTGTCTGTGACTCTTTTTCTATGATCCGGTGCTCCCGCGTCTGAATCGCCTGTAAATCTCAAAAACTTCAACCGACTCCTACAAAAAATGAGAAACCAAAAATATTTGGCCCAGCAAGGAATTGAACTCTGATGCTGAATTTACCGGAAAGTTTTCAACGCCACTACACTACGCAGCCAATGGTGGGCAAGAGAACCGACAGTAGCTGCAAACTCTATAAACTGAGCGAATTAAGCAGCCGACAGTTGCCGGGGGCGGGGCCTATTTTTTAAGCAAAAAAAATTTGAATACGCGCGCAATTACTATGCCGTTCAATGCGTAGCGGTCGACCGCGCCGCTTCGATATTTTGATCTTCTAGAAAATGCGGGGGCGGTTTTTTTTATTCGTTGTTTCAGTGATTTCATTTTGCTCGAATTCGCATTTTCGTTCGAGTTCGCATTCATTCTCGTTTTGTTTTTTCACAGGCGTTCTTTCGTTGCTTTTCCTTTCGTGTTTGGCATCACTTTTTTTTCGGCGGACCGTTTCGAGTTTGGTAAAAGATATTGGCTTGTTCAGCGACTCGTTTGTATTCTATAATTTTCTAGCGAGATGTTAAACTGTTTCATCGAGTTTTCTTTTTTCTTACCTTCTCGCATCACTTTTTCTACAAAGTTCAACTTTTCAGCCACCACATCTTCCCTCCCGGGTTGTCTCGTCACAAAAATGTCACACCTCAACTACGAGACCCGTCTTCCACTTGGTCAGGCCACAATTGATCACTTTATGGGACTTCCAGCTCACCCATCGAAGTGTCAAGCAACATATGTCTGGATTGACGGAACCGGCGAGCAGCTCCGTGCTAAGACCCGCACAATGGACTCAAAACCACAATATCTCTCCGAGTTTCCAATTTGGAATTACGATGGATCGTCGACGGGGCAAGCCGAAGGAATCAACTCTGATCGTTATTTGAAACCGGTCGCCGTGTTCTCGGACCCGTTTTTGGGAGGACAAAACGTTCTTGTAATGTGTGAAACTCTTGATAATGAGTATAAACCAACTGGTAACAAAAGGCTGCTTCTCTGACTCTGTTCATTCTTTATTCTTTCAGCTACCAATCACCGTCACGAATGTGCTAACATCATGAAGAAAATTGCTGATCACAGCCCATGGTTCGGAATGGAACAAGAATATTTGATTGTCGACAGAGATGAACACCCGCTCGGATGGCCAAAGCACGGCTACCCAGCTCCTCAGGGAAAATACTACTGTGGAGTCGGTGCCGATAGAGCCTTCGGTCGCGAAGTAGTCGAAACTCACTATCGAGCCTGCCTTCATGCTGGAATCACCATTTTCGGTTCAAATGCTGAAGTTACTCCAGGACAATGGGAATTCCAAATAGGTACCTGTGAAGGAATCGATATGGGAGATCAATTGTGGATGGCAAGATACATTCTGCATAGGTAATCAAGTTCATGTCTCTTCTAATCTATTTCTCCTGATTTCAGAGTCGCCGAACAATTCGGAGTGTGTATCTCTCTTGATCCCAAGCCAAAGGTCACAATGGGTGATTGGAATGGCGCTGGCTGTCACACTAATTTCTCAACTAAGGAAATGCGCATGCCAAACGGGCTCACTGCCATTTTGGAGGCTATGAAGTCTCTCGAGAAGACACATACCGAAGCCATGAAGGTCTATGATCCCAACGGAGGAAACGATAATTTGCGCCGATTGACTGGTCGTCATGAGACAAGCCAACCTGACAAATTCACCTGGGGAATTGCCAATCGTGCTTGCTCTGTCCGTATTCCACGTCAAGTTGCTGATGAGAGTAAAGGCTACCTCGAAGACCGTCGCCCATCTTCCAACTGTGATCCATACCTCGTGACGGGAATGATTGCAAAAAGTGTTCTTATGAACTGAAACAACCACCCAACGTGTACATAACTCACTCTTCTAATTGTAAATTGATCTCATTTCATCGCTCCCGATTTTTTCTTGTACAATCATGTAACTTTGATGCACCCAAGCCCCCAAAACACTTGTAAGATTGACAATAAACTAACATTGTGTCTCAATTTGCAACTGTTTTATTTCTTGTTCAGAAAAAGCTTCAAGTGAGCAATAGAAATTTAGAAGGGTGGAATCACGAGGGTCAACAATGAGTAGGGATTCCTAACAGGACATTCAGATAAAATATAAATTCTCAGTTTTTTTGCAGATTGAAGAGTTCAAGATTATTAAAGTTTGAAAAGAATAGCTTGTTTTGGTGGAAGTACAAGTGGCGACTCGATGAAATTATGTCGCTCGCGGACTTTATAGTCGGTGACGTTGGCAGTGACAACCGAAATCTGCAAAGGAATAGGTGAAGAGAAAGAAACTTTTATATTTTTAATCACCTCAGCCTTTGTCAAATCCTTGTTCGATGGAATCAGTTTAGATGCTCCGGCCGTTGAAAAGTCCACTTTTTGTTCTTTCTCTCCAAAGTTAAGAGCAACGACAAAAGCGGATCCAGTAGCAGTTTGATTAACAGCTGGCACATAACGAGAGAAGAGAATGACATCGTTGTTGATGAGTTCATCACGAACAGTTTCACCAACAATCAAAGCTTCATCACGTTGACGAAGTTTAGCGAGCTTTCGGTAGATTTTGAGAGGAGAGTCAGAAATATCGAATTGGCTCTGAAAAATGGTAAAAATAGAGATGATGATGATGGTAGAATAACTCACATTATAATTGTCCATTTCAAGTTTATCATCAGTTTCTGGGAAGAACAATTCAGTATCACTATTGGTGAATCCGTGATGATTATTTCCAGTTGGATACCACTGCATAACTCCCTTCTGTTTGTAATCTCCATTCTTGTTCATTGCATCTTTCAGTCCGTATTCTTGTCCATAATAAACCGAAAGTGCTCCAGGAAGAGTGAGTTGCAAGAATGACAGAAGATGAGCAGTGGATGGCTCGAAACGGGAAGCAAGGCGGGACGCTTCAACGTTCGAGAATTGCCAGTGTGGAGTGTACTTGGCCACCTGGAAATGGAAAGTTTTTTAATACGAAATTCACAGATAAAATTCTTGCGAAAGGTTAAGAAAACGTCTACTTATCTAACACTAATACCAACACATTTCTATACAGATTCACTACAAACTTACAGGATTCTTATACTTATTGATCTGAATGATGTTTAGTTTTCTCTTCACGATAATAATCCTACCTCGTGTCTTTCATAAGCGGCATTGAGAGCATCATGAACACATTTAGCCACTGATGGTGCACACTTTTTGTCGTCCAAATTGGCGAAAGAGTTATCTATAACGTAGTGCAAAAGGCCAGTCTCTGTTGCCTTCACATGCAATTCTTCGATGTCTTTCAGAGACGAGAAGAGAACACTGAAAAAAGTTTGAATGAGGGAGAAGAAGCGGGAAAACTAGATACATTTTCTTCTGAGCCAATTCTTCTTTAGATTCCACGTAGATTTGTACTGATTTGGTGAGCTCTTCGAGCACTTTAACAGCTTCATCGTGCTGAAAAGAAATGATTTAGCGGGAGAAGAACGATTGAAAAATTACATTTGGTTTTCCTTTAGCATCCACCGCCAACTGACTAATATGATCGATATGGAAACCGTCTACTCCGAAATCCAAAAACTTTTGAATCGTTTTCTCAATTGTCGATTTAACCTCTCCATTTTTCCAGTTCAAAACCGGATTCGAGCTTGATGGGTAGCCAAGATATTTGATATTATTTGCACCATGGAATGGATAGAAATTCGTCTCATTAAATCCAGGATCAGCAGGCCGAGCGATAACGAACTTCGACTCGTCACGCTTCTCGAACCAAGGATGTGAGATGTCGACTGTGGAGACAGGAAGATCCATAACAAGATACATTGCTCTGTTGTGAACAGTATCAATCAATTCCTTGAATTGCTCTTCAGTTCCGAATCTATTATCGACTGTCGTATGATCCACAACATCATACGAATTGAAATAATCGTCCTTTTGAATCTTTAATACTGGAGTCGGATAAACCGTTGTCACACCAATTTTGCGAAGGAAATCAATCTTTTGGGAGATTCCGGCGAAATCTCCAACGCCGTCGCCATCGGAATCGTAGAATGTTGCGGTGAGGAGCTGCAAATAATATCATAAGAATACATTTTCTTTTCGAAATCTTCAAAGAACCCGTCATCTATATTCTAACGGATTTCGAATAATAATGAACCGCACACAAAAGAGAAAGCGCGCCGGGGAGGAGGAGAGAGAAGAAAGGGAACGGGGAAGAAATGATTAATTGTCGAGATAAACAGTTGACAGGCGAGTGAACGAGGTCATCAACACTCGGCAACGACTAATCCGTCAAAATTAGAGTGTATATCTCGCAGTAGCTGTGTTGTGAAGAAGAAGAAGGATTAGGAGATTTCGATGGGCCATTTTAGATGTTCAGGACAGTTTCCGCCTTACCTGATACGAAACCTTCGTTTGCCACCAGTCGGGCTTTTGTTTTTCGGCACACTTCGGCGATAAGACGACAATAGCGATGGCGCCGGCGAACATCAGAAGCCATGCTAGCCAGAAGAGACCGAATAGAATAGTTCTGAAATTTAACAGATTGAAACTTTGATTTCGGATAAAAAACTCACCTAACTGGCTTCCAGAATGGGTCATTTCGATACTTTTCAAGTTGCTCCTTGGTCAGGCCGATTGGCTTCGGCTCTAGTTCGAAGTTGACTACTTCAGCGTTCTGAAATTACTAACTTCTAAAGAAATTAATTTCAAAGAATTATTACCTTATCAAATGTGGCAATATCTCCACTACCAGATCCTCCAAAATTATTACCTTCCTCGGCGATGAGGGCGTCCTTTGTCGCCATTCTGAAAACAAGGAAAAGTTTAAAAACCACTCCAAAAGATGCAATTGGGGGTGAAGAGGCGAAAAAAAGAGAAAAAAAGCAGTCAGCCGAGTGTCAGGAAGAAATAGAAGAAACGGGCGGGGACGAAGTGAAAAGAAATAGGCGGAGACAGAAAACATTTCTGCGTCTCTAATTGTTTCTCATTGCTTTTGCAGTCTCTATTTTCATCACACATTAAATGTGTAGGGAAGAGGGCGCTGTAGATTATCCGAGAGGAAAGAAGAAAGGGCATCAATTCGGAATGATATAGTGGAAAATGAGACGTTGAAGAAGAGGAAGAGCGAATGAGATTTAGTCGACTTGATTGAATAAGAGTTTTGGGATTTTATCCCGTTCTATTCGTAATCAAAACAATTGCGCATTTAGGTTCGAATTGTTACTTCATCTGTTTAAATTGAGCTTCAAATTGAGCTTTGTTTCATTTCTTCGTCGAATTAGCATTATCAGTAACTTACGTGATTTTTATCACAATTATAGGTATTTTATTCTCCATTCGCGAGGGACTGACCCCTCTCGATAAATTCGGCCATCGCTACAGTCAGGTTTCCGCGCGGAAGAGACAAAAATTTGGCTTGCGACTTACGAAGTGTAGACTTACGAACCGCGTAAATCTACAAGCAAGCCAAATTTTTGTCTCTTCCGCGCGGAAACCTGACTGTAGCGATCCCTCGCGAATGGAGAATATTAAACTTCCGCTGAACAAATACATTTTTTCGGTCAAGTAAACAGAAGTTCCATTACGCTATAGATTCGACTTCACTCAAATCACTAACCAGTCATTTCTTCTGGGCAATTTGACCACAATATTGCGTCAGGCGACAAACACGAAAAGACATAAAAAGAAAAAGGGAAAATGGACGAATAATGATGACAAAGCACACAAAAGATGTAATGTATTTGAAAAACTGCTATATTTTGTGAGCATAATGAATAAACTTGACAAATTGAAAAAATTTAAGAACTTTGATCTGCATTTTGACGTCGAGGATTTTGCGTACGAGCTGTCAACAGTAACCCAATCACTCCAAAAAAGAGAGAGAGTAAAAGCGCGAAAAGAAGTGCGAATAGTAAAAAAGTAAATATCAAAGAGCGTTTCACCTAAAATGCTTCTATTTGTTTTTAGTAAGGTGCTGCTGCTACCTGCACAATGTGAAGCTCTGCTCAGCACACACAGAGACGCACATAGAATGAGCATTCAACAATTTGATATATTTGAACAAGTGTATGGACACCCTCCCAAAAAGGTATACGCTTCATTAAATTACGACGTTCACACGGCAAGGTTTATTAGCTGTAATTCTATAATATGCTCTCGGAGAGAAACATTTCCGTTGAAAGAGGAGGAGGAGAAGTGAGAGTGTTTGCAAACCTTTCTACGGACCATTAATCATATGGGAAGTACACTGAGAAACTCCAAACGGGAAGGAAGGAGGAGACGAGGGATTATTTGCGGAAATGAGGGAGGATTATAATAGTTGAGAAAGAGCAGAAATAGCTATTTCTACTTGTGGAATCATCAGAAGTGTCAGCTTAGAGATTTTGAAAATCAGAAACAAGATTGTAGAAAACCTGTAATAAAAGGAAAGCCTCTAATAGAAGCACATCTGTAATAAAAGAGCAGGTTCCTCTATTGAAGATTCTATAAACTTTTCAAGGAACATGCCCGTAAATTATATGTAGCTCTCGACCAAGACATAAGCTGTTTCGTGAAAAGTTCGTCGAAGTTCATGAGACCTGCCATAATCTCGGCTTATGAGAAGAAAAATGAACAGAACTACCGCCTCTGGTTGACCGATTTGGAGTAATCTGTCAACAAACACTTAACGGACCGCAAAGAAAAGAGTATGGTAAGTACTGTGGGGGGCACTTGACCGTCTAGAAAGAGAGCAAATTAGGACTGACTCTAGGGAATAATAGTGAACAAGCAGTTGAAACAGTTTATGGCATCTGCTCTAAATAGATTTTGGGTTAAGCATTTTCCCGGAAACAACCCAATATTAGGCCCATCCGGCTGTCAATAAAATGATTGTTGTCCTTAACCCCCAGGTATCATCATCCGAGAAGAGCAATTTTATCAATTTTATGACAGAATATTAATTCAAATTTAAATTCAATTAACAGTTTGAGTAATTGACTTTCCGATGCTATGCACTGTCGCAGTTGTACGAGCTCTGTATCTGCTTCCTGGACGAAAGAGCAATGAACGGAAGAACTCTGAAAAAATAAAACGACTAAATTTCTTTATAATTCTACCAACCCATCGTTGCTTTTCTATAGTTCTTGATTATCAGAATACTTGGTAACGGATCAACAGCCGGGTACAAGGTTATTGTAGAAGCCACAAAAGAACTTGCAAAGTCTAAATCCAGATCAAGCATAGGACAAAGGAAATAAATTGTGATTGGAATATGCATAAGGATCAACGGAATTGCAGTCTGGAGAACTAAAGCATAGAACAGCTGCACTTGAAGAGAGTTGGCTGTATTTGAGACCATTGAAAGTTGATTGGAGAGACGGAGATAACAAAATATACCAAAACCAAAGACACATGTCATCGAAAAAATCTAAAGTGCGAACTAGAAAAACGTTGAAAGGTTGGTACAACTTACCACCATAAACCACATTTGGCATACTCCAATCCATGCTGGCGTGTTCAGTGTGTTGGTTCCATTCATTAGCAAATCTCTATTGTAGAATTTCGCTCCAATGTAACTAATATTTTCCATTCCAACACCAACTTTTTCGAATATCAATTCCCTCGTATAATCATCCATATCTTCATTCGGCCAAAACCACACTCGAACCACAGTGGACCACCAGATTCCAGTTACGATTGGAATGAAAAACAAGACACCAAACTTCCATCCTGAAGTGAATCTGTCACCAAAATTACCGTCTATTGAGCCATAACGATAAATGAAATGAGAAGCGAAGAGAGCCATTGATGCACCAAAGATAGCTGTGTAGACAAGGACAACCCACGGGGAATATTCAGGAGAGGAGAGAAGAGCATCTTCATGATTAACACGGAATACAATGAATGCGCAGCCTACTGAATGAGCAATCTGGAATCGAGACTTGACGAAAAAAGAGAAGCTTTGACAGGCTTATTGTGCGAAAAGCGATGAAAAGCGAAATAGCAAAAAGGTTTTTTCGTGGTTTCTTATCTTTTGGGTCTAAAACTGATAAAATATTCACACTATTTTAGGCCCGAATTCTAGCTAAAATATCACTTACAATCTCGGCGGGCAAGTCAAAAGCTCCCCAAAATAATTCAAAGCAAGTTGTGTACAACATAAGCCATTTGTATTTTCCAGTTTGTTGTGGTGATCGAGTGAGAATTAGCCAAACAAGAAATGAATTGAGTATAAATGAGATGATCGTACATATCAGTTGATAGGAAGACATTCGAAATTCAGAAAAATAAGAAGAATTCGAATAAGAAATGGAATGAAATAGACAGAGTGGTGTGTCTTGAAAAGCTGTAATCAGATGATAAGTAATACCAAGAAGTGATGATTATATATCACTTTGTTGACGTGAAGCTATCAATAAGCAAGCTGATCTCAATGGCCTTGTCTAGCGTCCTTTCGAGAAATGATTCAGGTATTTTATTCTGAGCATTTCGAGAAAAGTGTGAAACAATTATCACCTGTCTAAGGAGATTGAATATGCACTTCCGCAAATTGCAGGCTTTAAAGTCGTCAAGGCGGAGAATTGATCTTCATTCAGAGATCACAAAAAATGAGGAAAAAATGTCAGAAGTAAGAAAAAATATACTCAAGGAATTTAGCGCGATTGAAGTGTATTGAATGGGGCAGTTGCCAACTATTTCGGGAACTGCTCACGAGTTGGGCGATATGCCCAAGGGCCGAAATTGGGCAACAAATTGGCAGTTTCGGCCAATAAAGATCACTAATTGGGCAGTCTTTCCCAAACTAGTAAGCAAAGCTGCCCTAGTAGAGCGCTTGGCATGCCGAAGTGATGGACCGATCGGTCATGAGACATTCGAGTAAGGTGTGATCCGAAACAATTCAACTTTCTCAAATTCACAATTATCATCTTACAAGTTTTTCACGTACTTTAAAAAAAATGAGAACGTCTTTAAATGAAAAAGTTTCTAAAAAGTTTCATTTTTATTCTTACTCGATTCGTACCCACACGAAAAAATCGTCATTATCATTGTCATTGTCATCGTTTCGATCAATTCGTGGAATCGTATATTTGGGAAAGTATTTGTAAAATATAGAAGCGATGCAAATTCCATCTGAAGGTGTGACGTCACCGACGCAACGGCGGTCCCCATCTGATTCGTCTTCAGTTGAGGATCAACGAATTGCAACCGCCATTGTGAAGGATTCTGGAAGCTCGAAAGAAGTGGAGGCGACGGAAATTGATCCATGTAGAGGAGCATGGGGAAATCAGGTGAGGAATGGAAAGAGTTCAATGTTTCAAAAACAGTAATTTCAGATGGAATTTCTTCTGTCTACATTGGGAATGGCTGTTGGATTAGGAAATATTTGGAGATTCCCAACAAGAGCTTACAATAATGGAGGATGTAAGTTAGATACATTTTTCCAAATACCGTATTGCACCGTCATGCCGCTATATTGTTTAGAGTACCAGCGTGGGTATGGGTTTAGCATAGGGTCAATAAGCAAATGTCACAGTTCAGCTTTCTCGGTGTTTCCACTTTTTCACTGTCAGCTGGGGAACATCTGTTTATTAGGAGTGCCGTTCTTTTAGAGCCTGTCGGTTTAAATTCAGACTGCAGGTATATCAGAAGTGCCGTTCTGTTAGGATAGCTGCTGTAATACGATATTCAAATTCTTATTCCAGGCGCTTTTCTGGTTCCGTATATTTCCTGTGCTCTGCTATTTGGCCTACCCGCTGTCTACTTGGAATTCCTTCTTGGACAATATCACAGAACAACAGCTCCTATCATATTCCGTCGTTTCGCCCCAATTTTGCAAGGTGTTGGATGGATGGCAGTGGCTGTCTCTTCCCTTGTTTCCATCTATTACATCATTATAATTGGTTGGAGTACAGTATACATGGCATCAATTATAATGGGTGATACTGGAAGATGGAATCGATGTGAGAATGATTGGAATAATTTGACGACATGTCTAGATTCTACGATGCAAACAATGTGTCAGAGCTTCAACAGTACTGGAAATGAAACGACACCGGTTTGGGCTAACTTGACTGATCCAGGTAATAAACTTCATAGGCGAAAATTTTCAAAATTTTCCAATTGAAGATCGTCTCGACTCCTCGTATCTTTACTTCAACAAAACATGCTATAAGAAAATAGATCTTACCCATAACATCACAATGACAGCCACCGAGCAATATTTTTTGTAAGAAAACTATAACTTTATGAGCCATTTTTCTGTTTTTTTTTCCAGCAATCATGTCGTTGAGCCATCGTCCGGTTTTCTTGATTTCAATCGATTCAACATCAGTTCGTTTATTGGAATGAATGTATGCTGGTTGATTGTTATTTTGATTCTATGGAAAGGTGTCGATTATATGGGAAAAGCGTCTTATGTGAGTTTTCAATGAATGCCATCATACGAATTCCCACTATATGATTTAGGTGATTGTAACCTTGCCATACTTTATTATCATTCTATTGTTCTTCCGAGGAATCTCATTACCTGGAGCTGAGGATGGTCTCCATTTCTACTTAGGAAATCCAGATTGGTCAAAGGTAATAAACAATGAAATGGAACTGCCAATCAAATGTCTTTAGGTGCTTGCTCCAGCAACATGGGGAGAAGCTTTAAAACAGCTTTGCTTTAGTCTGGGAATCGGATACGGTGGCCTTATTGGAATGTCTTCTTTCAGTAGACCGGATAACAATTGTTTTAGAGTGGGTTGAACAGCTAAATAGCCTCAAACAATTATCTTTTTAGGATGCCCTTATCGTTATCATCGGAGACACTGTGATGTCGATTGTGGGCGGTGCTGCTGTATTTTCCACTTTGGGATTTCTTGCAAAACAGAGAGGATGCTCAGTCTCGGAAGTTGTCAATGATGGTTTCTCTCTAGCTTTTGTGGCCTTTCCAGAAGCACTTGGAAGAATGCCACTTCCAGAATTATGGTCTTTCCTATTCTTTATGATGCTATTTTTCCTTGGAATCTCAACTGAAGTCGCCTACGTCAACGTGTTTTGCTCCTCCATTTGTGACCAATTCGTGAATTTAAGAAAGAGAAAATGGTTGGTTGTGACTGGATGGTGTTTAGTTCTCTATACTTTGGGCCTGGTTATGGTAACTGATGTAAGGGAAATACTGAATGACCTAAATAAGTTAAATTGGTTTTCAGGGAGGATTCTACTGGTTCATAATGTTTGATGAGTATGCAGCTGGCGTGTCGTCGTGTTGTGCCGTGACTGCAGAAGTTTTGATTGTTGCCTATGTTTATGGTTTGTTCGTTTCATTTCTAATAGATATGCAACTGAAAATTGCAGGACGTCGCAATCAATTGGCAGATATGAAAGAAATGTTTGGACCGGCCAAGAGTAAGTGTGCCAGTTGGTTTGGCCCTCATTCGCCCTACTTTGGACTCAACTGGATGTTCATAACACCTGTATTGGGATCAGTTAGTTTTTTTTTCATTGGTCAAAGATCAAAAAAAGGGTTCCAGATTCTGATCATATTGGCCAGCATCCGTGACTATCCATATAAAAACCAACCAACAATGTACCCGCCGGCCTTTGATGTAAGTTTTATCCAAGCTGGAAACTTATGGAAACAAATATTTATTCAGATAGTTGGCTGGATAGTTTGCCTTCTTCCGATGGCAATGGTTCCTGTTTTTGCTCTTTTCGCTTTCATTGAATACAAACGAAATGGTCATGACTTGCGAGGACTTTTCATGAAACAAAGACAACTCAAATCATATGCGAGAATTTATAAGGGAATGAGTCTTAAGGATAGAGTCAAACAGGTAAACTTTTTCTCCTTAAAACGGCTCTGATTCGGAAATTTTTTGCAGAGAATTCTGGCGGATCGTGAGCCATGGGACGATGGGCCAACTGGATACAAGATCAACTCTTCATCGGAGTCAATGTCGGCGTCTTCTAGAATGGAGAATCATTCAGATCGAGCAAATTTATTGAACTCAGCTTCTAGTGTTGCCACTCATAGTAAAGTTCAATGAATATAGTCAAAACTTGGCTGAAAATAGTCAATTTCCAGTCAAAAAGAAAATATCAAAAATGAATTTATTGCAAATAATCGGGACACTTTTTGAGCTTCTCCTTACAATCGATTCTCTCCAAAGCATCGACAAGCTCCCTATAAACAAATGAACAAAAATTATTTTGAAATTATGAAATAAGAAACTAACGTACTGAGGCGATAGCCAGATCTTATGGTCTCTCCATAATAAGTCTAGAAAAAAGATGATTAAAGAAAATAAAGAATAAAAATGTCTCACAACTGCTCCAATGATCAGAAGAGCACATCCGATGGCAACGGCTACAAGGGACATCATCTCGATTTGTTCCGAACACACGGGAGAGTTTGAAAATTTATAAATGATTATTTTATTGGTCACGCCCACATTTTCTCTCTATCATTTTTAGAAATTCTACGTGTCCCCGCCTTATCGGAAAATTCATCAATTTTCCAGAAAAAGGAAAAATAAATCATTGCTTATCACCATTAATCACAACTCGAAAATAGCAAATTTAGTCTTGCGTCGACATGAGGGAAAACGTGCAGATCAACGATATTTTGTTGCCATTGGTGAGTAAAACAATATGGCATTAAACATCTGAAAAATATTCCTGACATAGAAAGGAAAACGTCTCCGTTTGGGAGAACATGAATATAAACTGCTTAACCCAATTGCCACTGGTCCCTTCTCATCTGTTTTTTTGGTGGAGGAGGATGGAGTTCCGTATGCAATGAAGGTTGAAGCTCAGAATGGTTGTTTGAGACCAGTGCTCAAGGTAATCTTTTTGCCCCATGAAGACTATATCAACTCTTCTGTTTCAGCTCGACCATGCTGTTCTTACTGCTCTTGGAAATCAAACCGGATTTCCATGTCTTACGGATGCTGGCCGAACGGATCATTTCAAATATGTTGTCATGCAGCTCGTTGGCCCTGACCTCTCCACACTTTTGGAGTTTGCACCGGATCGAAAATTCTCCGAGTCAACCATTTATAAAATTGCGCTACAAACTTTGGAGCGTCTTCGTGTTCTTCATGAGGCCGGATGGTTGAACAGAGATGTGAAAGCTCAGAACTTCGCTGTTGGGCTCGGAGAGGAGAGCAACATTGTCTATATGCTCGATTTCGGATTGACCAGAAGATATTTGTATGTATTGATATTAAAAAGTGGAAATATTATAATTTTTATTCAGAGAAACTAACGGCCGTCCTCACCTTCTTCGTCCATGGGGGCCATCCGTTGGCACATTTCCATATGCTCCTCTGAATTCTCTCGGATTTTTGGATCAGACTCCAGCAGATGACGTGGAGGGTATAGTCCAAAAAATCCTCTGAGAAAGGAAAGTTAAAAGTTCAGGATGGTTTTACATGATGATTCATTTACTAAATGGTCTACCGTGGCATAACTCACAGAGATCATTGAGTCTGGCGAAAGTTCGTGAATGGAAAATGTATTGTCGACGTGCCGGTGGCAAAACAAAACTGTTCCAAGGTGTTCCGAACGGATGGTCGGAAATTTTCGATATGATTTTGAAGACTGCGTATGTCTTTTTCAGATGCAATTTGTATACGAAACAATTGATTGCAGAAACTACGAAAGCCCAGACTACAACAAAATTGCCAATAAAATTTGTACGATTGCTCGTGAGGAAAACATTGACTTGACTAAACCTTTTGATTGGCAGGCAAGCATTTTTAGCTGTTTTTTCTGAAGTATGAATAATATCCAGAGTTTAGGTTAACGGAGTTCTTCGCTCATTGGTTCAACTTGGACCGCTCAGCTGTGATGAGTTGACTAGTCAAATTTGTGGAACACCAAAAGCCACCCGAATGGTCATATCGCCTATTTGAACTATACGACTTGCACTTGCCAAAAACGAATGAGACCATGATAAATACATCAATTCAATTATGTTGTTTTCTTGAATAACGAGCGATAAGGGATTTCAAAAATGCATACAGTTTATTTCGGAGAATGAGATCATAGTTCAATTTCAAATATCCTATACTCAGTTTTATCGAAACCCGATGAAAATGTCGTTTCATTTTTTCCTTGAGGCACTTTTAGACTGACGTCGTCGCATTTTCTTTGGTGGCTCTTCTGATTCTCCTGAAAACGACTCAAATTCATTCCATTCCTATCCTTCCTCTAACCCACCATTCTCGTCATTCTGTTTTCTATTGAAACGTCCAGTACAATTATGACTTCCACATCTGCAATTCATTTTCGAATTGTCCATTCCATAATCAATTGTCAATTCTTCGTCTTTCGCAATGTTTTTGATCGCACGGAAGTACAACGCCGGCTCATATTCTAATGTGGCTGCATTCCGGGAAGCGTTTTTTCGCATGACTGCAATGTATATTTTCGATTAGCTTATGATTTCTATAATATTACCTTGGATCGGCAAACTTTCACAGTTTGGATCGCACGAGTGATTGAAATATCTAGAAAGATTTGAAAATCTCGAACAATCGATAAACGATCCGCCCCGTGCTTGCATCAAATAGTGATTTGTCTCCCGGTCACCAGATAAGATTCCCGGCTGAGCTCTTCTCTCTTTCTCCTCTTTACTGATGATTTCTCCAACATATTCCATCAGAAAGTCACTATTTTTAATTGGTCCAGTGGCAAACAATCCGTATCCTTTAACTCCAGCTTCTCTTCTCTCAAAATTTGGATGTTGCTTCAATTCGGAAATATTGCGGTTGTGACACGTTCCTTCGTCATTACAAAAGGATGGGCATTCCAAGCCATTGCTAAAGTTGTCACAGTCGTTTGTTGAACATCTTTTTGAGCCTGAACACGAGCAGAATCCCTCGTTTTTGATCTTGTTTACAAAACGATTGTCCTTGTCATAAAAGAAAGATGTCTGGAATACTTTTCAATGAAAATAACACCAGAATGGAACTTCCTTACCGCTACTTCCTTCGCCGCACTTTTATACAATGTGGGGAACTCTTTCCTCTTGTCGAAATCCGACATTGCTGTCTTCCAAGCGTTTCGATCTTTAGCAGTTGGTGCCATTTTTAAATAGGCTTCCGTCATATGCACCAGATCTGAGACAGGATGAATCGACAGCTTCTTACCCCTCTCCATCACATGCTCCACAACACAGAATCCATGTTTTTTGTAGAGCTCTGAACTCTTTTCCAGGCACATATCCCATGGTCTTGTGATGCCAAACAAGAACCTTAATTCTATAATTGAAACACTTCACACATAAATAAAACAAACTTCTTCTGAACCTTTACCAAAATTGGTTGGTTGATTCGGATCACATTATTTTGAAGGCAGTGGTTACAAATATTAACGTTTATTGCTGTCCCATCCAATTTTTTGATTTTGATGCATCCTCGATGGAATACACGAGGACATTTAATGCATTTGATGGTGTTTTGCAATTCTGATTCACAGAGATGACATTGAGTGATTGAGCTTGGGAATTTTTCAGAAGTGCTTTGGTTTGATTCGTTTGGAGAACCAGAGGATGAAGCGTGAGACGGGCAAGATATCATTCGATACTTGTTCTTTGAATTCTCAACATCATATTCTGCTGCACCACATGGAATACATGTTTCATGAAATGATCGAAAACAATCTGTGCATTCGATTAATAAGCCATTGTATGCGGATTGTCTATAGCCGGATGAATTGCACACGTGGCAGCAGTGAAGAGGACAAAGCAGTTTATTCTGACATTCGGGGAGAGCAGAGTATCGGAATAGGAATCCTCCATGGTTATACTTCTGTAAGAAGAAATTGGTGATCAAAATACCCAATAGAAGACCAGGATATGTATGTACTTTAAAACATGGATTAATATCACATGCAATGCTATTTTTCGAAGCGGGAGCAACATTAATAGAAGGGCAATTAGACTAGAGAGTTTGTAAATTTTTAGCGATCACTTTTTCAGTTATCAAGAGTTTTTTAACACCAAAAAAGAAAAACATGAATCGAAACGCATCCGTCTAGCCTTTTCTCGTAAAAAGAGCTAGAAAGCGAAAAATTTTTGGGCAGTTTTAGGGATAACTTTGTTTTTCAAAAGCCTGGTCTGGGGGCTTATGTTAGAGGTACAATACTAATGCAAGTTTTTCGGCAGGTAAGAAAATAACAAACCATGATACATTTAAGATGAAACTTGGTCTTGCATGCTCTCCCAGAAAAAGTGTGTTTTCCTTCACATGCAATAAGTGGCTCATTTTCATCTTTCCGACAAATAAAACATTCTTCATTCATTTTTGAATCATAACTGACATTGGTTTTGGATCCGGAACGAGTAGTTTTCAATGAATGTCGAGTAATGTTAGAGCATAAATCTGTTGAAAAATAGAGAAATTTAACGTTGATGGGAGAAAATGACTTACGTTGCGGGTAATTGTTACCAACAAATTCGTCGGTAGAAAGCTCTCTCTTGATCGTAGATTTTCCAGACAAAGATTTCCGGCTCATTTCTGGAAAACTAATTTTCCAAAAAGAAAATTTTTAAGAATCAACTTACTTTCTTCATAATCGAGTAACCACAAATCAAAAGACTCTTATTTCAAATTATCGCAATAAAGATTTTGAAAATGATATTAAAAAGGGATACGTTTGACGGTTAGCCGCTTTTATGACGGGGAAATGATGATCTTTGAATGATGAGAGAGTTAGCAAATGAGAAGAATTGAAGAAGCGTAGATGTATAGTTGTTTTTGTTTGGACCAAGGACAAGCATACTTTCTGCAAAGTTTCTATTTTGAAAATATATTCTAATTTTGCAAGGTCATCCCGGCTTGATGTAATCAGTTAGTTGTTTGTGGAGTAACAGAATCTCTTGCAATCCTCATCGAGCTCTTTTTGAAATTCCAAAAAAGGAATTAAACAAACACAATTCGCCCTGTGATGCCATCGGAAACTCAGTGATAGAGCAGAAACAAGAGACCAACTCGGTATTTTCTTATCAGTATTTAAAAATTGCACGGACACACCCTTCGTTTCTGCTTCATTTTGCCCGGTTTTGTACATTTAGTTGGAAAAAGTTTGGCTTATTTCTTTAGAGTTTTAATAAAGTTTTAATTAACATCTTTCCAGACGATGAACCTAAAAACAGCCCTTCTATTAGGGCTCGTTTTTGTTTCGGAGTTGTTGGCAGATGGCTGTCCTTCTTTTTTTACTCCTGGTAACTGTACAGTCCGTGAATGTTTGAATGGAGGATATTTGGATACCGCCAAACAAATTTGCGTTTGTCCATCTGGCTATCTTGGAATTCACTGTGAAGCTGGTGAGAACCTTATTTATTCCCTAGATTCAGAAATAAACTTTCAGTGAAAACATCGATGCCACCTGATGGTCACTTCAAGGCTGGTGGGACTTCCTTCAATATTATGAACATTAATTTGTTAACGCAATACTGGGGTGTTAAAACTTATGCAAATATCAAACAGGTATTTTAGGATTTTCAGAATGAAAAGGCTTTTTTAAAATCGTTTCAGGGACTGTCGGCTCATTTTAGTGCGTTCCCAAATGGATATGACAACTACAATTTGTTTCAAACAACCGGAAAGCCTTATCTCGATGTCCTTGATACACCAGTCTTGGATTGTAGGGACTGAGTCTATGATAAATCTAGAAAACAATTACAGCAATTAAGTTCACAAACTCGACGACAAACAGCGGATTTCGACTAGACGATGCCACTGATACAGGACTATATTGGTGTTACGAAGTTCCTATCTATCAACAAATCGTCCAAATGATTCGAGCAAAAAATTTGAAAAACACAGTCATCACTATTATAACACAACATCCTCCATCATCTGATAGTTTGTACGAAGCCAGAGAAGCTGCAGTAGCTTTCGGAATTCGGATTAATGTTTTATGGATTAGTGATGTTACTTTCAACAAATGCACTGATACACAGGTTGCTGATTTCAAAACTTTTGTGGATATCACGGGTGGACTTTTTGTGCAATTACAATCGGAACAGGGCGATCAGTCGACTATCAATGTGAGTACCTCGAAAAAGTTTACAAGTGGTAGCTAGCATCGGAAGAATTGTAAAAAGTTCAATCGTTCAAACCTCATGATTGTGTACACTTCCAACTTCTCATTAAAAATAATTGATTTCAGCTTGTATCTCAAGTGCTTCTGACTCATTACAAGCCTCAATACATTTCGATTCAATCGTTCCCATCTTGTTCTGACCTACAAACAGTTCCTATTGTGATTGATCCGGCTGTCAATGGACCATACACCTTTGTGTTCCTGGGAGGTCTTGGCTTTCTTTTCTACTGTAATTCTTCATTTTAACATTTGCAGACAGTGCATCTCTATCAATTGATTCATTCCGTGACTGCCTCCTTCGCCAACCTCTTCGCTCTTTCGATGACCAACTTGCCATTTTCCAAAGTCCTGATCCAACTTGTAAAAGCACTACTATCAAGACAGCTTCTGGACCATGTACTGCCATCGTTTTCACTAACGCCAACAGCTCTTCCGGTCCGTTGGATTTGGCTGTTTATACTACATACGTTGAAGATAAAACAGTCGATGCATCGCGATATGCTATCATAGAAAAAGTCCCATTTTACCCAGCTGTTCATATTGAAATCAGTTCCGGTGATCCTATCACTCTAAATTCAATCTCACCTTCTTACAATCCATCGTCCATGCTAAACGTTGAGAAGCGTGAACCTGCAGCTTTTGAGTGGTTTTCCAATGTAAGTAGAGTAACGTTTAAAATAAAATATTTCAACAAATATTTTTTAGGACAATATCCAATGTGATGCCAGCCAAACATACTCGTTGTATCTGAACATTTCTGTTAATTCCATGACAGTCCAGCGATCAGTTCGTGTTCCGTGTGTCGCTACTCCAGTCTTTCCAACATCTTCAACTGCTGCTCCAGAAACTCAAGCTCCAACTACTTCTGGTCCATCGACTTCATCTGCTCCATCTACATCGTCTGAAGCGAGCACATCTACTTTGAGCGTTTCAAGCACTTATGCAGGCAAGTATTCCAATGAAATAGCTTTTACACAATAAAAAGCTGTAACCTTTTCCAGCCACGTGTACTGAGAGTAAAAACTTTGCTACGTTCCTCTTTGCTTATGCCACTGATTTCGATCCTACCACATATGGTCTTATTTACAAAACAATCGGAAGTAGCATAACATCACGAAGCCAAACTGTGGGATTGAATAACACTTTGGCTAACAAGATGATCGATAGAAAAGATTCAAAGCCAATGAAGTACACCAAAAATCCTTTGTGAGTCAAGATGAAACCAATTTTTAAAATGATAGTAATGCAATTCATATAGGGACTTCACAACGAATTGTATTGGAGATCAACCCGATAAAACGCTCAGCAATGATATAAGAAAACCATCCGATGCATTAGATGCAATTAGGGTGCTCTAGAAAAACAATTTTCAGTATAGTAGAAAATTTTCTTTGCAGGAGTTATTGAATATCAGTACCGCTGTAGGTAGATTAGAAGGATCGATGATGGTAATTCTAGTGAATCGTCTGCCAAATTCAGACGACGATCTCACAGATGACCAATATGACATGCTGACTAATTTGAACATCAAAGTAAGATTGCAAATTCCTCCTCATTTAAAATCACCCCATTTCTAGATATTCCCAATAATCACGATCAGTGATTTAGCAAATAGCGACGTTCAACTTCCGGGAAGAAGTGGCACAGTTTTGAATCGAATCGCAGCTCAAACAAATGGACATTACGTTGTTGCAAATGATACAATCGGGTCTGATGTCAATTCTGATATCAATAAGATTGTTGCAAACTTCATGCAAACCGCCTACAACAAGAATTTGTTGTTCACTAGAAATGTTGGAAATGGTAGATTAGGAACTAACTTGGGAAGGCTTAGAGTTCCGAATTCTTCCGATGGGTCACCAACGGTAGCTGTCACTATCACCGTATCTCTCTCGGCAGTTGATGGTATTTTAATGCTTTTATAATTAACATTTGATCATCTATTTCAGTTAATGTACCCCAACTGCCCAATCGTCTATTCTTGGGTATCAAACCACATGGAAATTTGACTCAAAGTGTTTCCATTGACTTCTTGAGTTCTCCCGACGTTACTCGTTATGTAGGTTTAACAATTAGGTTAAAATGACATCGTTTTTACAGGCCAACTCAAATTATTACATTACAACTGTCAATCTTGAAGCTGGATATGAACGAGAGCTATTTTTGATATATACCCCTGGAACGGACGGAAATGATTTATTGATCCGTATGTGGGCAGATGGGTATGATTTTCCTTCTCTATTTATCTGGTATTCACATTTCCAATTTCAGAGATGCTTATCGTGAAGCTACCTATATTAAATATGATGAGTCCGGAGTTTCTGAAGCAACAAAAGTTGATGAAAACATTGGAGCTGCTTTAAAACTGAAGTTGAATAATACATGTGCTTCGGATAAGAAGGTAAGTATTAACGGAGTTATTCATTGATAATAATTCTTAAGGCCACTCTCCTCATAACTGATTGCAATGGAGTAGTAAGTGCTAAATATGATTCTGATCAAGTTTTCAACTGGAACGCCAGTAGTACTTTTTACCAATTCGTTCCATTTTTCTGTTCCTCAAAACCTGCTCAATCCACGTGTATTTCTGGAGCCGAGAGTAAATATGATGCACAGTTTGTTTCGGATTCTTTCTCAATCACACAATCATTCCAATGCCGTGCTGGAGCTGGACCAACTGATAGTTGTAAGCTACAGGACGCAAATGGAAACAATCAATGCTCTGGAACATCACCATTCTTAAGAGGACCCACTGGAAGTCTACGCGACTGCTCTAATCATGGATCACTGTCCTATAAAGAAACTGCGTCGAAATTCCGATGCAAGTGTGACACTGATTTTGACGGAGAATCCTGTGAAATCGTTAGTTGCAACACTAAAAATGCTGACCCATTGGCTACTGATAACTACTATCGCACTTACACAGTTGTTATCGGAATTGAATCAGGAACTGGAACTTTAACGATTGATGATGGAAGAGAGCTTTTTGGATTGCAGGATCTTAGTTTATTAAATCTTCCCAACGTTTGGAAATATCAACTTTTGACGATTTGTGCAGATGGAGTTTGTAAGTCACGACTGTTCTGATGATTCCTATGTCTAAAACATTTTCAGTCGATATGATCTACTCTGGAAGTGACTTAGAAGCCTTTAAGACACTATTTGCTAACTACACAACTGTGATGAGAAGTTGTAGCACGCCTGCTTCTAATGGTGCGCATGACTTGACATCTATTTATAAACAAGCTGTTAGGGGTGAATACTTGATATACGCTTTCGATCAAACTTAAAACATGAATTTCTTTCAGGAATAGGGAGAAATGTCAAGGGCATAATTGTATATTTCACGGAAGCACCTAGCATGATAAATGTTACTCTGAGTGACTTCATAACGGTTTCTCAATCATACCAACAACAAATGTTCGTTTACGCCGTCAGTGGTGGGGCGTCAATAATTCCGCTCTCAAATGATGTTTCCATTTCCCAAGCAGCTATGTCTACTGGAGGTTTCTTGATACAATCTTTTATACCAGAAAGCCCGGAGAAATCCGTCGATAAAACGGTAAGAAAAAATGGTTAGAAACATGCATATGAAAATACTGTCAATTATTATTATGATTGCAGTATTTGAAAACTTTATTTTAAGAAAAATGTATATTTAAGTTTATTCCTACTCTACTTGCATCATCTTCATCGATTGCATGGTACTCGTCCGCCCAGAATGGCTCATTTGCATACAACACTGCGAACTCAACAACCATTTCTTATCTGCTCACCTGGAAAATTGGAACTGAATTTGTGAATCGTATGTGAGCATTGTATATTTAGAGTAGCATTAACTTTTTAAAGAGAACTCTTTGGTGCGTGACTGCATAGTAGCAGACCATACTTATGTCTCCTGCAAACTCACTGGATCTCAAAATGTAACTGAAATAAGAGTTGTTGAGTTATCTTCTAATTTTCCAGTTGAAAGCAGTTGTTGATTCTGGAAAATCGTTCAGTGTAGCAGTTTATGTTATGGATGAAAAACTAACACCTAAAGCTCAAATAATCTCTACTCTCACTCAAGATAGTTCCGATGCAGTGTCTACATCTTCTTCTGATACCAGAACGCTGCTCACTTTCAATGCTCCATCTGGATATGATGTCGTTGCAAATGACGGAGACGGTGGAGTTACAAGGTTTCGTTTTAATTATTCGGGAAATAACATGCAGGCAATGTTTATAGGAATTCGATGTACATAGCTCCATTAAATCAACCTTGTTAATGTCATCCGCTTTCGAAAACACTCGCCGTATCACGGTTTAAAAAATGAATCATTTTCAGAAACGCCCAACGTAACGGCTGCACATTTGACTGGACTTCATACAGTGTCTTTACCACACAAAAATTCTTGAATGGCTTGAATATCGCCAAGGTCACATTCCAAAAAGACTCTAACACATACACGAGATTCTTCCCATTCGGAACATCTACAGGTCCAGGTAAGACAACTTCTCAGGATTATGATAGAGTAACACGCCTTCAAAGGCTTGTTTGATTTCTGTTTTCCATTTCTTAATTCCAACTTTGCAGTCTGTAAGAATGGTGGAACTCCAGTTGTATCCACTGGATCCTGCGCATGTGCTTCTGGATTCCAAGGACCTGACTGTTCATTGGTTAACTGCTTAGAGAGTTCCACTTCAAATGCTTGGTCAGATGTATGCGTTTGTGCCAAGATCGACGATGTTGCATGTGCTAATCAATACACTTCAATGATTTGAAGTTTTTCCTAAAATAAAATGATTGATTTTTTTAAATTACTTATTTTTCAAAATCGCTTTTACGCTCAGGATCACAATCAAATGTAATTTTTCGAACATGTAACTACAAACTCTTACGAACTATAACCGCTTATTCGGTCCCGCCTCAACCTTTCCAAGTTTTTTAAAGCTTCCAAGCCTCTACCTGCCACGCTAACTTTTGCATTATTCTATACCACTCTCTCTTTCTCTTTCGCTTTCTCTTTTTTGCTTTACTCAAGAGGAGATACGGAGACAGGCAGAGAGATGAGGCGTTTTCCCCTCGTCTCGCTGGCGTGTCAGCGGCGCGTTCATTGATTTTTATTCTTTTTTTGATTCTTGTTTTCCTTTGCTTTTTCAACTTTCCGAGCAATAATTGTTTTTTGATAATTTAGGTAAATATCAATGGAACCAAATTATGAACACTGTGATATAGTATCATCTGGAGGGTTTAATCTGGTGAGTGGATTGGGGCGAGACCTCTTTGGATTTATCATTCCAGGCGCAGGCGTTATCAACGGGATCAAATACAAAAGGGTGTAGCAGTGCATCTGGTTCGGGTTCAGCTCAATTGGTCCGTTTCGATGCGAATATATCGAAAAGTAGCTATTTTTAGGGCTTCCCAGATTTGCAAATGGTGCCAAGTGACGGAGAAGAAAGTGATAATCAAAAATCAGGAAGAGATGCACTGTGGAGAGTAATAAGAAATCCGGCAAAGGTCATCGAAGCATTCTATTCTGAAGGGAACTTCTATCATGACATCTACTTGGAAGAGCTATCAATTCGGGCTGGAACAAGTCATAAAAATGTGGGTTTTTTTTTTGAAAAACTGTACTTGGTTCGTAGCCCTTTTAGGTACGTGACACCCTGTCCCGTCTGAGGAAAAAAGATGAGAGAGCTGGAAAGTATGTTCCACCCCCTCCTCGACAGCAATATGAGTTCACAGAAGAGCAACGAACACTTCTGGATGCCGCTTTCAAAGAAGCTTCTCAACTCGATGCAGATGGAACTAGAGAACTTTCTAAAATTACAAATCTCACTGTCAAGCAGGTGAACTTTAAATAAAAGATCTAACGACACTTTTTTACAAGTTTCAGATCAACAACTGGTTCTGTAATCAAAGGAGAAAAGCTGATGGGAGAAGTGCGGAGAAGGATAGAAAACGAAGGCAACGATTACGAGAAGAATTGACAAGAAAAGGACTTGTGGTAGGAAATCTAGTAAATTCAAACAAAAAAAAACACTGTCTCTTTCAGAGAGCTTCCACGTTTTCTCCGGATGTCATTGACCTTTTTGAGAATGAATTTGAAAAAATGAAGCACATGACAGATACTGGAGAGCGACCAGCAAAGGTTCCATATGACATGTTGGTCGAGAAAACGGGTATGGATAGAAAGAAGGTAGAACTGCTTTTCGTTATAACTTTCTATTTTCAATTTTCAGATAAGAGATTGGTTTTCAAAGAGGAAAGTGAGAGGAAAAAGGAGTTCAGAAAGCAGAGAAAACGATGCTGGGGATGCGTGGAAAACGATTATTGACACTGCAATTTGTGAATTGCAAAACTTGAAAGAAAGTTACAATGAATCTTCTGGAAACCTGCAGGGGAACGAGGATTTATCAGAATCCAAAAGCAGAGAAAAAGATCAAGTTGTTATCTGAAATTGGGTTTTATGTAGAGCTTATAAGTAGTCACTCCTCATTCATTGTCTCAATTCACTTCTTTCTCATTTTTTCATAATAAATGTTTTGATTTTCAAAATTACAACTTTTTGCTATCGAAGCATGAACACGTACCATCACTGAACAAATACTAGCATTTCTTCCATTTAGACACCCCTGGGGGTTAGGAGAAAATGCGCTCCAGTGAATCACTAGATCAGAGACGAGACACAGACAAAAGGCGTACCAAACAGCCATGTCCAATGTGATGATCAATATGACAATATGGGAAGTTTTATGTGAATTCTTCCAAAAGTTTATAAATATTACATAGATATTGTCAAATCAATAATAGTTGTGCAAGAAATTCGAGTTTTTATTTTCGCGGACGGTCCGCCTTTTTTGATCTCCAAGCTATTTTTGATTTTTCGCAATGCAAAGTGAAAGTGGGCGGACCACCCGCGGAAAGAAACATTTGAATTCCTTGCACAACTATTATTAATTTGACAGTAATTGTCCTTCTTTTTTCTCAATCTACTTTGTGCTTTACTTAAGCTCTCTATTCCAATTTAAATATCTTTCCAGATATGTCAGCCCAGCCCGAGAAAATAAAGGTTTATTACGTACGACGTAAAGTAAACCCCGAACCGAAATTCGAACCAGTACTATCTGATGGAACAGAGCCGTCTACTTCGGGAAGGTGAGTATTTTATGTAAAAAAGGGCACTACTGAAAAGTTTTGAAAAAAGATATACTTATA
This sequence comes from Caenorhabditis doughertyi, assembly GCA_963572265.1. Lineage (NCBI taxonomy): Eukaryota > Metazoa > Nematoda > Chromadorea > Rhabditida > Rhabditidae > Caenorhabditis > Caenorhabditis doughertyi. The sequence goes on from OY751556.1 coordinate 27,269,190, forward strand.
AACCTCTATTAAAATAGCATTACTAGTAGAACAAGAGTTATCTGATTTCAATTCAGGTTTGAATGGATTCTTTTTAGCAAGACAGAATGCTTTTTGAAACTTTTAGCCAGTTTAAATAATTGACGGTTTTTGAAATAATTTTTATAAAATTTGAACAAAAATCAACATGCCGTTGTAATAGAATACTATATGAAATAAAACTATTATCGTTTAGAATTCACATGGAACACGACGACTACGATTATCAAACTCTGCGTAATAAATACGATGAACTTTTGGAATCGAATCGTCTTCTCACCGAAAAGAATCAATTACTATCCGATGAATTATTTGCCTGGGAAGCAATGGCTTCTGATAAAAACAAAGGAGTGAAGGAGTTAGTGAAAAATGAAGATCTAAGAGGAGTTAGTGTTAAATTTCTCGTGAAATCCGCGGAATGGAAGAATAGATGCGAGGTGGCAGAACGAAGATGTGCTAAACTCTCTGTAGAGCTGGACACTCTGAAAGCGAATAGCTCTTATCATCCAAATAGTGAACAGAATTCATTGATTGATAACTCTCAAAGTATAAAGTATTTCGAGCAAATGGAACGATGGAAGGACCGATTCCAGAGAGCAGAGAAAGATGTTAAAATGCTCACATTAAAACTTAATACTGCAAAAAGTCAAGAAGTACTTCTTCGAAATGCTTTGAAAGTAGGCAACGACACTATGGAAGTTGCCGAGAGAAGAGAGGAGTATTCGAGAAGGAAAGGTATCTTTTTGGACAATGATGTGGATCTTTGGAAGAACTACACATATGACTTGAGAAGAGATTTGGAATCCGAACAGTTAGCTCATAAGAGGACAAAAGAGCTGTTGAGACAAGCAAAAGAGGGAGATTCCGGTCCAAATGAGGAAACGTTATCAGTAGAAGTAAAAGAGGAAGAGAATAATGATTCAACATCAGAACCTCCTTTGAAGATTCCAAAGATTGAGGTAAATAATTTGTTTGACACAGTGATATAACCATTTTTATTTCAGATTGAAGACGATTATAATCATTTGGATCCATCAGCGGGGAGCTCTCCTTCATGAATGCTTCTATACTTTGTCTTTAATAACTCTGCTAGCAAATTTTTTTTTATAATAAACCTGTTATTTTTAATTCTTCGTCCACCTCCGCAAAAATTTTCCATTAGACTCGTCTTTTCGGACGAATCGAGACCCCTCAATCTCATCAGCAGCAAACACTGGCGCCGCTCCCTCTGAAAAAATGCAAGCGCGCCCCGTTGCTAATTCTCAATTTTATCGAAAGACAGCTTTTTTCTCTGCCAGGCGCTCATCGATTTTCTTTATTTTCTGTTCATAAATAATAAATTTTCCTGTCTCTAGAAGTTTTAATTCACACCTAAATATACGCATTTCAAAAATTTAATTCAAAAACTTACCCCTTCTTTGTTATCAGTATCGAAAAGAAAAGCTCGCAAGATGACATCGTGTTTCCTGTGGCTCGAATTTAACTATTTCTTGATTTTCAGAGTTAATAATGCCACCTCCTTCAAAAAGAGTTAAAGCAGCGAGACACAATGGATGTGGAGATTGTGCGGGAACGAAACGAGCAAATGAAATGGCTTCCCAAATGGAAATGTTGAAAGCAGAAAACAATCGCCTTCTAGAAGAGAACCGACTACTCGCTGAACGAAGTCAACGATTTCCAGATCTTTTGGCCGTTTGGAGAAGTCGTTACGAAGAAGCGATGAACAAAAATCTGAGCAAAGTTTTAATGCATAGCGGCGACGTGTACATTCCGATGGGTGTACATTTGAGAGAGATGAAAACTGTTGACACGTGGAAAAAGCGCTTCGAAATTGAACAAAAACGTCGTAAAGATCTTGAGGGATACATTGAAAAGTGGAAGAAAAACAACAATCAGCTGAGAAAAGAGATTGATAATGAAGAAAAGGCACACAAACGAACCAAGAAAATGCTGGAAATCTTGATGTACCAAAACAAAAATGGTTCACATAGTTTAGAAGATGAAAAGTATGAAATTAACTGTTTAACATAGTTGTTTTAATTTCGATTAATTCCAGAAAAGACACTACCGTTTGGCCTGTTGATCTAGACGACATCAAGCTGGAAGAAGTTTCAGAAGACACGATGATTTCATCTGATGTTTCTTCTTCAACTCCTAATGAACTTTTGTCAAAACTCGCATGTCTCGAAAGGAGTCAATGGTCTTCGACAATTAACTAATTCTGAAGAGCAACGTTCCATTTGTAAATTCCCGGTTATTAAATGAATCGAACCGGTGTAGTCACATCCGTACAAGAATTGTAAAAGTTGTCTATTGTTTTGATTTCATGATGATACGAGTAAAAACATTTATTTTTTGAATTGATTCCTCGATAAGGGTAGTCTTTTGTTGGTACCTCTTCAAAACGCCCTGTGATTCATCCTCGCGCATTTTCGGTCCGTGCCATAGGGCGCGGTTGCTTCTTCTCACAGCCTAGTAAATACTAGTCTTTTTTTTATCGAATTCTGCAGGTTCTGTTCCATTTTGACAATATGGATGATTCGAGCGTTTGGCAAGATCTACGATTTGATAACTGCGTTCAAAAAAAGTTGGTAAATCTACCCAGTCCTTCAAAGCATCACGTTTGATTACAGACGACAGAAAATGATGTTCACAGCAGAAGATGACCCAAAAATGTGGACTTTTATAGCGGAAAACTTTCTGAATTATGGACCATTTGAAGTATTTGCCAAAATGAAAGAAGCATTGGGATACGAACATGCTGATAAAAGTTTGTATTATAGGTTTGTTATGAACAATGCGAAACATTTCAACCAGTTTTATACAGGTTTCGGAATATTCTTGCGCCGAACCTTCACCTGACAAACTTCAGCACTGAGACTAAACTGCAAATCGCAAAAAAGTTCAATATTGTTTTGAATGAAGGGTTTAAACAGAGGTAATTAATTGGTTACATAACTCTTTTGCTATTTTATCGTCTTTTACAGTCTTCATCAGTCAATGAATCTGGCATTTTATCCGAATGGCAGCCTTGAAGATTTCTCCTGGAGATCCAATTCATTTTCCGGACAGATACCTTCAACGTCATCAGATATACTGTTATCTTTAGCAGCAGAACCGCCGACAAACAAAATCAAGCAGAAAAGAGTCTCTAGCGACACGGAACCAGTGTTTCATGCCACCAAAAAGCTGAAAGAAGAACCTTCAGAACTATCACCTTTGCTCATTGATTCTCTCAAAAAAATTATATCGAAAACTGTTCTAGACTCTAATCGGAAGCTTGTCGAAGAATTGACTACAAGAAAATTACTTCCTTCAGCTTCGAACGCTGTTGATGTGCAGAATGGAACTCACGTCTCTTCTGATTCATCATCTGAAATAGCTGTGAAACGCTACTTGGATGGCTTGAAAGGCCTCTTAAACCATTTGAATCTGTCTGAGTTGAATGACATACGGAAACGAATAGATTCTGTGGAAGAGAAACTAGTAGAAACTAACACACGAGTTTCAATAAACCAAATTCATTCAATGCTCGATAACGGGTTGAAAATGATTGAAAAATAAATATTTTTGTTAATTCATTGAACTTTTCTCTGTTCTCTTAACTGTTCGAGACACTAAATAAATGTCTGTTTCACAAAAACTGAAAAGAAAATCTCAAAGCCCCTGAAGATAATTGACACGAAGTAATGCCGCTGATTGTCGATGATGAACAACTTGTAACAAAGTTCTTTTCTAATCAGATTGCTGATTCTCTTTTAAATTAGCCCACTTTTCGTTTCGAAAAACCTAAAAAGAAACGGCAATCCAAGCGTTTCCAGAACTTAAAGTTTGAATGAAAGTTTTATTTTTCGAAAGTGAAAGCAAGACTGCTCTACGGCGCGCCGCAATTAGCGCCATGTTCGAAATCGAACTTTTCCGGTGATTAATTTTCACTTTGCCATTTGTGTTCGCGCTTAATCTCATTTCATCTCGCAGTTTCAGACGATAACATGAAGAATAATGGTAGCGACAATTCCGATGAAGAATATGACGATGAGAAGCCATCAACGAGTGGAAGTAAACGGAATAAATGTTATTTTTCAATTTCACGCTGTTTGCTTTACAGGAAGACGTTCCGAGCGACGGAAAACACGAAGAGATGTGCCGAGTCATGATGAACCCGACCGAGAAGAGACCCCGAATCGTGAGAAAAAAAACGAAACGAAAAGTGTTTTTATTTAATTACTTTCAGCGGGAAGATATCATATCAGATGTCAGGTTTGTGGTGGAACCTTCCTGAAAAAAACAATGATTGAATTGCCTCAATGGTGGGAACGTCTGTTGGTTCTATTGGCTTTGTATTACGACCATAAGTTCGGAAGGGAAGAATTATCAATTAAATACAAGGCTTCTCACAAAATATATTTGACATCGAAGATAAAAAACGGTGGAAAAAGTTTTCATATTTGTCGAAAACATCTTGCACAACTTGCGAGAACGCTGCTACGTCGTCTTCGGTGTGAAAATTATATGAATCTGGAGGAGATACCCGAAGAAACTGTAAATGAGGCAATTCATTTATTGAAAACTGTTGAGCCTGAGACGTGCAAAAAAATGAAAAGAAAGCATTTTCTAACGTGCTTGAATCAATTTATCTCATACGATTTTCCGAGTAAGTTGAGAGTGAAATCGGCAAGTTGAGGGTGTTTTTTCCTTGCAGGACTCCAAGAATTAATTCCGCCGATTGAGGAAATAGTGAATCGTCGTGAAGACGTGGATGATGAACAAATGGATACTTCAGATGAACAAGTCGATGTTTCGGAAGAGAGCGTTCAAAATTTGAATGTGTTTGAATTGGAGGATGATTCTTTATATCAAGATAATTCGGCCGACGAATCGAAAGAAAACGTGCCAGAAATTATGGAAGTCAGTGTTGCTCCGAGCAGTTCGGAAGATGAAAGAGAGGATGATTCGATTGAGCGAACATACGAGAGACAATCGTCTCCGTCTAACTCAAGCGGGCGTTCTACTGCAATTCCTTTCGATTCTGCTTCTTCAAGCACCCCTACGAAAAGCGATGAACAGACAAAGAAGACGAAAAAATTGAGGGAGTGCAAGATATGCGGAACTCGTGTGAAAGGAATCGATTTGAGCGGGGAATGGAGCAAAAGATTGGTTATTTATACGGCACTAAAGGATAGATTAATAACACAAAACGATGTTTTTCCTATCATAAACGCCGGTAATCGAACTTATATATGCTACAAACACGCATTCAGAACCGCTGAATTTATATTCGGAGTTTACCGTGTGATGGACTTCGCTGATTTCGAAACTTTTAGAGAAGCATCAGAAATAAGTTCTTCGTTGGACCCTTTCACAATTGAAGTTTGCGAGGTATTTCATCTATATGAATACCCGACAGTCGATGTCATAAAACAAGCTCGACACTTTATTCTTACCCACGGAAAAGGTTTTTGATAGACTCAACTTAATTAAAATACGTTTCAATTCTCAGAGGTCACAATCGACGATGCAATGATAGAAGAAGTTTCACGGCTGTTTCCAACGAGCCAGGCGTCTCCCAACGTAACCCCATCATCATCGTTCGTAAGCTGTAATTCGCCATCGTCCGTCGACTCGTCAAAAGAACCGACCAGTTCTTCGTCAACATCACAAGCATTAAGTTCAGAATCGCCGTCAAAATCGAAACAACAGAAGAAGCGTAGATGCCAAATCTGCGATAAATCTTGTGTAGTGGAAAGTCTTTACACATTCACCAGTGCTTTCAATATATTTTGCATGTTGGCGACTCTACATTTCGAAAAGCAATGGGAGGAGGAAACAATAAAAGAGTTGTACAATACTAAACTGAAGCTGCCAAATGGACCGGTAAGTCGATGAATAATGCTGACAATCCAAGCCACGATTCCTAGTGAATGAAGTTTCTACTCGAGTTTTAGGTCATTCAAAAGCTGAGATTATGCTGATTACGAATAGATTTTCGCCGAGGAGGCTTCAGAAAAACAGCATGACAGCCAGATTTGACCGATTGAGGTCGAAAATTTTACTTTAGATGGCCGCCTTTTATTAAACATGCAGAGCTTCGAATGGCGCTAAAAATGGTTTAACGACAATTTATAACAGCCTTCTTCATATTCGTGATAAGCACAATTTCAGCATCTTGTTGAGCCAGGATTCGAGCAAAAACGTCAATTTTTTGAAGCCAATTGTTAGCTAAAAAATACTGATTTCAGAAACTATTCCTGTGCTTTGAACACGTTCGAGAGGCTGGACCTGATATGATGAGATATCTCAAAATAACGGATACAACTCAAGCTAATATTGTTTCATTCGACGAAACTGAACCATTGAAAATTTTCATGAGGCAAATCGATTCTGCCTACGAAGTACCTGCTGACTTTGGAACATTCATTAACAAATGTATGGAATTTGTGAAAAAGTGTAGAGAGAAGTCACAGCCCAAGCAATAGCTCAACGTATTAACTTAATGTCCGTTTTAATTAAAAATGTCTGGGTTTTTAAAAATCTATTCCTCATGTATCATTTGTCTTGTTTATTTATTTTTTTTTATCTAGTTCAGTTTTTGATTATTCAGAAGACAATATCAGTTTTATTATGTTTTGGTTTCAATAGGATGTTAAATTATTTCCTTAATTGTTTCAGTGAAAATGTTTTAATGATAAAGATATTGAAGGAAGTTCGCTTATTATCACAATTCCGGAAGAAAATGACATTTCAATTCTTGGACTCGGTGAAAATATTATATTGAATTCCAAAGTTTTGAAGTTTGTTAAAGATTTCATCTCGCATTTCTGCCGGCGAGAAATATGTTTGAAATCCGAAGAAATCACGAAGAATTTGTGGGGGTTGAGGTTGAGGAATATCTTCTGGTCTCTGAGATTTTGAACTTTTTTTCATTGAACATTTTCCGAAAAAATAAAACAACTCACCGGCATTCCAGCCCATATTTCAGATAAATAAGGATGAGTCAGAACCATTTGAATATCAATTCGATTATCCGGATTAATCACCAACATTTTGAACAAAAGATCACGAGCTAATCGACATTCATCTGGCTGCGTGCTCAGGCCTCCTTGAAAATAATCATCCGGGAAATGAGCATGAATATCTGTTGGAGGCTGACAGCTCTCAAGAATTTCTCTATACCGAAGCAAGAAATCTCTTGCGTGTGCATTCATAACACTGTAGAACAAATGATCGGCATTCCCAAGAAATCTAACCATTAGGATGAACTGATCGATATGATCCCTTCCCGGGAAAAATACTCTTCCAGTCAAAAGTTCCGCTAGTATACATCCTAATGACCAGATATCAACTGAAGGAAACATGTTATTTGAGAAGGAATTTAATTCAAAATACCAACCACTTGTCTTATTATTATCCATAGTTTCACAGATGATTTCAGGAGCTCTGTAGTAGCGTTGGACGATATAAGGCGTATTTGAATTGGGATCTTCTACATTCGAATGTCCAAAATCACAAAGCTTTACATCCCCATCCTCAGTCATTAGAACATTTTGTGGCTTGAGATCCTAAACTTCATTGTTTCATTTAACCCAAAACAAAACTTACTCTATGACTAATATTCATTGAATGCAAGTATTGTACACCTCTACAAATATCAAAGAAGATTGATTTGACGGTTTTGTGCTCGGCAAATGTTGGAGGGGATAACTGAAATTTTCAGTTCTGTCAGAGAATGAAAATATTCAAAAAGCATACATTTTGCATAGAACCCTGCATGTATTCTCGGACAATATAAAACTCTGTCATTTCTTGAATTGATCTTGCTGGTGTGAATGCACTATACATTTTGACAACGTTGTCATCTTCAATGTGGAGCATGCAATAAAGTTCGCGTTGGGCTCTTTTCCAAGGTTGTCTGAGAAATTGATCATTGGAATACTGAGAATTCGAACTTGAAAATGCTCACCGATCATGAAAACTATCAGGTAGGACGACTTTCTTGATTACCACTGGTCGCTGACTGATTCGATCGAAAGCTTGTCTGAAATTTTTTTTTTGAAAAAATTTTAATCGAAAAATTCTTACACCACAAATGGTTTATCGACTTGAAATGGAAGTAAATTAACATAGCGCACTGGGACTGTAAAATAGGCTCCGTTTGGCTGTTGACACTGATGGAAACCGTCGAATTCTCGAAACATTTGCTTTCTGGAAATATGTAAAAACTCTTTTGAAGGTTGAAGGTAATCCTTTCTATAAAGTGAAAATTACACAAAATATCATGTAATTCGAATGAAAGTTTCATGACAAACTAAACCTTTATCAGCTGAACAGAAAATAAGCCTAAGGATATACAGTCCTTTTCATCTACTAACTTCCAAAAAAGGATATAAACTTAAACAACTTTCAACAATTATGCAAATGCACAGCAAATGTACAAAATCGGTTCAAAATGATTGCTCCAATGCAAATCGTTATCAGTTTTGACTCTTTCTAACTGATAAATAATGTCAAACAACAGCCAAATACAACCTAAAAGGGTTGGTTCTTCTATTTTTTGTTTTGAACATCCGCTGTAATTCTACGTCACTTGATGATTCATATCGATAAGATGGGAAGGATTTTTTCTTCCAGATTAGATACCCAAAAGTAGAAATAAGAGAACAAGGAATGCCCTTTTTTATTCCACCATGAGAATAATTGATATTGATCATGCAGTCATTGCCTATTTTCCTAATAATTTTCTGTTTTTAAAAGTGATTTCATTCTACATTTTTCCTCATCCCCACTGAAAAAATGGCATAGTTTATCAAATAGTTATTATGTCTCCACTCATTTCAAATACAAGCAAAATACAATAAAAAGAGAACCAATAGAAAATGATAATCTTGTAGAACTTGTCACAGTATATCTGATCAAAAATCCATCGGAAAAATTTGGTACTTGATAGTGGATGAATTGTTGAAATGTAGATACTGATGTGAATGATTTATCAGTAGAAGTTAGTCTAAAATATGGATATATGGTGTTGAACTCAATAAAAGCTTACGTTTTATTAACCTCTTGCATTGCTTTGATTTCTTCTTCAATATGGAAAAATACATCTGAAGCCATGCTAGCAACTTCGTAAGTCACAATAATGTTTTCTCTTGACTGTTCATCTGGGGATTGAATCAAATAGTTACGAGTAACATTGTCCATATTCGGATATGGAAAGCTCGCACTCATTATCACTCCTTTTTGACCAATTTGATGACGGTATTTTGTGGTATCTTAAATTTTAAAAAGGAAGAGTACTGTTTGATAGAAAAAAGATCCTAACATGTATTTTGAACTTGCCATTGAAGTACCCCTTTTGATAGAACGAATGTTTTGCATCGCCCGTAGATCATCAGATTCTCAAAGTTAGGTGCATTGGAGGGACTAAAAAAAGATGTGTTTCCAAAAGTGAATGAAAATGACTAACGTTATAGTGGCAATTCTTCTCGAATCCTGATCTTTTGTTACACATCCGGCGTATACGTTCAACTCTCCGTCTCCTCTCTAGAAAAAAACGTTGGTATTAATGTCGGTATTAATGTCAGTTCATACGAGGTTTTACCTACAGAAATCAGAAAAATTTCGACTTCAAACCACGCCCCAAATTGGGCGATGTCTTGAAAGCCGCAGCTTCAACCAAGTTAGAGGTGTAGCTTAAATTTAGAGTGAGCTGCAGGACACCCTTATGAACTGACAATAAATGTTTTATAAAAAAACATACAAAACTGATTTGTTGATACAAATTCGGGGTTAGGCTTCCTCCAAGAGGATTAGAGATTTCATGATATACAACCAATCCATTAGTAGCGGTGAAAGTTTGAGTTGTGTTCTTATATGGGGCATTGGTGACAAACACTGAATCTTCACTCCAATCTTAAAAGAATATCACTGTTAGTTATTTATATATCTTTTATCTCACCATGTGTCCCTGAAACTAAAACAGTAAATACTCCAGGAGATGTCGAAGCAGTATTAACAATTGCGAATTGAGATCCAGTGCAGATTTTATAAGAGTTTGGAGCATTGAAGACGTCGAGTAAACTGAAATTTGTCATGGAAATTGTTCTTCAGTAAGGCTCAACCTATACCTTCCTTTGTACAATCCATCATCATAGACATGATAGTTCGAGATTACGCTAAACCACGTGCTAATCTCTGAGAATAGGGCAATCTTGATAGTATAACCCTTCGCGGCCTGTGGATTTTGTTGGTTGAACGTTTGAATGAGAGAAGAATTCCCTTGAATTTCATATGAATCGATGAGAGTTCCAAGATCTTCCTTAACCACAAACGTGGCTCCAGTTATAACAGGAGTTTCTAAAAGGATACTATTTTTTAAAACAAATTTTCAGGTTTTTTCGAAGTTCAAAAATGGGCCTAAAACCTACTATCTTTCACTTGTATCAGAATACTGAATGTGTCTGTTGCTGTTTTTGCTGGAAGATTAATTTCGATTGAGAAATCCACTGGTGCAAGATTCATTAGGAGCGTTTCTTTGATTCTGAATACACAATTTAGACAAAAGTATTATGCTATTACTCACTCAAAACTCTGTGATCCTCCATATTCGCTGTATTGCCTCGTTGTGATTTTATTATTTCCAGTTAATTGAATGTTCATGAATGTGATGGTGGGCACAAAATATTTTGGTACAGTGAACTGAATTTATGAGTTTACAACGAAACACATAGATTAACTTACAGTATACTTGCAGTTTTTAGCTGCCAAGTCATTTGGATCAGATTTTATAACATAAGAAGTGAGAGTGTTTGTGAAGTTCACTGTTTGACTCGAACATTCTGTAAAACAAACAATACCAATAAACTTGTAATGGAGAAACATGTCTTTTTATTACAGATGCGCTTCTATAAGAAGCTGTCTTTTTATTTTTCGAAGCATTTACAGATAATTTATAATTTCTTCATTTTTTAAAAACAAAAACCGTTGTTTAGCTTTGATTTCCCTATTGAAAACCGCAAAAAAAGGGAAAACAACTTTTTTTGAAATATTTTGAGCGGTGGGAAAATTTTGTCGAAGTTTTCAATAATGAGAAGTGGAATATTTGTGGTTCTAATCAAGGAATATGTGGTTCTATTCAAGGAATACTTCTATTACAAATTTTCCGGTAAAACCAAAAAAGGATTGATTTTGAGAGAAAAATACCTTACCTAACGCAATGGAGGAACTAAAAAATAGACAAAAAGCTAATAAAATAGACTTCATTTTTTCACACTAAAGCTGTTTCAACACGATGATTTAAAAGGGAGGTTCAGAGTCATTAAATATCGATTAGACAGACGTCAAACACAAAAAAGTGATAACCTCTTACATATAATCTTTTAAACTTTTCCGTTTTTAGACAAGAAAAAACGTGTTTGTACAGTGATTAATATGTGGAGAGGGCGAGGGGGAATGCTATATTTTAGAAGAGATTTGTGTGCTCAAAGAGGGCAAAATACTTTGAAACACGTTTTACAGATCGAACCTTGATTGGTTTTCTAGAATCAAATACCGTAAAAACTCTTTAAAAGTGGCCTTATTTTAGAAGAGCCCTGCAATTTTTGCCTAAAAATGGTAAATTTCGCGATGTTTTATTTACAAACTACCGGAAAAAAGGAGAGCCAACTTTATTAGAAGAGCTCCTTCAATATAAGGACTCTAAAATTCTGATTGGAACAATAGAACAGCATGATCTTCTAATACAGTTTTTGGTGTTTATTTTCTATCAAAATTGTATTCAGGTCTGAATTTCCCCCAACATATGCATCAAAAGTTGTGTTTTATCAGGTTACATGCTTGAATGGATTCCCGCCGAAATGTGATATGTATCCATTTTCTAATTTTTATTATGAAGAATAGTTTCTAATAAATATTCATCCTGGATTTCAATTTCATTATATTTTCCCTTTTTTCTCTAAAATGACTTCTTTCACAGACAATGAGTCGCTTACAAATTATCTCATCATTGATTATGAGTCAGAAGTTGAAGATGATGACGATGACTATGACGTTTTTATGAAAAACTGTAAACTAGAAATTCCTATCAGGAAGAATAAGAATTCATTTGGAAAATGTGTGAAGATTGGGTTTATTTGCTGCTTTAAAACTATAAAATACACTTTTCTATGCTGTCGTTGCGGTGAGTTTTAATTATGAGTTTACAAATGAAAAAAGAACACGGAACTCATAACTTTTATTCCCCTTTCCGCTTTATTTCATCATCCTGTTTTCTTTTTTCGTCAAGAAAGCATTCAGAATGTTGCTCCGGAAAGCGCAATTCGCGGTCGAATCGCAAGATTCCAATATCCTAGGCTCTATTTTCTGTATTTTTCGCTATTTTTTGGCCCTGTGTTGCTTACAATTTCAACTATTAGTTTTTTATGTGAAATGTATAAAAAAACTGTAACATGCGATTTTGGACGCGAACAGGGCATTCAGAGCAATTTTTGAGTGATTTCTTAAAAAAAAAAACAGAATCAGCATGAAAAATAAACCAGAAATGAACGCTTGAAAATGTGAAAAACACCTAAAATAAGTTTTTTTTCAGTAATCGTATGGAGATGCCTGTGGTTGTTTATTTTTCTATTCGTTGGATTACTTGTTTTCATAATTTTCAATTACGATGATGTTCGAAAGATTGTGCAATTTATTTATATTGTAATCGACACTTCAGTTCAATTATATAAAAGATTGGAGAACCAAGGGAAATAAATATATTTCAACAAAATCTTGAAAAATGTGGACTTTCAAATCGTTTTGCAAAGGGAATTTTTTCAAGTTTCATCAATAAATCGTTTCTGTTCTCTTCCTGTTTCTGCAATAAACCAACTTCTTCGCCCGCACACACCTTTTTCAACTATAAAAAGGTTTCGTTTTGTTGGAGAAGAGGTGTTTTATACCGATTCTTCGAAATGAAGATTCTCCTTATTTCTACCGTACTCTTCGTTTATTCGGTGTCCGCCATCGTTTTTTCTGGAAATGGCGGTGGTCATGGAGGTGGTGGTAATGGTGGAAAAGCTACGTGCCCCATTGGTTATAAGTTGCAACCAACAAGAGAGAATGGCGTTAAATGGTGTTTGAAGGTTTGATTTTTTTTTCAAGAGAAGCATGGTATAACCGGGGGTAAGAAAACGCACAGCTTTTTCGGACTTTCCCACCAATCAATAAGCTCGTATTACTAGGCTTCACTTTCCTATAACATCACCAGTGGGACTAGTATCAAACTCTCCATTGATCAATTATCATTTCAGTATTTCTCCGGAAACGTCTCTTTCTTCGACGCAGAGAAAATCTGTAGATGTCAAGGAGGTGCCACATTATCAGGAATTGCAGGCATGACCGAACTCAAATGGGTTGCAGGTGATTCGTGTGTTTTTTCTAATAAATTAGCTCTACTTATAGAAATGGCCGAAAATGAATTTGAAAAAGAAGGAATTCAAACTGGAGGTATTTGGGTTGGAGCCTATCGTCGCAAAATGTGCAGAGTGGACGATTTGAGCAAGAGGCCAGAATGCACTCCAAAAACACAATATCAATGGACTGATCGTCACACTGTTTCAGATGGGCTCGTATGGGAACAATGGACAAAAGGAGCACCACATAACAACAAAGTCAAAGGGTCAGTTTTCTCTTTATCTCATTCCATAGAATTATTAGGAAACATCTGTAACTCTTAACTAAATTCCTTTTTCAGAATCCATCCAGAGTACTGTGTCCAACTTCAAGTAAGTCTTGATGACAATTTGAAAAGTATCAACGAAAAATTCGATAATCGTGCTTGCACCAACGACATCGAAGGAACAACACTTCCGGCCGTAGGGTTCTTATGTGGAAGACCAGCAAAAATAGTTGGAGGATACAGTGGTGGTTACGGTGGCCCAAATAATGGAGGAGATATGGTGTTTATTGGAGCTGGAAAGCCACAGAAGAAGCAGTAGTTTAATAATTGAGTCGGTTAATTTTAAAGATAAAGTTGGATTTTGTGGAAGATTTTGTAATATGAATTATTGTAAAAAGAAATTGCTGAAGAGTAGTTAGAGAAGTTATAGAGATTGCAAATAGAAAGATAGCCTCTAACAAAAGGACACCTGTAATAAAACGGTATCAAAAGAGAGGGGTTGGCTATGTAAAAGGCCATGTAGCTCAATATCAGAAGAACATGTAGATCAGACGGTATAAAATAAAATTCGAAGAAGAAGATACTACACCACAGCTGCTACTAGAGTACAGAATGGGAAACAAACGATAAGAAGCTTAGATAGGAAGAGCTCTGACCAGATTTTGTCAATGCTCCTGCGGGTTTTGAAGCAAGGAAAAAAAACGAACTTTTTTGAGGTTATGGAATTTCTTCTCGAAAACTCAAAAAATAAAAAGAAAGCGCTCTCACTAAATCGGTGTTCATAATTATTAAAATTCGGCGAGCCCAGAAGCAAATAAGTCTTTTTGTTGCTCTGGAGAATCAAACTTTAAGGCTCGAGTAGAAAAGCAAAAAAGTGAAAGTACTCAAGTCAAAAGTCTAAGAAAATCGAGAAAACCAGTAGTTAGTCAATCAAATCAAATCACTTTCCAACTCAATTTGGATTTCTGTAGCTATTTAGCTTTTACCATGTGAAACCAAATATAATATGAGCCTCCCAGGGGAGCTCGAGTTATTATTAGTGATATATTGTGATTTCGAAACGTTAGAACTCCGTAGATTGTTCGACTTTTGACACACGAGAACATACAACTCAAAAATTTAATATTTCAACAGCGTTGTTTATTAAAGTTAAGAAAGTAAAACATGCATGAAATTAGTGCTTCTTCTGTGGCTTGCCTGCTCCAACAACGATAACTTGTCCATTTCCTCCGTATGGTCCTCCATAACCTCCTCCACCATAATATCCATCATCTCCTCCTCCATAATTGTTCGTTGGCACTGATGGTTTGACACCACAAACATATCCAACTGGTGGGAATGGAGATCCATTCGTTTGAAGACAATTCTTAGCTGTTGGCTTTCCAGATGCATCACCATTTGCTTGTTCAGTGGAAACAATAATAGCGGCACAGTCATCTCCGGCATTGTTACTTGGCTGATTTTCTGCCCAATTTTGGAAAATGGTAGTTTTGCAGGTGTGTTGATCTGTGAACTGGAAAAGCTTCTCGGGTTGGCATACAGCATCTGAAGACGTGGATCCGGATGGACACTCTTTGCGACGGTATGCTCCGATCCAAATGGATCCGCTTGTAGCAGGAATCTTGTCAAGAATTTGAATTCCTTGATCTGAAAAATGAATTTTTAGAAAACGTGGAAATAGGTTGGAATCCACCTTCAACCCAACGACTCTCATCCGTATTTTCAACTCCAGATAAATGAGCTCCTCGCGTAGAGCATCGGCATTCACGTTCAGCCTCCCACCATGTCATGTTTCCTTTAATCACCTGAAATCGCGCAACAAATTATTTCAGACATTTCGGAAACTTCTATTAGTTGTTCCTAAGATTCTAATCGACTTCATAACCCACCTTCATACACCATGCCCCATTACTTCTTTGTGTGAATTTTTTGAATCCTTCTGGGCACTGTGGTTCGCATTCTCCTCCGAAATTCATTGGAACACCCATCGAGTGTACTGCCGTCACAAATACAACTGTTAATACTAGAAGTTGACGAATCATGATGTGGGGGCAAGGAGAAGAGCGAGAGAAATGCAACTTGCTGGTTTGAAAGAAACTTGTGATCCAGTTTTATATGATACTCATCCTGTTTTATGATTACGATTTCAGCGGGGCACCGTTTATTGCAGTTTTTCCATTTTGCTTCTTCCCCCCTCCGATTTTCGGTGTGGCCTTTTTCGTTTTTTGTTGAGGGAGGAGAGATCATTCCTTCCTTGGTAATCACAAAAACTTCTATGAAATTCTAATAGAACGGCATGGTTCAAAGTTGGTGCCGTTTCATTAGAGGTGCCGTACTATTGAGGACTTCCGAATTTGTTTTGAAAATATTTTTTTTTCTAATTTCCAGCGGGATAGATGCACCAAGAACCTATGGTTTTTTGAAAACCTGTGGTCACGACTAAAGTAAGAAAAAACAATTAAATTTGCTTTCTAAATCCCTGCTTAAAATGAACAATTTTCGCGATTTTGATAATTGAGAAAACTTTTAATTCTAAACGGATGCCTGCCGGTTTATTAGGGGTGACGGTCTATTAGAGGTTTCAGGCAACTATTGGAATAATGTTTTCCAAATTATGATAGCCTCTTTCATTGAAAAATAAACATCAGGTTCAAATACACTGTTTCGTTACTCGTCACAATTTTATCTCACCTCTCCGACACAAAAACTTTAGGTGCGAATAATGCAGAGGGCAGAGATTACTCCCCCTTTATCTCACCATTTTTTTTTTGTAATTTGGAGACGAGATACAGATCAAACATGAGGTTTTTGATGCCACTGTGGTCAGTGTTTATTCAATGTTCTGCACCTTTCTTTTAGCTGCAATTTCTACATTTTTTGGAGGTATTCAAACTGAAAATGTGGATCCTAGATCCATATTGATACAAAACTTTTTGAACAGTAATAAACAAACGATAAAAAGTGCGAAAGATGATAGTGAGTGATCAGTAAATGTTCGATTTGCAAGTATTTTGTTTACAGAAGTTTTATCGGCGGCTCTTGTACAGTCTATGGGACTGAATACTAGCTCCCCTGCATTACAAGATGATTCAAGCAGCAATTTAGTACTAATGGGTAAGTTCAGGGCCATTAAATATTTGAATCCACTGATTGCTAACAAGAATTTTCAGATTCAACAACAGCTTGTGATTCTGGATGGACCAAGTCAAGTGTGAATGGGATGTGTTACAAGGTAAGTATACCAAGTCATTTCTTCAAAGGTGTCAAATTTTCAGATTGCCCCAAGTGATACCACATGGTATGCAGCTGAAGATTGGTGTTATAATCAAAGATATGGATCTCATTTGACTTCTGTTCATAGTCAAGCTGAAGCACAATGGATTGCCGGTACGAAGATAAATAACTAAATTGATAAAGAACCAGTTTTTCAGCTACATACGTCACCGGTGGTTGGCTTCTTCCTTGGATGGACAATTGGCTCGGATTGAGAAGAAGTGTGAGTGCTTAATATTAGGTCGTCCCGAAAGAAATCGATTTTTTCATTGCACAGTTTTTCAGTCAGTTTCGATAGTTTTTCATTCTGTCTTCTTTTAAAAAAGATAACTCCACTGTAAAAATGGTATTATTCGATGATTTTTAAAATATCGCTGAAAATTCCAAACGTTTTTATTTTCTTACTGACCTCCATCAACTCTAGTATGTCATACGTTTTGGATTTGGTTCGACCTGTACGGTAGTTATAATATGATATTTTTAGAAAAAACTCTTGGCAACTGACAATTGAGCAAAAAGGTGAAGAAGCAAGAAGCTGCCGGGCCTACCTAAATTTCACTGATGAATAGGCGACTCTATATTATTACTTAACCCATAAAATATCACTTATTGAGATTTTGCAACAGCTCAGAGAAATCTTATCAAAATGTACTGCAAAAAATCGGTTACTTTCGGGGCGACCTAATACATTTTACTTCTACTTTAGATTTGATAAATAGTGTTTTTTGTCAGTTTTTATTTAGGCTGATTTCTATTCAAGACGCATTTCGTATTGTAACAATTATTTTCAAAACTTCCCATTGTTCAGTGCGACAATTCAACGTACATATGGACTGATGGTACTCCAGTTGACTATCTCTGGTGGCAACCAGGTTATCCAGGATCAAAGGATCCGGAACAGAGTTGCGTGACAATCTGGGTCACTTCTTTGCTCAAATTGAATCCATTGTATGTCATGGGACAGTTTGATGATATTTGGGATTGTGGAACTAATACGGCTACTCCAACTTGCCGATATGATCCAACATCAAGTACGTTTTGAGGATTTTATGGCAAGTTGAAAGTTGCCAATAAATATTCTTTTTTCAGCCGCACCTCATATCAAGTACGACACCAGTTATACATGCCGAGAGAGTACAACAGTTGCAACAACAACTCCCACCACGCCAACTACAACTACGACCCCTTCAACAACGACAACGACCCCAACAACTACAACTACAACACCAACTACTACTACTACTACAACAACTCCTTCAACAACTACTACTTTGCCAACTACAACTACCACAACAACAACAACCCCAACAACAACAACTACAGTTACAACAACTCCAACCACTCCAACTACCATCTCTACAACTCCTACAACAACAACAACAACAACTCCAACGGTCCTTACAACCACCAAACTTTCCAGCTCACCTGGAGATTGCTCTTCAAAATGTGAACCTTTTTGGATAAGCTACAACGATGGCTGTTATGGGGTAGGCAGTTTTATATGTTCCGTCCAATTTGTTTTTTTAAAAGTCAAAAATTCCAGATAGTCCAAGGAACAGCAAACTTTGCGACTGCTGGATTGGGTTGTGAAGCGTTCGGAGGGGAGATGGCCGTCATTACAGATGCCGCTATGAATGAGGCGTTGAGAAGTAAGTTGGAGCCTTTTTCAAAAAAATAAAAGTTGTATTCCAGAAGCTTTTAGTACCAATAACGACAGTACTATCGCGCATCAAGCATGGATTGGAGCTTCTTCCTATGCTAATTGGGCTCCAGGAAAACCGAATAAGGCTCAAGGAACAGAATATACAAGTTATTGTAATGTGGTGAGTTTGAAAGCTTTCGTAAATGAGAAATCTCAAAATTTTTTTCAGATGGCACTTTCAGTCGTCAATGGTGGTCAGGACTTTGGATTTTCTCGTGGTGTATGGACAGATTACCCGTGTTCTTTAACGCAAGAATTTGTGATTTGCAAACAGAACTGACTCTGAATATGATTAAATGCTCGAATTCAAATAAAGACAAAACGATTTTCATGGCTAAGGATTTTTATTTATTCCAGTTTGCAGCATATTACAAACTTTGACAAATAAGCGTAAAAGCTCTATTACATCGGCGCCCCTTATAGAACGGCACCTCTGATAGGCCAGCGCTCTGACAGATAATTTCCACAATCGAGCTTTATTCCAAAACTATTGTTTTCAGCGTGTTGCCCTTTTTGAAAAATCATATCTGGTTTTTTCACGCCTCTTCAAATTTTACTATCTTTTGCTTCTAATCAAAATTAAAAATTCATTTCTACATTTCTCATTTCGTGATCGTCCACACGAGGAAGCGAGAGAAAAACACAACGCTTCACACAAAAATCGAAGAGAATCGTTCTCGTGTCAAAGCTTGAAAAACGAATCAATCAATTGAAAAATGCAACGAAGACGAGCACGTGCTAACAACGGTCATAGTCAGGATGATGGAACTTCTCGGAAGTTGTCCAAAAAGCCGTCGGAAGAGAAGTGCGAAGAGAAGAATAAAAAAGGAGTTAACGTTCTTCGAAAATTGGGATTCAGTTAGTTTTTGTCTGATCTGATCTGAATCATTAGGTATATTTTTAGTGCTTCATCCTGACAAAGAAAAACAAGATCTCGGAAGCACTGTCAAACGACGAAAGCCAAAAAAGACGGAAAGAAAACGGAGAACTGTCTGGAATCCTGATAAGAAAGTGCATTTCAATATTGAAAAATCTCATGCGACGATTCCATTAAAAGGAGATCCAATATCGGATATTCAAAAGAAAGTGTTTTTCAAGTTTGCAACTGAAGCTGTTAAGAAGAGTCCACCAGAATACTCTCAAGAGTTTTTGACAAAAGTCAAACCGTATCCAGGACAGCCATTGGAGAGAAAAATTTTTGAGTCGAATCCAACGAAAAATCGTTACAAAGGTATTGCTTTTAGCTTTATTTCTAGCCTATAGCGTAATTTTAGATGTTGTCTGCAATGATATCACTCGAGTTATTTTGAATGATGGATATGATAATGATTACATTCACGCTAATTATGTCAATGGTTTGAACACTCAATTCATTCTGACTCAAGGTGCCACTGCGGCGACTGTTATCGACTTCTGGAGAATGATTGTGCATACCAAAACGGCGTATATTGTGATGCTTTGTGAAGTCACAGAGGATGGAAAAGCAAAATGTGCTCAGTATTTTCCGGAGAAAGTTGGAGAAGCAGTTACTTATGGTCCATGGACTATTCTGTGCTCTTTGGAAGATGACAAAGACGCCAATATCATCAAGAGAACTTTGTCTATAAAGAATGCGGATAGTGGAAAAGAGCATATCTTGAAGCATCTTCATACTAAATCTTGGCAAGATTTCTTGTAAAATTTTAGAAATAATAATCTTGTTTCAGGCCAGATCGTTCGGTTCCTAACTCAACAATGTCTCTTCTCCGGATGCTTTACATTACTCGTACTGCAACAGGTCCAGTTACTGTTCATTGCTCTGCTGGAATAGGTCGTACTGGAACGTTTGTGGCAATTGAAGCATGTCTTCAAATATTGACAGATGGGAAGGAATTGGATCTGTTGGCGACTTGCAAGGCTTTAAGAAGTGAGAGCTTTTCTACACTTGAATAGTTTTTGAGAAATGAGTTTACAGATAGTCGTGCTGGAAGTGTTCAAGTGGACATTCAATACATGACATTGGTGCAGATCTTGATTAACTATGGGAAAGACAATGGCTATTGGGAGGATTCTGATTTGGATGATGTAAGATTCTTAATGATTCTTTCGATAATTGAAAAAGGGTTTTTTCAGCGCGTTGAATTGCTCACCTGGAACATTCAACAATTCATTCAGACACGTGGAAAAGTGGATCATATTCTGGCGACTCCTTCCACACCTGCTCTGAATATTCAAGCCGCAAATGTGCATCCAGCTCCACAGCCGGCTCCAGTGAAAGAAGTCACTCCACATCAGTCTCCTGCTCAGAAGGTTCAAGAATGTATGGAGAAAGTTTGTGATAAGATTCTGAAGCCAATCAAGAAAGACAAAGAGCACAAGGAGCACAAGTCTCCAATAGAATTCAAATCTCCGAAAGATCACAAAGAGATTCATAAGGACTGTAAAGAGTATCCACTTCCATTGACTGTAACAAAATCATCTACAGAAGATGGAGAAGAAGGAGAGATGCAAGCAACTCAAAAAGTAGAAGTTAAGGAAATGAAAGAAACTGTTGTCCAACAGCAACAACAACAACAGAAAGAAGATGATATTACTCTTACTGGAACTCTTGGACCACCACCACCACCTCTTCCATCTCCAGCTATTAATCCATCTCCACTGACACGAAAAGGAAGCAAAGAAAATAAAGATAGTAAGGATACGAAGGAGAGTCGAGACAGTAATGACATAAAAGTGAGCAAGGAATTGGCTCTGGAAAAACGATCGAATGAGAAGGAGAAAGCTGATTCGAAAGAGAATAATTTCAAAT
This sequence comes from Caenorhabditis doughertyi, assembly GCA_963572265.1. Lineage (NCBI taxonomy): Eukaryota > Metazoa > Nematoda > Chromadorea > Rhabditida > Rhabditidae > Caenorhabditis > Caenorhabditis doughertyi. Next base: position 27,290,622 of record OY751556.1, read on the forward strand.
TGATGAGAAAAGTGAGTTTGAAAAAAGCTTTTTTTTTTTAGATATTTATGTTTTTTTTTCAGCTCTCTGCCAACCGTAGTCAATACTTTATGTGAGGTGTCGCCACGAGAAGATAATGTCCGAGAGAACTTGATTTTTTCCCGAAATAAATTGTCTTTGAATTTTTCCTTCTCTAACAAATTCACATCCTGGATGAAAAATCAAAAAGATTGACGTAGATTTTATTTAAACGTTGACGTCTTGGATTTTATCCGTGCTCGTTCCAATTACGTGACACTCTAATTTCTCCCGTCTGTTTTCTGACATCGTGAATATGACCGTTAGTACTGACAATTAGTTTGTTGGAAACTAATTGGTTAGAAACGACAATGATGACTTTGCGCATAGCCTCTGTCACCATCTTCCTTCTCTTCACTCTCTTGTTCGCAGGTAATTTGGCGCTTTTCTCAATTTTTCAGGTTATTTTTCAGGTGATTTTCCTTATTTCAGGTCAAAGTTATGCTGAAGAGCAAAAACGTTATCCGGCAACTTCTGGAGTTGTCACCAATATTGCATATTTTCATATGCTTGATTGCTATGCTACTGCAAAGCATGCGAATCCATTGAATAGTTGGCTGAGATTGGTAAGACAAAAGTCTATCAGAAAAAAACAATTTATTTTGTTCAGAGTCTCGATGAATCTCTTTTCGCTTCTGCTAAAAAGCGTGCCGATGAATGTCCAAAGGATCGTAAAACGACTGTTGCTCACAATCTGACTGAAACGTTTTTTGTCAGTGAAATCAAATTTCAACAGTTGAATGCAAAAGCCCGTCAAAGATTCCGTGAAGATTCAGACAACTTCCAAAAAGTCAATATGATGGTACGAAAGATTTCAGTTAGTCGATTTCCCCTATCTCATATATTTTAGGCTCGAGTCATGCACTCTGCCTACTACACGGATCAATTTGATTTGGTTTTCGACGAAGAAACAGTTGCAGAGAAAGGGGATGTTGGACAGGCATTGGATGGAACATTTAGTTTTGGATGTGATATGAATGTGTGCAAAGAGGATGGAAAAAAAAAGGCGATCATTGTGTGCCACTTTGTTAGAGGGTGAGTTATCTTTTAAAGTTGTGAATAAATCATGGTATGATCTTCAGTGTTCCTAAACCGAGACGAACAATTACCAAAGCGGAAGCAGACAGACGACGTGCTGTGGAGAGGGAATGGGCTTCAACAGCTGTCACCTTCTCTCCTATCTTTTTCTCACTTCTTTTCGCTTTTGGAATGTATTAAACCTGTCTACATTAAAAAAAAATGGATGATAATTAAATGAAATCGTTCGATTCGAATAAAGGATCTAGAAATAAACTTTGAAGATAATAAAAAAAGTTGACTTTTTCTTTTTCAAACAATGGGGCGCAAATAGCCAAGTTGGAAAAACAAGAGCCAACAACTGACGTCTTCTCAACCAAACTCTTTTTACAGCAGCCATCTTCTATTTTTGTAAAACTTTCGGCAAACATTGCGAAACAAATTTGAAAGTATCTCTCAATACTGTTTTAATTGACCTTATGCTCTTTTAACGATTGGCAAAATGACGACGTTACTTGCATTATTTTTATTTGAAAAGCAGGTGAATAATTACTAAAGCAATGATAGTTAAAGTCCAATTATATGAATTCGAAGAATCAATAAGAGCTTGCATTTCAGCCATGGACTGCATTTGAGCATCTAACTCTGATCCGGCTTCTGGTGGCACACATAAATCTCCTTCGTCAATTGTTCCATCAATATTCTCTCGATATTCACAATGTGTTGGACACTTGGTGCATGCGACTCCATCCTCATAGAAGGTTCCGGTTGAATTAGTTCTGAAAATTCGAGATCTTATTGATTGAATGCTGGAAGGAAAAACTAACTGTCTCATCAAACAAACTGCAAGTTCATCAAAAGCACATCCCATTTCATAGCGATCAGCGTATAATGCTTCCCATGGCCCGATATTTGCGTCTTTCGGAATTGGGAATGTTTTTGGATAGGAAACAATTGCCCAGACAATAAAAACCAATGTTTCAAGCTAAAAATACTCTATTGTCAGACATTCTTTGACAAATATTGCTAACCGCACTACTGAATGTTTCCAATTTTTTCTTTATCACACTAGCAAAGTTGAGGCCAGTATGGTTATCGTCGAAATATTTAGTAATAGCTTCAACTAAGTCATATTTCCAGAAAAATCCAGAGTACGCGCCCGATTTGTAGTTTCCACACCAATCGACTTGGGTTCTCAGCGATGGTATTGCTTTCTTGGCAACTGTTTCTAATTCAACGCTCCATTTCTGAAAAGAATATTCAGGTAAAAATAAAGTTTTATTTTCTTTCCACGGCGCGGCAGCCGCAGTCAAATGAACTGATGAGAAGTTTATCTTGCATGTCGTGAAACCTGCATTATAACAGCCTCTGAACTTGTAGCGCCCCTTCAATAGTGGTGCCGCATTTTCAACATATTTTATCCTGAAAAATAGCCGTGCATGCCTCACAAATACAGGTTTTAGGGCAACTCAAAAAATACTGCATGAAATTTCGTAAACTTCCATAGAAAATTTTGCCCTGTTCCCGGACCTTTAGGCCACGCGTAGAGTTTGCAGCGCCGCGCTTCTAATGCACTGACCATTCTGTACATATTTGATGCAGGTCCAACTTTTAGACTTCCAATTGTTCCAGTGATGTCAAGAATTTCAAGAGAACGAATCAACCCAGATGCAATAATTGCTCGAGCCTCATTCACGTTTTTCAAGAAAAATCGTCCACGGTGATTGATAGTGATGTTTTTTCCTTCGATTGCATCTGAATACATATGTTTACCTCTAGAGACTCAAGGATCCAATCTTACCGAAAGTGCAGAAAATTGCGATGAGTAGCAGAAGTTTCATATTTTCTTTGATTGGTTTATGATATAATGATTCTATATCTAAAAGTCATTTTCTTAAGGTCACGAAAAAGATAATGTTAAAAACTGGAGTAAACTGTCACGTATTAACGCCGCATCCTAAATTGAAAATTTGAAAAAATCAGTTTCAAATTCATTCTGGTGGTGGGAAGGCTTTTAAAACAACAAACGCAGAATGAAATGTCTACATATAAACCTTTTGTTGATACTTCTTTGCGTTGGTGAGTTACATCGGATCCGCCGTTCTCCTATAAAAAAAGAAACTTTCAGTAAAATACTCAACAGCAGATGAAAAAAGTCATTTTTTCCGTTTTCGGCAGAAAACTTTAGATACTTTCAACGGTGCGAGACGTCTGTTGGCTGGCGGAGATTTAAGAAAAATAGCTGATTTGGTTAAAAATGTTGTAAGCTTGAAAACATACTGCAGTGTTGAAATATTGGGACCTGCAGCGAATATGTACCAATTGGTTAGTTTTCTTTTGTCTAATATTGGTATTTCTGGCTCTGTTCGGGTATCGGAGGCCGAAGTGTGTTTTTCGGGTGCGCAAAACAAATCGGAGGCCGAGACGGAAATCGGAGGCCGAAGGAAAATAAGAGGCCGAACGATAATCGGAGGCCCAAAAGACCTAGTTTTCTTGATGTACTTATCAACTAGTTGTTGTAAGAAACAGTCATAAAAACAGTCTAAATTGTACCCTTAAGTTGATCTCCAGCCAAAATTCTGTCGGAGCCATAGTCTGAGTTATTGAACTTAAGCTGAAACCGAGAGCTTCGGTCTGGATTTTCATGATAACATAACAATTGGGACTTGCTAAAAAGTTGCGGCGCTGCTCACAGCAAGCCTAAGCCTATGTTTTCAAAACGTGGCTAAGTTAAAAAGCAGAATAAGCAAAAAGTTTTGAACAAAATGAACTCTGAAACATTTTCCGAAAACCAGATAGATTCATTAAAAACTCTAGTAAACCTTCGGCCTCCGGTTTCCGTTTTTTTCAGATTAGTCTCTTCGGCCTCCGATTTCCGTTTCGGCCTCCGATACCCGAACAGAGCCGTATTTTTTACGGTAACCGGCAAAGAAAGAAAAAACGTTTCGTAAAATTTGTATTACTTTGACTTTTCATCCTTTGATGGTTTACATTTATACAATTGAGCAGAAATGGAGCAGAGACTTGGAGCAAATTGGTTATGAGTATACAATCGATGAATCACCAAAGCCAGCAATGAGTATTATAAAATCAATCACATACAAGGACCATATTGGCTTTACTTGGCAAGGCAACATTGTAGACATATTGAATACTGTCATTCCACTACCAGGCGATTTCCTCAGACAAGCGTTTCACGAGTTTATGGAGTTTGTAAGTTTTCGTAAACAATTTTTGGAAACAATTTATGTACCGCTTCAAGTTTTCAGTTGGAAACTCTTGTCACTGTAATTTGGCTCGCAGTGGCTGCCCCTAAGAAAATACCTATACCGAGAGGAGAAACCTTTGGTCCCGCGGAAGCATTGTTCGGAGAAAGAGCCGAAATCGGGTGTTTTGCCAAACTATTCACGTCTGTCTGCTTTGTGAAAAAGTATGTTATCTCACTCTATTTTTCCTTATAAATTCACTTAAAACAATTTTAAACGAAAAGATGTTCGAATCCATTCCCGATAGCAGAAGGATGACCTAGTATCCGACAAGTGGACGATTTGAGCGCGCTTTTAACACCTCTTTTGAGCAGTTCGTATGTTTGCGCACTGTAGTTTCAATCAAGGGGCTTTCAAATGCCATTTTGCACCTTGTTGTTTTTGAGTGAGTGAGACTACAACACCAACTCTTAATCTTTTAAAGTTAAATGATTTTTAAGAAAGCCGAGCAGTGTCAATCTGTTAAACATCAAGCACGGTTAAAAATAATCAATTTCAGTTCTTGAAACCTGAAGTTAAAACTTAAAAATTAACTGTTATTTACAGACTTCCGTATAGCGAGAGCATGTTTAAAGAAGGGGTTCCATGTACCAGTTGTCCGACTCACTGCGAATATTGGGAAGAAGAAGATGGAACAATTGAAGAAGGAGAGCTTTGTGTTCCACCAAAGGAACCTCAAATGAACTATGTGGCAGGAAATATGACACAAACTGATTCAACAGCAACAAACTATTTCGGATTCGCTATGGCTTTTCCAATTGCCCTGATTGTCGCCCAGTTTAATCCATTTTGACTGATTTCATAACACAATAAAATATTCAATTAATCAAACACAGTCTGATTGCATAACTTTCTTGAGCAATGAACTTTTATATGTCTATTTTCATGTGAAAAATCAAAATTATAAAATTAATTTCCTTAAATGGGTTTTGACGGAAACCGTGAACTCCTTGTTTATTTCATCACAAAGGGGAAAAGCTATTGAATCAGTTCGATAGTTTTTTGTCCTCGTTTTGAAGATGAGGTTTTTATCGGTGCTGGTTCTTTTGATAATTCTTGGTAAGAAACTCTAGCGTCATTAATCAAAACTAAAGTCGTGGTCACAGTTCATGAATCCTGTCCTGTAAAAAACCCCTTCAACTTCCGCAAGAAAATTCTCAATCAATTCAACGGTGCCAGACGTATTATTGCATCTGGAGATGTCGCGAAAATTGCAAACGTACTGAAAGCAGTGGTTCCGCTACTCGGAGAACTGTTTGGTGCTGATGCATTTGGCCCAGCGGCCGATATGTATAAAATGGTGAGGGCTAATCAATGAAAAATGTTGTTCATTCATTTGGTAATAGGTCTGGAATCGACAATTGGAACAAGCCGCATTCGAATTCGAGAAAGAGAATGGCAAAAACATGGGAAAATTCGGAAGCAACTTCCATCACAAAGACTATATTGGTTTTCATTGGATGGGAGACTTCCTTACATATGTTGGGACCCTTATGAAGTTTCTGCCGGAAAAACTTGAAAAAGCTGCAGGAGACTGGCTCGACGTGGTAGTTAAAAACTTGATGAAAGCATTAGAAAAGAAATGTCTTCAGATCGAGCAAATCATCATTGTAATTTGGATGGCAATTTCTACTCCTAAGAAGTTTCCTATTGCTGAAGGGGCGGAGTTTGGAGCAGCCGAAGCACTGTATGCAACACGATTTGAAATTGGATGCTATTCTAATATTGCAATCGCGATATGTTTTCTCAAAAAGTAAATTAAAAGTTTGAGCAAAAAGAAACTATCCACTTTTTTCAGGGTGCCATATCAGGAAAGGATTTTTACTCCGGGCGCCGCCTGCTCGAGTTGCCCAACGCATTGTGAGTTCTTTAGCAATAGCGAAGGAATGCGGGAAGATGGAGAATTGTGTGTTCCACCAAAAGGATACTATTTGGATCAACAAGCAGAATGGAAGGCGCTGGAAAGTTCTTCTGCAGAAGCTAAGATTCTTCTAACCTTTTTATGTGTGATAGTATACTTTAATCGCAGATGAAAATAAAATTACACAGTTTTTTATTTTTTTTTCTTCTGGGGATCAAAGATAACGCTTCTGTCCCCTTTCTTTATAAATGCCGAAAGTATAGGTTTCGCTCCAATATTACCATAAACTTTCGCAGAAATACCGCAAAAATTTGTCTCACGAAATGTTTTGGATACTATCAACGCTCACGTCTCGGACTACTAACTTTCACGGACCGGAGTACCGGAAAATCTATTTTTGAAAAATCCAATTACACTGATTACGAACTGAATTCGGCTATTATTGAGGCAAGATCTGCATTCTCAAAACTACAAAACAACATTACGACGCATTCATACGAGTTTATTACTTTCACAATCATATTCACATAGTTTTCAGTAAGATCACAGCAATGATAATAAATGTAATCAAATAGTTATTAAAAATGTCATCAGCTCCTGGGTTCATTAATGAGTCTTGTTTCACAACCAAGCTCGACGTAAAATTTGATTCCTCCGTAGGCGGCTCACATAAATCTCCTTCCTCAATTACTCCATGTTCGTCTTCGAAGAATTCACAGTGGGTGGTGCAATTGGAGCAAGGGAGGCCGAATTGATACAGATACCCCCCATTGCGAGACCTAAGAAATATAAATAACATTACACAAGAAAAGTAGTGTTTAGCTTACGCTTCCATGAAACATATGGAATAAATGACTTTCGTATAACATCCAATTTCATAGCGATGGGCAAACAATGCTTCAGTGGGTCCCAGGTTATCACTGGGTTTCACTGGTAGTTCTGGTGGATAATTTTTGACCAAGAGTATTGCCATCAAAAACTTGTCGAGCTAAATAGCACTCCTATTTTCTGGGTTTATAAAATTTTCCTTACGATGTTGAGGATGGGCTTCAGTATGTGTTTTACAAGATTACCAGGTATGAAATCAAGAACGGCCATCGCAATCTCTACCAGTAAGCCGCTCCACTGGAAACCAACAAAACCTTCATATTTGAATGAGTCAAAAGTCATTGCCGGAAATTGACCCTTCTTCTTGCCATATTCGTATGCCTTGTGTTCCAACTTAGCACTCCATCTCTGTAAATGTTTCTTTTTATAGAAAACGCGAGAGCCTTCGAACAAGCAGACAATGACGTTTCTAGCCGCTTTCATTCATGCAAGTACTATTATTGGCCGGAAAGTTTCTGTGCATGATTTTCCTCTGAAAATTTTTTGCCTCTTTTCTAGTTCCACTAAGAAGTTCTAATTTTTGGTATAGGTCTCGGGTGTTGCTGTAAACTTCTGGGCGAGAGTTGAGCGTTTTCGCTTAGGATTTTGTCAGATGCCGCTCAAAGCCGCGCAAAAGCTGTCCAACCTTCGCCAGACAGGCATTTGTGTGGAGTCAAATTTCGCCAAAGGTCGCTTAAAGTTTTCCAAAAAGCCGACAATTTTTAACGTCCGCTCAAAAGACGCCAAAGGTTCGCTCTAAAGCCGCAAGAGCCCTATTTTCGCCCAGAAGTTGACATCAACACCCGAGGTATGTAGTACATAATGTATGCAAACTTTTCCGACTAAAATCGCGGCGTTCTTCATTCAGCAGCTGCTTTGTAATGACAATGTTTCATTTTCTTCCGGAAACTTCTCTGCTGCGAAACTTAAAGTTTTTGAACTGAGAGATTTAGTTTTCATTTACAATTTTTTACAGTATTGTGTCATAAACAACGTCTGCTAGAAGTCGGCAAAAAATTTTCAATTAGAAGAGAACATTTGTTTTACAAGAGACGACTCCCAAAAAAGGCTTGAAACAAAAACACAATACTTATAGAGTAGGGATGACCAAATGGATTGATTGTTGTTATCAGGTGTCGGGACACATTGTATACATTAATATTTTGAAAATTTGTCAAAACTCTCAAAAGCTTTCAAATTGGAGAAAAATTTAAAATGCACAAAAACTTTCCATGACTTCACTAGTAAAACAAAATTTCATGCCGAAATTTGCGAATTCAAAGTTTTTTAACCAAGTTCCATTGGTTGAAATAAAACTGTAATTTGGTGTTCAATTTATTTCTTTTTCCTCCGATTTCCATAGTGAGACGCCCCTGGTGTTCGCTAATTTCTTAGTTCGACGTTCTCCGGTCTTTTCGGTTTTAAAGCGGTTTCTAGAAAGATTTTTTTCTGATTCTATGAAAAAACATTTCCAGAGGTTTTTGTCAAGATTTGAATATTTTGCCATCCGTTGGCTGTTATTTCTTCTTAAGGCTTACTAGTTAGGCCCACTCAGAAGAATGTGATATGGCGTATGGATCATAGCAGAATTTCAGCTTGGGGTTCACTTACCAGTTTGTGCATATTGGCTGCAGGTCCAAAAACCGGAATAGGATTTTTTTTTGTGCCGAACGATTCTAAAATACCATTAACAATATCGTTGAGAGTTCTCAGTGATCCCGAGCCTAGAAGTCTTCTTGCCCCATTGAAGTTGTTGAGTGTTTCAGTTTTGAACTTGAAAAATCCTTTTGCATCAATGCCTGAAACTTGAAATAGACTATTTTCTCATCAGTTGAGCGTTTTGAAACGGAAATGCGTGACTACTTTTATACGCTTCCTAATTTCCGGTTTGTTTGTGTAATTATGAGAAAAAGAACTTACAGATCACAAGTATGAAAAGTGATAACCAGACAAGCCTCATTCTGGGGAACTCGTGTATAATTGTCCAAAACGTTGATATTCGGTGTTGCACCCAGAATGAATGTGATAAAACAAAACATTGTTTTTCAGGGCTAGCCCATAGGAATTCCATGTTGTCACGTAAATACAAAGTCTACATGACGCGAATTAATTTCCTTGCATTCGTGCCCTGCGTGTTTTTTTCTGGGCCTTCCACGTTGCCATTTGTCATCCAAAAAATCAATCAGGTTTATTCCCATAGTGATTACGATTCTCACAATGCGTCGAAGTTTCCTGATATTCGTTTTCATTGCAACGGTGTTTTGCGACAGTGAGTTACTTTCGGAGGAAATAGTCCGAAGGCTAGATGACGTTTTCTTTCAGAGCCGCCGGCTATACATGAAAAAGAATTCAAAGACGTTTTGGGAAAAACGGTTGATTCGAAACAAATGTTTGCGCTGTCGGCGGCGGATGCTGCAATTCTCAATGAAATAAATACAATGCGCAAAATGATTGCTGATGGAGAGTTCGACAACATATTCTCGGGAATTCTTCGATTCGGGTGGGATGGCCTTAAGGCTCTCGCTGATTTAGCGGCTGGAGGAGTCATGGAGGTTGCGACAGCTGTGGCCAAACTTGGAAGAGATTTTTACGAATTGGGAGAACAAGCTATTGCATGGGCAGGTTAGATAAAATCTGAGAACGATCGATTTTATGTTCCTGGAAAAGGCTCCTCGACAACTCGCAACAAGACTTTTCGAAAATACGACATTTCGCAGCTCACGGACGTTTCGCTACTGTGACATTTTGCAACCAGACATTTCACTACTCGTAGGTATCGCAACTAGACTTTTCGCAACTCGTTTACCTTGTCGGAGAAAGCTTGAATCAAGGAAGATCAGCCCTATCAAAACAGATTCTATGCTAGTTTATCGTTTTCAGCCAAGCAAGGTTTTTTTTACTTCCTAAGCAAGGGATAAGCTTTTACTGCAGTGGTGAAAAGTCTAGTTGCGATACCTACGAGTAGTGAAATGTCTGGCTGCGAAATGTCACAGTAGCGAAATCGACGTGAGTTGCGAAATGTTTTTTCAAAAAGTTTCGTTGCGAGTCGTCGAGGAGCCCTGGAAAAAGGCAGTAAACACCTTGAACGCTATAATTGAAGAGACTCTTCAACAGTAAATTTGATCGGCCAATACATTCTCTGAACAAAGAGGACTTAAAAGTGCTTTTTAAAAGACCCCTTTTTTAGTAGAAGAAACCCCAGAGGTCAGTCTGGAGCAATAAAAGAGCATGCTTTTTAATTACTAGTTTTCAAGGCAAATCCAATTGAGTTAAGTAAATAAATTTTTGTGTAGAAAACAAAGTTGATAACAAAAGCCACCCCCAGTTAGTACTTTCGATGTTTTTTTGAAGCAGAGTCTTCTTTCATAATCACCAGAAGTTAACATTCTTATGAAACTTTTTCTGATTCAGGAAACATACTTGTGGATACTGTTGGCATATTGGAAGGTGAGCTTTTGGTTCAGTAAAATAATGGTCTCTAAGCAGTTTTCAGACGTCGAGGGCATCGCAGGAGGCAAGTTTGCACGTTCTATTTTTCCCCGAATCAAAACCTCCAAGAGTGAATAAAATAATTCGTTTGCAGTTGCATTGAATGAAGGAAAGAAATTGGTTGACAAGGCAGGCGGTTGTTTGAAATAACTTTATTCAATTTAATAATAATAACGGATTTCAGCGATGATAGATTCAATTGGAAGTTTTTTCGGGAAGAGGAAGCGCAAGAAGAGATGGGAGTTCAATGTCAACATCTTTCAAAAGGCATGTTAACTTTTTTAGCGGAGGCTTTTTCTGCAACACTGCAAACTTTTACCAATAGGGATAAAGTCATGATGGTTATGGTTCATTTCGGCTTTATGGTTTATCTTACAAGGGAGGTGTTTTTAGAAAGGTTTTGGGAATTGGCTGAAAATTGGCAGAAATACTATTTTTGACACGGGGAATCCGAAAATCGACTTTTTAGCTGCTTTTAAGTCGATGAAAAAAAAACTTTTTTTTTCGGACTGGAAAATTTCAGAAATTTTTTCGAATTTGTTATTAGTCCTCAAATCAAGTTGGAAGGACCTTCAAATAGTGTCCCGACCCATTCTGAGCCGAATTCCAGTCATCTTGGTCGGTTTCAACTCCGTTTCCCAGAAATTTCAGATGTGTGAAAAAAATGAGCTTTTCGAAAAATCGCTATAAATCCGTTCAAAATGAATTGTGCGGGGAGAAAATTTGTCAGGACTCATTTCTAACACCTACAAATACGTACTAAAAGTTTCAGGAAATTCTGAAAAATTTTTTCATTTTTCACCTTTCCTATGGTGGCAAAATTTTTGTAAAAATTTTCAAAATTTTTTTTTGGCCGAAACTTGTCCAAAATGTCAATTAGAGTCAAACTAGATGTCCACTCAGTTCGGAGCGTCTAAAACGGTCGGAAACCGCTTTATTTTTGAGATTATAATGTCGAAATGTACTGAGAAAAACCTTCAAATCAGTTTTTTGAGCTTAGTTTTGGAGAAAAGCAGCTAAAAATTTTTTCTGTATATGTCAGTGGTGGTGTGAACACACCCTCAAAATTTCAGCCAATTCCCAAAACCTTTCTAAAAACACCTCCCTTGTTAGTTCATCTTCGTAATTCATCCTTTTTGTGAATTCGTAATAATGAAAAATATTTCACGAAAGGGTGTAAATCACTGTTAACCTAACTTTTTTGAAACGATACCCAGTTTTTGCAAAATAATATTAGGATGGGAGACTTTCATGAACTACGAGGTTTGACAAACGTGAAATTTTCTGCGAGTTGTTGATAGAACCGCATCAGCTTACTAGTTAGTTAATTAATGATAATAAGTTGAATTTTTAAAATGTTTTATTAAAGGCGTATGAAGATGTCAAGGGGTTTTTTTCCAACCCTAAAAACGTTTTTGGACCAGCTGCTAACATGAATTTGTTGGTGAGTTCTAAGGTTACCCATTTTTAGAAAATATAAAAAAATACCACAGACTTGGAATCGCCGCTTGGCGCAACTGGCTATGGTCGAAAAAGATAAAATTGAGGCAGATCCAAACTACAGGACAATCGAATACGAAGGCAAAAAGTACCGGATCAATAAATATGGAACTCTTGCTACATATATCGTAAATACCCTTCTTGGCGAGAACATCGGCAGGATGTTCAACAATGTCAGTTTTTTCGGAATGGCATTTTGCAAAATGGGAAATGTAAAGTTTAAACAAATTGATTTGTTGTGAAAACAAATTGATTTGTTGTGGGAAAATGATTCCGTGTTCATTATGTCGAAGCATAAAATGCAGAAATGCGAACTCTGGGCTTCTTGAACTAAAAGTTTCGGTTTTGTAACATACTTCAATTTTTAGGTGAGAACTGGATATTTGGCTATAAAACTGTGGATGCGGAAAGACAGTTTTGAAATTCCAACGACAAAGGAAAGCACCCTTTACGATGAAACTCACGAGGTGACTTCAACTTTTATAATCAATTTTTTCCTCTATTTTTGAATTCAGATGCTGTTTGCTGACCGTTGGGAAGTCGGTTGTTTCTTCACTTTTCCAAATACACTATGCATTATTGGACCATTGTATGTTTGTATTCATTGAAACCACTTAGACTTGAGTATTTTTTTTTCAAAATAGCTTTACACGTTAAGGTTCCCAACAGACAAAAAATTTAAAAGAAAACAAAACGAAACCATGTTCACTAAAAAGTAAAAACGCTTTACACCAACCCGATTATCTGAAAATGAAGTCTGTAACTTTTTTTTTGGGTCCTTGTTTGTGATCCTGCTAGGACGTTTGTATTTACTTATGTCAAATGAATAGTTTTTCTTTATTTTATTATTTAGGAATACGACTGTAGGATATCTGTATCAAGCTGGAAATCCATGCGATGGGTGCAAATACGGCTGCCGAAGTAGCCTATGTAATCCAAGTCCCGACTATTTTAATGCTCTCCGAGAGAAGTACAAGAAACATTTGAGACCGAAAATCGAAAAGTTTGAAATCGTGGAAGGATTTGATGGAAAACCACCTCCAATCGGGTACAATTTCATGCTTGACTCGGCAAATCACTCCAATGTTCTGATGGTTTCAATTATTATGGCCGCAGTATACCTTTATCATTCCGTAGCATCTTTTTAATTATTAGACTAAGTAGACTTAAATGAACTATGAGAATTATTTAATAAAGTGAAATTCAATTTTATTGATCACATTGTTTTATGAACAGGCTTTTATTGGCGATTTATATATGCGAACTTAAAGGTTTTTTAAAAAAAATCCATAACTGCAAGAAAATTACGACGTGTCTAAACATGTTGTTTTATAGAGAGTTCGGAAACTAGTTTTCAAACTGATGACCTCATCTTTTGTAGTTTTGGAAAATACGTTTTTTGAGAGACTTGGGAAAGAGATTTTTATCTACACCCACCGTACATATTTTTCAAAAATAACTAAATTGTTAGAAATACTTATTTGAAGAGCTGTTAGTTTTTCAGCAAAAAGTTAATAATAGATTTATCAGATTGTACAGATCTGAATGATATAAAACATAAAAAAAAAGAATCTGGCCAACTTTGGTCAATTGATCCTACTAACATGATTTTTGGACAGTCTACTTTTTCGAATCAAACACGGAACCGGGATAATACCAGATTGAATGCCCTTCTACATTTGTTCTGCATCGGTTCTTTTTTCAATCATGACACCCGATTGCGTACTCTTTTTAGTTGTAACTATTCTGATTATTTCTGCTTTTGCAGGTGATAGTAAAGTTGGTAAGAGTTTTTTTCGGTTTTTATCAATCACTCACTTCCAATTTTCTAGATAATCTTGAAGCTCGCCAATTCTTAATATCAAACTTTGTATCCAACAATCGAGAAGTTTTGAAGCAATCAGATGGGTCGGACGAACGTTTTCTATTCAAATTCATGAATCAAAACTCTATAATTCCACCGGAAAAATCAAAGAATTATGTTCTACAAGATGCTTCTCAAAACAATCCCGTTATTTTGTCGGATGCTATCGGAACTGCAAAATGTGCATCTGGTTGGGTGAGGTGGGATGGAAACGGATGTTGTTATAAAGAAATGGGAAATCCGATGGTTTCATGGTATGCATCAGAAGATTGGTGCTGGAATCAAAGAGCCGGAGCTCATTTGGCATCTGTTCACAGTCAAGCGGAAGCAGTGTGGCTTAATTGTGAGTTTTTTTCGTTTTTTACTAATCGGAATACACCTTGACATAATTTTCTGATTCTAAAATAGAAATTTCTAGATCAATACAAACTTTGGTACTCAAAAATGGATGACTGGATTGGACTACGAAGAAATGTAAGATAAAATTTTAGAAGTTTAATCTTTAAAAAATTCCAGTGCGATAACACAGCATGGGAATGGACTGATGGTACACCTGTTGATTTTCTGTGGTGGCAACCGAATTACCCGAAATATGGAGGTATTGAAGACAGTTGTACAGCGGTGAGTAAAAAATTAAACGAGCAGTTTTAATTTTAAAAAAACATTATAAGATGTGGGACTCTACTGTACTACGAGGAATGTATGACTTCTATCCTGGACAAATGGACGATGGACGTTCGTGTTCTGGAAGTGTGGCATGGGCATTATGCAAATATGATCCAAATACATGTAAGTTTAATTCTGTCCTGCCAAAAAGTTCAATAGACATGTTCAGCAATTATTGGTAAGAAGTGGGTCAAAAGTGATTGTACTACCACATCTACCACTACAACCACTACAAAGACTACAACTACTACACCTACCACTACCACAACTACGCCAACAACTACTTCAACGGTAGGCTGAGGGATAAAAATATCGTCAAGACTTCGAAAGTCTTCAGACTCCAACAACAACAACAACACCTACCACTACGACCACAACTCCGACAACCACAACTACGGTAACTGAATCTTAAAGTTTTAATGATAGGCTATTTTCTGAGCAATATTGAAGCTTGTAAAAGCTAGAATACATTTAACGGCGACTTATCAATAAAATTTCTCTTAGGATAGACTAGAAGCTCACAGTTAGTTTCCCTTATATATGCATTGGCACTTTCAGACACCGACAACCACTACTACAACCCCAACAACAACAACTCCAACAACTACCACTACGGTTAGTCGAAAAAATTTGATATCGTCAAGACTGAATTCCAACATTTACAGACCCCTACAACAACCACTACAACACCAACCACTACGACAACAACTCCAACAACCACCACTACGGTAATTGAACTATTTGATGAGAAATAGAACTGAGATCTTCTATCAGTATGGGAATAGTCCCCTGTTATTTTTTCACTTATTTGAATCAAATTGAGACAGGAGACAAGACACAAAAGAAGTTGTTGCTTTCAACACATGTTTGATTTTTTTGAAGGCTTTTGAGATCATGGAACATTATTAAGAATGCTTCCAGACACCAACAACTACCACTACAACACCAACCACAACAACAACTCCGACGACAACCACCACAACTCCAACTACTACGACTACTGAGATGACAACAACTACGGAAGAAACAACAACGGCTCCAACTACAACTCCGACAACTAGTACAACACCAACTACCACTACCACAACTCCGACAACAACAACTGAAACAACAACGACTCCTACCACAACTACTACAACTCCAACGACTACCACAACTACGCCAACTACCACAGAAACCACAACAACTCCGACAACAACAACTGAAACAACAACTACTCCTACTACAACTACTACCACTCCTACAACAACTACTGAGACCACGACAACTCCAACAACCACGACAACTACAGAGACAACCACTCCGACGACTCCTACTACAACACCAACAACTACGACAGAAACGACAACAAGAACTGTAAGCTTTTTTTTCGATTAATCGTTTCATAACGTTTTGCTTTGAAACTTTTTCATTAGGCATAATTTGTGAGAAGAAACATTATTTAACGTTTGAATTACGTTTAAAAATATAACCGAACCTTTGAAGAACTGAAAAATTGAGCAAGCACTCGAATTTGGCATCTGCTCAAAATTCCGCATGAGTTAAATCAAGTTTCTTCATCTTTAATCTGAGAAAGTTGCCTGGGATGCTTCGAATCCAAACAGAGTGCTATCAGAATAAAATTTGTGAACTTTTTTATTTTTCAAGGAAACCACGACGACAACACGGCCATCATCAACTACCACAACAACTGTTAGTTTAGAATTCCTAGTAAAGAACAACTTTATTTTCTGATCAGATTCCTACAACAACTACAAAGCCGACCACAACAGTAACCAGCACAACTAAGACAACAACGAAACCCACAACCACTACAACAACTCCAAAAACTACTACAACGGTTAGTAGAACATCAAACAAATAACTAAATTAATGTGCTTCAGACTGCAAAGACTACGAGCAAAACAACTACGATAAAGACCACAACTCCATTTGATACTTCGAAGTGTTCTAGCAAGTGCAATGCTGGTTGGGTTTACTACGATAAATACTGCTACGCGGTAAGTTCAAAAAGATTTGTTCTTCTTGTAACATTAAAAATGATGTCAAACATTGTACAGAAAGTTCAAGGACCAGGAAGATTGAGTGATTTTAAAACGGAATGTGAGAGTTTGGGCGGGAAACTGGCAGAAATTACAGACAAAACCGGCAATGATTTCTTGAGGAGTGAGTATCAAAACAATGTTATTTTATTTTCATTTTCTACGTTATAGAAACATTTGGCACAAATAAAGAAGATGAAGAAGCATGGATAAGTGGCTCCGGGTACAGTAACTACGCAGCCGGATTCACTACTGGAGGGACTGCGTCTTGTTATGCGGTATTTTAATAGAATAAAAACCACCTTATGTTTTAAAATTTCAGATGAGTTTATCTCAAAAAATCACAGGATTTATAGCTGATCGAGGGACTTGGAGACCTTACACATGTTCAACAGCTAAACAATTTGGAATATGCCAAATATCTGCTTGAATGAATTAATATAATAAATAAATTATCATACTTCTTTTTTCAAAAGTTCATACCACACCAGCAACACAGAAGTGAGATTCAACTATAAATCAAAGAAGAAATATGCATCATATAACCCTCCGAGAGAAAAAAAAAGGATTATGACAGATTGAAGTTCATTTTGTCTGCATGTTTTCAGTTTTTAATTCTTTTTCATAAACTTTTCACGTTCGAAGTTTTAACTTTCAGTCTGGTGAGACCATGTCTGTTCTGTTTCGGTTCACTTTATTCATTTTATTTTTAGCTGCAAATCAGGTCATCTCGAAATCAATAGGTAACATTCTGGATTGAAAAGTGAATATAGGATAGAAAAAACTACTTAGACGTTTCTCTTTTTATATGTACTTATTTATTGTAGAAAAAATCATGAAGTTTTAGGAACAGACAACATTGAAGCCCGAAAAGCCTTACTGGGTAATTTTCTGAGAGACAATCAATTGCTATACAGAGACGCGGATGATGAAAGTGAGTCAATGATTTCAGTTTTATCAAACTGAAACTTTTATTCCGATTTTAGGATGGATGTACAAATTTCTCAATCAAAACTCAATAATTCCTCCTGAACCCAAGACGTCGTCACTTTCTGACTCCTCCTCGGCTAACCTTTTAGTGCTATCGGATGCCGTTGGAACAGCAGCTTGTGCTTCTGGTTGGAAAAGATACGCTAATAATGGAATGTGCTATAAAGAATCACCCAGTGGAATGAGTTGGTACGCAGCAGAAGATTGGTGTTGGAGTCAGAGAGCTGGAGCACATTTAGCATCTATTCATAGTCAAGCGGAAGCTCAATGGTTGAACTGTGAGCTCTTATTTTTATTCAGACGTTTAAAGTTAGTTTTCAGCCCAATACAAAGTTTGGTACGCACCTATGGATGACTGGATAGGATTGAAAAAAGAGTGTGATATGGGTAAATATTTTTGGACGGATGGAACTCCTGTCGATTTTCAGTGGTGGCAGCCAGGGTACCCGAAAGCTGCTTATGCTGAACAAAGTTGTACTACTGTGGGTAAAAATTGAAGATGTGATCCGACTGCTTAGTTTAGATTTGGAATACTGCTCTACTTCTTCTTGTTTCCGGATACACCCCGGGTCAATTTGATGATATGAAAGAATGTAGTGCTGCAGTTGGATCAAAAGCGCTCTGCAAATATGATCCTAACACATGTTAGTCTGACTTTTTAGTTGATTGTATTTTACTGCTGTGTTCATTTTCTGGTAATTTTTCGCAAAAGCAAACCTAACTTTGTGTTTTTCAGCGATTATTGGAAATAAGTACGTGGCTATGGTGTGTACTTCCAGCACTAGTACAACTAGTACAACGTCGACTACTACCACTACGACCCCAACTACAACAACTTCCACTACTACAGTGACGACTACCACGCCTACGACAACCACTGAAACAACAACAACTCCAACGACTACGACGACTACTACGACAACAACAACTACGGAAACAACCACCCCGACAACCACAACTGAAGTGACAACAACTCCCACAACAACTACTACAACTCCAACGACCACTACCACGACCACAACTACTCCAACAACAACTACAGAAACTACTACCATTCCTACAACAACCACCGAAACAACGACAACTCCTACTACAACAACGGAGACTACCACCACAACACCGACTACAACTACGACCACTCCCACTACTCCAACTACACCAACTACAACTCCAAGAACGACCACAACAGAAATAACTACTACCACAACTCCGACTACAACTACGGAAACAACAACTACAACGACCCCAACAACCACCACCACAACTCCCACAACAACTACTACAACTCCAACCACAACAACTGAAACAACAACTATTACAACTCCAACCACAACAACTGAAACAACAACTACTACAACTCCAAACACAACAACTGAAACAACAACTACTACAACGCCTACCACGACTACCGAAACTACGACAACACCGACTACAACTACGACGACTCCCACCACTACGACAACTCTCACAACAATTACAACCCCTACAACAACCACAACAGAAACAACTACCACCACAACTCCGACTACAACTGAAACGACAACAACTCCGGCTACAACTGCATCAACTACTACACCAACCACAACAACTGAAACAACAACTACTACAACGCCTACCACGACTACTGAAACTACGACAACACCGACTACAACTACAACTATGGTAACTAAAACTTGGTGAATTAAAAAAATAAGACAAACGTTTTTTCTCAAAAGTATCCGGGTTAGGTAAAATGTCGGGATTTTGTCATAATTTGTTAGGGGCATAGAAACTTTCAGACACCCTCAACCACTTCTACAACCCCAACTACCACAACTGAGACGACGACACCTACTACAACCATTACAACTCCCACAACTACACCACCGAGTACAACTACTTCAACACCAAAAACTACCACTGCCATAACAACACCCACAACAACGGTACGCTTTGTGGAAAATATACCATCATTTTTTTTATCAACGTGTAAATTCAGGTGCCAACCACTACGACAACAAAATTAGCTGCAACCTCTACACAAGTTGTAACTTCGACAACCACTAAGATAACAACTACAGCCACTACAACTACCAAAACACCAACGGTCAGAATATGAGAATTATGTTTTTGAAAAAAAAAAGTTATTCCAGACGCCATCGACACCAAAGGTCACAACTACATTTGATACTGCAAAATGTGTTAGCAAATGCCCGCCTTCTTGGGTGTACTACAACAATTTGTGTTTTGCAGTAAGTTGATTATTGATTAGTGTCCGAAAGTATTGTAAATAATTCATTGCAGAAAGTGAAAGGACCAGGAAAATATGCAGACTTTAATACCGAATGCACAAAGTTAGGTGGAAAAGTGGCAGAGATATCAGATGCTACTACGAACGAAGCTTTGAGATGTAGGTCCATGTTCATCAGATAACAATTCAAGTTTATGTTTCAGTGTCGTTCTCTTCTAATACAGCAAGCAACAATCTTGAAGAAGCATGGATAAGTTCTTCGAGTACTTACAAAAACATGGATACCGGATACACTGCAACCAGTGGATCGTGCTTATCGGTATGACTAATTTCAAGCTTGGCTTAACAATTTTAAGTTGAAATTTTCAGATGATTCTCAGTTCATCTGACGGCAACTTTTATACAAAAAGAGGATTATGGAGGGCCTATGCATGCACAAGTGTCAAGGAATTCGGAATCTGCCAGAAGAATGTCTAAATTTACTTTGGTACATAAATGTTTTATGCCCGGTTTCCAAAACGATTATCTTCTTTGTTTCATGTCATTTTACAAGAAAAATTTGAAAAAATGAAGTTAATTTTATCAATCTCGGTCTTTACTGACTGTTTTGACATCAAGTTTATTATATTTACAAATAACTAAACTTTTCGAATTTTAAATTCTAATCAAATAATTAATTTAGTTCAAGGCGGAACTGATTTTTATAAAAACAAAAAAAATCAGAAGTGGCATGCTCAGAACTGGTTCAGCTTTGCTTCAATGTGCTAATCAATACGAAAAACTCACTCACGAAAATCAAGCAATTCTCATATTGGTCTTTTAAAATTTGACCTCCAATAAAAAATTGCAAAATTTAGTTTCACACTCCATACAAAACACAAAAAGTGTTGAATGAAACTTCCTGTTTGGGATTATCACAGATGATCATTCAAATGTTTTATTCAGAACATTAGGGGGTGGTCCTTTAACCCTTGTTCTTTTTTTTATTTTTAGTTTGCATCAATGAAAACCTTTTTCGCGTTTTTCTTTGCTTTCTCATTTTCCCTTAATGCCCACGGGAAATCAACAATAAGTGAGTGAACTTTTATTTAATTTAAGGTTAATGATACTTAAAATTCAGGTGAGAAAAACGGGAGGCGAGCACTCTTGAGTCAATTTTTGAAAGACAATCAAAAGGAGATGCGTGAAGCCAGAAAAGATGGTTTGTTCTTTTACTGACTGATATTTTATATACGAAAATTGCAGAATGGTTGAACAACTTTTTCAAAACAAATTATCCAGTCTCCGAGACTCAACTCTCAGACGCTTCTTCGCCAGAACAACTCATTTTGTCTGACTCAGTTGGCACTGCGCCATGTGCATCTGGTTGGGTACGATACGCTGGAACCGGAATGTGCTATAAAATGTCTAAAAAGGATCTGGATTGGTATGCAGGAGAGGAATATTGCTGGAAAGAAAGAGAAGGGGCTCACTTAGCATCAGTACACAGTCAGGAAGAGAGCAAGTGGTTGAATGGTTTGTTCTAATCTTTTGTCAACGATTATTTCATCTCATACGTTTTTAGCTCAATTTAGAGATAATTATCAAGGTTGGATAGACGTGTGGATTGGTCTGCGAAGAGATGTGAGTGCAAATCTTATTATGAAAACAACTCGGAATAAACTTTCAGTGTGATAACGTGACATACATTTGGACCGACCAATCACCCAATGATTTCCTCTGGTGGCAACCAGAATATCCAAAATCTGAGTTTGCAGAGTTTAGTTGTGTTACTGTGAGTCGAATCTTCAAACAATTTTTTGACGCGTTGTTTCTTCACTTATGGGAGTACCCAGGGCTACATAGTGTTATTGGCTATGTTCCAGGACAATATGATGATATGAGAGAGTGCTCGGAAAACAGTGGATCGTATGCACTTTGTAAATATGATCCAAACAATTGTAATATCATAAGCACATCACAATATATTAATCCAAATCTTCAGCTAATATTGGCGAGAAGTATGTCAAGAAAAAGTGTGGGCTTATTCCGGAACCTACTAAACCGACAACAACTACCACACCAACTACTACGACGACAACTCCGACGACTACTACGACAACTCCAACTACGGAAACAACAACTACTGAAACAAACACACCAACCACAACTACTACAACTCCAACTACTACAACGATCACAACGACTGTAAGTGATTTCCGGTGTTTTCAGACTGCCACATCTTTCAATAGCCGCGTTCCACCTATTTTTAGTAGAAAGATTTATGACTTAGAGAAAACTACTCTCGCGTGCCGTCACTGAAAAACAGAGTGTGCTCTGTTTAGTGCAAAGTAATTCAAATTTTGAGTTTAGATGACTATATAATACATTAAACAACGCGCAGTACGACACTCCGCTTTCTCGTGTCATCACGTCTCAACAATGTTGAAAGCACGGAAACGTCTGGCTGTAACCGGCGAGCTGCTAGCCATTGAAATACGGACGAAACTTATATGCCTGTGTAAATTCTAATTTTTCAATTAAAATGTTTTGAGTTTGAACAGAAATCATTAAATAGTCTATTTTTCAAGGAATCCACCACAACAACTACTTCGACAACCACTACCCCCACAACAACAACAACAACAACAAGCAGTTCATTGCCCAATGTTCTAGGGGATTGCACGAAAAAGTGTGACCCATTTTGGATCAGTTACAGAGATGCCTGTTATGGGGTAGGTCTTGTTTGGAATGCTTTTCTGATGTCAACATACTTTAATTTTTAAATTTTATTTAACAGATAGTAAAAGGAACTGCTAACTTCTATACTGCAAAGCTTGGATGTGAAGCGTTTGGAGGCGAGATTGCAGTTATTACAGACGCAAATATGAATGAGGCAATGAGATGTAAAAACCAAATTGATAAAATAAATAAACCTTTTTTCGTTTTCAGTAGGATTCAGTTCAAACAATGACAGTACAATTGCGAACCAAGCATGGATTGGAGAGTCTTCTTATGCCAATTGGGCACCCGGAAAACCAAATAAAGAGCAAGGATCAGAGTATACTAACTATTGCAATGTGGTAAGGTTTTTTTTAAATATTGTATGGAAAAAAATTTGATTTTTCAAGATGGCACTGTCAGTTGTCAACAATGGAAATGACCTCGGATTCTCTCGTGGAGTTTGGACAGACTATCCGTGTAGTTTAACTCAAGAGTTCGTGATTTGTAAACAAAAATAACTATAAATATGTTTATTTCTAACCTTTTTTTTCGATTTTTTAATCATCATCAATAGATTGCCCCAATTGCAAAGCTACTAACAAAATATAGGCGGCCAAAGGAGTGCTGAATGCCAAAATGACAAGTACAAAGCAGTTGTAGAAGAACGATAAGGAACTCAAGGTTTCGCAATAGAAGAGTGAATAGAACGTTCTGAAAATCTTTTTCACATTATGCAATGTGGTGAAATATGTTTCTCTTACAATGCAAATGTTCCGGACATTAAAACAATCAAAATTGGAAGAGATTGTAAACTATTTTTCTTCGTATCAAGGTAATAAATCCAAACGATAAATAGGAGCAAAACTCCGATGGTCAGAGTTATGTAATCTGAGTACCACAGAGCAATCGTGGAAAATATCATGTTGATCGTTGTGAAGGCATACAACCATTTTTCTTGAATATAAATGTTTTTAATTAATAAAAAGTTTAGAAAACTAACCTGAAGGAAACGACATTTCGCTTAGTTTTTTTTTCTTATCAAAGTTTAGTATATACAATGCAAACTTATCAGTGATGCAAGAAGCGATGATTTTTGATTAAAGGTGGCGGGACATGAAAAAGTTGAGTTTTTAGTTACTTATCTATTATGAATAATAGACCATTCTAAACTTATATTTGAAGTCCGGATAATCGTAACTAGTAAGAAGGGAAAGTTATCACATCCTCTAGATTTTGAGCGCGAGACGCAGGTTCATAGGCGACATGAAATGGCGGCGCGTTTTGGTCTCTGTGGCTCGGCCGGTAACACGCGCAACCTCCAATCGGTACGGTACGACCCTTTCGATGGTATTACGAAGACACGAAAAAGTGGCGGTTCTGTTTAA
Organism: Caenorhabditis doughertyi; assembly: GCA_963572265.1. NCBI lineage: Eukaryota > Metazoa > Nematoda > Chromadorea > Rhabditida > Rhabditidae > Caenorhabditis > Caenorhabditis doughertyi. The sequence continues at coordinate 27,314,559 of OY751556.1, forward strand.
AGGCGCAAACGCAAATGTACGCGATATCTCGCCACGCTTACCGTATATTTAGTGCATTATAGTCAACGGAAGCGTCTGCATACCTGCTCTAATGTCAACCCCGCCCACATATATCAAAATAGTTCTCACTTTGGAGAGAGCGGTCAGACACGCAGACAGTAACGCATTATTACGAAGAGTCGTATTACGAAGACACGAAAAAGTGGCGGTTCTGTTTAAAGGCGCAGAGACAAATGTACACGGTATCTCGCCCCGCTTACCGTAATTTTAATGCGTTACTGTCTGCCTGTCTGTCCGGCCTTTTCAAAGTGAGAACTATTTTGACAAACGTGGGCGGGGTTCACATTAGAGCAGGTATGCAGACGCTTCCGTTAACTATAACGCATTAAAATTACGGTAAGCGTGGCGAGATATCGCGTACATTTGCCTTTGCGCCTTTAAACAGAACCGCCACTTTTTCGTGTCTTCGTAATAATAATGGTTTTTGATTTTCTTGAAAATGTCCAAAATTTAGGAATTAGTGTATACACCTCATCTTACGAACAGTTTCGCTCACCTTGAACAAAGTAAAAATGAGTCAATCTTTATAAAAACCCGTCAATGAAGTCATATCAGTTAAGATTTATAAGTTTGATATTATCGGAATTTCCTTTATTGCTCCAATAAATGTTCGAACCATCCCAGTCCAAAAATTAATAGAAATCCGACGACAAATCCAGAAATTTGTAGAATGCTAGTCACCAACCAGTGATCAGCTATTAAAGCATCATGCTTCAAATGCGAGAGCTGAAAACTTCAATTTGTTATACTCAAGTTCTTCCCACAAAATAACAACAAACCATATCAACCCATGCCACATACAAAAACATTCCGGCTGTGATAGCCAACAAAATCTTCTCCATTTCTTCATCTTTTCCCAATGCTATCGCAATAAATAGGCCAACAAATGCTGTGAGAGCTGATATCAGATTGAGAATAAGAGCTTTTGCCATCGAAAGTCCTGAATCTATCAAAACAGCCAAGTCTCCAATTTCATGTGGAAGTTCATGACAAATTACGGCAATTGTTGTTATAAGACCAAGTTTTAATGAAACCATAAAAGATGCGCCAATTGCGATTCCGTCGACCAAATTGTGAAGACCATCACCGAACAAAATGATCAATGCGCGAGGCTGAAAGTTTAGAAAATGTATGATTTAAAAAAAGTTTATATTCTCACTTTGAGCCCACAAATTTCTCCTGCATCATCATCAAAATCCTCTCTTAAACTGATCAGCTCATGTCCGGCTTTTTCTCTTGATTTTTCTGACTCCGCATTTTGCTTTTGTGGAGTTTGACCCGTATTATTATTGTTCTCAACACTAGACTCGGAGACAGAAGATGTTGATTCTGGTGATATACAAGTTGAAGTTGGTGATCGAGTGATTGGAGATTTCGTAGAGGGTGAACAATAGTGAAGATGTGTTTTTCGATAGAACAGGAAGAACTCCACAAAATATAGAATGTAAATAGAGAGTACAATGACTGATAGACGAAGAAGATTTTGCCGAGATTCGGTTATTGTGTACCACTGAAACAAAAAACCGACTATTATAGTAAATTTGAAAGCCTAATACATACCATTATATCTGTTTTGTGACTCCCTTCGTGTTCATCGTCAAGTGAATGATTATGTGAATGCTCGTGGTGCTCATGGCTATGTCCATGAGAAGAGTCTCCATGATTATGTACTCCCACTACCTGAAAGTATGAGAACGTTCAGCTCAATTGTAATGAAAAAGTAGATAATAACCTGAGGAATAATATGAAGTATGGCATCGGAGCTGAGTGTGGATATTGCCATCGCGAGAAAGAAATGAAGCCATCTGGAACAGAGAAATAAATGGGTTTTACACTTTATGTAAGGGGGACTGGATTTTTTTTTAATTGTCCGTTCCAATGTGTTTTTTCATTCTATTTCTCACTATGAATTCGCGTAAGAACCATTCAAAACGGTACAAAACAACTCTTAAAAGGAGGGTGGCCTAGAATCCGACAAGTGCAGAATTACGTGTGACTTTTTAACTTTCTTTGTCTTTTTCACATTTCTTGAAAACGGTGCACAACAAAAAAATTATTTTTTTGTAAAAATTGCCCGGATTTTTTTTTAATTGTCGGGTTCTAGGCCATCAGTCTGTAATCGGCGCTGCTTCGAAATGCCGTTTTTTTATTGTTAAGAGTTGTTTTTGACCGGATTAGATATTTGGAATCAGAATGAAAAAAATATTTTTGAAAATTGGAAAATAAAGTGCAAAAAGTGGAAATTTTCTCTTACCTGTGCTTAGCATCTTTTGCCATCAACGGTCCAATACATGCTCCACCAAGAGATAATAACGAAACTATAGCGACAGATATTGTTCCGAAAATGATAAGGGAAGATGATTCAGGTTGTCCGGGACTCATCAGTAGTTAATTTTAGTTGTAACTGTAAAATGATATTGGAGAAAACCTGTATTTTGATTTCAAATTCTGAAGCGAACTGTCCTAGAAATGTACTTTTCAGTGTAATATTAGTGGTGGGAATGGCAAAATTAAAAACGGAAGTAGGAAAAGGAATGGTCTGTCCTCCTCTTCAAATAGAAGTGGACAGTCCACAAGAGTCGCAGATTGTGAGAGAAAGATATGAACAAGAGGAGATTGGATATTAGGAGATTGCAGAAAAACACAGAATGGATATCAAATATCTGTGAGAGAATGGATTGGGAAATCGGAGGTTATCCGGTTTTGAGGAGGAACTTGCATTATGACAAGCATATGAGAATGTGCCGAATCAGGAGAAGTTGTCCTGTTATGAAAGCAAAAAATCAAAAGTTTGATGGCTCCATTTTTTTTGTAAAAAAGAAACTCGGAAACTCTAAGAGCTGTTTCAGACAGATCTCACATATAAACTTCTATCTCATGATAGATAAATTTTATTATTATTTTAAACGAAAGTTGAAAATGATCAAGAAATATTGAGGGCAAGAAAACGGGATCCTGGATTGGAAGTTTTCTGAAAATCAGGAAGCGGAAGTTTCCCGAAAAACTACCAGAAAAAGCCGGTCTGGCAAAAGTTTTGTGAGGATTTTTTTTTAAATAAAAAGCTCCGGATTTATTAGAAAACCTTTCCCTAAAAATTCAAAAAATCAATTTCTATAGTCATTTCTATAACCAAGTGGAAGCAAAACTGATGACAAAATGAAGATTCGAACTATTCTTTTCATTTCCTGTATAATCATATCACTTACATTTGATTAACCGAATAATATATAAGTAAAATGCCTGCAAACGAAAATTGGAAATGCTTCATTTCATCAAAACATTGTGAACGTTCACAATGGAATGAGTCACGTACTTTCTTTGATAAAAAAAAGTCTGCAGAAATTGTTTCTACAAGAAAGATATTTTCTATGCTTTCATTTGAAACTCCGAAGTTCGGTATGGAACTTCTCTCACAACTGGACAACATGTCTGTAATTCATGTTTTATGAACAGTTTCTGATCGATTCGTACAATACTGTAATGATTCATTTCAATACAATTGAAATTGTTTTTCCGTGTGAAATTTACGTAATCTGTTTACCACTTTCTCTTTTGAGTTGTACCATTTGACGCTGTTCAAAAGTTTAAGAGCATCTGCTAAAGTTTCATGACGTCTCATATGACGTGCCAAACACAGTTCATCATCCCCATTTCTATCTTCCATCATTCACAAGTAACCGATACTTTTCTCATCGACGCCTCCACTTCCCCTAATTATTTCGTCACCATTTTGAGGAAAGATAGAGGCTTCGTCTCAAAAGCGGCCCCAATAGAAATGTGATAGGTGGGCGTGGCCTCTTGTGTGTGTGTGGCGGAGGATATATCTTTTGGTCCCCAAAACGATTCATCCATTCTCACTTTCAAGCGCTCACGACTACTATTCCTGGTAGTTGAGTGTGCTTCTTCCTTTGATTCAAAGCAGATCAAAATGATGAACTACTCTATTGTACTTCTTCTCTTTGGTAAGTCATAACCTTTTTCGTTTTGGTTTTAACTGATAAAATTTCCTGATATCTCCTAGTTTGTTCAGTGGTTTAATGAAACTCTCTAAAGCGTAAAGTTAGAAGGAGTTAGCTGGGTCCATGAATACTATTAAAGCTGTATTGGAAAAGAAGGCTCTTCAATCAAAATTCGGAGGGATCTTCTGATAAAGGGGCCCTTCTACGAGAGAGCGCTTTTCTAACTTTCTTCTCGAGCGCTCCTTTATTGGAGAGTCTTTTTTTGTTATAGGGGCTCTCTTCATACCGACTTTAAAGAAACTTTCAATAGACTTTGGAAAACTGACCTGAATCGGAGCTTATAGTCTATTAGTTTAAGATAGTTTCTGAAAACGATCTCAATCATCAGAAGCCTTAATGATCCAGGATCCATTATTATCTTCCTATAGTATACCCACGTCATCCACGCCACCGAATTCCTTGAAATCGTGCGTGCGCATCCTCAAAAATTGCTACCCTCGACCCATTTCCCCGAAATTTGTGTTTTTTCCCAACATGAAAAATGAATGAATCCCTATACCACCCCTCCATGAATCACGTTCTCTCACTTCTCAAGAAATCTATAATTTTCCAGCCCTATGTTCGATTACTGCCGCCTCGCCATTGTGGTTTGATGAAGAGGAGCCGATGAATTTGAGAGCGTTCCGTGTAATGCCAAATCAATGTGAGAAATTGGGGGAAAGATTATCGGAAAATACATTTGAAAAGAAAGATGGCAAAAACAATTATTAGGGGGGGGGGGGGGGTTTGAAAACAAGTTTTTTGAGCGTTTTGGGAATTTAAACTTCAATATTTCAGATTAATAGTACTTGAAACAACTGAAAAACTTTTTTTTATTAATAACCTTAAAATTCTAACTATGTCTTCATATGAATTAGAAATTTTTACCAGTTTGTTTTTGATTTTTTGAAAGTCACCTGAAAACATCATCAAAAATTCATAACTTGACTCATTTCGATCATCTTTTTGGGTTCAAAAAACCAAATTTTTTTTTGCAGTGGATTCAATCGACGCTTCCCGCCGGCTTCTGAAACGTGGCAGCAACATGTTCAACAAACGACGTGGAAGAGAATTGTTCGGTAAGACTTGAGAGTTTTCATCTTCAGCTCTTTTCGTTTCTGAGTTACTGAGCAAATGGATGGAAGCAATAGAAAGATCTAGAAAAGGGCGCGAAAATGTTCGCGCATTTAGAAATTCGAGATAGATCAGATTTCCAAAAAGAAAGGTCGTGGAATTGTGAGAGATGGAGATCATAGTTACATTCTATATTACATTTTAACAGAAAAGAAAGATACAATTGGAAATTGGACTTTTAGTTCATACAAGCATTCAAATTTTAAAAAAAATACGAGGATAAAATCTAATGAAATTTCTATTCAGGAAAACGTTCGCTTCCCGTCGAGTACTCGGATGATTCAGAGATCTACGATAATCGATTCAGACGACGTGCCAACGAACTTTTCGGTTAATTCGCACCAAATTTTTCATTTTCTCTCTCTCTCTCTCATGCTTTTTATCTTTCTCTTTCTCTCGTTTTAAGACATCAACTATGTGTGTGTTTGTATTTATTTCTTTTCCCCAAATATTCATCAATCAATTCTTCTTTTTTTTTGTAACCTTGAAATGCAGTGGAAACATTGTTGTTCTATACTGCTCTCCGTGTTATCGGTTGTAATAAAATAAAGGGCTTGTGAATAAATGTGCGTACTGTTTGAATGGTGTGAATGATGAAAAAGGATAGGGCGAGCGGCTACGGAATTGCCGATTGCCGAATGCTTTCGGCGTTGCTTTTTGGATGAACTGAGCATGAATTTGAGATTTCGAAATGTTTCTAGTGCACATTTTTCGGGAAGAAACGCCAAAATTTTCCTGATTCAAACCGGAAAAAAAAAATGTATTGCCGAACGTTGCCGGGTTTCAAGATCGGCAACTGCCGGATCGCCGAAATTTGACATTTTCACTTGAGCTGTTCTGTGTGCTCTTTTACCCTTAAACTTGTTTTTCGAGCCAGAACGCCTGATTCAAATTGTGAAAGTAATATTGCCAAATGTTGCCGGAAATCTCCGGAAGTTGCCGGTTTTCTAACTCGGCAATTGCTCGCATTGTTGATCGCCCTTGATAAGAAAGCAATGTCGAACCAGTGTGCAAAGTTGAACTTATCTTAATATTCCTAATCTGTTTTGCTAAAGAATGGTCTGGAACATAAATTGTGACTTCTTCAGTGTCTGGAAAACATTTGATGTGTTTGTTCAAAGATTGTTTCTTTTGTATTAATTTCAATTGTTCTTTTTTTTAGAATTTTCCAGAAGAGTGTTCAGTTACCGGCTGAAATTACAAATTGTAAACAAGGCAGATGTTCACACTTTGAACATTATATCTGAATTGTAACTGTATCTACTATGTGTCCTTCTCTAGACGAAACTTATCTCATTTTTAAATTTTCCCTCGCCATGATGTTACCAATTTAATTTACACCGCATCATTCTGAAAATCTCTTTATCTTCTCTGCCTCTAGTACGGGGAGATCTGAAAATGAAAGTGAAAAGTCGAAAGGAAGTGAAGAAGTGAACATTACGTAATGGATATTCCACAAAGCATGGGTAAATAAATAGTGTATGATTCGAAGAGATTTGAAGAATCATACAAAAAACTAGCCCCTTTAGCCTCCCTCTTTCTTCGGTCATCAGGAGGAAACGGAGGAAAGGAAAGGAAAAAAAGAGATGTTAGTTCTAGTCCATTTGGGAGGCAAAAAGGGGGGCGGGTGAATAGAGGACAGTCAAAAAACGAGAGGACAAGAAGCTGTTGGCATCTGTTGGCAGAAGGGAGAAAGAAGGCGTTGGAATAGACGGAAGAAAACAAGACGAAGGATCATCTGGTAATGCTGCAACGACTACTTTTTATTGCAATATTCAATGCGTTTCTGAGGTAAGGTTTCACGTGATCACAAGATATTTTAAGAGTTGAGATACTTATGTAGTAAAGATCCCCCAAGAGCAAAAGGTTTTGATCAAGCCTCTGAAGAGCTAGAGGACTGTTTCAAGTCTTGAAAATAGTTTTGAATCTAGAAAGCATCATTACTTTTTGGTGCCATGCCCGTAACAGTTAAAGTAAGATTCTACAAGATCGGACGCGAGGGTTCTTTGAAATGCTGGACTCATTGGTATTAACCGTTTTTCTTCAGAAGGTCCAGTTCTTCCCATAAGGGTTAAATTAGGAGATGTCCTATGGTAACGAGCACTGTAGTAACTTTTTTTTCGAGGCGGACCGGAAAAATATCCTGCTCTGGTTAGAGGGAAAAGACGGTTTCCGGTGCGCAATCGCCTAGTTTTCCAAAAATTGTTCAAACTATGAATCGCTAACGATTGTAGACCTTCTTTCTTCGATAAAGGTAGAGACCACTCCCGGTAAAACGGTTTTTTGACTATATCGATAGATAGCAGGGAGCTCAGTGCTCCAATCGAAAACTGAAAAAGACGGGCATCATCAGGGTAGATTTCTCTATCAATTAGACCAAACCTTTGGAAATATGGTTCAGTGAGGGGAACTTACAGAAAACTTATTGTAAAGGTAAATATATTGTATTGTAAACGACTGCAATAACAGGTTGAGGGTTTTCCCCCAGCTGAACCTCCACTATTTTTCTGCAAGTGAATACTACTAGATCAAAAGAAGCAATACACACACAGAATTAATCAAGTCTGTCCCCTTCTCAGCTGTTTATTTACTCCAGTCTGATAACATTAAGCTGGATGATGCAGATCATTGTATTTTATGATTGCTAATGTTAATCGTTATCAGATGAAAAGACGAGACAGACGTCACAAATGTAAATTGGATTTCTTATAGAGTAGTTTGACTTGATAATGTTTGAACCAGTAGAAGCATCATTTTAATGAGTATAACGGCAAAAATAATCCCTAATAAGCAGATTCGCCGCAGCCCTGATTTTGACAAGTCTGCTAATAAGTTCATTCTTTCAAGAGAAAGCTTCTGATTTCAAGACTTTATTGACTTTGAAAGCAGTTTATATTATTGTTTATATTCTTTGACCGTATAGTTCAAAGTCTTAAAAACGTTCGCACGGAACAATTATACTCCGTATTACATAGTTTCATCTCTACATGCAACATTACAAACCCTCTTTCAGGTTTAGTAGAAGAAATTACATTTTCCGATTTTTCATCTCCTCTTCTCCGTGTCCTAAACTATAGACAGTTCTTTCCTTTTTTTTTTGTCTTCCATTTCTTTCTAATTTAAAGATCAAAAACTGCCGATTTCTGAGAAGATGAATGAAGATATAGAGATGCAAACATTTGAATGTTCCTTTGGAGTGTAAACCATGGAATTGAAGGTTATTTGTTTACAACGCTTCTCTCTTTCCTCTTTCATTTTTCATAAACGGGTAAAATAGTGATTTTGAAAAAACACAACAAGTTTTTCTTGTATTCAAAAAATAAACATTTTCAGTGGATCTACTGCTCTCTACCGATCAAAAGATGTATTCTCTTGCTTTGTTCTTCACAGCAATGAGTTTCTGGAGAAATCAGGGAATGTTCTAATTGAAGATATTGATGACGTCAATGAGTGCCTCCGGAAGTGTATTCAAGCTCCAATGAATCACAAAATAAAGTGTAAAACTGTGATGTACAATGTGAACACTCAGAATTGTGTGCTGTCGAAATATGCAAGACATGAAAGAAATATCAAGTAAGTTTTATAATAATATTACACTATAATAATAATACTTTAATACTATAAGAATAATATAACAAGTGATATAAAATCATTTCATTCCAGAAAGTCAAAAGGTCTTCAAATTGATCTTTATGAGAACCGATGTGCTTCAACTGAAAATGAGACTATACGATTAGCAGTTTTTACCGAACAAACTAGAACAACAGCAGCACCAGTTCGAATGGCTTCATCAGTGATAGGAAATGTTGTTTTGAATCTTTCGAATACAACAACCACAAATTCTCCGATAATAACGACTCAACAGGCTATTCCAACTACCAATGAATTGAGGTGATACAAATATAAAAGAAAAAATTATCTTATGCTTTCAGACGAGTACATGCTGTGAAACAATTCCCACTGGAGCAGAAAAATGGGAATGTCATTTTCAGTGTATGTTTACAATGATTTTCAGATGAAAATCCGAGTAAAATCCCAACTTCCAGAAAACTGTATATGCTGATCAACCATCACCATCACTACTTCCTCAGCGATTTGTTGAAAAGAGAAATAGAGTAAGTGCAGTTGGAATAGTTTGAAGAAATTTTATCTAATATCCTATTATTAACCAACCCCCCTATCAGAATGCAAAAGTGTTCATCTCTCCCCGCCCACTTGTTGATTCCACATCAACTGTTGTGCTCACTCCTATATTCCATCATCATCAGAGTCAGTCAGATGCGCCTTCTGTAGTCAAAGAGAGAAAGCAACGAAGTGAACGAATACCTGTTTTTGAAAACTTGGGTGAGTTCATTTTCAGATAAATAATTACGGAAATAATGAATTTTCAGCTGCTTGCTTCATTAAAACACCCAATAGAATTCTCTATAAATTTGAAGAGTCTAGAATTGGAGGAGTCACTTTAGAGACTTGTATGAGACAGTGCTCACATAACTCACTCAATTTTTATTGTGCATCGATCAATTACAGCTTCGGGCTGAAAGTAAGAATAATTTCAGATTAATATTCGAAGAATTTTTATATTCCAGATTTGTACTCTCAATGGAGGAAATCTGCATTTGAACGGTGGTGATACACTTGTGGCCTCGAGAGATTTCGATTATTTTGAGAATACTTGCCAGCCCCGTGGAACAACGACCACAGAATCATCAATTGGAGGATCTGGAACCAAAAAAGAGTGTTATCGTTTGTATAATAACTCTATTTATAACTCATTCGATGCTACTATTGTTGGAGGATTGCAAGATCTAGGTGAGCGTTCAAAGTGGAATCAACAAAGTAGGATATTTTCAGAGAGTTGTGAATCAGAATGCTCTTGGTCTCACATTCGTCGCCGGGAGAAATGCCTTGGAGTGAACTGGATTCCAACGACACGAGGATGCATGCTATTCCATAAACAAATCGATTTCAATATTCTACAACCATCTTTCAAAGCTCAATTCCTTGCGAACACTTGCACATGTATCTGCTTTTCCAAACGTTTATTTCTTTGAAATTCTTATTTTCAGATACCACAGATCAATCTTCAAGCAGATCCACATCTACCAAATCTGGTTCTGATCCTGACTATTATGATCCGAATCATTAATTTATTGACTTCTTGTTCATGAGTGAATACTTCATGATATACTTCCTGTTTGCTCAACTTCCTATACCTATTTCGTCTATTGTTTTCCCATGACAATCATTTACAGAATACCTTACTTTTTTCATTTTTTGTACAGTAGCTTTATGTCTTTGTTTCTTCTATTTGTTTTCAACGTAATTTATTTCTCCCTTCTCGTCCAGAATAAATCAGTTAGCTAGATGTCTCTAAATTTCAGTTTAGAAAATGATATATTTATGCTTTCTCTAGCTTCCGTCAGAACCTTTGTATGCATCTACATTCATTATTTATAAGCATCCCAGGTCATCTTTGCTTATGCTTCAACTAGTGGCCACGTTTTGTATTCTCACTCTTCGCATTCCTTTTTCTTCCTGCGTCTCGTGTTCTGTTTCACCATTTACTGTTCCGATGCATTTTCATGCAAATGTGTTATTCTTCCGGCGCTTATTTTGAAAGACGTGGAGCTGTATGTTTTGACTTTTGCGTTACCCTAAAATCTCCTTATTTTAACTGATTTATTTCAAACGACTTTTGGCTTTCTGAGTACATCTATCACCTATTTGCGAAAAACTGACACCTCTGTTTAAAAACGCAGCGATAAATCTTTGTCGTGTTTTGCCACGGTTACAGTAACTCACAGTTGGTAAAGACTTAAAGCTTTCGCAAATAGGTAATAAAATATTACATTTTCACTTTTGATTAACCGAGAACGCTTTGTCTCCAGAGGAACCAAGCAAAATTTTCCAGAAAAGAGTGTGTTCTAAGATCTTGAGTAGTACTTTGTTTTGAGTTCACCATAGTTCACATTGCTCGACTTAAAACCATTGATGTCACTTGAGTATTGAGTAAACTCAGAGAGCAACGAAACAAGATAGGAGTGAGTGAGAGACGGAGAATGCTACAGACTTTTCGGAGGAAACGCTATTTTTCGGGAGGACCACGATGTTTAGTGATTATGGACTTGTTCTGTTTCATTCTTTTTTGCTCTTGTAGAATTTCTTTTTATCTTAAAATTTTTTAATTTTTATAATCTTTTGTATTTTCAGCAAATGCAGTGCTTATGTGCCATCCGAAACACGTTATGCTCGCAATATCCGACGTCAACGTATCGGATGCTTCTTCTATCCAAATCAACACCCCTGCAAACTATAAAACGAGGATTCACATCGAAAATAAAAAACCTGAAATTAAATCAGAATGTTTGTAATTATATTTGAAAAAATTTCTGAAAATTATCTTTCAGATTCAACGAGTCGATCGTCGAAATGCTGCATATCTGTTACGACATACAACATGGAAAGATTTGATGGAGTTGTACGAAATTGCAAAGCCGTATCAGAATTGGATTATTCGTAAGCGGAACATTTCTCTGTATAGCTGATATAAAACTTCAGTTGGCACAAGCTTCATGGTGGTATCCAGTGGAGTTTTTCTCATTATTCCTCGAATTTTGGGAAAATTAATTGATCAATTCGATAATAATAGTGGAAATCGGCTGTCAAATGCAGAAGAGGAAATCACTTTGAAATTAGCTAAATATTTTAAAGATCAGCCGATGGCTTTGGTTGCCTTGTTAGCAGTTGGAGCATTGGCTACTGCTGCCAAAGTGTATTGCTTACAAATCGCCGGTTCGTTGACACTGATTTTAAATCTTGAAAATTAATTCATTTCCAGGAGTTAATATAGTTAGAAGTCTTCGAAAGGGTGTTTATAGTTCGATCATCAGACAAGATATGACATTTTTTGATAAAAATATGGTTGGCGAGATTGGATCCCGTCACGCTGCCGATACTGTAATTGTCGGATATTCAGTGTCTTCTTCTTTACGTGCAGGAGTTAGAGCTGTACTAATAGGGGTTGGATCAATCGGAATGATGCTGATGACTTCCTTAGAACTATCAGCAGTTTCTTTTCTCACTGCCCCAATTGTTGTGGGAATATTCAAAATGTTTGGAAGAATACAACAACAATGCACTTGGCAGTTGCAGGAAGTAGCTGCAGATGTTAATCGGGTACCGTCTAAACTTATTAGCCATTATAACATCTGTGACAGAATTTAGACTGCTATCGAGAGAATGGCAAATATGAAAACAGTCCGAATGTTGAGTGCTGAAGAACAATCAATCGATGATTACGTTAAAAAGGGAGAACTTGTACTGGAAATTTCAAAAACTGAAGCATTGGCAAAGGGAAGCTTGATTGGATCAGTAAGTGGAAATACTTGGGAATGCCTAGAATAAAGATTTTACAGTTTCAATTCACCGGATATTCTGCCTTCTCTTCAATTTTATTCTATGGGAGCCACTTGATTAACACTGGACATATAACGTATGGTGAATTATCTTCCTTCTGCCTGTATGCTGTTCTTGCTGCTGCCAGTCTATCGAACATATCTGGGTTTTATAACGAAGTCATGAAGGGTCTTGGAGCATCATCTCGACTTTTAGAACTGAAGAATTCCAAGCCCATTATGAATTTGAATTCGGGAATACTGAAGACTGACATTAAAAACTCAGTTCGCTTCGAAAATGTATCATTCGCATATCCCGGTCGAAAGAGAACACTTGAAAATATCACATTCGACATTCCACGTGGCAAAATCACAGCGGTAATTGGCCCATCGGGAAGTGGAAAGTCTTCAATTGCCAGTCTTATGCTAAGGCTTTACGATCCTGCGTCAGGAAGAATTACAGTGGATGGAATTGATCTGAAGGATATCAATTCAACTGCCTGGCGACATGCTATTGGAACTGTTGGCCAGGAGCCAGTTCTCTTCACTTGTTCGATTCGAGAAAATATTCTGATGGGAGCAGAAAATCCGAGCGAAATCAGCCAAGAACAATTGGAAGAAGCGGCGCAATTAGCGAATGCATTAGATTTTATTCAAGGATTTGAGAATGGATTTGAAACGATGGTTTGCTTTTTTTTTATCACCATGTTTATCCCATTGAATTTGTTCAGGTCGGTGAGCATGGTTGTAAGCTAAGTGGAGGCCAGAAACAACGAATAGCTATTGCACGAGCTCTCATTTCAAAACCAAAGATTATGATTTTGGACGAGGCAACTAGTGCATTGGATGCCACATCTGATTACTTAATACGCATGACTCTGGATACTTTGCTGAAAAATCATGACTTGACAGTTTTGGTTGTGGCACATAGGTTCGTCTCATTATCCTAACCTAACGTCTTAAATCTTTTTTGTTTTAGGCTCGCCACAATGCAACAAGCTGATAAAGTAGTTTACGTCAATCGTGGTTTGATCGAAGGGCAGGGAACATTTGACGAAATGATGAAGGTTCAAAATTCGATAGTGGAGCAAGAAGCAAGAAGGCGCGGCATCCCGATGAACGAGCAAATGAGTAGAGTGAACACACCGGTGGCTCATGGATTTTCGTTGAAATTTTAACAGTTAGAAAGTATAGGTTTTTAGTCAATTTGTCAATTTTGTGAGAATAAATTTTATGAAATGAATCAAAGCCGACATAACATCTATTGCACATCGGCCCTGAGCTTAACAACGAAAACAACAAATAGAAACCTAATTACAAAATGCTCATTTTTTTTATTACTTCGCCATTGTAATCGCTGCTAACACGAAAAGCGAAGAACCAACGATGAAAGAGAGCTCTCGATAACTGGGAAACTGATCAAGCTCAAAATCCGCGTGATGTTTGTATTTTTGAGAAGCTGCGGCGACAAGAGATTGTACATCTTCTGCGCATGCTTCCACGTGGAATCGTACATCGGGTGGCCGAGAGAATTTGTCAGGAGTTGTGTGAACCTATAAGAAATTTCGATGATCCAGTCACAACGTAAAAAAATAAATTAGTAAGACAGAAGCCAACTTACTAAGTTAACGACGGTTTTTTTAATTTGTTGCTCTTTCGCAGAGTGCAGATAGACATTCGCAGTCTCAAAATGTGGTTGGAAAATGATGCTTTTGACCTCTCCAGTTGACAAATACTCTTTTTCAAACTCTTCCCAAGTTATCGGCGGCAGCTTCTCGTTAAGATTTCTGTGCTCACTCCGTCGTCTGCAATTTTTCTTTTTATTTTTGTGAATAAATTATAACTTTTTCCTACTTGTATAACAATATTCCGTGTGTAGAAATCCAAATGAACATCAGGCAGCCACCGAGAGCATATGCACGACGTACTTTTGCTGAAATAAAAATATTTTGTTATGAAATATTTAGCAAGCTTGTAAATACCTTTATCAGTCTTTTCTTGGAATGCTTTCATTTTGGTAGCATCCACTTGTTGAGAATTGAATCTAATCGGTGTCCATCGTTTGAAATATGGTGCTGATCGGATGAAAACACGAGAAAACATTCTGAAATTGATATTCTTGCATCGAAATTGAGTAAAAGACTATCAGAAGAGCTCAAGATACTATTTTACAAACCAAAAAATAAAGAAAAATGAAAAATAAAACAAATTTTCCTTGGAGCGCGTTTGCATCGCGCACCGCTCAAAGCTTGTAAACAACATCTGATCTCAATTTTAAAGCTTTTAATCCAGAAAAAAAGATAAATCTTGAATAAAAAAAAATAAAATGATTAATTTATAGGGTAATAATGCTATCTAGTAGGCAAGCTCTCCGTCATCTGTCCACCGCATCACAAAGTCAAGGGTTCGTTCAGTTTTTTCGCAAAAAGTTACCAAAAAAAATATTTCAGAGTGTGCGGTCCAGCTGTAAAACTTCTTCTAATTCATTATGGGCTAGAAAATCGAAAAATCGAAGGAAGTGGCCCGAAAAACAACAATTTATTAAAAAGCGACGTGATGAAAGTTGTTGAAGCCGAGAAATTGAAGCCTGTGTCTCATCAAGTACTTGCTCCCAAAGAAACTCACATCGAAAAGAAATCTATTGAAAAGGTTGGTGAAAATTTCAATAAAAAAGAACAAATATATTAATTAATAAAAAACTTGCAGAAATCCGACATTTTCGGAGCCAATAATCGAAGTCTTCGTCATCATCAAGACATCCCGCTATCTAATATTCGATCAGTGATTGCAAAACGTTTGACCGCATCAAAAGTATATTTCTCTTCTTTAAATGATGTCAATCATAATGTTTTCAGCAAAATATCCCACACGAATACCAAGGAATCGACGTTCGAATTGACGATATACTAAATTTGCGAGAACAGTTAAAGAAGTCTAAAACAACGACATCTCTCAATGATTTCATTATCAAGGCAGCAGCGCTGGCGCTCAGAGTAATTTTTATTATGATAATATCTCAAAAGCTCGTCAATTTCAGTCCGTTCCAACTGTCAATGTTCGTTGGACTCCTGAAGGAATTGTTCGTCTCGGATCTGTCGATATCTCGGTGGCCGTGGCTACTCCGACCGGTTTAATCACACCGATTGTGGAGAACGCCGATATTCTGGGAGTGCTAGCCATTTCAAGTAAAGTCAAAGAGCTGTCCGGGTTGGCAAGAGAAAGCAAATTGCGTCCAGAACAATTCCAAGGCGGATCATTCACGTATGTTTTTATCCCTTGGGCCAAACTTTGCCAAAGAAATTATAAAAAGCTGATTAACGGCGAGATAAAAAAAAAGATTCAATTTTGATAGAACGTTGCTGCCAACTTCTGGGCGAAAATTATTTCGCTTAGGACGTTGTAAAAATCCGCTGACCAACCTTAGCTTGACAGTCATTTGTGTTGAACTGAAATTTGCCGAAAAAATGTTGCTCTAAAGGCGCAGGAGCCCTATTTGTTCCCAGAATGGCAGAAACACCCTAGAAGCCAGATTTCATGATGATTACGTGACAAAATTGCAGAATCTCGAACCTGGGAATGTATGGAAGTGTGTCCAATTTCACCGCCATTATAAATCCACCCCAGTGCGCTATTCTGACGATTGGTGGTACGAGGACAGAGGTTTTTTCAGTCAACGGACAGTTGGAAACTCAAAAATTGTAAGCCTTGATTCTCCTTTTATTACAAAGCTTCTCAAATTTCAATTTTTCAGAATGGGTGTCAATCTCTGTTTTGATGGTCGTGCTATCTCAGAAACCTGTGCCAAACAATTCCTTCTTCACTTCTCTGAATCATTGTCGGATCCAGAGCTGCTCATTGCTGAACCTATTTCACCAGAGCTCGATTTTGATTTTTCTCGTTTATTATAAATTTAAATTAGTTCGTTTTCTCCAGGCTTTTCTCACTTTTTTTTGTATAATTTTCTTCCTTGATGCCCGATGTATTCTAGAAGCGATAAAAACTTTAGCAATATATTTGGTATTAAAAATGACAGTGAGCGTGATTCGCTCTGAATACATTAAATTTCATTTCTTCATTTTGCCTTCTTCATTTGCCAAGTTTATTTCATTGAGATGTCCCTCAAACTTCTCGAAAGATGTGGAACTTTGCTCCGTTCACCCGTTCATTTTTCCGTCATTCGAAATGCCCACTTTTTGGCTTCAGTGCCAATTAAAAAGCGTGGAGTCGATGGAAGTCTCCCAAAGGATTACTTTGATAACAAGGTATTGGAGAGTTATCAATATCATTCAGTACGAAAACATTAAGGTTGTCGTCGTCTACTTCTCTGCCGGATGGTGTGGCTCTTGCAAGTTCTTGACTCCAAAACTCAAAAAATTCTACAACGCGGTGAAGGAATCGGAGACCGGAAAAGACTTGGAAATTGTATGGGTATCGAAAGATAAGGAGGCCGCACATCAAGAGGAATATTACGAGAAGAATCTCCCAGATTGGCCATATATTCCATTTGGAGATGAGAATATTCAGTATGCCCATAATAATTGATAAGCTTTTTCATTCTTATTCTTTCAGAAAACTGTCGGAAAAATACAAAGCAGTTGTGATACCTGTTCTGAAACTTGTTGATTCGGATGGAAACGTTGTCCACGATCGAGTTCGAGCTGACGTCGAAGCTGGAATCAAAGCCGACCCAGTCAAAACTATCGAAGAGTGGAAGAAGTTACTGAAGCAGTAGACAAATCGAGGAAACCTTTGTAATAAATGTTTGAATGTCCTAAGGTTGTGTGTAATAAATAGCTTTTGAGTAACGACAACGAGAATATTCTTGATTAAAAGTATCCGTAAATATTATGATCTCTTCCTCTTTTATTCACACACCAAACAACACGACTTGTCTGCGTTTCACCCCTTTGGAAGTTCTAATAAGACAAAAGAGGTGGAGCTCTATTGGTTGCCTTGGTGAACAACGGCTCTCTGATGACAGAATGAGGAGAAAAATAAGAGAGATATCGTCATTTACTTGGCTTCCTTTCATCACATTCTGCTGTTCTCATGTTGACGGCTAAAGATATTATTGAAATGGAAGAAAGTGGTGGGTTTTGTGAAGAAATTTTTTGAGATTTTCAAATTGATGAAGGGCTTGACTACTTATACAGGAAGTCTCATTAAAAGCAGAAGAGGAGAGCCAATCAGCGGTTCTAAATTGAGCTTAGAAGGAAATGAGTACTGACAATGTGAGAGGTGCGGTACCGGAAAAATTGATATTATAGTTTTTTGCTTATTATGAAGTATGATATATTCTAAGCTTACATATATTTGAAGTAAGAAACATAATGACCCGTATTCAACTACAATTATAGCGATGAATAGATTGTGGGCGTTTTGGTCTTTTTGGCTCATTCGTTAAGGAGTCCAATCCGCACCTTCGAAAGTAATAGTTTTATTTTTCTAGAATTATCAAAAATTGAAGGATCGTGTATAGTTCACATATAATACAACTGAACAAAAAAAGTAAATTCTGTCCTCTAACCTTTAGAGAGATATATGACTCAGAACACATAAAAGTAATAATTACCCACAGGGCTCTATCAGAATTCCTTTCTTCAATTTTCAGTGATTCATCAAGCAGAGCCTCGAAAAAGGAGCGACACTCTTCATGCAGGTAAGCTGAGAATTGAAGATTTTTAGTCAGAAGCTAACATACAAGTGAATAACCTTTTCAATAAGTCCTCAACTATTCTCTGACAAGAAGTTGCAGAGCCATAAAAACTTGAAATGAATTCCTAAAATTTCCTGGATTTCGAAAAACTCTAAAACTCTGTTTTGTTTATCGGCATGCACTTCACTTGTACCTAATTATCTCATATGCCCTTTCTCGTTCTTTTTTTCTTTTTCCTCGAAAACGAGTGCTAGAGCACCTAAAAGAGGCTAACAGAGAAGCAGAGATTTATGAAGAAGTTAAGTGAAGCGGATGAAGTGCGGAGACCTTATCATACATACTACTCCGCACGTCTTTCTCGTGTTTGAAGCGTCGTGGACGTCTTCTGAATTAAACTTATACAGCCTGAAATAATTTGAGAAGTTTTCAGAAATGACAACCGATATCTCTACTTCATCAAGTGAATGGAATCCAGCTCTAGTTTCTCGGCGTGGTAAGTGTTTTTTTTTAAATTTCGTATTGTGAAATAAGACTTAATCTAGAAGTTTTTGAAAATTTCATAACCATGTTCAATGGTTTATTTTTACAGCTTCCGTTCCCATGGAAATCATAATTGGAGGCAGTGAGTTGTTTTGTTTTTGGCTTTTTTTCATCAAAAATGAAAATAACAAGTCGTAGAATAACAAGGAGTGTTAGTATTCCCCCCTTGCTTCTTAGTCCCCTTATTTTGTTGATATCAACTACTAAATAAAATTCCCTATACGGCTCATACTACTACCCGATGTCAGAGATAATAAGTATTACTATCGACTCAGATGGAAAACCAATCTTCACCGCATCTTCATCATCTGCTGTTGGATCTCCAGTTTTGACTGATCGTCAAAGTCATGGAGAGAAAGAGAAAGAGAAAAAGAAGACTGACGGGAGAAGTGGATCGAAGAAAAGATCAACGTCACAAAAGAAGAAGGTGACACCAGCAGCAACTGGAACGCAGAAAGCATTGAAAAAGAAGGATCAATTGGAGAAAAAGAATGATGAAGATCGAGAGGTTAGTTGATTTTCTATGATAATTGAACCTCATTAGTATTATGTTCAGAGCTCTGAAGATTCATCTACTTCCAAAATGACTAATGATATGGCTACATGTTTCATCGGTGTTCCAACTCGTCAACCCAAACAAATCGAGCATCTTCCGGAGTATGAGATTCTGAGAAAGCACCTTCTGGTCAACGTCCGAGATGCTGTCGTTCAGACTGATCTTTTCTGAAACCTCAATGAATAATCGAACACATTTATACTATATTTTTTATAATAAACATGTATTCAAAACTCGTTTTTGACCTATTATAATGATCTAAAGTTCGAACTGATCGTGCAAAATGGCATACTTTCCGTCTTCATTCTTCCAGATTTGTGTGAATTGTCCGCTGAGAGTTCCTTGCTGAAAATTATTGGAATATTTCAGAAAGTGTCAGAAATTGGAACCTTTTCAGTGACAAAACTAAAGTCGGTGTGGATGTTTACGAAATCTCCGACGCCTTCGTATTTTGAGTTGGAAATCTGAAAGAACATCGGGGATGTATAAAATAAGATAAGAGGGAGTTTTATACCTGAACTTCATATTTTCCAAAATCAGCTCCCATTCCTTTGAAACTATCGACGATAGCTGAAAAATGTATTTATTAATAAACTTAACATAAGTAAGTACAAAAGTTGGAGTTGGATAATGAAACAAACACACTGCAATTTGTTTCAGTATTACTCCTTTTGTAATTTTCAAAATTAAAAAAAAACAAACCTTGATTTCCGAACATGCAACTTTTGCCCTTCTCAATCATCACTGAGTTTACATGGTAAAAGTTTTCGACTTGTTTCCAGTTTGAAGTATTCAGAGCTTCAAGGTATTGTTGCATCAGTGGTGCCAGAATTGATTCAGCTTCTGGAATGTTTATTCAATTTAAAGAATAAATTATTGTGATCTACTTACGTTCATTGGTCATAGACATGTTTAAACTATCGAGTATGAACACTGAATAAGTCTGAAAGTTAAAAATAAATGCTTCAATACAAAAATGCAACAAGTAAATCAAATATCAATTTCGAGCGAAAGAAACGTGGTTCTATGAAATTAACACGAGTGATAAGAAACAGAATGAACTGGAGGAAAA
Source organism: Caenorhabditis doughertyi (assembly GCA_963572265.1). Classification (NCBI taxonomy): domain Eukaryota; kingdom Metazoa; phylum Nematoda; class Chromadorea; order Rhabditida; family Rhabditidae; genus Caenorhabditis; species Caenorhabditis doughertyi. Next base: position 27,334,972 of record OY751556.1, read on the forward strand.
GAAAAGAGGAAAAGAAAATGACAGTTGTCTCTGTTTCACTCTTGAGTTCAACAGACATTTCAACAGATAAATGAGCACATGTTTCATTGCGTTTCATTGAAAAAAGAGAGAAGTGATGCATTGAATCAGTTTATTTGAAAGGGGAAACTTGAAAAAACATGGAGAACCGAAAAAAGATTGCCATCGGAGGTAAGATCACCTGTGAAATTTCGGTAGAAGCTTATCTGGAACGACTTCAATTGCTTTTTTTTTGGAGGATGTCCAGAGAGTATGATTTTATGTATTTTGAGAGCATATCTTTCTCGAATTGTCATAAACATCAGCGAAACAAATGGAAGTTTCTGAAGGATTGTTTTCAAAGTTACGTAAGTTGTATTCCTGGTTCTGATGTCAAAACTCCGAATGCAGAAACACTGATCTTTACCCAAGACATCATAAGCTGACTAGAAATGAAACAATGGGACTGAGAAATTGTGTCCACGCAGAGTTTGAGTTAATAGACAAAAAAAATCAGTTTTGGAACTTCTGAAATAACAACTCTTTTCCAAGTTGTCCCTTTAAAAACATCTGATCATTTCCAAAATCATTACATTTTAGCACACCGAAAGTCTAAGCCAAGCATCTTTGATATCCAGATCATCATGATTGAAACAAACTATAATCCAATTCCACAGTCAAAATACATTTTCTTCACAATAAATTGTCATTCAAAAATGATTCTGCTTATAAACACATCCCACCCGTTGTTTTATGATTTTTAAAAGTTGCAAAAGAAATAGAAGTAAGGGTCATTTGAACCATTTCATTTAAACCAAATGAAGTGTGAAATTTGAGTTTTCCATTGTTAGTTTTCTGAACATTTTTTGTGCCCCCCTAGGATTCACAGGATATTTGAACCAAGTTTATTTCTTCCAGTCCAAAGTTTCAATTTCATTAATTTTTCGTTCGTCTTGTGATTTTGCAAACGGAACCCAGCTCCAGATTTTTTGCGTAATGAGAAAAGTAAAAAAGTATTCCAATTTTTTCATTTTACCATTAATTCAACCACCCGAAGGAAATGGCAAAATGAAAAAAAAACGAGCCGAAGACTTTAGATTGAAAAGAAGAATGCCATGAGCTGAGAAGATTGATTTCAGTAATTTCCTAGTGAGAGTGAAAGGTTTTGTGGCGGTCCAAAAACTAAAGAATGATTTATTTAGTCTGGAATAGGAATTTGGGTATTTTTGGGATATTTGAAAGCATTCCAATGTTCTGAAGGAAGTCTATAGAGAAACAGTTAATGGAGAACCAAATTCACATAACAATAAAAATCTAAATTAAATTTCATTTCTGCATTAAAATTGAGCGTTATTCACAATGTTCATAACAAGTGTTCTAACCCTTAGGAGACGGGTACGAAAGACCAATATCCCTAGCCTCCTGGCCTAGAAATCCCATCGTGTAGTTCGAGAAGACAAAGCGGCCTAGAGAATTCGTCTGTGATTTCTAGGCCATCTTTTCCTCCTCAACTACACGGTGAGATTCCCAGTCTCTAAACTGTGGTAATTGAGATATTATGAACGATATTTCGTACGCTTTTTCTATACGGGTCAGAACGATTTTTGAGAAAAATCACTGAGAAAGCTGGGTTCAAGTGAGTTTAGTTTTCCTTTTTTGCAAAATAAAGAAATCCGCAATCAAACCGCAATCTTTACACCTAAATTCTACAACAATTCTCCAAATTGTTCTTTGTTCCCTTCCCTCTGTCCTTCTATTGTTTTCATTTTTGTTCTAGAATTTATAATTCTCTCCCCCCATCCTCCCACATCTTTTATTACCCTCCCTCTTTTTTGAAAATTTTGAAAACGTAAATTCAATATAAATTCAAAAATATTCCACCCACCTTTTCGAATTAAGTTGATCTCTTTTTTTTGTCTGCTGACAGACTCTCGTTTTTTTTAATTCACAGATTTCCTTAAAATTACCACAAGATGATTGAAAACTTTTTTTATTCGATCAGATGACTTCGGACATTTTTTTCTGAAAGATCTGAAATTCTTTTGCTAAAAACGGTGCTTATGTTTCGAAAACGGAGTTGATGGCACTTTGAGAATCTTAGATAATCTTCTTAGGATTATCCTTATGCGCCTACATTCAGATTCAATGTTTATCATTTCTATTCATGGAAAGAAGTAGTCAAGAGTCATATGACGTTTTGGACTACAGTGCGTTTCACATTTATACGGCCACCCTTGATTTTGACAGTCTCGCTTCAAATTTTCATTTTTGAGATTCGGCATTAGTAAAATCGGATCCAGGGTCAAAAGTTACGTATATAGGGTGGATTTCCGGTTGATACCTGGAAAAATGTCCCATCCGTGCACACAAAACTGAAAAACATCCTTCTGCAACCGTTTCATATTTATACGGCCACCCCAGTTTTACAGATGAAAACGGAAAAATCGGGGTTGGCAAACTATTTTTTCTTGGTTATTCTGATGAGAAAACATATTAGAAAGTGTCTAAAGAGATTCTGAATATTTTCGATATCGTTGCTCACGACGCCGTGCTCCAGAAGACCTCAAGTGGTAGGGGTCATGTTTTTGAGAATTTTTGCCACTAAATTCTGATTTTTTATGTGGTAAAGTTTGAATAATGGCTTTTCAAATGATTTGGGACAGTTTTCAATCAAAATCGTGAAAAAAATTTGGCAGAATGCCGATTATCAACCATCTGAATGCGTATGACGTCATGTGACTGGCAATAACCAGGGCATTCATTGACTTGAAATCAGACTCTCGTTCTCTGAAACAGTCCGAAAACTTCTGGAAAGTGTTCGGAGAACAAATTCGAACTCTAATTAGGTCATTCAGCACGTTACAAACTCTGATTTTAGGCTTCTAGTCTCGAGAATGTCTCACAAAACTGTACTGATAGCACTGCTTTGGTCCGGCGAGAATTTCTCTGTGGGTATCATGACAGCACGGCTTCATAACTTCAAAACCACCTTTCACAAACTTGGTTTCATCAGAAAACACGTTAAAAGTTATGATTCCTCGATCTCTTGGAAGATTATCTTGACTGCCTCTAGAAGCCTCATTATGATCATCTTGAGTGAGACCAATAAGATTGGATACTTTAGAATCAGAGTTTGTAACGTGCTGAATGACCTAATTAGAGTTCGAATTTGTTCTCCGAACACTTTCCAGAAGTTTTCGGACTGTTTCAGAGAACGAGAGTCTGATTTCAAGTCAATGAATGCCCTGGTTATTGCCAGTCACATGACGTCATACGCATTCAGATGGTTGATAATCGGCATTCTGCCAAATTTTTTTCACGATTTTGATTGAAAACTGTCCCAAATCATTTGAAAAGCCATTATTCAAACTTTACCACATAAAAAATCAGAATTTAGTGGCAAAAATTCTCAAAAACATGACCCCTACCACTTGAGGTCTTCTGGAGCACGGCGTCGTGAGCAACGATATCGAAAATATTCAGAATCTCTTTAGACACTTTCTAATATGTTTTCTCATCAGAATAACCAAGAAAAAATAGTTTGCCAACCCCGATTTTTCCGTTTTCATCTGTAAACCTGGGGTGGCCGTATAAATATGAAACGGTTGCAGAAGGATGTTTTTCAGTTTTGTGTGCACGGATGGGACATTTTTTCAGGTATCAACCTGAAATCTACCCTATATACGTAACTTTTGACCCTGAATCTGATTTTTATAATGCCGAATCTCAAAAATGAAAATTTGAAGCAAGACGGTCAAAATCGAGGGTGGCCGTATAAATGTGCAACGCACTGTATATGCTATCTGAAATATGAGTCACATGTTGTTACCATTCTCTTTCTTTCGAGGAGTTTGGTTAGACGTTATGTTGTTCTTCAAAACGCCATTTTTATATTTCAAAATGTCAGAATAACAAAACCGATTTTCTGAGAACTCGTGTTAGTAAAGCCAATAATTTTAGAATGATTATCTTGTGATATCTTGATTTCTTTCGAGAATATCACCAAATTATACATAATTTTAGGCTTTAGCACACCAGAAATCTCGTCCAAAACTCCGCCCATTTAATTGGCTTCAGAAGAAAAGTGGGCGGAGATTTGAGCTTCTTGCTGCCTACTTCCATTCGTTGCTCTTCATTCTAAACTCGTATTCCTTCAGAACTTGGAAGAGAGTTGAGATGAACGATACGGTCAATGAAACGGATTATAATCCTCAACTGTCACTTATTGCAGTAAGTTCTATTATGAATATCAAAGTTACAATAATTTATTAGCTCCAAGTACATTTTTTGTCTTGTTAAATTTCTTTTTTCTGCTATTTTTGGTTTACTTGAGCGAACTTTCTTTGAGTTAGAGTATTTTTCATTTAGTCTAATGAAAACTAAAATAAAAATTCGCAGAACAAAATTTTTTCTGTGAACAAGAATCTAATTTATGGCTCTTATTTCTATAGAAACGAAAGAATGAAATGAGCAAACGAGAAGGGACATTTGAAAGGAGAATGTCATTTTCTCTCATAACCTCCCTTAAGATAATTATTCATTTCTCTCTCTCTCTCTCTAGTTTGGTTTCAAAACAATTTATCGGTGTTCAAAGATGAAGCATTTCTAGACATAGGTTTTTGTGCATTCTGTCGTAAGATGTGATGTATACGCTAATCCTTCAATTTTGAATATTTCCGAACTGAGCTTTAATATTAACCGACGTCCCTTGACACATATGAACTTTTCATACAAACTTTTTCGTTTCACAGCCAAGAGGGAAATAGGTTTTAAAGAAAAATACTTCAAAAAGTTCAGAAAGAACTGATAAATACACTATCAACCTGAAAGTTTCAGGGCCTAATGCTTCATTTGGTGTCTGAATCTGTGGATGTAACTACTGCATCTCCATTACCAATGGATGAAACTGCAGTAGCTGCCATGTCTCTTGAAGTGTTTATGGATAAAATAAACCGTGCTCAACTTGAAGATTGTGATCGTATTGAGGATACTTGTGAGAGCCGTCAATTGTATACATGGCTTGTTGGCTATGGATTCATCTTTGTCTTCTTGTTGGCTTTGTTTGGAAACGTTGTGAATCTTTTGATTTACAATTCGGATCACATCAAGTACTACATCGCGATCAGAATGTTGTGTACTAGATTGGTTAGTGAGGTAACCTTTGCAATAAAGTGCAACGTGTTTTAATTACAGCTCATGAACTCTCTAACTTTGATCTGTATGCTCCCACAAGCCTTACGAATTGTATCGGCGTGGGAAGCTAATTCTCACTTTGATGAGATTTATTGGAAATATTACCCATATCAACTCTACTTTGTGAACCTTTTTGGATTCTGCTCTATGTGGTTAGCACTTGATGGTCTTCTAATTTGCATAAACATTTTTTAGGCTGACGGTCTTAATGACAGCGGAGTGTTATTTACATGTTTTCTTCCCCTCGCATTCCAAGAGTCTTTGCACCAAAAGAAATCTCTCTCGAAGCTATTTGATTATAATCTCTGTTGGAGCTGTGTTAGCTTTAACTTACTTTTTTAACCGAAACGTAAAAATGTTGTTCCATTGCAATCGAATTATTCCAACAATCCATGCTTCCGAAGGTGATAAAATTTTAATTTTTTTTAACTTTTCACTCAAAATATTTTCAGATTTATTAGTGGAGTTCATCGAGCGTGTTCACACATTCGCCAATCTTTTGCTTGCAATCGTTGTCCCAATGGGTCTTCTTCTTTTCATGGCTTCATCAATTCTGTGGAAATTGGTATTGAAGAAAACGGATTTTGTATCTCACTTCACGTAAAATCTTCCAATTGAGTCGACTTTCGAGCAATTATATATTTTCAGGGCGGAAAAACGTTGTGTTACTCGTATCACATTGATCACTACTGGACTCCAACTAATTGCAGAACTTCCTCCTATTCCAGTCTTTCTGTCTGCCGCATTTATTGGACCTGAGGTCACCAACGGACCAGCTATCTGTGTTTGGAATACTATTGGTGAGCAGACAAAGATTTTTCAGAATCAATCTGTTTAAATTTCAGGCGTCTTCCTTGGCCTCTGCAACGTCTCACTATCCTTCTTTGTCTACTTGATTTTTTCGGATAAGTTCCGTGAGATGGTAAAAACGTGAGTTTCTCGAACAAAAAATATTTGTCAGAACTGAACGATTATAATTTTGCGTGGGAAGAAGTATACCTATAATTTGACTTTTCAGAATAACAATTTTCGAAAATTTGAAAAATAAATTAGGTGTTTGCGCTTTTCGAAGTCACATGCCTTAAATTTTTTGAGAAAATGGAGAAAGAATACAATGTGACGTGATATGAAAACGAAATCACAAGATTATATCATCGGGTAATTTCAAATTTCAGGCGTCTTTCTGAACTGATTCCTTGCTTCTCATCTCCGCGGTCCCTCGTTCATTACTCAAATGAATCATGCAATCCAAAACTGAGAACTAACCTTCTGGCACGTGAGCAAATGAGAATGAAACCGTCTGAAACGGATTGTGAGTATGCCCCTATAAAAGTTGGAAGCCTTATGAACTTTTGTTTCAGCATCAGTCTGCACAGAATCATATCTTCTCAATGAGAAATCATCCACAAACGATGATTCATTTCTGTGAACTATACAATGCATAATTTCCTGGCTTTTTAATTTTGCTTCTCATTCTTTTGAAAAACAATGAACTATTATTTATTTTGAATTATTTTTTTTTTCGTATGAGAAATTGAATATCCAAAATTTCATGCAGTTCCAATGACCTTCTCTACTTCGCAAAACATTAATCAGCAGTGTTTCTTTCATTGAACTACTACAAACACTGAATTAGAAAGACATGCCGTTATATTGCAGGCGCGGTTCTATTAGAGGGTGTGTCGCTTTATTTTTTGGAAACAGATTTCGGTAACAAAAATAGTCAGGATGTGCTGACGAAAATCCTTTTACGTAAACTGACGGAGCTCAGATCGTTCAATAAATTGAGTTTTTACAATTTATTGTTTGAAACTTGTGTTATAGTTCTCATCAAGGCTGTCCAAAACTGGCGACCGGCCCTGAAAAAGCCGCGGCTTTTCTAAGGCTTTTTCACGGCCTTTCAAAAAGCCGCGGCCGGCCGCGAAGGTAGAAAAACCCTTTTCATTTCATTTTCATTTCTGGTTACCTACTTAGCATCTGTGTCACACAGATACTCAAAATACTGAGTTGAGCATAAAGTTCGCAGAAATATCCATAGGAGAAGAAGTTTTGTATGGTAACTTTGATATCTATGTCACAAAATCTATTAAAATTGCATTGAATTTATTGTTCAAAAAATCGAGTTAGGACGGCATTTGAAAACATTTTCTTTTCAATATTTTTTCATTCCAGACTAGTAAACGGAATTCTCATGGAACAATAATGGGTTTTAACTTGACAAGAATATAATTTTCGCATTAGAAAGTATTTCTTTTATCGATTTCATACGAAAAACACAAAAAAAACACTGAACGAATCTTTATTTTGCCTGAATTACGTGAAGAAAGCGAAAAGATTGATGCTGCGATATGTTAAAATGTGGCAGTGCGCGCCGCAACTTGCAGTTACGCCCATCTCGGGGCGTGGCCTAAATTACAAGTGCGCCAGAGTTGCGCAGGTAACACCTCGTGTGAATTGACAATAAATAGTGTTGGAGCTCGAGAAGAAAAAGTGGGAGCAGGTGGTGTTTCAAATCTTTGGTTTCATCCAACACGTTGCGGTTCCTAATTAAGATGAGTTTAAAATTAAGCCTTCCATTCGGACGTGAAAAGGGCCCCTTCGCATCGCCCTACCCCACGCCCGCCCAACGCCTCGCCCGTCTTTTCGCCCTGCTCTCGTTTTTTAATTTTTCCCGTGACACGGTGTTCCAAACTTCCAATCGGATTTTTCCAAACTGTTACTGACGCATTTCTCGATACGCCCTAAATGACGCGTCAGTCACGAAAATTTCGAAATTTTGAAAATTTTTTAATAATTTCTCACGTAAACTTACAGAAAGCTACCATAGGCATAGATTCGAAGCCTATAGAGCACAAATCAGAGCCGCAAATCGAAATTGATTGAGCTACTTATTAGAAATACGACCTTAGCTGAACTGAAAATCGAATCATGCTCGTTTTCAGACTTTCAGAAGTATTTCTCTCAGAATCCGAACTACTAACTATTTTTCGAGTTGTAGCCAGGTTATGCACGAAAATTGTAGTTTTTTTAAATGGAGGAAATCATAATTTTTTTAGGAAGAATCAATTTCTAGAACTTAACTGAGCAACGAACTGCATCAGAGCAGCTCTAACGTTCGGAAAAGTCAAGATTGTCCATTCAGGCCAATTCTTTTCTCAGCTTCAGAGAGCTGTTTCTCATGACCCAGTTGACCAAAAACATTGCTTTACGGCTTAAAAGATTCGCATCTGGCTTGCCATTCAACTTTACGTTGCACTTTTTCAAAATTTCATCTGAGACGATCACAATTCTCCAATAACCCAATTTTCAGGCCAAATTTAAAATGAGCTGTTTCTCATTTCGTACTTAATAAAAACTTTTGATTTGCGGCTCAAAAGATAGCTCTAAGGATGCTTCAACAACATTACGTTTCGAATTTTTCAAAAAAGTTGCACGAGACACACTATCGTGCAAAAAGTGCATTTCCAGTTCAAAAAATTAGTTATTAATTTATTAATTCCACGTTGCATTGACGTAATCACTATTTTGTCCTTTCCACGTTTAAGACTCGATTGGAATTGCGGAACACCGTGCGTGATAAAATAATTTAAATTTATCATTATAAAAGTTTTCCTAAAACAATATTTGAACTTTCGTGAAACTATTTTCAAAATTTACATGACCTTTGGGCGGCGAAATCTACGTGGCAGGGCGAGAGGGCGGGCGAAGGGCGGGCGGGCGTGAGGCGGGCGAGAGGCCCCTCAAATTTCATTGCCTCCATGGAAGGCTTATGTAAAATAGATTTTTAAAAAAATCATATTTCTCCCCATGTTTGAAAGTCAAGCTTCCGTTTATGGGGAGTTCTTTTTGATACATAAAAGTACCCCATGTTTGGAAGTCAAGCTTCCGTTTATGAGGATTTATAATTAGATATGAAATGAATAAAAAAAGATATAAAATAGAGGATTAAAAATGAAATGAATCAAAATGAATAAAAAATAGATGTTAAAAAACAATTATTATTTCTCCCCATGTTTGAAAGTCCAGCTCTCGTTTATGGGGAGTTCTATTTGATACATAAAAGTACCCCATGTTTGGAAGTCCAGCTTCCGTTTATGAGGATTTATAATTGGGCACGAAATAAGGTTTAAAATGAATTCAAAATAGATGCATGACAAAAACTTTGAGACCCTGAACGGTGTAGGATACGTCCGTCTTGTGGAGAAGAAGCATCGAGAGATTCCTTTTATTCGGGTCCACACACCTCCGAAAACGTCGAAGATCAATGCGGTACATTTTTCTGAAAAATTGAAATTTGAATGAGAAAAACCAACGAAATTTGTCATTCAAAAAGGTTTTAGTGTTAGTGAATCCAGATGACTTCTACATGAACTTGTGACATTCTCAGAACATTTTGCTTTCTCAGAACATTCAGAATGCTACATGTCCTCTATACTCACCAAGACTCTTTCGAATTCCAGAAAATGTCAAAAAGACCCAGTCGATCACTACATCGAATCAGATGACGTCTTCGAGGCGTTATCCACAAATTGACTGCTCCAGTCTTCCTCTTGCAAAATCGTTGAAGCTCTTGATATGGTTTCGCCTTGGTTCCTGGAAATTACTCAAATGTATTTCCGAAAAAAGTGCGGTATCACAGGAGACATCACCTGATAAGCTCGAAGCAGTTGGCTGGTCCCAAAGCACTTTGTGGAATCTGCGAAAGAAGCCACAAGTCCATCATTGAGTCCTGTTGTTTGTGGGATCTATTTGGCACCAATTGAAAACATTGAAGACGTCAGACTTCCGGAGAACCATTTTCAGAATGTGTCAAGGTTTCCACCAAGGCCATATGACGACAAAAATGAAGCTTACTCAAGAAAATTGAATGAATAAAAAATAGATGTTAAAAAACAATTATTATTTCTCCCCATGTTTGGAAGTCAAGCTTCCGTTTATGAGGATTTAAAATTAGATATGACATGAATAAAAAAGGATATGAAATAGAGGTTTAAAATGAATGAAAAATAGATGTTAAAAAACAATTATTATTTCTCCCCATGTTTGAAAGTCCAGCTCTCGTTTATGGGGAGTTCTATTTGATACATAAGTACCTCATGTTTGGAAGTCAAGCTTCCGTTTATGAGGATTTATAATTAGATATGAAATGAATAAAAAAGGATATAAAATAGAGGATTGAAATAAATCAATGAATTGTCAGAAGCCTTCACTTCACAACTTTAGAAAACATCTGCTGCTCCAGAAGCTATTTGATAATCGGTTTGGAATCCTCCATGTCCCCTGGTTCCTATAAAGTCATCCAGGATCCTCCATGTCCTCCAAACGCATCCGGCTCCTTCCCAGAACTCAAGAGCAGCTCAAAACCATGACAGCGTGGAAGTTGAAGCCATGCAAAATGATCAGTGGATGGAGCCAAGGTTGCCAGCGTCTTCGTGGCTTCTTAGAGCTTTTCGGTGTCCTTCTTGCATCCTCCATTCGCTTCAGGATCCACCATGTCTACCCGATGCCCCCGGTGCTCCTCCCAATATCCTGACCAACAAGGAAAACGGGGAAGGTCACTGCAAAAAGAAATAACTTTTTTCAAAAAAAAATCATTCTCAGAAAACTTTCTTGGAAATGAAAATGTTACCTTGTGGATTTAGAAGACGTCGACCTGGCATTCAAATCAAATAATGAAGACGTCATCATTATCGACAACAGCAGAATAAGCTTGTGTGCTACCTGGTGCTGTAGAGAGTGTTGTCGAATCAGAATCATTTCACCTGAAAAATATCAAAAGCACGGGGAGAAAAACGCCTTTAAATGTCAAAAAACGTCACCTGATATGCTTAGAAGACGTCGGCGGAGAAAACGAACGATAATGAGGAGAGTGGCGGCGTTCGTGTCTTCAGATGACTTCTTGATAATCCGTCAGGAATCTTCCATTCCTTTCACATGATTTTCGAATCCTCCAGAAGCTTGAGGCTTCCGGGAGCACTCGTGCTCTTTGCCAAAATCCTGGAGCCGTCCAGGCCGGTGCGCCTCCACTTGCTCATTTCCATGAAGATGTCGTCGAGATTGAATCCGAGTAGAAATCGGGAATAACTGATTTTTCTGTTCTCCCCCTCCTTTTATACACAATAAATCGGGGGCAGTGAAAAAGGAAACGGGAAAGGTCACTGAAAAAAAAAATTTTTTAAATTCTGAAAATTTTTCATTTCTCGAAAATTTAGCTGTGAAATTGCTTCGTTTCCGTATGCTCATTTTTAGTTGCACATGTTCTAAATAAGTGCCCTTATAATACAGGTGTTGCCTTTTTGAATTTTCTAGGCCAGTAAATCGTCAGGAATCAAAACGGATTAAAATGGATTGGATTGATATTGATATGGCTGTTGGAAGTCGATTTGAGCATCGATATTTCTTTGGAAATCGAACTAATAAATGTTTTGATCGTTTCCAATATCGAAAAGTGTGAGCGAATATTATCAGTGTAGTTTTTGTAGTCAAAGACTACAAAGACTACAACCTACTCTGTACTTACGCTTTCAGCCTATTTTCAGATTCTCCTAAATTCTTTCCTCTATCAATTTTTATATTTTTATTTCTGATTTTGTTTTTTTTTCCTGGGTAGGTGTAAGCCTATTAAAAGTGAGAAAAACGCGAAAACGGTGAACTCCAGAAGTGGCTTTAGAATAACCCCTATAACTCGGCTTCTTGACGTCAGATTGTTTTAAAAAATGTTTCGCTTCATCTCGAAAAGATTTCCCGTCGAACAAAAAAAAAGAGCATGTAAAAAGCTCTTCTCTGAGCCGAGAAACTTTTTGGAACACATTTTTGGAACATTTTCACGGGTTACGGTAACATTTGCCCGTGAGTCATACTTTTTGTTTTTCAAGGGAGCGGAGGGCAGAACAATCAGAAAAGCCACGGCCCGGCCGGTTGCCAGTTTTAAACAGCCTTGCTTCTCATCAAACTATCCCACTCCAGAATTTTTTAGTCGGAATCACTTTTCAAATAAGATGCCGTTTCATCATTGGCGTGCCGCTATATTATAGATGCCGTTCAAATTCTAGCTTTTTATATTGATAGATATTGAATAAAATTTACGTGATTGTTTTTCTGGTCGAGAAAATAAGTGAACCCAATGGAAACCTGGCTTCACCTTAAACTCAATTTGCCTCAAGTATATTATGTCTGTGTGCTGATTGCATTTGAACTGACAGAGTTGCAGCAGGTGTGAAAAAAGCTCATTCCCGTTTGTAGAGCTGAAAATGGACGCTTCCTTGTACGGATATGATATTATGATTATTCTTCTGATTGCTGAAGTTGGAAAACCCAGGCTTTATACTTTTCTGACTGTCGCTGCAACTGTTTTTGTGTGCCTTCTAATTTGTTTTCCTTTCTATATTTATTTCAATAAAGTTAATAAAAAAAGAGACGAAGAGGTACGTTTTCAAGAAACACTCGGTTTGAAAATAAAACTTTTCTGAAATTACAGGCAGCTCTATTTAACTTCTCGAATCATTTTTATAGAATTGTGAAGAAAATGTATGTTTTATACGTGTTGCTGTCCCTATGTTTGTATTTGGTTTACAAAGATGGATTTCAAACAGCGTAAGAGTACCATTAAACGAGCTAGAACCTTCAGATTCGTCCATTACAGATTATATACAACAGCTCTAATGTTAGTATCTGCTTTAATTTTTGTGATTCTTTTTGTAATTATCGAGTCTTTTTATCTATTAACATCAGTTTTAGCTATTTTTAACTTTGTTCTTCATATCACACCGGCCGCCGATTCATTTATACAAAAAGCTCAAAATATTGTTCATAAATGGGTCTCATTAATATATATTCTGTTTTTTCTCAAAGAAATTTGGAGTATTGTATCATATATTCGATGTTTCATTTCAGTGTGCACAATCGAGGACAAAACGTATATCTCGTCAAAATATATGGTTTGTTTTGGGATGTAGAAGCAAATGAAAATGGTTTTTTTAGAATCTTTATGCATGCTTTTGTGTTTTCCACATTATATCATCATTTTTGTATGTGTTTATATTAATTCATAACTACAAGCTTAAAGCAAAAGACGGAATTCAACAGACGAAACCCGGGAAGCACATTATTTGGGTCGCGATTTTCACTATGCTACTCAGAGTGGTAAGAATTAGAAAGCATTACTTTCAGATGATTCGATGTTCAGGTTTTAATCCCATTCGCTTTTTATTTATACAAACACAAGTTTCCAATTTATCTTATTGGAGTCATCGTGATTTCAATAGATATTACGATCGTTCCTTTGATAATTCAATTGACGTACTTCGGTTGCAACAGACGAAATGTAACAGCCTTGGTGAAAATATTTTTGTGCTGCAAAAGGAAACCAACTACTATTCAACCACATTATCAATCCAGTGGAAGCTTAGAGACTGCATAAGATATCTTTTTTTGTGTCTTTTATCTGTACTGCGCGTTGCTTTTGACCTGTCTTTTTTCGAGCACGGGTAAAATTTATGTTGCCCAAAAAATTACTAACATGAAAAAAAAAACGAAAAACATTTAGTACTCCCCATAATATCGAATAGTTTGAATCGCAAATGTGTTGGTCGGCGTTCTTTTTGTCCAAGCGATGAAAGAACGGAGCAGAAGATTATCAGTGACATTGTGAGACTCCGAAAACTTGAACTTGTAGTCTGCTCCACGAGCGTCAACGTGTCCGAAACGGCGAAGCTGGAAGTGAAATATCACTAAAAGTATTGTTTTGAGAGACTAGAAATGACAGGCCTACATCAAACTAATTCAAGAACTTAGAAAACGTACCACAAAAGAATCCAATTGCTTTTCCGACAGCTCTGAGTAGTACCGATCAAACCACGCTGTAACTTATAAACTTTCCTGAATTATTCATATTAATTGAAAATAATGGTTTAAAATGCTATGTTTATGTGAAAATCATCAACTCGAAACAAAGATCTTGTGTATTTTCAAAGCTCCGTAATGATTTTTTTGCATTTTTTCCATGACCCATTACTGAATTTGATAAACTTCCACTGACATTCTGAATCGAACTTTGGCGAGAAGAATGTTTCGAACTGTGTTGAATTGCGATGTTTAACGGCACTCTCGATCTTCAGAAGCATTTGATCAACAGCTCGATCAACTGTCACATTTTTAGTGACGTAGGCATCCTTAAGCAATTTCAAATATTAAAAACTCATTTCAAAACATATCTTACTGTATTTCCGAAGGAAATAAAAAATACCAATGATATATAATAAAGCTGAGATATCTTCATTTTAGACGACTCGTGATCAAAAGGTTTCATTCATAGCTATTTATTGAGATTCAAGCATGATCAAATAGAAATCATAACAAAGTAACAAAAAAAAATACGAAAAAGTGACAAAAAATGAATTGTCATGCAAATTTCCGAAAACTGTCATCTTTACTCTTTTTATTCTTATGTACCAAAATAAGTTTAGAGTCCAAAGAAAGATTGAGTAGAAAAACATAGTAGCGCTCAAACTTCAAGGAAACTGTTTGCTCAATAAGTTTCGCGCAACTCTGTGCATAGATTGTTTTCGACGGACACTACAAATGGAGGCTACAGAAAACAAATAATAGGCCACAGAATAGAAAAGTTTAGTTTGTTTCGATTATATAAGATTAGGACATGCAAATATTCTCTTGAACTCAACATAAATCACGGTTCCCAAATGAAGACCGTAGTTTTCGTGGTGTAATCAGTCGGGTCAAAAAGCGATACGCCGATAACTTGATAACAGAACCTAATGACATTGACAGTGACAAGAACGAGTTCAGTGTGCACTGGACGTATCGTTTTCCCCCGTATAGATTTTCACTGATTAAGAGGAAATAGAAGAGCTTGAAAAGAGAAAGACTGTTGATTGCCTTGTCAGTTATCAGTTTCTGAGGACTGACACCGGGTGGTTTAGTCTACAGGAGTTCAAGCTCCTCGTAGGTGTGCTTGATGTTTCTTCTTTTTTTTTTAAACCTATTCCTCTCGAATTTAATTTGTAGTTGTTCTATTCAAATATTATATAGAAGATCCCCTGTATTAGAAGAACTTTTTTTCTGAAGAGCAGTGTTTTTTGATGAAAAATGGAAAACTTCGCAAAGTATCATTCATTAATTCCTGAAAATCTTTGCTCGGATAAATAGTATTGTCCCTTTTACTAGAAGTGCCCATTAATATAAGAGCCCTCTAAACGATATTTGGAACAAAAGAAGAGCATGAAGTTTTCGCGGTGTAATGTTCCAAACTACGCATTGTACAACAAAACTTCTTTCTACAGCTGTAAAATATTAGCAAAAAAGTGCACAAATACTAGAGAACTGTAAAACATGTTATATATTACTTGAGTATTTCTTTACCTGCTCTTTCATTGTTTCTCTTTTATTTAAACTTTCTCTTCTTTGTCTTCTTTTCTATCTTATCAATGACCACAACACGGTCTGAAAGTTCGGTACGTCCTCACCTTTTTTGCCTCTCTTCAAAACATAATAAAGAAATTTATGTTGTTTCTCTCTTCTGTTCTAATTGAATACAACATTTCTTCTGTGTTTATTTAAAGTTGCTTTGAATTGTTTGAACAAGTACGACTCCGCCCCCTTTTTTGTGTCTGACCTGGTTCGCCACGAGGCATTTGAGAAATTATAAAAGGACACTGAGATTTTATCACTCGTTTTGTTTTTTTTATTCCCTTTCTAAGGTCTTGTTCGATACAAACTTGTTTTGACGCATACAATTCTTTTCCAATCTTGTGACTTTTTTGGAATTTCAAACAAATACGTCATTGTCTGAAATACCATTCAAATTTCAAAATCGTTCAAATGTGACTTATTGAAACTCTTCATGAATTTCGTTTTCTCATTTTTATCGAATCTTCACAATCTTTTACTATGATTTCTAGAACCAGAAATGCGACTAGATTTTGACACATTTGGCTGCTTATACCTTTTTGCAATCCCATTTGTGGTTCAGCCGTTTCTTTCTTGTTGGTTAACCCCATACGTGAATAATGATGAAGTCAATGGATATGTTGATGAACGGTTTAGAACTGTTTTGGAAGCATTTCGGTTAGTAATTCAGTCTTTTATTGCTCATCTCAATCAAGATTTTTAGAAGAAACTTCGGCCAAGGAGAAGAACGTGAGGGTGCAGCGTTCGCAGTTTATTATAAAGGAAAAGAAGTGGTTCATTTGTGGGGTGGATACGCGGATAAAGAATCTGGAAGAAAATGGACAGAGGACACGAAATCTGTGATGTTTTCGGCTTCAAAAGTGAGAAAGCCTGAATTATTTCGATATCCGATAATTTTTTTTTCAGGCAATCAGTTCAATTGTGATAGCTGTGATGGTAGATCGTGGACTTCTGAGATACGATGATCGTGTTGTTGATTACTGGCCAGCTTACGGACAGTTTGGAAAAAATCAGACGACGATTGAAGACGTTCTGAGTCATAAAGCAGGACTCCCTTTTCTCAGTGAATCTGTTTCAATTGAGGATGTCAAGAATGGAATGAAAATAATGGAAAAAGTAGAAAAATCGGTTCCTGCCTGGACACCAGGAACTGCTTCCGGTTATCATGCAGTCACTTTTGGGTTCATTCTAGATGGATTAGTTAGAAAAGCGGATCCAAAAGGAAGAGATATCAAAACATTTTTCGAAGAGGAAATCGCACAGCCTTATGGTAAATTTGACAGTTTAACTGACGATTTTAATCTTTATTATTCAGGGCTTGACATTCAAATTGGCGCCAAAAGGTCTGAAGCTCCATACCTTGCAAGATTGACAATGCCATCATTTTGGGAATTCACAAGGGATATTATCAAAGATCCGAAGATCATGATTATGCTTGGATTGATGTATGTTCGATTTGACACATTGGTTGATAAAATGAGATCGAATCCTGATTGGCTTCTTGTCAATTATGTGAGTTTTTCGGGTTATGAGCTGTCGTTAAAAGCAAGAAAATCGTAATTCGATAAATAAATAGTTGACTTATTTCAGGACACAATGGTATTGAATGATCCGGAGATTGTTTCGTTGAATCTACCGGCTGTCACCGCTGTTGCCAACGTTCGAGACGTTTCCAGATTACTGTCGATGGTGGTTGAAAAAGTCAGTTTTCTTTTTTTTAAAGACACATTTCAATGTGTTAAATTACAGGAAATAATCTCGAACACGACTCTTCTCGAGCTTTCTCAGCCTACTTTGAACAGTTGGCATCTTGAGAAAGTAACAATATGGCCGGTCATCAAGGGTCATGGATTCTTTTACGAGAAACATCCTTTAGTTCCAGTGAGTTTTATTCTATTTTGCTTTTGACAAACTATGCTCAATAATTTCAGGGTGCATTCACATTTGGTCATCCAGGTTACGGTGGTCAATTTGTTCACATTGATCCAGAATCGGAAATCACAATATCATATTTATCGAATGGATTGAAAACTGGAACCGGAGAGCTTTGTGGAACCTATATGAGGCTCTTCAACGAAGTTTATAACAGTGTGAGGATGATTGAGCAGAACAAAGATAACCGAAACCATAAAAGCTTACACATTTGAACGCTTTTGGTTACCGTAAAAACTGTATTAGTAGTGCCTCTCTAATAGTGGCGCTCTCCGGAGGAAGAGGTTGAAAAATAGTGGTGCATGCACTAATTCAGTTTTTACGGTAAATGTATATAATTAACGGGAAACACCACCGATAATTTGAACTTACGATCTCTTAATTTTGCTACCCATTTCTTGTCATTCATATTTTCATTATTCTTTAAAACTGTTATTTATGCTCATAAAACATTCTGTTTGTTTCCTACAACATTGTTATTGTGTTATGGATACATTTGGGAGAATCTTTCTAAAGAGAACCGAAAACCAGCTTCTAGAAATCTTTTTGTTTTCGAAACTCACTAATTAGTTTAAATCTGTAGATTTCAACTAATTAGTGTATTTTTTATTCAATGAATGGAACGCGTTCAATTTTTTTTCTTTTTTTTTCTCTTGTGAGAAATTGTAGTGCGGTAGAAGTTAAAAGAGAAAACTTACTTCCTGAATTAAAAATACGCCATGTCGCTCAATTAGAGGGTGTGTTTGTAAGAAAAGAAGAGCCAGCCCTAAAATTAAATAAAACGAAAAAAAAGATGGGGATACTTTCTTGCCCAACGAAATGACAACTGGAAAAGAACACCGTTTTGAAGTTATAAAAATGCTTTCTAGTTTCTTATGATAAGAGTTCAAAATGTTGCGTCAATAAGAGTTATAAGCTCGAGGTGATGAGCTCAATGTTTTCCTGATGGCTCTAGCTGTTTTCCTGCCCCCATTTGTTTTATCGACTTCTGTTTTTCGCATGTCGACAATTATAAAATTGTTATTCTACTGTCCATTGAGTTTTTTTTTTCATTAATACGGAAAACTTTTCGGACATCTCGTTGAAAATACTAATAAAATTTATGTTATTTTTCAATTCAACTTCAATCATGTGAACGCATGTACTATAGATTTTTTTTCGAAAATTCGAAAAAGTTTTATTTGAAACTTGTGTGTTGTTGCATATAACTATATCCTTTTTCATTTTTTTTAGCATCAAGTTTTGGAACCAAATTTTTTTAGCTCGCCTTTTGAAACATTTCGGTGCATATTCAATATGCAAAGCTCGCCGTATTCATTTATCTCTTTTTCTCCCACTCACCCTTTTTCTCTCTCTCTCTCTCCGTTTATTTATATCTGGTAATGTAATTATTTTGGATTGAAGCATTGCAAAGATTAAATGAACTAAAGCATCATTGACCGTCCGAAAATCTTAGATATTTTAGAGAGATTTTAATAAATTATCAGTGTTGAGACTTGTAAAAAACGGAGAGTAACGGAGAGTATGAACCTTATTTATTTAATTCTATCATAATAATAATTATATCATAACACAAAACTGAAAAAGATTAATGGTTAAGTTAAAGGAAACAGACAACATAACCTCTCTTCAAACCTGAGCCACCTTTGATCATTATCTTTTTTCTATTATTTGGTGGTTTTTGTTCTTTTATATTCAATTATAATCCATTAAATACATCGATTCTCATATTCATATTTCATTCTTTATCTCACCGGTGACTAATTTGGATGTAGATAATAAACATTAATTGATTTTCGGAATAGAGAAGATTTTTGAAAAGCGGGTTACCCAAACTCAAAATGCCTCTCTTCTTTGGATTTCAGATTTGGGATGTCAGAGTCAAAGATCTCTTTTTTGTTCGTGATGTACCTAAACCCCGAAAATACAAAGGGCGGATCATGTGCTTTTCCTAAGTGATCAGTGTTGAATGAACCCAAAAATATCTACAGAGAGTTAAAGCCACTTTTGAATCGCATTTACTAAAAGCTTCTTGTTGAAACTAATTCATCTCGGTTAACTCCGTTTTTTAATTCAAATATTTCTATTCCAAAACAACAAAAAACAATTTCATACTCTCACTCTCCTATATCCGTTAACATTCCAACAATTTTGCCACCTCTGTAGATTCTACTCTCTTATTTGTTAGTTTGTTCACACTGCTGGAGACAGGAAAAAAAAGAAAGGAAAAAAGAAAAAAGAGAACTAAGAGCTCAATTTCTTTCTCATCTCCATAATTACTCGATGTGCGTTTCTTTCTTCTTTTGTGTTCATTTTGTTACAGAATGAAAAACGGTGAACTTCTAAAGACTCGGATTGATCTCGAAGCAAATATTAGAATAGGGAAATGATATTTCATATTATAAAACAAGTATTGGATTTCAGTTGAATTTTTAAGTGGCATCTACCATTGTAAGTACGTAAGCATGTCTCGCTCTCTTATACTTTTTGTTTTTGACTCAGTTCTCTATTTTTTTTCTGTTTTGTGCCACCCAGACCAACTTAATCCCACTTGGTTTTTTTTCTTTCATTTTTTTCTTTATCATTTTTTTCTTCGTTTTTTTTTCTTCCTTTTCTATTTCTCATTGGTCCAATGACATCAGCCCTTCTCCTCAATTAATGTCTTTTTTTGGTACACATATACACTCACACTCTAACACATTGTTAGTAATAAATAATTCATAGGGAAGCGGCACACGTTGTTTTCAATAATGTTTCTTTTCTTTTCCTTCTTCTTCTTTTTTCCGAACGCCTCGTTTTCCAACCTGACATTCAGAATAAGAAAATCTCTTGTAGAAGTGACTCATTTCGTTTTCCCAGATTGCTTTAGAAGGAGGCAGTCTGTCAAGACTTCCACATAGAATTTCAGTGTATTAGAAACAATTTTAGATTTTCAAAAAGTGTCAAATAGACAATTTTGTTGGATGCTGGAGATGGAGACCTAACATTAATTACTTGTCAAAACATTAACAAATCAGAGCCAATCTTCAAATTTCCTCCGCATTCGGTTCCTCAAATTTCAAATTTTGAGAGCATGAGACCCAACATTTTAAAAAGTTCTATGAAGTTTCTTCCCCCGATCAAAAACGCCCACTTCTTTGAAACAACCTTTTCGTTCATAGCAATCTTCTTCCAAACAAGCAAAAAACAACACCCTAAGGGCCTTACACTCTACTCTAGTAATATCATATGGCCAAGCTCCAGAAAAAAAACTTATAGAGGGAAGTTTTTAGAAGCATTAGCATCATCTATTAAATAGGGCTTCCTTTTTAAGAGCCCACCTTTGATTTTGTGATTTCTGATGCTAAAACTGAAAACACTGCTGCTGAGCCATTTCAATCATCTCTGATTGCCTCTGTATTCCTCCTTTTCACTTCCTAATTCTCCGGTTATTTCGCCGTTCTTGAAGCTATCAAACCCAAAAACATACACCTACGTACCGGATATTTCCCCCAGTTTTGCAAAAGATGAATATTTTCTATAGTAGAACGAATAAGGATTTTATACGTGATTACTATTTGAAAAATTTTCAGATTTTTTCGTCATAAATCCGATTAAGTAGTCGCTAAATATCAAGTTTTCTCACTGTCGATAAAAAACAACTTTAACAATCAACTACCACACTGGCTGACTCAAAAAGTAATTTTTCTTTATCTTCAAGAAAGGAGTAGGTAACTCATTTTAAAAATGTGTCAAAGTAGGTTTCTCAAGTTGAAAATTTTCATGAATTCGCGAAAATTTAAAAATGGCAATTGCAGAAAACGGTAGTCAGCAGAAGGGACTAGAAAATTTCTCGACAGCCTATAAAATTCAATGGCTGGAATTCAAAAATTTTTCACATTTTTATTTTCTTTTTTGTTCTTGGGCAGATTTTTGGCTTCTTCTTGATTTTAATGAATTAATAAATAAAATAAAATCCACAAAATGAAACAAAAATGTAAATACCTGTTTGATTTTCCCGTCTTAGAACTTCTAGGCCATCGCTGATTTTTCTTATCCCTCCTGTCCCCATTGACGAACCTTCTTTCAACTGCGACTTTACGGCGAATTTCGAATATTTTTGAACCTGATAATCATGTTAGTTATCTATCCGTTTTCACATTTCGAGAAAAGATATATCACCCGTTCAATCAGTGAAAATCATTTTGTGCCTAAATGTACCTCTTTGACTTACTAGTAGAAGTAGAAATTTATGACAGTTGAACTTTTCATAGGTTTCGTCATAGCATTAATAAATGCTGTAATTATTACTTCCGTTTAAATTTCTCTACATCATTTTCAATTTTTCTTTTCTAGTATGATAGTATTCTCTAGGAGCATTCTACCAAAACCTTTTGTATTCTCTCCTCAGAATTCACTAATTCACCCGCATGACCTTTTGTGGAAAAATGCACATTTCAACAAAATAAAAATAATTGAGTGTATTTGTGCAGATAGGGGGTGGAAGAATAAGAAGAGGTGTCACTCTCAGGAAGTACGCCTTTAATTGAGGAAGGAATATTTGAAGGAAAAGGAAAGAAATGGGGCGGAGCCAGAAGAGGAAAATAGGAAAAAATAATTGCTCTGTTTTGTTTATGACCTAGTTTCATCTCTTGCGCTTTTTGCAGGCAGCGTTTCTAGGTTCCGAAAAACAAACGGTTTTTATTTTATTGTTATTCTAAAGTTATTATATTCATTTTGTGGTTGCATAACAATAATATATTATAATGAACCGGAACAGTGTATATTTTCATTTTTGTTTCAAAATAATAACTTTATTGAATACTGCTTTGAAGTTTTCTGTATTTAGAAACACTAAAATCAGCTCTATTCTGAGTGATAACTCACTAGTTTTGGACAAAGCTCCTGTCTGTTGACTTATTACTCACTGTTAATAATTCAATTCACAGCCAGACACCGTAAGCTTTTAAGAATACGTGAGTTTATTCCAGAAAATTCTCTTCAACAAATGATTAACAATACCCTTAACTTCCTTCTCAATCTCCAGTGCATAGGTTCACTAATTAGGTATTCATCAAAACGCCTCTTCACTCTTATTATTATTATTGAACTCTTTTCATCACTCCTAGAGCCTTTTCTCACTCTTCTGTCGTCAATATCTTGAGAATATTCTCTCTGATATATTGAATTCAATTTTGAATAGAAGGAAGAAAATGAAAGTTCCCTCCGATTCTCAGTCTCCTAATAATTGCTTCAATGTTCAAAAACCTAAATTTATTTTTGGAGTTTTTTTTTTTCATGTTTCACTTGAAAACTACATATTGTCACTTGTCTAATCTTTTTCTTCTAAACAAAAGAACAAACATAATTAGACATTTATCACAATGTAATCATGTTGAATCATTTTTCCACATTGCTTGATCATACTAGACATTTGATTAGAAAAAGTGCAGAATTACACTTCTTTTTTTGTTTTTCAATTGGATTTATTACCACTAACTTTTTCGTTTTAATTACTTTGAGTTCCTAGGAATGAGTTATGAAATACTTAGAAGCCTTTTTTAAAAGTTCTTTGAACTCGATAGTTTTTTTTTGGGCTTATGAATAGGAGAAAATGTTTAGACTGAAAGGTAATCACGCCTATTCATAAAAAGTTAGACCTATCGATCTTGAATTTACGTGTAGAACTTGAAATTCAAGTTTTTGCACATCAGAAATCTTCATTGGAAGACCAACGTTACAGATTCGTTTTATTTATTTTTCTGGTTCAGAACGAAATACTTTTTATATTTCAGCAGCAATTCAATTTTTTTAATTTCCTAAAATTCTGTTTGAAAACTGCTTTCTAATTGTATCAGCAAAAATCAGAGAAGAGACTTCTTCACTTTAATTCTACCCTAGTCGGTACTTTTTCAACTGGAGCAGATGATGACGTGTCATTTCTCAATCTCAACCCATATTTCGTTTTGCTCATGATATTTCATTCTCAGAATACAAGGCACTCTTTCCTTTACACGTCTACATCCGACTATACGAGTCTTTTTTCAACAAGAGCCCTATAATTAGTGGAAGAAAATAAGGACACTTATGAGGTGACACATATTTCTTTTTTCTCCCACTCTTCTCAATTTTGTTCCCTTTTTTTCCAATCAGACTTCTATTTGAGTTTCTTGAGTTTCAACTTAATTTTACTTTCTGAGCCGATTTCATATCGTTTAGTTCATATTTTACACTCACTTCTGTAATTGAAAATAGGTGAATTTGATATAAACAAATTGATAGACCAAATTTCGCCCCCAGTCGCTGAAAATAACTTAATTCTATTTTCTCCAGTTCTGCGAAAATTCGTTTAAGCGTGTCAAACACCTGCGATCGCTAACTTCCTGTCTTTGTAACGAACTTTCACACTGCAAAGTATTCGTTTGGCTCCATATCTTCTCATCTGTTAAGTCCTTGTTTGGACACGTTATTCCTTCCTTCAGCTTATCAATGAGTGTGTTAGAGACTGAAATCTTCGAAATTTTTGACTCGTGAATAAAGGATAATCTACAATAAGTAAGAGACATATGTGAAAAACAGGAAATTTAACATAAGTTATAGCATATTCTTTGTGATATAGCTGTGAATTTAATCGAAACAAGTGAGAAATTAACCTTATATATGTATGTATGATAAAGTTATCTTCATTTGATAGATACTTTTTTTTCCTCATAAAAGTTTCATTCTCTTCAAACTCGGTAACTTTCTCAGATAAGCCGTTCATGCGTTCAGTTTTTTACCACTCTTTCCAAAGTTTTATCATTGCGCCAGTTTTAAATACAGTTTGCTAAATTGAATAGAAACGTGTACTTTTTCTTTGACTTGTGCATTTAAGCTAGAATACTACATATCGAAAAAAATCAACAAACAAAAAGTTTATTACAACATAATCTACATCTAACAAGTTTACCATTTTTGACCCTTATTTTTCAGCAAAGATATAAAGGTTGCCGGAAATGTTCAGCGAGCATTTCAATTTTAGCTAATCTAATACACTCCAAGCGTCAATCTCTGATTATCGTCATAAAAATCGTTGGAAAATTCGCACAACCAGAAAGATTTTTCAGAAATTCCCTGGAGGTGTCAATACTAATCGGTGCAAATTATTCTTCCAAAACATGCCGGCTTCCGATTCAAGGTGAGCATTTTTTTACATAAAGAACGTGGTCCTCTTGTGGAATTGCCTCTCTCATTTTCATTTTTTTAATACTCGTTACTTTGAAAAGTGATCTTCTATTTTTGCTCCCACACCTGTTGTCTGAACCAATTTTACTTCGAAAGTTCTGATAAGCTTGACCTGTTTTTGTTGTCACATTCAGCAAGGTCAAATGGTAGATCTTTTCGCATCTCACTTTCATAAAAATCAAAAAAATCGAAATTGTCTTTTTTATAAATAGATCACTTCCGAGATTCACAGCTTTCCACTTTTATCTTCTACGTTTTTACTTCGAAAGAAACTAAACAGAAACCAAAAAACCAATTGTGTGAAAAGCGTATATAAAGCGGAAAAGAAAATTTAATGAGTGACCGGAAATCGAATAATTGAACAAAAATGAGTTAACGTTCTCGCTTTTCTTCAGTCCGCTAGCCAATTTTTGCAATACTAGTGAGGTCGGCATACAACTGGAAGTTGTTTGAAAAAGCTCAATTCAATATAGTTTCTAGAAGACTGAACATATTTGATCTTTTCCTTTTTTATGAATCGATAAACGAAAATATAAACTAACATTTTCTATTATAAATTACGATGTTATTTTTCATTCTATTTTTCAATGTGAGTTTAATAAAAGGAAACCGGAAGCAGCGGCGATTACAAAATACTGGCCTAGAATCCGAAACTTTACGAGCGCATTTTTTAAAAATTGACTTTTGTGTTTTTCGCGCGGTAGCTTCTCAAGAAATGTGAAAGGAACACAAAAAAAACGATCAGGAAATTTAAAAACACTCGCATAAATCACCCATTTATCGGATTCTAGGCCATCATTATGTAATTGGCGATGAAACCGGAAGGGGAAATTCATTTGGATGAATTTTAAAAAAATTTGAGTTCAGCCCCCCTTTCTGGTTTTTCTTTATCAAAGTTCGGATCTGAAGTACAAATTTCCGTTTTTTTTTTGATAGCGTGTCATATAAAGCCATATTCAAAATTGAATTTTGATTTAGTGAAAATGAGGAGGAAATGATAATTTCCGTTGATCTTTTGAAAAGAAATCCTAGGTTAAAAAGCATGTGAACAAGTACTTCCGAGTTCAACGTTCACACAAATTTCGAAGAAAGTAGTTTATTAATAGCAAAAAATACAATTTAAAGCCTTATAAAACCTTCGTTTCTACAAAAAAAGCATTTTTCAACTTCTGCTTTTGAGAAAATATGAAAATAAGCAAAGCTTTATCCATTTCTGAAACTATTATCTCTGGATACTTAGCTCCCAAACTGTCTCTCATTCTCTATCACTTCTTTTTGAGACTTAACATGCCTTCGTTATCATGTAACTGATATCCCCACTCATCTAAACCCCCGCGCACACATTGAAATAAAATCCTCTTTTTAAATCGGCTTCTATCCTCGACAAAATCTGTTAGCTTCTCTTATTTTCATCATTCGAAATGATTTTTTTTTTCGCTTTTTTTCTGAGATTTCCAAGGTTCATATCTATTTGTGATTAAAAACAACAAACTTTGGTTTTCAAATTTGATACGCAAAACGTCTGACGTAGAAAATAGGCGTTGAATAAGATTTCCGAATTGATTATTGAATACAATTAGATTTTCTTCGAACTCTTTTTTTTATATTTTCAGTTTTTTATTATTGGCAAACTCAAAACGTTTTTTGAAAAATGTTTTGACTAGCTAATTTTTTTTTCTGTAGTTCCATCATAGTGTTTCAATGATTTTCTAAAGGAATTATGATTCCTTTAAATAATCTCGAAATCATAATTAGTTGAGAAACTTTTTTTTCGTGAAACCTTAAGAAACCGAGTGATGAGACTTGAACATTTTTGACGGATTCAAACAATATTTTTATTTTCGCAAAATCTATTAACATCTCAGGAATTGGGCTCATTTCCTGAAAGGCTTCACCACTATAAAACTCCTGTCGCAAGATTTTCTGTTTTCAAATTAGAGAGAAAAACTAAGTTTTGATCAGTCTCCCCCGCTGAATTTTTAAAAAGAAATTTTGTGATCATTCAACTACAGTACCCTTTGTTTCAAATTCCAATTATCGCCCACATATCATAAGAGCCTAAAAAAAACCAGCTGTCCGCCCTCTAACATCTGAAAAATTGAGAAAAGAGCAAAGTTTTTTGAGAGAGTTTTATGAGTGACATTTCTTTTTTTTCTTCTTTTCAATATGGCTCACACATTCACCTGGCAAGATTAAGATTGAAAATTTTCAATAAATTTTGAGCACATTTTGAGAATCCGGAAGTGAGGTTTTGAGAATGCAAAACTTTCGGAAAGAATATCATGGCTATGATAAGGAAAGAGATAGTTCCAAAAAATGAGTTTATGAGAATTGGAAGAAAAACTATAACTTCATATTCTGAAATTTTGAAGGACTGTTGAATACTAAGGAAGCTTCTATACAAAATATCTGACTGTGATGTGACCCCTATTCGGAGTGAAAGCTGAAAGTCTTTAATTCCGAATTCTTTCCGTTTTTTGGTTAAGGACCATGAAACCAAGAAAAACAGCTCCAAACACGTGAATCTTTTGCTTTATTAATTATTTCGAAACATTAATTGTATTCTGATGGGGCCCGCGGCACTAAATGGTTCGCAGTAAAATAATTTGCACTATTATTTTTGGGAAATTTTCAGTGGTGTCTAAATAAAACCAGAGACCAACTACTTTTTTTGTGACCAGAAAGTTGAAATAATGAACATAATAAAAGGTTCATTTGGAGGTTTCTTTATGTCCGAAACGATGTTTGGAGGCAATTTTCTAGCCGAAAATTATATTTTAGAAAAAAAGGAAATCAGATTCAGATTGAACAGACTGTCAACTTTCTACCCCTGCCCATGTATTTCACACCAAAACCAGATATTTCAAATAACATGATCCCTATTAAGGGCACTATGAAGGAACCAGTTCTCATAACTTTGTTGTGTATTCCTAATAAACATAACTAATAAGTTTTCCATAATTTTTTATTCTGTTTAAATATTTTAATAGTGAAACGAAAGAAAACCTTCAAATCTTCATTAAAATTTGAAGTTAATCATCAGTAACCGAAGATTGCTCTCTAAGATTCATTCCCACGCCTTCACTTCTTTTTCAATATCGCCCCAACTCCATGACTTTTTCCGTTTTTTTTCTGCCTTCTCTCCTGCTCTCCGACTGGGCAAAAATGGGCGGAGCATTAATCCAATTGCCCCCCGCTCCTGCTCTCTTTCTCTTGAAAAAACCTCTTGTACCCCCACCCTTTCATTTTGACGTTCAACTCGGAACAATCCATCAACTTCTAAATCCCTACTTCTGAGCTATGGCTGAAACATTGGTGAGCTCAACAGAGCTTCCACGAGCGCCACCTCAAAAAACTCTATTCCTAAAAATGGATGCTTCTACTGAATTTGAGATCTATAAAGATCATTACAGTCGCCTAATGGCATCCATCAATGCGACAATGTGTCAAGAGCAACCCGATGGTATTTTATATTGTCCAAATCATACTGGCGGACCTGTGTGGGTCAGGAACGTTTATCCACCAATACAGGTTAGTTGATATTATGAGTTTTCAATAGGTTTTGGACAAAAACACTGCATTGGAAGATTGAAACCTCTTTCATTTCTCTTCCTCAAAAGAAGTTATGCAACGGAAATTGAAAAATTTAAATCCGAATCCACTGCAGTTTGATTTGTGGTCACCAATATTACTAAAATCTCACTCTCATCATTGAGCAAAAGTTTCTCGTACTTTTATCATCGCCCAGGCAACGCATATGACTGGTTTGATTCTCATGGAAAAAAATGTTTGAAATCGGTGAAGCCAACATAGCGTCCCGTCGCGTGATAAGAGATATTTCCGCATACATGTATGAGTAGAACTAAATCGGTCATGTTCAAAACTATGGAGATATATGAATCTGAAACCGAAAAAAATACGAATGAGACATAAGGTTCTGAAGTTTGAGCCGAGACATTATTGGTCTTATTTATTAATTATCGCTATCTTCACAGCAGCCATGTGACCCATGAACAATATTCATGACCTCAATGAAAGAGAGGCTTATTGAATATTTCTTTTTTCTCAAAGAATGAGACATAAAATAAAGAAACAAAAACGAATAGATGAGAATCAAACTTTTAATTAAAATCTTCGGTAGAAAAATGAGAGCTGCAATAGAACTTTTGAGCAACCCCACTAAACGAGAATATTTTGAAAAAGTTAATTTTTTAATCTTTTTTATCGCCCTTTTCCAAGAATTGATTGCATTAATAGTACACAAGATATAAATTTTGTTAACAATTTTCAAATTATTTTAATCCTCCCGGTCCCGAGGGGTCAAAGTACATGAACTTTTTCGTTGAGAAAAAATGCATTTATTTTGGAAATCGTGAATCACCGTTTGAAACGGAACGAAAAATAAATTGAGTGAAACAAATTGTTTTATTCATAAATAATGAGTTTTCTTTGTTTCTTTGCTTTGAAGGAAGGGAGAAAAAACAGGTTTCTGGAGAAAAAAATCTTGACTTTTCCTTGAGCTTCAACATTTCCGGATGCATTTTGGCTTATTCATTTTCATTTTCATCAAATCCTTTTTTTTTTGTAATTAAATCTCGTACACAGCTTCTTGACCCCCTTTCGCAGAAAGAAAAGATTCCGATTACACTGAATTTCTGTGAACAACAACGGATTTAATTTATTTTTGAATTGTAGAAATTCAAACGTTTCCTGATTTTTCACTGCAGGGATTAAGCTTCAAACAGATTTTTGAAGTTTCGAGAGACGTCACTTTTAAGTTTTGAGTCCAGGTGAAAAAGAAGATATTTGATTCGAAAATGACTCATTTAATGACGAGTCAAGTGGCAAAAAAAGTGGCGAAAAAGGAAAATAAATAACAAAAAATTAAAACAATTATCTAGTATTTTTTCCTTTCGATTATCCAGTTTCCAAACCCATTATCCTCCTCCGAAACAAAGAAAAAAGACAATTTTTCCAATTAAAAAAAAAGAGAAAAGTAACCGAAATTAAAAAGTGTGACGACGTTTTTCGCTTTGGAGAAAAAAGAGGAATCTATGAGCCGTAGAGCAAGACACTAGGCAACATGAAAATGAAACTAAAATTAGAAGACGAGAAAAAGGAAGTTGGGAATGATGGATATTATGACTGCTAGAATAAGGAATTAGGATGAAGGGGCCATAGTTTAAAAGTTGACCCAACTCGGGTTTTTTCGTTTATCATAAGGAAATTGCGCAAAAATCGCTATAAATGCACACTTCGCATCCGAAATCGTAAGTTACAGACTGATGGCCGCGGCCGAGAATCCGACAGTGCGGAGCCCTTTTCTCGTTATTTTCTGCTTTTTTTCATTCAGTTAACACAATTTTATGACTGATCTCCATTCTTCCACTAGTTTTAAATGAGAAATTTATCAACATAAAAAAAACAAGGAACATAAAAGAGGGCCCTGTCGGATTCTCGGCCGCGGCCATCAGTATGTAACTTGTGATTTTAGATGCGGTTTTAGCGCGCTTCAGAACGATTTCCGATTAATTTCTCTATGAACAACGGATAAGCTTGTTAAAAAAGGTTTCAGTGCTCCTTTAACAATAACACAATCTGTGCATCAAAAAAACCTCTACAGCAAATATATAGCATTTTCAACTGCTTTGTTGAAAACTTATAACTTAGATCTTAGTTTTTTTTTCACCTACTACTTTTGTATGTGTTTTTTTGTTGACACAGAACGCTCATTACGTAAATTGCAGTAGGAAGTTGGTTGAGTGAAAGAGACTGAGGGAAATGTAAAATAATAATCCAAGGTATCCACTTTGTTTTTTATATGAGGTGAAAGGAAAACAATAGTAACACAATCTATAATGACAATAGATGTGCCATATTTCTTTAAACTTTTTTTTCTCTTTCAGGAGCTTCAACCAAAAGTTCTCATTGTCGTCGTCGTTTTTGTGCTCTGTTTCATCGTTGGAGTATGCGGAAATTCTTCAATTATAACGATCATTCGAGGTGTTGTAGAGGACCGGAGAAAAAGGTTAGAACTAAATTTTGAACAATCGAATTTTATAGAAATTCATGTCTCAGTTAGTACTGGGAACCAAAGGGCAGACATCATTTTTTGTTCCCCAGAACTATAAAGGGCTTTTCTTGAATTTATTTCTGAACTGGAGAAAAGGGAACGTTTTTTGTTTTCGCGATTTTGATAAAAGCGATTAGAAAACATCAGAATGAACTGGATTTAAACGTTCATAACTAAATATTTTTACTTCAAACAATGAAATCTCAATTTTTTAGGATGAAGCGGCACGGTGACAATGCTATTCTTTACATCGGCGCTCTTTGTGTTTGCGACTTTGTGATGTCTCTTTCCTTGCCACCCGCTATCTTGGATTCTGTCATTGGCTTTTGGATATTTGGTACAACAATGTGTAAAATTCATCACGTTTTTGGTAGTGTCGGAAGGATAGCTTCAACATTTCTGATAACTGCAATGTCATTTGATCGATACGTGGCAGTCTGTTACCCTCATCAACATCGCCTTCGAAGCCGTACTTTTGTTATCTCGACAATCGCCTGTCTGTCAGCCATTGCTTTTGTTCTTCTCTTACCAATGCTCACTTATGCAAGTGCAAAGGAAATGGTTCTTCATGAATTGAAAGCTCACGAATCAGCCAACATCACTAGAGTTCGCGTCTTCAAGTGTTCTGATATGATGCCTGGACCAATATTCTATTGGTTCACATCAACGTAAGAATAACGTTCACTAACTAACTAAACTCTTTTTTTCAGAACATTTGTTCTTGGATACGTGGTCCCTCTTATCCTTATTGTCTACTTCAACTTGAAATTGATTAACAAACTCTATGCTCATAAACGAGTACTCCCTCGATCAGCAATTCCTGTTCGTCGAGTAGTTGTATATACAGTCTTAATCGCTGCAGTCTATTTCGTTTGCTGGACTCCGTACTGGTTTTCTGTACTCTACGCCATCATAATGTCATTGTTGGGAAAGCCCACAACAAACTCCGAATGGGTTCTGTTTGCCATTTACTGTGTTCATTTGCTTCCATATTTTGGATCTTCAAGTAACTGGATTTTATATGGACTTTTGAATACTCAGCTGCAGGTGAGTGTCCACATTGAAAACTTTGCAATTGAAATTGTAAACTTTGCAGATGAAAAATGATATTGGGGATGATGGACAAAGTATAATGACAACTAACGGTGTTCCAGATTTACCCAGAAGGTATGTTCTTCTCCAACAAATATATCAATAAAGAATAAGTTTTAGATCGACATCAAGAGGAATTTGTGATGGAGCCACATCGTCGCGTTCGATGCCAACCACTAGTACTCCGCAATGGCAAATTGATCCAATGCTAACACGTGGCAACTCTGATACGAGTATGGTGTTCTATCAAGACACTGAACAGACACATCTCTAGAGAAACTCTGATTTCTTTTTATATTCGATTAATTTTGCAAGCTGCCATATCTTAACACTCCTAATGAATTCTGTCCTTATATATCATTACCTTTTTTCGTTTTGATTATCTCAAAAATTTATATTGTGTACGCTTTGACCGCGGGACCCCATACATTCCATGACTCGTCTAGTTTGATATGTAATCCATGAATAAAAAAATTTTGTTCTGAAAAATGAATTTCAAAATATTCCGTTTACTAGTACACTCTCTTCATTGTTGAGAAATGAATTTCGAAAGAAAAAATATTTTTGATAACAAACTTATCGATTGCGAAAACAAGCGGAATCATCTGATCAAAGTAGATTCTTTTTTGAAGTTTCACATGTTTTTGCATGTTTCAAACTAGACGAAAATGCAAACAGAAGTTATTTATCTTGTATTAATTGTTTAAAACATTTTTTTATTCTTTCCCTTTGAGTACTGTGTAGCCATAACTTTTAAAAAAAGTAATTTTCAAAACGGAAAATAAAATATGACTTCATGCCGCTGGACAAATGAACAAGTTTCGAATTAAGTGTGAATCTAATGCATTATTTGATTGTTTCCTTTTTCTCTTTGTGTCTCTCTCATCTGATAGTTTTCTTCCTCTTCTCCTTTCCCAGGTAATGAATGCCATTGTAAAACAAAAAAAGGATAAGAAAAGTAACACACAGTTCTCGAATAGACGACGGCAGTATTACACTTTAATCAGCTTCTCTTCTGTCCTTCAGCCATTCAGAAACCGCATTTCGTTTTTATCAGATTGCCAATGTAATTTCTTATTCTACTTTTCAGTACTTCTTGGTTTCACTTTATCGTTGTTTTTTTTTTTGCTTGAAATTGTGTTTGATAGTGAAGGGCCAATTCTGATGAACGCTCATAGTATCTGAAGTTTTTATTTTTAATTTTTTGGATTTTTAATCAATTCTGAAACGTTCTTTAGTTGTGAGTGTTAGAACTAAGTCTGGTTGTAAGTAGTTTGTCAACATAGCGTCCATATAGCATGTCTCCAATTTGAACTCACATAGCTTCTGGAAAATTTGCGATTCAAAAATTCAAAAAAAAAAACTTTTGAAAGTCTACAAAAAACTTCGTAAGTGAATGTTTGGTTCTTTATGATTAAGACAAAAACAAAATTGTAGTGCATACATATTTATAGGGATGCAATGACGTTTTTTCCAATAAAAAACATGCAGGACTTTCAACGTCAATAGCATCTTGAGTTTGATCAAATGATAAAATATTATACTAGTTTTCACTGTTCTCCTTGTAAAATTGAAATCATAAGTTTCAAACAAAAGAGAAGAAAACAGGCTATAAATTGAACAAAAGTTCATGAATTCTGGCTAAAAATGGCTCCATGACGTCCTTTGTACTTTTGCTTTTTGGAGTCTATTCTACATTGGTATGACCACCTTCTTTGTTGTCTTATCGCACACAACTATAGACAACATTGGTCTCTTTCCAATCATATTATCAAAGTAAAGGCTCTTGTTCTTTTCTCAACAGTCGTTTCATACCTTTTTTTATTATTCAACGTTTGCTTACTTGATAGTTGTACAACTTAATTTTTTTATAAAAAGCAGTTTAATCAGAAATAGATCAAATTTTTAAAACATTTAAAGCTCTACATTACTTTTCAAAATACTTCCAAACAGTTTGGAAGAGCAGTTAATTAAAATTTCCTTTCGCGGACCACATTTTTCAGCTTTCGCGGATTATATTTTCTAGTCACCAATACACTTTTATCTTATTTCAGAACTTCAAAATGTCTGCACAATCAAAGTTACTCGAAACGGTAATGGATCCTGAAAAACGACGAAAAGCTTTATTTATTGCTGCCGGCGGTGTAATAGCAGTCACAGTTGCTCATTGGATTTCAATTAGAAATGTTCAAAAGTCACATCATAAATTGAAAAAAGATGATAGTGTTGCATCAGATGGAACTCCGAAAAAGAATAAGAAAAGTGCATTTGATCCGAACTTTTTGAAGCAATTAAAAGAGTTATTGAAAATCATGGTGCCTGGTATTTTCAGCAAAGAAGCTGGAATTATTGGTGAGTTTTGGGTGTTAAAAATAAGTATTGAGAGCAATTTTATTGATAAAATATAACGTTCATTGTTACAGGAATGCATTCTATCATTCTCATCTGTAGAACGTTCTTGACCATTTTCGTTGCCCAGTTGGAAGGATCTATGGTTCAAGCCATAGTGGAGAAAGTGAGATTTAATTTATTTAATTTAAAAAAAATTATATTTTAGGACGTACTTCAATTCGTGTTGCACTTGATGAAATGGATTCTTGTTGCTTTGCCAGCTACATTTGTTAATTCAATGATCAGATTTTTTGAATCATACCTGGGATTAGCATTCAGAACTAGACTCACAAAGCATGCATACAAACAATATTTCTCAGTGAGTTAAGAAAAAAAGTTCCGTACAGCACCCTAATTTGGTATCCTCAGGACCAAACTTACTATGCCGTTTCCAATTTGGACACCCGTCTTCAAAATGCAGATCAATGTCTAACAGAAGATATTACAATGTTCTCACAAAGTGTAGCTCATTTATATTCTCATTTGACTAAACCAGTTTTGGATATCGCCTTGATTACGTGAGTATCAACTTGAACCGTTTCAAATTATATGTTTTGTTTTATTTTAGATTTACTCTCTTAAAACTAGCAGTTCAACGTGGAACAGGTCGTTCAACATTCTTACCATCTTGCATGGCTATACTTGCTGTCTCTTTGACAGCCAAGATTTTGAAGGCTGTTTCACCAAGATTTGGGCATATGGTAGCTGAAGAAGCAAAACGAAAAGGTCATCTTCGTTATTTGCATTCAAGGATTATAACTAATTCAGAAGAAATCGCATTTTATGGTGGGCATCAGGTAAGAAACATACAAGAGAAACCAATTTTCAAAAAAAAGTTGGTTCAAAGGCTAGCATAAATACTGTGTTGTATGAGTGAATGAATTAGATTTAAAATTTCAAGGTTAGTCTTGAAAAAAATCTTCTTTTCAGGCAGAATACAAACAATTGGATGGGGCCTACAACTCCTTGTACCAACAAATGATGTTGATTTTCAAAAAACGGATTCCCTACATTATGATTGAACAGTTTTTGATGAAATATGTATGGTCTGGTACTGGAATGGTCATGATTGCTCTTCCAATTTTAGCTGCAGAATATGCTGATGATGAGAGTGAGATACTAAAAAAATAGATTATAATATAATTTTTGTATATTTAAGAAGCAACTAAACTGGATGACCTACCTGATCACGGAGTATCAGAACGAACACGTGGATATGCAACTGCTAAGACTCTCTTGTTCAACTCAGCAGATGCGGTTGAAAGACTCATGACTAGTTATAAAGAAATAACTGAACTTGCTGGATATACAGGAAGAGTTCATGAAATGTTCAAAGTTTTTGACGATGCTAAAAAAGGAGTCTATCAGAGACAACTTGTCAGTGGAGGACAAGTAGAAGGACAACGAGGAGAGAGATTCGACACAAGTAAAATTGAAGGTAGGGTACGATTCCAATAGAAAAAACATCAAATCATTATTTCCAGGTGTTATCACAGACTCCGATTCCGACGCAATCGTTCTAAACTCTGTACCCATTGTGACTCCAAACGGTGATGTAGTCGTTAAAAACATGTCGCTAACTGTCAGTTTTTTTTTTTAATTTAACGCCTATTGTATGTTTATTAATTCAGATAACACCAGGAATGCATATTCTGATTACGGGACCAAATGGATGCGGAAAAAGCTCACTGTTCAGAATTTTAGGTGGACTTTGGCCAGTTTATAGGTAGGTGAAGCAATGTAACTGATG
This sequence comes from Caenorhabditis doughertyi, assembly GCA_963572265.1. NCBI lineage: Eukaryota > Metazoa > Nematoda > Chromadorea > Rhabditida > Rhabditidae > Caenorhabditis > Caenorhabditis doughertyi. Next base: position 27,371,028 of record OY751556.1, read on the forward strand.
ACCAAAAATTATTAAATTTTCAGAGGACATTTAGAAAAACCCACATCCGATCGCATGTACTACATTCCACAACGACCGTACATGACACTTGGAACTCTTCGAGATCAAGTAATTTATCCAGACACTGTAGTTCAAATGAGAAGGCGCGGAATCTCGGATCACGATTTGATGGTTATGCTGAACATTGTTCATTTGGAGCATATTGTAGAAAGAGAAGGTGGATGGGATGCTCAAAACGATTGGATGGATGTGCTTTCGGGTGGAGAGAAACAAAGAATGGGAATGGCGAGAGTATTTTATCACAGGTTTGTTATATCTGTTTTATAGTTTTATTCTGAAATTACTTTAGACCCAAATATGCTCTACTCGATGAATGTACATCAGCAGTGTCAATCGATGTGGAAGGAAAAATTTATCAAGCTATCAAAGATGCAGGAATCACTCTACTGACAGTAACTCATCGGCCCAGCTTGTGGTAAGGCCTTTAAGAAAGGAATATTTAAATAGAGGAATCCTTTAATCTGTGAATTCTAAATTCATTCCAGGAAATTCCATACACACCTCCTCCAATATGATGGTGAAGGAGGTTACAAAGTGTCGTCATTGAATGAAAAAACAATTGGAGAAAGAATGAGTTATTCTGAAGAGAAACAACAATTGGAGAGACAACTAGCAGCAGTTCCAAGATGGAAAGAACGCCTTCAAGAAGTGCGTCAATTGCTCGGTGATGAGAATCATTTGAATATGGCTATGGACACTGATGATAGTGAATAGCCTTTTTTGAAGTATGATGGGTAGCTGTATGTATAATTATTCGTTTTTCTTTTTCTTTTTTCAGTCATTTTAATAAATTATCTTGTTCTGATAAAAAGTATCATAATACACGTACAAACAAACAGTGTCTCAGAAACAGAAAAAAAAAGAGTTCCTCTTTTTAATCTTTCCGTTATTTTTCTCTCCTCCCTCGGGCCCCAGTGTAAATGTGTCTGCGTTTCTCCACCTGCTGCCCTATTTCTGTTCTCAAAGAATATCTGCTCACCCCCCCAACTCTTTCTCTATAGTCTCCCTGTTTTCTTTTGTGTTTTTTTCATTTTTTCTTCGACAGCTCACTCAACTTCTCTTCTTGCATCATTTTTATGTTTTCTTTTTTCTCCTTTTATTTCATTTTTCTGAAGCTTTTGCGATGGGTTTTTTTTCAGTTTAAGTTCATGTGGTTCAAGATTTCGTCCAATCTTTTTTCACGGATAATTATAGTTTAAGTATTGCCTAGCCGGATAAACAAATTACGTTTGGAAGTTATAAGACGTTATACCTAGTGCAAACATACGTTCAACAAATTTTCATCATTTTGTTTGTTTACGGAACATAATGCTTTAAATATTAAACTTTGATGGAAACATAAGACAATTGTTATTTTCATCAGAAGGTTCTCGAGCAGCTGTGACCCCTCACCAACTGTCACGAGCACAGACGTAATTGATTCACCCCGACTTGCCACCTGAACATGCTTTCAGGTTTATGAAGAAATGTTTTAACGTTTTCTATTATCTTTTCTAAAATTCGTCATTTACTGCACTATCGTTCGAAAATATTTTCATAAATTTTTTTATTCATTCATGAGTCTGGAAACTTTGTTTGAACTTTGAAAATTTCAAAAAAAAACATTTCCGTTTGGCGAAGGGTTTAAAGCAGGCATTACGTCTACAAAATTAGCCCTTTTAAAAAAAATAAAAATAAAAGAGTAAATAAAACATTTGAAAATCTGTAGTAGTTGTTATTTCTGATTAGCGTTGTAGAAGGAAAAAACCTGCACTTCTTCTCCCTCTATCTGATTCCCTTACTAGCAATTCGGGTTAATATACTTTTTGAAGTTTTCAGAATAAATTTAAATGTCTACTCCGATTCCTCCTTGTTCTCCGCCCAGTACACCAACATCCAAATCAAACAGAACACGATCGTTCTCTACTACGACTGCCGGTGCAAATGCAACATGTATCTGTGGAAACGTCGTTCCAATTGGTAAATCGATTTGATAAAGTTAAAAAGAAATAGGCTTAAATTTTCAGCTTTAACTGCGAACACATTAGCTGACACATTGAAAGTTTCACCACTCTACAAGCAGCAAGAGTGAGTGAAAAGTTGTGGCACGAACAGGCTAAAACAGATCCCGAAAAAAATACTCTCTGGTTCTTAATTTTAATTTTTTACAAAGAGAAGTCAAATCAATTTGTAAAAATTATTTTTCTGTTCAAACTGAATTTACTGATAGTGACTCTGAAATTAATATAAAATACTACTACTTTTGTAATTGTTCCCCTCCTTTTGTTTGTTTAGTTGCCCTTCGTGTTTATTTGCTTTTCATTTTTTTTTCTCGTTTTCCAGTTCCGCTCGTTGGAATGCGGCCGCTCAGGTTTACCGCACATCTCGTGCCGTTTCGCCAACTTTAGAAGAAAAGGAAAAATTTGGCTTTGATTGTGACCCGTCCAACGCCTATATAAATCACATGATGAGTCCGAAAATATCAGTTCCAAAGTGAGAAAAAAAAATTAATTTTTACCTGAAACAAGTTGCAATTTCATGACACCCATTTCACTGGAAGAGATTGCTGATATGAATCGAAAACGTCATGAAACGGTGAGTTTTAATAAATTTTGTTAATTTAAACATGGTGTGAACTTTTGTGCAAATAAGAGAAAATATGTGTTTTTTCAGGAGGGAGGTATAATTCCATCAGATGATGATGTCGGCCCATTGGAATTGGAAGCAATCGCTGCAGTTCATGAACTAGCACATGAAGTCGAAGATATCAGTGTATCAGAAATGTTACCGAGAACAAGTGATTTGATTTTTGTAAATGTTAAAACTCGGGAAGGTTCTCCGTACACTTTGGAATTAACAATGAAAGGATGGAGAATCGCTTCTTCTCACACTGATTGCATGAATGGTGACTACACAAAAGTAAGTATCGAAAAAGTTTCAATTTGAGATAGAAAAACCAAATTACAAACTAAACGTTTTGGAGGGTCTCATTTCGTTTGGAAAATTTCCCATTATTTGTTTTATCCAGATATCACTGCACACCAAATACTATCGGAACGCACGCGAACTTTTGAAGTTTATCTCCCCTGATCATGCATCCAGATTCAACGAATGTGTAGCAGAGAAATTGAACAAACTAGCAAAGGTAAAAGGTTCGAGAGTATATATCAACACTCTTTGATCGTTTCAGGTAGCTGTTCATTGAAATGAAAAACGAATAATTTTGATTTGTGTTCATTATTTTTTTTGAAATCGAGATGATAATGTAAATTATAAATGGGTTAGTTATGTCGTTTCGGACAGTTCACTCACTAAAGCATGCCTTCTGGAATTACTTTTTTCTTACCGTGAAACATACAAAACGTGCATTCTGATTATGAACTAAACGTTAAATTTAAAATGATCAACTTTATTCAATAAACGAAATAAAGTTATTCTGGAATCAAAAAAACAGCTCCAAAGCGATTTGACTGAAAAGGACCAGCAGATGGGTCAGTTGGACGTTCTACATCGTAGAAAAGATTCATCCGATTCTCAGCACTTGTCATGTATGCCTCTTGAAACTCCGAGTCATCATTGCGAAGTTCGTTACGCTTCTGAAAGAAACTTTTATAGCCATGTGAAAATAACAGATTAGTCAACCTTAATTTGTTCCAAAAACTCATCCTTGGACCAATTGGTCACAGAAGTACGAAGATTTTGCATTTGATTCACTTTAAGCTATGCTTTTACGTCTGAATTTTTTGAACACCGTTTACCTGTCATTCCAACAAATTTCACTTCAGTCGTCTCATCTGAATTACCATCGTCAGCTTCTTCGTTAGACAGCTCCTGCTCCGGCTTCTCTTTTTGCGCCTTTTTTTCTGCTGAAGCTTTTGAGAATGACCAGAAATCAAGGAAAGTTTGTGAAACTTTTTATGGGAAAATTTGCCAAAAATCACCTTTGAAACAGATCAAAATCTCTCTTTGAGTTCTGGTCATTTTTTAATGAAAAATCAAGTTTACCTTTCTGTTTTTTCTTCTTCTTGGTCTTCTTTTTCGTCTTCTTTGTGGTTGCTTTTTTTGCAGTCCTTTTAGCTTTCTCGGTTTTTTTCCTTTCTTTTCTTTGCCTGAAAATGTATTGAACACTATGTACTGGCTTTTTGAAAGAGGACTCACTTTTTTGACTGTTTATCTCTTCTCTGTTTCACTTTACTCTTCCTTTTCATTGCTTTATTTTTGCTTTTCTTCGCTTTGCTAGTTTTAACTTTTCCTCCATTACTTGGACGTTTTTTTGCAACTGTCACTTCTGGAACAAATACTTCGAATCAAAATATGCAGGAAGGCTCACTTTTTTTAGGCGGCATTGTGTTCAGAAATGAGAAAAATCGTAAGGAAATAATTAGAAAGATTTGGAAGAATTCACGTTGGAATATTTTCGAATTTTATTTATTTTTCACTCCTTTTGATATCACTTTTAAACTTTTCGGTCATTTCGAAACCGATAGTTTTTTTTTCCATTTTCATGAGAACAAACATAAACACAATTCACACTTTATTTTAACCAATTTTGTGAATAGTGACATCAGAAGACTTGGCAGTTTTGATCCAAATAGCTCACATGCAACGAAAGTTTGAAAAATAACATCTGACCTGAATTGAATTTGGGACTGTGGTGTTGAAAAGATACAATTTGGTTGATGTGAGCAACAATCAAATAACAATATTTGTCCTAAAACGGAAAGAGAAGTACAAAAATACCCGATGAAGAGAGAAAAAATTGAATAAAGAGGAGCATTTTTAAGTAGTCATAATGAGAAGGGAACGCATTCTGTCGATCACTAAAATTTTCAATTTTTGTAAAATGATTATGCATGCATTTGTGCAGCAAAGTAGTTAGTGAAGAGTCGGCCTGGGAGAACTGGGAGCAGGAATTGTTCGGCTCCAGGACGAACTCGGCGCGTGAACGGGTCTGGTGAGTTTTCCTGTAAATCACTGAATAAACGATTTTCTTGAAAGTTTGGGTTGAAAAAATTTCTGTTTTTTTTTTAATTTCGAGAAATATTTTCACTAAATTAATTCACCTGCAATAGAGCCCGAAGACGAAGCGAAAGGAAGACGAAATCAGGACGGTCTTCTGGAGTGGCACGCCAGCAACATTGCATTAGGTCATAACTGGAAAAAAGATTATCACAGGTCAGAAAGATCAGAATTAAGGAAATCTCCTGATTTTTTGATATTTTAAACACACAACTACCGTAAGACCTGTATTAGAAGAGCTTGCTCTTATAGGTTTTTTTTAATTATTTATGATTTTGAATTGAATATCTTTTTTATTTTTAAAAAATGTGGTTGCACTTCTATTGTTCCAAGCAGCGGGCTCCTCCATTCAAGAAACTCTTCTAATAAAAAGGGCTCTTCTAATACCGTTTTACGGTATTTCAAACATTTCATATTTAGTTTTGTAGTACACAAACTGTCTTGTTTGAACAACACTGCCAAAAAAACCCACATGATATCGGGACAATGAGTTGGTTGTGGTAGTCGCATTCCTGTTTCTAAATAATGTCTCACTTTTGCGTTCGAAACTTCGCCATATGGAGAAGCAGCTCGAGTCAACAGTTCCCACATTAATACTCCAAACGACCACTGAAAACAAATTTACTTATTGATTGTCTTATAAATTTATCAATAAGATACCACGTCTGTAGCAGAACTGAACACTCGTCGATCACGAAGACTCTCTGGGGCAAGCCATTTTAATGGAAGTCGTGCAGGGCCTGTAATTTATGCTTTTTGTCTTGATTTTCTGCGTTGGACTCACCTGTTTCACTTTCATCAATATAGCTCTCTTTATCTAATAAATCAACTGCTAGTCCAAAATCAGCAACTTTGACAATTCGGTCTGCGGAAATCATGCAATTACGAGCGGCCAAATCTCGATGAACAAAATGTTGAGCTGCTAAATAACTCATTCCTTGTGAGACTTGATGAGCAAAATCAAGGAGTTCTAACACGCAGAGAGCCTAAAAGTAAATGAAAATTAAAAAATGAAAATCATACAGAATATAGCAAAAATCTTCAAAGAAAAGACACTCACTCTATTTGGGTCAGCGATAAATGTTTTGAGGTCACCTCCTTCCATATATGGCAAAACAACCCATGGATTTCCAGCAGGAGATATTGAAATACCAAGAAGAGAAAGGACATGTGTATGGTCTAAATGTTTCATGACAACTCCTTCTCTCAAGAATTTCTCAATGTGAGCAATGTCGCGTGCTCTCTCTCCTGAAAGAAATTTTCCATTGTTGATTCATGGAACTGGCTATTAGAGATCCTCTCATGTCAAATTTCAACAGTATTATGTACCTTTTAGTGTTTTCACTGCCACTGGAATAAGCCTACCAGCCGGATCACGCATCCTTCCTCGATAGACATTTCCAAAGTATCCTGAAAGCAAAAGATATTTCTTTAACTGAATTCAACTGAATTCAACTTTAACTGAATTCCCATTTATTTTTCGATTCAACTTTTTAAATCATAAACTTGCCCTCATTCACTTGGCTGAGCAACCTGGTGGAGAGGCAAGGCAAATATTAGAAATTTTGTACGTACGCTTAGATTGTGTTAATGATGTCAGAGAATGTTTTACCGAAAAAAAATAGATTCGAAACTAATGAAAATTGAAGTACCTATTTCAAAGAATTCTTATTCAAATAAAATTAAAAATAAAGGAATACCTTTTCCAACGATAGTTTCCAAAACGACAGCTTCTGAAGGCAATAAAAGACCCTGGAGAGATTGTCTGAGATCGGATCCAATTAGCTGAAGCAGGCTTTGTGTGGAATATGTAGATGATACTGAAACATAACAATAATGAGGTGATAAACGAATAAAAAAGCACTTCTCACTTCGCGAAACATTTCTCAACTTCATTTCAGATCAACAACTTGTGACAGGAAGTCTGAATATAGTTTCAAAATATTCGCGTTCTTTTATAATATTCAATTTTTAAGGTGCGTTCCCTTTACATTTGAACTGTGCATACACATTACTTTGTATGTTTGCCCTTTTCCACAAATAGAATCAACTTTCAGAAATAGTTCTTGATGAAATCATATTTTATTGAAAAAGTTTCTCCTTCTAAATAATATATTTTTATACATTGAGATTTTTTGGTATATATTTTTATGTAATTATGATGATTGGCTGGACAGAAAACAAGTTGGTTAGGTAATATCCGCTTCCGCATAAAAAAACACAACAGAAGAATGACTGGTCGTTCGATTCTCCGTCGTGTTTCTTGTTTTCTGGTGAAAAGCAATTGAACAACGGAGAGCAATTATGAGGAGGCTATGGACATGTCTTCGTCGTTTTAGTTTTTATGGCGTGACAGCATAATTTTGGTGTTTTCAGTATCTGATCATAGCGTGCTTCCAAAAACGATAGCTCGGAGCGTTTAGCTATTCATAAACGCCTTATTTCTCAAAAACTAGAATAAAAAAGTAGGGGAAAAATTCAAACTCTTTCATGGGCCATTCACACCAACCGGTATTAGAAGAATGATGTTTTGAAGTAGATCTTGGGAGACTTGATTGGTGAGATGGTGATCGATAACGACTGGATGAGCTTTGCTCAGAGTCTGAATCAGAAGTGTCCAGAAATAATGGATTCATAAACACTTCTCCCATGATATCTGGAGAAAAACGAAATGAAACAAACAGATGAAGAAAAACGGGAAGATAAAGGAGGTAAAAGTCATTGAGTACAAAAACAATAACTAATTTTCAGTAAATCGGGTCTGAAAGTTGAGTAAAGTCTATATTTTCAAAAAATCAAATGGTGAAGTCTAAATGTAAAAAAAATCGAAATCTTGATCAAAAATGACGTTTGAGATCTCAAAAATCTGAGCTCTAGTTGTGTGCAAAAAACACTCCAAAAAAGTAAGAGAATATTCGTTTCACTAAAAAAAAGGAAAACGGACGATGTCGTTTCGTTGTGGGGCGGTGTATAGACATCCGCATAAGAAATCGCGATTGCTTTTCTGCTAGTTTTTATATTCAAAATGTCATGAATAGGAGCCAACGTTTAGTGCTAATCAGACACATTTTGAATTTCAGATTGAGAAAATATAATTAATATAATTAAGGTTAAAGAAATATACAGAACAAGAAAAAGATAACAAAAAAGACTTTGGCAGGATGAATGGGTTTACTCGAAAGATTGAACATGACAAAAATAAATAAATAAATATTCCTAAGACTCAAAAAATGGGGAAAAATAATTGTTCGAGTCCCATACTCGCTCTCATTCTCTCTTTTGTGTTAGCACACAAAAACTTGTGCGACTCACAGTTATACACACACACACTGTCTCTATGTGAGTCAGTTAGCTCATGGGGCTTTGCATTCAAACAGACACTAAAAGACGAAAATTTGTTGCGAGATAGTACAGAGAAAAGAGACACGTAGGGAAATGGGATCCTGCGTGTGCGCCCCGTCGCCGCTCCGGGAGCTCCTGTAAGCACACACACACAAAGGAAATATAGGCATCCCGAGGCATTTGGAGCACATTTTCCATACAAAAGAAGTGAGCACAGAAAAGAGAGAAGCCGGGGGTAAACTTCTTCTTCTGTTCCACGCCCGCGTTCAACGGTTTTCCAAAATGTGAGAATGTGCGGAACGTGTCATTTTTAAATGGAAAAAAAATGGAAACTGGTTGGTAGATCTCTTTGAATTATGAAAGGTAAATTTTTGAAATTCATTTTGAGGTTTTCTTTTGGGGTATTCAACTGCTTTTGGGTTTTCAACCACACCAAGCCAATTCGGGAGTTTGGAGAAGATTTGAAGTAAACAGGTATCATGTGAAGAGCATTTTTGTAATAAAACGTTTGAGAGCAAACTTCAGCTCAATTTCAACGAGGATATGAAACCCGATCGATTATTTGAAGGAATTAGTTTCAGCATATTAGTTGTACTCTTTTCTTGATTCTACGGAGGCTATGTAGGCAGTTGAAGTGGGACTAAACTCGCTTTTTTTTTAATTATCAGCCGACGTACTTTTTCATTCTTGGTCCATTTTTTATTGAGAATTCCCTCAAAAATCATACAGAATTTTCGTTTTTGTTGCGTTTTTATTCATTTCTGAGAATGCATGAAAGTACAAACTGCGAGTTATCACTATACCGCCCAAAATAGTTCGTGTTTACTAACTTGACATTTGGCAGCTTTTGATAACATTTACAGTTATCTTTAAAGTTCTTTCATGTGTTTCTGGACAAAGTGAGTATATCAGCAAAAACTAACCAGTACTACACGTTGTCCATTGTGATGGAGACGTGGCAATGGACTTTGGTGATAGTGTTCCACTTCCCCGATGGCCACTCAACAATCGTTTTTGACAATGATATTGAATTAGTACAGCGAACAGAGCAACAGATAGAACAATGAGCTGAAATTTTTACATAAGTGAAACAAGTATCTTTAGGAGAAGGAATTGATGACCAAAAATTTGGATCTGATATACTCACAAAAACGGAAAATTTCACTCTAGTGGCTTAAAGATGTCAGATAGTATTTTCCAAACTATAGGATAACCTTATAAACTCTAATTTGGAGTTTCTGTTCAATTAGAATAAAATGCAAACTCACAAACAAAACAGCAATAAACAAAAGGGAATGTTCAGCTAGAAAGTTTAGTGGAATCTCAGCGCCCGAATGACGCTGTATTACAGTAGATGAAGAAGTCGTTACCTGGAAAATAAAGTGGTGAGAGCAGAAATATTTTAATTATTGGAGTCAGTTGTTTGAGAAAAGTCAAACAAGTTACTTCAACTATGCATTTGTTTCTTTTTTTACATGAGAATTCTCACTAACCTCTTTAGGGAAAAGCCATTCAAGTTCGGGTCGCAATTGTGATGGTGATAGCGTCGTAATACCCATCACTCGTTTTCATTCAAATGTGCATTTAGGTATTGTTTCTGAGAAGTGTTATTATGATAGGCATGGAGTTTAAAAAAACGTGGGGAAGCGTATGGAAAATCAGAAATGGGGAAATAACAAATAAAGGGACAAAAAACCGATGAAGTTACTTCTAAAGACTACAGATACTTCCTAATTTATGGGAAAAGAAAACAGAGTTTGTGATGTTCCTCACAAATGGACCCGTGGATCTATTTCTATAAGTGAATGTAAAACTCGGGTCCATTTGACCTTCCCGGTTTCTTTCTCATCTAATTGTTCTCCGATATATTCCATAGACAAATTACTTCGAAGATGGGAAACAGGGGGCCAAATCGAAGTGTGTTAGCTACTATGTGAAGGGCATCCGACGTAAAAAAAACCGAAAGACGCGTAGACTAATCTCAAGCCTTTGTATATAACTGTTTATTTGATTGTTTAAAGGAATAACTACTTTCTTTTTTGAAAAAAGTTTTTGTTCCTTTTGTTGGATAAGATTCATTTTTTGCTAAAGTACTTTTAAGGTCAATGCACTTGACATTTTATGAAAAAACGAATTTGACTGGAAGAAAGAGAGAGAGAGGGAGAGGGAGAGAGGATAAGTTTATAGACAAAGAAAATCGTTCAGCTACTTCTTCCGTGAAAGAAGAAAAAGAAAGTGATGGGTTTTTTGATAGGGAACGGCGGCCGCCGCCTGCCAAGGAAGTCCACAAGTCCCTTTAAAGCTGATAAGACACTATCACCTGAACAAACCAAAAACCGCATTTTCTATCATAATATATAGCAGTCATAGATACAACACTAAAGGTGTCAGTGGGATTGTAAAAGAGTAAAAAAAATGGAGAAAAGGAGACAGGAGTTAATCTAGAATATTGTTGAGTGATTCTTTTTGATTATGCATAATCTAAAATGTTTAATAAAGCTCTTAGCCAGATTTTTCGTAAAAGTTAATTCTAGGGATTGATAAATAGTAAGAACATGTCAATAGACTGTCACTCCCAAGCATTAGCCGGAGAACAGAGGTTCAAAATATAATTCAGGAAACACAATGAGTTTTAGAATATCGAATTACGAATAATGCAGTCAAAACATTGTAGAGTTGAGTACTTTCGAATAGTTCTTTTGTTGAATAGTAAGAAGCAGGGCAATGTTTGTAATGTCGGAGTGGTTGGTTGTGTTAGGGAAGAGGTAACACCAGCTAGCCGCTTACGAATTCATGCACCACTGCACACTTAACTACCCTCTTTTTATCTCATTTCGAACCGTATTTATTAGTCCTTTTCATACATATATAGGTTGTTTATGCGGGTTATGAGATTTAGAAAGTAATTTGGTGAGGGGACTAGCTTTTAGTATTTTACGTGGGGTGTTTGTTTTCATTTGTTTTTTGAAGTTCAGTACAAGTAATTAGGCTAATTAATTATACCTAAAAATAGTAAGATCATCTAGGAAAGAATGTCTATCAAAGTTATACTTGCAACCTAGAAAATTAGGCTTTCACACAGCCAAACATGAAAGTTTTCAAGCCACCAAGCATTTTGAAAGGATGCTATTCGTCTGTCTATCCCTCGTTTCTTCTTCTCCCTGTTTTCAATCCTTTTGCGGGCAGCTAAGAGGCTAACAGATGAGAGGAAAAGAGAGAGGGATCGGCTTTTCGACCTTCTTCATTTCTCTCTGCGTATCATCTAATCTCATACTCTCTCCACATCTCAAGAAGTGATTGCGAAAGGTGAAATAGTATTCGATGGAACGAGGATTAGAGATAAATTTTTGAGGAGATGAAGCTGTAGAGAGTGACGAGGAGGGGAAGTTGGTTGACTAGTGTCGAATTCAAAAGACGAAAAAAACACATTTAATAGAAGCAGAAAGTGGCAAGCGACAGTGATTCGTAAACGGGAAAAAGAACGAAGAAGCTATCTATGTAAAGATTTTGAAAAACAGTTTTGGCATTCTGATAAGGTTTTGAAACCTTATCAGAATGCCAAATTTCCAGTGATACTGTTGTAATTTTTTCAAAGAATTTCAATAAAAATAGTTACCATAAACCATTAAATGAGTATGACCGATTTGATAGGAAAATAAAAATGTAGAGTCCTCAAAAGGTATTTTTTGCTGACTAATAGAATAATATGTTTTTTTTTCGTCTTGTTGTCTCTTATTCCAGATTTTCGAAAGGTAACTTATTATAAATTGGCATAGACCTAAACACATAGTTATTCACAAAAATAATCAAAACTACTTTCACATAATGGAAAAAAGAAACATATGAAACAAGTGATTAATATGCGCGTCTGGTATATGCAATAACAACACGCCAAAAAAAGTTGTTTTCATTTTTCCCGTTTACTCGTACTACAAGCCCCACCGAACCAGTAATACTTGCATCCTGTGAATGACTAGAAGGGTTTGGAGAGGAGAGAGAACGCGATGGTTAATATGCTTACAAGGGAGGTTCGTGAGGACACGGATCAAGACCTTTCTGAAAATTGTATCCACAGGTACTTTCGACCATGCTGATTTCATTTCTGAAGTCAAAACCAGCTAAATGTTAGTTTGAGTTGGTGCTCGGGCTCACGAAAGAGGCGGGCAACAGTAGAAGCACTGTTACGTTTGTGTTAATAGCACTTCTAAAACCAATCCAATTGGTCGGAAAATTGTTCTGGACACTTCTGAATGTCCCTGGAGTATGAACTGATGTTTTTCTAAAAAATAACTTTTCTTCGGATTCTGAAGTTTTTCGACGACTTCTGAGCTTCGAAAATTCAAAAATCCGAAAATCAAAAAATCAAAATTTTTTAAAGAAAAACATCAGGTCGTACTCCAGGGACACCCAGAAGCGTCTAGAACAATCTTCAGACCAATTGGATTAGTTTTCGAAGCGTTATTAACACAAACGTAACAGTACTTTTACTGTTGCCCGCCCCTTTCGTGAGCCCGAGCACCAGTTCAAACTAACATTTAGCTGGTTTTGAATTCAGAAATGGAATCAGCATAGTCGAAAGTACCTGTGGATACAATTTTCAGAAAGGTCTTGATCCGTGTCCTCACGAACCTCCCTTGTTAGGCAAATGTTTCCAATGTAATCTTCAGAAAAAAAACATGATACCAAGTTCTAGGTAAGTGCATATCTAGAAAACTCATGCAATGGTATGCTTTAAAAGCGGTATCTGTTAAACTTGTATTAGTATTACACGCAACACTATATTTCATTTCAAAACTAAAACTTGGGGGCAACGATATTAGAGGGAGCAATTTCACAGTTCAACCAATTTGCAGACCATTTCTACAGTCTTCTTATCAATTACCCTCTCCACTTTGGAGTTTTTCATTATTCTAAAACATTGCGTCATACCTATTGAAGCAAAACGTTAGTTGTCTCGAAATTAATAATCAAACTTTATTAAAACACAAAGAAGATTCTCATGAAGATTCAAGAAAGAAAAATGTCTTTCGAGAAATGATGGAAATTCTAGGGTTACTTTCGGCAGAAACTATATAATCTTTTCGACAACTCCCACCGTTAATCTTCCGCGCGCACAAGTTACCACTAGTGAAATTAACCGGTGGTGGAAAAGGGAGAGTAAACATGAGGACTAAGTTTGCTTTGTTTGGAGCCAGTTCGAAATATATCAAAGAGAGAGAGAGAGAGAGAGAGAGAGTCAATTTAGGACGGAAGATTTTCACCATAGATAGAGAAATGCCGTAAATACTGTATTAGAGCGGCATGTCGTCCTGTTGTTCGGAAAAGGTCTTCAGGTTTCGTAACATCGCAGGTGTTGTTTTATTAGAGGGTGCCGCTTAGAAATGAACTTATGAAACTTTTAGGACGATTCCTAGGGTTAGAGTATCGGCCATTTCAGACACAGATCTTAATCTTTTTTTAAATTTCGTTTGAATAATTTGCTAATTTTTTGCATAGTTACAGAATCCGAATTTTCGAAAAATAAATTTTCAGATTCGTCTGATGATTTTTGAGTGTTATCAGTGGATATATCATTTTAATCAGGCCTAGGGGCAATATTAGAGGTGCCGTTATAATACAGTATTTGCGATATCAAAGAGTTCCATTTTTCAATGAACTCATGAGAAAAAAAGGTTCTTCAGAGAGTTGTCCTCTCTAAAAGGAAAAAAACCCACAAAAATTCTTTTTGTAGAATAAAAATCGTAGGCGAAACCATGCACACCTTCTTTTTAGAACCGGTTGAGTAAGGATACACTTCAGATGAGAAGAGTGAGCACATAAATGACCCGAGGTTCCCATAGTTCTTACCTGAATAGAGGCGACGATTGAACCCACAGGCAAAGCAGCTTTTCTTCTTTCAATACTATTGACTCGCGGCCCCCCTTGCGGGTAAGAATCATGACAAACATTACGGGCAAAGGTTCACTTTTTTATTCAAATCATCAATTATTTTCACCGACAGTGTCTTCAATATGTTGGAATATGCGGAAAGGTAAAGGACGAAACAATGTGTGATTATTAGAGGGGGGAGTAGGGTGAGTTTCATATTAAACAAAAAATTCAGAAACTTTAATTATTCGAAGTTCTGTACAACTTGATGCCTTCTAAAAGAATTGTCATATCATTAATAGTATCCATAGCTCTTTCCCATGGTAGACTGCTGGACAGAGAGCAAGTATGGTAACGAGAGAATCGTTTGAAAACAACAAATAGATCATCAATTTCTTTGTCCACTGCAACGTCGTTGCTAGGCTCATAATCAAAATCTTCTTCCGTCCAAGTAATATTTTGATAAGAACGAACGAGAGTCCGGAAAGTTTGCTCCGCTTTCCGAATGGTCGCAATTTGTTTATTAGAGAGTTCTGCCGGCCATTGATTCAGGGAATTCGCCACGGTTAAATTTTCATAAATCCGGTAAAGTCGACGGCAATCTGAAAGACTATCATTATTAACTCAATTTCTTTCACTGTAAGTTAGACCTCCAAGGAATTCAATTCCCAATTTCTGTCGCTCATCCTCATTTGTTGAGGCTAACCCGTTTGTTTTTTCCACAAACAATGGTGTCAAATTTTTTCGTGCTGCTGGTGCAATTGTTTTCTCTTCGGATGTTGTGACTGAAGAAATGTTTACATTTTCTAGTGGAACAGTTTCGTGGTTGACTGGTTCATCCGGTGATTTAGACTTCTCTGGAGTTGTCTTTGGAGTTATCATCAATTCAGGAGTCTTGACATCGTCTGTTTCATGAGTAGTCAGTGAAGGCGTGACACTCTTTGAAGGGCAGTTTTCTGTTGATTCAGCTGTGAGATCAATTGGATTGCTCTGTGAGACACTAGAGGTACTGATCTCTTCTTGAACTACGCCCATCGGCGCTGTTGTTTCATCAGCAGATAAAGTCTCAGTTTCCTCAGCGTCAGTCGATTTCACATCCTGAATCAGTCCGATTGGAGACTCATTCACAATTTGCTCAGCCTCTCCATCAACTTGCTGCACTGAATTCCATGTTTTTTCATACTGAGCAAGAGCATTCTTAGCGCCAGCAGTCCTTCCTTTAATCCATGTAAACTTTTCAATTTGGCTTTTCGAAAGTTTTGCGAAATCTCCGACAGATTTGACACCAACTGCAAGCAGCGATCTTTTGGCGGAATCGACGACGGTCTTCCGACACAAGGTCACCATATTTGGGATGATTCGGTCGATTTTATCATGGCAGTCGATGAGAGAAGGATAAAAGACGACTTCTGTTGTTGAGACAGGCATCGAGGAACTCAGGAATCTACTGGAATCAGACAAGGCAAAGATTCTCACACAATCCTTCTCTGCAGAAGGTGGTCTTCGTCGTGGAGTTAAAGGCGAGGAAATGTCCTTCGGAATAGAATCCTCGCCGAAGTGGACACGATTTTTCTGGAAATTCAGAAATAGAACGGGAGACGAAGAAACACTTTATTATATACCTTTCGTTCTGTCATTGGTGAATCATATGATCCTGCCTTCCGTAAAATCGACGGCGTCCGTGGAGTTTTTGGTGGCGTCTTCTCCTCGTCGGATGCTATCGAATCAATTTTGTTTGAAACGTCTACTCCTTCACACGGCGTTGTAGATTTGACGAATGTAGAAATCGGGGCTGATAAATGGCTCGAGGACTCTGCTATTTTCGTTTCCAATCCTTTTTCTTCTTTCTCTTTCAGCTCATTTTCTTTATCGTTTTCTTTAACATCGCCATTTTCTTTAACATCTGAAGCTGTCTTCTCTACATCAGGCACTAGCGATGTGGTGTGTTCAACTATAACCTCAGAAGAGTTATTTGTTGAAACCATTAGTCGCGAACTTTTTCGAGAAGAGATGGGTGTTACTGGATTTTTGCTGTTCTTGGAATCCTGAAAAAAACTTAGTAGTGTTAAAATTCCTATTTCCTTACTTTTTTCGGAGGACGCCCTGCTCGTCTTTTCTGTGGAGTACACTCCTTAACTTCTTCTTGAAGCTCTTTTGATTTGATTACTTCAGTAGTGCATTTTTCATCGGAAGTATCGGCTGGTAATTCTGTAGTTTTAACTCGTTTCGGAGGTGGTGACGTGGGAGACTTCTCGGTAGAATCAACAGCTGAGCTGTTGCTGTACGAAGATGTAGTGGGAAGAGCTCTAACTGGCGAATCGCAGAACTGAAAATAGAACTTTTATTGTAGAGTTAAATAACTATTAAACCTACTAATTTTCTTATTCTTCCCGTAGATACTGGAACCGGCGACAATAGTTTATTGTCTTCCTTTTCGGTTACAGCTGAAATTGTGACTGAAGAATTGTGTAATGGAGCACTGAAAATTTGAAGTATTATATCTCGCTTATTTCAATTTATCATACCTGACACTGTCCTCTCCTACATCGAAATTCATCGCACTTAATGCTTTCTTCATGTTAGCCGTTTTTTGAAAGGCACTTTGAGACTCCTCGTCCACGTAATTAATGGTAGTTTTCGGGCCAGACGCCTCGGCTAACTTTTCTTTCTGTCTGTCTGTCAACCGATTTTTTCGGTGAGAAGGTGGTGTGGTTGTGATTTTAACGAAATCGCAACTATCCTCATCTATGAGAGAAATCTTCGAAGCACGCTTGCGGGACGGTGTTGTTGCTGGATTTGGCGATGAAATCCTCTCAGTTTTCAAGTTCTTTTCCTTGAGAAGTTGATCGGCTAACTTGTCGGCAGCTGGCTGCTGTGAGAATTGAAACGAGCTTTTACTTTCTTCAGTTGTTTTTTCTTGGGAAGGTTCCAGAACTTTTGATGAGTTGCTTGACAACCCGTCCATAGCATCGTCATCTTGGAAAAGTAACGACGAAGCGGCAGGTGTTTCATTCGGTGGAAGATATATTCCGTGCTTTTTTGGTACTTTTCCGAGAAGAGATCTGAGAAAATATTTATATTTATCTTGTTAAAGCATATACATTTTCTCGGGCCAAGAAAAGCCGATGAACATATCTTCGAAATATACTTGAACATCACTTACCGTAAATCGCCTGGCCACTCGATTGGCGTTTTGATAGTACCGAAACTTTTCTTCCACAACAAACATCCATTCTCCCTCAGAGTAGGATGCCGATTAGTGATTAGTGCTCTGAATAATGGGTCCCACTGCTTGAGGACTTCAGAGTTAAATGGCTCGCAAACGCGATCAGAGATGCTTTGAAAAAATTGCGTTGATTTTCGCAAGAAGACATTGACATTGACTGTTTTCAGTTCATCTTGGGTTTTCTTGTCGAGGACATTGATGAATTTCGAAAATGGTTCGGCGATTTCGGTGAGAAGAGATTGAACCTAAAGTATTTAGATTGACTGACCAGAAATATTGGTTCTTTTCGATTACCGCGTGAGCTGGGATGTTTTTTGACACTTCTGTGAGTTGTTCCAACATTTTTTCGTACATTTTGATGTGGCTAGCGAGATCGACAGCATTGATAGCATCGATTGGACCGATGAGTTTTTCTATTTTTTCAATTTCGGTCTTTATCGATTGCACAGTGCCTACATGCACTCCAAATGGATTGAAAAATGTGCTTGTCATTTCTGTAAAAAAGTATTACATAGAATGTATTTTTGAATGTAAAAGTTTGAAGGACGTTTGATAGGCAGCAAAAAGTCATATATAAATAGATTTATATTTTTTCATAAGAAAATCCTGAACATTAAATTTATACAATTCGAAAAAGAAAGAAATCCTCAATTTAAAACTTAAAAGCTTTTTTCATGCTTCAATTTATATAAACAGTTTTCGCGCGTTTTGCCGCATTGTCCTATGGAGCGCATTTCTCTCATTTTATCTTTTCCGATCGAACTTCGAATTCAAGACACTGCTGAATTCAGCCTTCATTTACGCTTGTTATTGGGATTATTTGAGAAGAAAATCTGGGTAAACAAACATTTATACGACAAAGTTAAAAATTATCATCTTCTTCTGAAACCGAAGTGATTAATCGAACTGGCATTAGCAGCCCACATTCTGCTCGTGATTTTCCAAATTCTCTCTCGAATTTGCTTTTGATCAATAGTCGATATTGTGCTTGAGCTGAGTTGCGTCGAAACGATTCAGGCCTCAAAAATAATGATTGTAAGTTTAGAGAGCTTTCGATGGTGAAAGAAACTGTGATAAAAACTATCAAGGACTTTTTATAATTGTTTCAAGAACAATATGTTTAACAATATCAGAACGTGATCTGCTACAGCTAGAGATGTTCAAAAGAAACGCATTCTTAACTGAGTCACTTATTTTATGAAGCTCATAGTCGATGAAAATGGAGAAAAGTCCTTCTATTTGACAAAATGTATATTCAATGGTTGATTGCGTCAATAAGTTCTGCTATAATATTTAAGAAAAGCATAGTTACCCCGGAGTTATTGGTCTCGGAATTGATACATCATCCTCATGTTCTTCGCATAGAATGTGCTCAAAAACTGGGCTTCTTGTGCATAACCGTCGATACACGTACATCATAAAAATCACTGAAATTTGTAGAATTAATGTATTCAGGAGAAGTGATAGTGTCTCATGCATAAATGATCAAAATATTAACTACTTGTTGTTTCTTCTCTTGTAGATTTGCTTTCTCTGCCTCTCTTTCTATAATTCTCTTGAAGCTCTATGACGAATACACTCACCTATGCCAAACATGAGGAAAAAACAAAAAACTGGAATTATAACAGAGATAACAGTTTGAAGACTGAAAAATGGGTTGTAGTTGGGAGGAAAAACAACGTCCTCTTCCACTGGTCCACCTCCTTCAATATGATCTTTCGGATCCCACATTTTGAATCCGATTGTTAGCTGCTGCGAAAATGATGATTTATGGAACTTGCATCTATTTGATAATAAGAAAAGAAAATGAAAAAATGTGAGAATATTTAACAAATTTTCAAAACAAGGAAAAAGAAAAGAGCCGGATAGGAACAGAATATGGATGTGCATCTTCTCCTCTCTTTTCGTCTGCTGAGGAGCATAATCTGGTCATCCGGCTAATCGCCAAACTGTCTGTCTATCTCTATACTCCTCACTATCTTTTGATAGAGCCTCTTGTGTCTTCTAATCTCAGCTGCTCAACCACTTGGTGCTTCGTTTGGTTATCCCGCCGTTTAGATTAGCAACTGCCACGAATGCTGAATGCAAACCAAAAATATCAAAGAAGAGAATTGTCAGAGAAAGTGGTATTTCTGCTGGATTAATTTATAAAAGTCATTTTTTCAAGCTTGGAATGCAAAAGGGAATGCACATTCTTTTTCGTGTAAAAGCAAATACAAGTAAAACTGCAATTCTTTATACTTTGAACATTTGGTAATGGGAGGAATGAGGTTTAGCCTCTCGTAGGTAATTGGCAGGAGCCAGTTACTGAGGAAGACTAGCGAACAATAAACTAACAAGATATTGTGGGAAATAGTGATGAAAATTGTCCAATGAAACAGGTAATCAATTTGTGTAACTTCGAACATTGAAAACGTCCTTCCAACAGTCGATGTCTGCCATAGAGATCCGAGGATTGTTCACCTAGAAAAACCACATAAATATTATTTTATTTTCAGTGTATTTGCGTGCTTTCGACCCCTGACAACGTTAAATGGAAACTAACCAAATTTTCCGTATGTTTTGTCGAGCAGAAATGTATCAGAATTTCATCAACATGCTCAATATTAACGTCACACAGATCACATCTATTCACTAAACCAAGTGGGAAATTCCTAGCTGCCACTTGACCCAAACTTCTTCTCCTGTGAAATCGACAGAAAACATTTTTGAGGCGTTGAATGTTGAATTCTTTTTCGTCTGCATAATTTTGGGATGTCTTTGACAGCGTATTGAATGACTCGCGGAATAGAGGAATCGTGATCGGAATGTTCAGCCAACGGAACAATCGACGGAGATCGTCGTTTGAAACTCCCGTAAGGTGATTTCTATGACATTTATCGTATAGAACATGCCGGAGAACACTGTTATGTGAATGAAGTTTCGCCTGACACCAATGACACGAAGTAAAATATTCAGTATCTTCAAGAAGCAGCAAGCGTGATTCTCGAAGTTTTTCTCGCACATACATGAGAACATCCTCAACAGCTTCGCCTGCAAAACTCATTGTAACCGTGCAGAATATATTTTAATTTAAAAAATAATTTTTAAACTTTTAAACCTTTCAAACTTAAAAATTTTTTTAAAACTAACCTGAATAAACGTAGTCGTCAGGTATCGAGTCCACTAATTTATAACACAGCGGAAAATCGCCTTCTTGAAGTGAAATAGAAGAATTTTGGTTCTTCAAATGATTGTGAGCGGGTTTTAGTAACGACTTGAGAAACGAGAGCCAATGTTCCGCTTCTGAGCGAAGGAGTCCTTTGTCGAGGGTCTATAATAGAGTATTTAAACAATAAACATTAAACGAGAAGCCCTACATTATGGATATGACCTTCAGAGAACAAATGCTTTGCGAATGAGTCCATGAATGTGGCGTCAAAATCGACATCGCAATATTCACAAACCTAAAAGCACAATATACAAGAAGTACATTTCAACTATCGGTACCGTGTGACTCGTCGCTCCGAATCGTCTACAACGCAAAGTTTTCGGTGTGCGATTGTACGTTTCCTCGATATCCCGAAGATAGAGAATAGTTTCGATATCTGAAAGCAAATTGTTCAAGTCAGAAATTTGAAAAAAAAAGTTTTTTTAACGCCCGAACATTAGCAAACGGGCGGCGGTTCGTCCGTCCGAATGAAAACCCTATTCAAGTTAATCGTTTGCATTCAACTGATCCTACTCACATCCGGTTGAATCTCCAGATGTACGACGAGGTGATGGATGTAACAACGGCACAGTTTGAAGCAATGTAACTGTGCTTTTCATACTTTCGAATGCTGTTGTTATATCAACGTTGTCAAAGAAAAGTTCCTTGTCCATCTGTGGTAGGTTAATAATATTCGAATGGAAATCGTGTGACAAGTCAATTGACTCCACTTCGCTCATCATTTTTTGAACGCAATAGATATCAATCATTGAGAAGTGTTTGCACAAAGAGTAAGTCTGGAAAAAAACAAACTTCAATCGAGGCTGGATACGAATTAAACCAACCCGATTAATATGAATAACACTGAGGAAGTGAGTGAGCATTTGAAACGAGTTTGCGAAAGAAACTTCGCAGAGATAGCATGAATGAGGAAAAATGTTTAGCGATTCAAGATATTTCGAAAACACTTGTTCCTCATAATCTTGGATTTGGTTCTGAATGTGAATAGCACCACGAAGAACATCCGACTCTGTAATATAAGATACAAACTTATGTGTCAATGATGACATTCAAAATACTGTTTAATGGGTGTGGAACCCATTGCTCCCAAGGATATTCAAAGGGCACATATGTATCTGGGAAACAACGCCGTTGATTGTTTCGGGAGCGACTGTTGACATAGATATTCACTTCTTTTTGCAGAAATGTGTGATTGGCATCTTTTTCAGAACCTTTACCACAATCAACTTCATCCACACCTTCTTCGAGTTGCGTGAAATCGTCACTTGAAACAGAGTCATCGTTGCTGAAATTGTTAAGTTGAACACTTGGGTTTGTTCGAAACGAAACATACTGATTGAGATAGCTCATATCCAGCGTCACGTCCAGTTCCGTAACATCAACCGTTTTGTCCATATTGATAGATTCGTCGCAAAACATAACTTTGGCTCGTGACTTTAAAGATCTCGCGACATCTTCAATAAGGCAAGGTTGATGATTGCGATCAAATAGTTGAGTTCCGGGTGGCATATAACTGTTGGCAAACCATCTTGTATAAGCTGATGGCGAGTATGGTCCTCTGAAAAAAAAAACAAATGTGAGTTTAATAAAAAAAAGAATTCAACTCACTGTAGAACGTGATTATCGTCAAAGTAGTAGTACATTTTATTAATTATTAGTTTGAATAGCACAGAGGCAGAGAAAAGAAAAAAGACAAGAACAAGTATTTTCACAGGAAAAAAAAACAATGCGAGCGAAGAAATCGAAAATTAAAGTTTCCTTACAGCGGGGTAGATCAAACTTTGTGTCATTTTTTTTTTCATTCCAAAAAGTTTGAAATATAAAAAAAATTTTCTTCTCATCTTTATGAATCGAGCCCGCATTTGATGCGAAAAGTGTTTATCGGTGCGCCATGGCGTTTTGAAATTTTCAAAGGTCTCGCAGCGAAAAGTCAAAGGCGCATCAAAAATTTTACGCTCTTTTTTAATTATTAAAAAAAACAAAACACTCAGCAAATTGTCGTGAGGGGACAGTGAGGAATAAACTTGCGAGAACCTATATGTTACACAGAACTCTCAACCACTGCTCAGTGTACCCTCAACGAACACGCAAGTGGAGTGTCGTTGCGTGCGATGTTTAGCAGGCTTAGAATATTTCTAGCTCCACCCCTAAAACCGTTGGTATAGAAAACAACCGAATAAAATTTGCAATTTATATAGAAAAAAAATGAAACAATTAATGAATAAAAAACAAATAGAAAAAAATGAAACAATTAATAAATAACAACACTAACAGAGTACGAGGAACGACCAAGAAATAAAAAACGAAAAACAAAACAAACACTTGTACAAATTATGACGTTGAGCCTTCTTCGAATGCTTCTGGAGTTGATGAGTTGCGAATGTAGCGGCTTTCAAGGTGCTCATCACCAACGTCGAAATCCTCTGCTTCTTCCGGATGAAATTGCTGCTGAAATAAGTTATCAATTGAGAGTTTTCCTCATAAAGCCATATGCTCACAAGCGGTTGTTGAGTCATTCTAACAAACTCATTGACGACGATTTCGACTCCACTAATTGTACGGACGGACTGCTTCACGATGCTGTTACGAAGATCGGAGCTGAAAGTAAAGCCGTTAGAAACATACTGTTTTGCTAAAATACAGTAGCCGTTTTTCCCTTTCTCTACATTCGAAAACTTACAAAGCTCTTTGAAGCTGGGCGAAGATGACAGAATGGAGATGATGTGCATCGGCAACAAGGATGGGGAACTTTTTCAGACATTCTTCTCGAGTCGCTCCGAGTTTAGCCGTCAATCTTAAAGTACTCTTGTGTTCAAATATATGGAGTATGACTTACGCTGGATAGTCCGAAGCAAGTGAATCGAAAGAAAAAGCTGGCAATCTGATCTCAGCCGGGTATCCGAAAGATCGCATACAGTAATCTAATAACAGTTGTATGTTAAATAAAAGAATTAGTAAAGGAGAAACCTTCAATGAATTGGGAAACGGGCAACGGCAAATCCTTCCTATTTGTCTTAGCGTTTTTCGCGTAAACCGATCTTACTGCAAACTGTTGATGGGAATCCGGCGTTGACAAAATCTAAAGTTAGAAAGCGTAGGTTTTTATTAATACTCATAGGCGTACCTGAGCAAGAACATTTTTGATAATCCAAGAGATGGCTCTTTGTGTGTCTTGTGGTACAATACCAAGAAGTTTCATCGACACCACATGTTCTGTCTGGAAAGTACAAAAACTACAAGAAGAAACACTGATAATATAAACTTTAAATGGATATGATCCTTGAAATTTGGCATCCACATATCCGAATGATGGCTTCCACGTAAAAACAGCACTTTTTGAAGCATTTTTTGGCGGTTTCGGCTTCTCATAAGTCTTCACATTCATCTGAAAACGAAATACGCTTTACACATGCGACCTCATCGTAATCCCACCACAAATGCCTGACTTATTTGAAGAACTGCTGGACTTATGACTCCAAAATCGCTGACTGACGGAGAAATGGTGAAACTGTAGGAGTTATACCATTGCACAGACTCCTGAAAATGAGTTTTAATAAGAATTAATGTAAGAGTGACTCACATCATATGACACATCGTCGAGTCGACCGCTATTTTTGTACTTCAACAGCGTACAACCACATCGTCCCAAATCTAATCTGTGTTCCTTGAAGCACAAATGGAGGTTTTCTGGAATTGTCTAGCTTCGGTCAGTATTTGCCTCTGTTTTAAATACCAGTCAATGACAAAGTGGAATCAACAGACTCGTAGAATTCGAGTTCTTCTTCGGATAGACTAAGTTGATCTGACAAAAGCATTATTGAAAACTTGTTGTTCGGTGAATCTCTTACTTCTTCCAACACGGATTCCATTTCTTGTCGTGACCATTGGAATATGATGGGAGTTGGCCATTACTGGTGTCGCAAGTGGATTGATTCTGTGTGGCGGCAGAGCAACACGCCGATTGATATACGGAGCATGTCGAATCGGAAGACATGGTGTCGATGGAGCGACTGTAAAACTAGAAGTATTTAGGACCGAGACTGTGTTTCAAACCTGTTTGCTTGATAATGTGCTTTTCCATTTAGATCGATGAAATATCCTGTCTATGCAATTTCTGAACATTTAGTATAGCTGGTTCATCCAACAGAAAGATAAAAACTGATTATCATACAGTGAAATGGGATCAAAAGTAATGAAATGGAAAGATATGGAGTATCGTGTTTTATTATTTTGGAGGATTTTTATCAATTACAGCAATCGTAAACAATAGAATGGCCGTGGAAACTGATGATGATACTTTTGTTATGTATCTTATCCACATCGATCAAAATTGGCGGAAGACGGCCGTTCACGAAATGAAACCAAACATTTTCAGCTTTCAATTTCCAAACAACATCTAGCGTGTTGTCATCAATGTTGTTTCTACGCCCTTCTTCATAAAGAGCGTCAAACGGGTTTTGGATGACAAAGGGAGCAAAAAGCATGAAGAGTTGGTCTTCTAATCGAACATATGTTACGACTTCACCGACGGAAAAGTTGTTCCCGTCTAAAACCGAAACTACTGCTGATTCTCCTCTTCTTTTTTTTCGATTCCAACTTGCCGATGAAAACAGAACGTCTCCGCGAATCATTCTTTTCCTAAAAGGAAGCCTTGGTTCAAAATTTTCTAAGCAATGGAATTCACCAGTAAGTGCATCTATCGAAGTTCTGCGGCATTTGGGCGTTCAACGTAGAGATTGTAGACGGGTCAGTAACTTGAAAACTCGGCCTTAACTGAACTTGATTGTTCAATTGAATCAAATTATCCTCCTTCCTGAATTATATTGATTGGAATATGTTGTTACTTGGGCTCACGAACTTACGGTTTGCCTTCATTTTTAACTATCTGATTCAACAGAAACGTTCTACCCATAGCTTCAGGACTTGTACAATACTGATTAAAAGAAACAGAAAGAAGTCTGTGACATTTCTCAAAGAATGATGTAGACGTTTCTGCCAAATTTCCCCATTCATCAATAAGTTCGCACATATGGTCCACGAAAACCTGAAAAAGTTTACGGCATATACAAAATTGGTATGAATAGATTACGTGTGTTTTGTACGTCATAGAGTTTGGATGCCGAGTGTGCATATATGAGCGCATGTATGAACATAGCTGAGATAAAAATGGCAATTCCGATCTTTTTTTAATACTCATTCCTGTATCAATAGACACGATTATACAGAACAGGAAGACTCTCGAGTGAATATCTCCATAGATCCTTGTAAGAGAACTACAGAGCAGGACCACTTTGGCAGTCTGAAATAATTACCAATGAGTTCATGTCAATTCACTTGTGTGTGCAATCGTACGTTTTTCAACTGGGAACCCGTTAAACGTCCAAGCTTCGACAGAGACACAAATAAAGAATTTGATCCAGGAGGACACATAATTGTCGAAATAGCTTCATCCAAAAGTTTAATTGTTCTAGCACTGATTCGAAACTCTGTCAGATGAGAAGTTTTGCCGATAACATCATTCAGCAACCGTTTCAGCACACCTTCACCCAATACATGAAGCTCGTCCATCGGCTGAGCAAGAGGGCTGCACAACTTGGAAAGAGCATCTGAAATTAGAAATTGAGATTTTATTATGCCTCAGTTTATCTTACTCCACTTTCTGTTGCTCTTAATGATGAATTCTACTTCGGACTGACTCCTCGACTGATCACCTTCGTTCTTCAAGAAAGACACAGCAGAAGTTCCACATTTCTCTCCAACGATAGTGCAGTAAGTGCAGCCTTCTCGACAGTTCCAATTAGGAAGACTACTCACTTGCCTGCTGGCCTCAAAATTTCGGTTTAAAACACGCATATATCATTCGTACTCACTTTCATATCTATGTGGGAGCAAATTACGAAAAACTCCACGAACCAAACTTCATCTTCGAACACAATTTCCAAATTTTTCATCCGCATCTCGTGCAGCTCATTTGTTAACCTTAAAACTAAGAAATTTCGAAACATTTTCACCTTTCTTCATACCTATTAACAAAAATGTCTGCATTTTCATGGGTAACACCACCAGGCCCAATGTGCAGCGAACACAAAACGACGGATTCTTCTTTCTCCTTCATTCTTCTTGGTACACCTTCGATGCGAAGGTAAAGTGGTGTCAGCTCGTCTCTTGAAGCGTTGCGTGGAACGAAACCATCAAACGCAATCGACACAGGAATTTTCAGCTTTTTCGATCGGAATTCTGCTTCTTTTTCGATAGATGCTGCATATCTTTTTGAAAGGCAAAATGATGATAAATCATTGTTTTCTTCAATTCCAGCCTGAAATAGTGGGTTTTCAAGTCGGATTATTTTCCTGAAACTGACTTCTACCGCATGATGATAGTGGTGTGTGTTTATAATCTCGCGTATTTGGTTTCTCATGATACGTCTTAGTTGATCCTTAACGGAATACGTCGTGACCACGGTTTGCTGCCATTTTGTACCTTTCGAGCATTGCTTACTGAATAGTTTATTTATCAAAAAGTCAATTTTCTTGATTTACCTGTAAAAATCACATTCCACGTTTGGACAACGATGCGTTACAGATCTTAAACTGGCAAAACACATGGAACAGTAACGATTCGTTACAGGTGAACATGAATCTACGAATCTTTCATTAGAATATTCTTTTAGATCAGTCATCTGAATGAAGTTGGTGTCATTCTGAATTGAACACTTGATCGAAACTCACAGTTATGTTGAATCGGCTAATTGAAGAGGCGACAGAAAAAACAGACTCCATTTGTTTCTGTGACAAATTCAGTGGCACGAGAATTTTGGTAACATGTTCCAATGCTTCTTTATAGCTCTGTGGTTCATCACAAAAAGAATCCTTTGCATTATCAGCAATATCTGAACGAACGTTTATTAATTAAGTATTATTTCGTCTTTCTTATCACCATAACAATCATCAAACGTTTGCAAATCCTCCGAATCAATCAAATTCATATCATCAATCGTTTCATTAGAAATTCTTGACATTTGTGTTGCTGGTTCGTGCTCATGTGATTCTTCAATTCCATTTGAATCCAACGGAATTCGAATTTTGCTGAGGATCTCATCTGAAAACATTTTCAGTGTCTTTCACAACTACTAAACAAACCATAGTGATTTCTATCTCGTCTTCTATTCGGCATTTTTTTTCTGTTTCTGTTTTCTAAATTTGACTTTTTAAAAATTTTTTTAATGTTGTTTTTTGAATTTTCAATTTTTTTTTAATTTTCAAATATCTCAACGACCATCCGGAATTCCACTGTTGCGCATGTTTTAGTGGTTTTATCGCGGAATACTCAGTGTACCCTCAAACGCCCTTTCTCCTCACTGTCCCCTCACGACAATTTGCTGAGCAACAAAAAAAGCTTTCTATCTTCCTTCGTCCACTTCCACAATGGGTGTTTCATCAGATCGGTGGGCTCTCATGAAAATAACTTTTGGAGAGTGTAAGTAAGAAAATCGAAGTTCAATGAAGAATGTTATAATAAATACGTGAAAGCATACTGCAATCGTCCATAAGCTGGCCTCAACGAGCCAAAGTGGTGATAAATTTTTGTCTTCTTTCACGAAACGGTCTGAATAAGACGAATGAAGCACATCAAAGGGAAATATAAGACTCACAAAAAACAAATGCAACTGTTTCAGTTAGCACAATCACGAATCGAAAACAACAAACTCGTAATGTACACATACGTGGTATCAGTGCCCATGTCAACACGGATTGTGCCCAAGCATACGCCAATCCAACACTGAATGCGATGCTGTCTGCCCAATCATGTACAACAGATAGTTCAGAGTCCTGAAGATATGATATTCCATTGTTGAATTCTCATTACTATTGTCACCTCGCTATGGGCTAGAACAGTAATACAAATGGCTGCAAAGAAACCGATGCCAGCTACTACAGTTGACATGACGCGCCACGATGAGTTTTCCCATCCGAGACGATGTGCATAATATTCAACTGTTTGACGGTGCCTGATGTATGCTATTAGCATCACTGTAATGTTTCTTATAGAAGCATAGATGTTTCTATAAACTCACATAAAAACGCGGAATAACTTACAAGATGAGCAAAGACACATTCTCCGAAAAGAGAAGCATCTCGTGATGCCAGGAAAGGTAGAATATGTGGATACTTTTTGAGAAGAGAAACAAAGAAATATCTATAAATATCGTACTCGGGCATTTTTACTTGTTATTTCTCATACTTTGTAGCTGTTGCTGATATTGCACATAATCCATAGAGTATTGGTATGAGCCAGATTTTTGTCAAGACCATTTAGAAAACTGAGAAAAAGAAAGCACAATTATGAAATTGCGACTGTGGTGACTGAAGTGCAGTGTAAAAAAAGATAAGAAAAAGAAGTTTATCAATTTTATTGAATTTTTTTGGGAAAACAGTATATACTATCTAAAAAATTTCAAAGGATTACTTGCTAGGCTGCAAACCGTTGCTCGTTTAAAGGGAAGATGCCCGTAACAGTGAATGTTAACGTATGGGTTACGTTGTGAGAGACAGGGACAATTGATAAAGATTGAATCGAAATGAAAGCAATTAATTTTCTACACGAAATAGAATTATTCAATCTTTTTGGTTGGCGAACGTTTTTGAATATAGGCTTTGTAGAAGAACTTGGCGAAGAGGAACAAGTAACTGATGTACATGAGACCTCCGATTGACAACACGTTCCAACTGAAATAAGAACAATTATGAGGTATATGAAATGATAATGTTACACTCACCTCACAGCACATCCTGGAACAGAGTCAGCTGATTTGATGAATACCAAATGTCCGAAAATGTAGCAAGAGATGATGAATTGAACAATTTGGATAGTGGTAATGAACTTGGCAACTGGTCTTGGAGTTTGAATATTCAGAGCACGGACTCCAAAGTAGCTGAAATAGCAATTCGGAGTCAAGTCCCTTCAATAAACAACTTACAAGTACATAACAGTGTGAACAGCGAGGTTGAGAGCTAACGACCAACGTGCCCAAGCTTGATGCTCAGAATAGGTGACGACTGCGTAGACGAAGGTGAGAGCGTGATGATACCAATGCATGAAAATGACTGGCTTCTTGCGAAGAACCAAGAACATGGTGTCACCCAATTCTGGAGCTTTCGACATCACGAATGCCCATCCCCAGAAACCAGTTGATGGATCGGTGTAGTATGTCTCATTTTGACAATAAGAAGCTGAACAATTGAATACATTGAAAAAAAGAAAACTATCAATCTTACCAACGAATCCGTCTTTCAAAAATACACCAACAAGTTCTGGGATGAGTTTGTAAGCAGCGATTCCGGAGAAAATAGAAAATCCGAAATTCCAGAGTGCAAGTGTATTCTGAAGATCAAATGGTTTCCGGTGAGCCATAACTTTTTGACCGAGGTAGATGGTTAGAAGATAGCCTAGCATGATCTGAAAATATCGTGATTTATTCTTTTTTCTGATATATTATAAACGGTACTTTATAGGAAAGCGGAACAAACGTTGACATATACGAATCTGTCTGTTCTAGACTCCATGGCTTGGTGAGGACATCGGAAAGTGTGGCCGCTGGGCTAGTCTGAGCTTCTGCTGACATTATGTTCTGCTGAAAAATAAATAAATATTGGAAAAGGAATATTCAATTTTTGAAAATATTAAAAACAACTTTCAAAAGAAGAGAAAAGGATAAAACTATTCATCTCATCAAACATAGAACTGCTTATCAGTAGTTAGCGCTATTTCTTTTATTTGCAAGTCTCACGCCATTTCGAAAAGTGATAACAGGGCGAGAATGGAGAAAAAAAGCGGGCTGATTTGATAGTTTTTTGAGGTTTAAGGTGCAATATGATAAAGAGGTTAAGAGGAGGGAGAGGAGAAAGTTTCTTTCGATTCGGAAAAATTCGGAATATTTTGTGCTTATGCAAATGCGCTCTATCGGACAATTTTCCCGAAATGGCAAGAAGGTGTGAATTAGCTTTTTCACGGCATCTTGGCATACTCATCCACAACTTTACGATAAAAAAGGACTGAATACAATCTACAGATGTAATAGACGAAACACAAAAACTGCGACAATAAAAATGGAAAGGTCTCGAAACAGTGAGAGGGAGAGTGAATGAGTGTGTGCGCGCATAGTGCGCTGGGAGGACATTGTGTTGCCACATTTATTTATTTTTCAAAAAAGAGGAATTTCGAACAAAACTCAAGTCCAAATGAAACTGCCGGCAGATTCAACCTTTAGAATCGAACAAAATTGGAAACCTAATGACCTGTAAAGTAAAAATGAACATTCTTCGAGTGGATTTTATCTCCCAAATATTCATAGTGCCTATCCCAATCATCCGTTTTGTAATTCACTTGATGCAGGCATTGCTGAGGAGGGGGTCATACGAGAAATGGTCTGATAAGAGATATGGCGTGTTGAAGCAAAATGAAAAAGGAAAGGGTAGACCTTCGACCCTCTCGTTTCAAAGGTTGACACTTTGTGAATGTTTAGTCTAGTACATTCAGTTTTTTCTTATTTATTTTTCAAAACATGAACTAAAGGTATTTTGGTGTTTACTTATGAAATTAGATCTAAAGTGGTACTTTTTAAAGAAGCAGAATCAACGTATTTGAATGAAATTGAGTATCGAATATAAAGTGGTATTCAATTCTGTTGTTTTATATTTGATTTACTTTGGAGCAAGTTTCTTTTTTATTCCTGTAAGCTTATCTACTGAAAACTCATGTTTGGAAACATATTTATACAATTGCTTATTTATAATCGGTTGGAAGGAACTAGTTTCGTTTTGACTCGAAGTGTTTAATGATGAATTTGAAAACTAGAATTAGAATATCGTTTGATATTAAGAAGAACTTCTACGTTACTATAATGAAATCACTGTGACCTTCGATAACTATTGGCATTAACTTTCTAGTTTTCACTTTTCTGTAATTGAACACATAAGCCGTTCTGAAATCACACTTGTTTTTAGAAAAGAAAAAGACATTGCTCAACATTGGGACGAATTTTTCGGACCGTTTTCAGGATTCTTTAGTTGTTCAGATTTTTGATTGGGACGGCTCGAAGAACCAAACAAAACGGAATTTTTATATAAAACTAAAGTACAGGCGTTTATCAACATGATCTGGAAACTCGTTCATGGTGACTCTAATATTGGAGTAATCAGAGGTTTAAATAGATCATCTCCAAAGTTTATGTAAAATAAGTCTCGTAAGTATACTCAAGTTGGGAGAGTTTCAGGTTTGGCAACATATTTTTTCTTGTCAGAAACGAATAATAACATCATATTATAGCTCACAAACTATTTCAATAAATTTCGTACTAACAGTTCATGATATTTACAAAAACTAGAGCAGATGAATCGAGCTTTTAGGACAAAATGAACTTTCAGCAAAACCGAAAAACAATGTAGTGCAAAATTAAATGTTTATCATAAAATTTCATGCTGATCGCAGTTTCGTTCTGGACAAGTTTATCCTCTTGATGCTCCACAGTCACCAGCTGCACATGCAATT
This sequence comes from Caenorhabditis doughertyi, assembly GCA_963572265.1. Lineage (NCBI taxonomy): Eukaryota > Metazoa > Nematoda > Chromadorea > Rhabditida > Rhabditidae > Caenorhabditis > Caenorhabditis doughertyi. The sequence continues at coordinate 27,403,280 of OY751556.1, forward strand.
CCTGCTTTCATGCCCATAAAAACTCCGTCACTCAAAAGCTGAAAAAAGAAGAGAAATTAGAATGTTTATTGAATAAAATTTTTGGGATTTCAACAGAGCTTCTAGAAAAGTTAAATTTAACTAACGTCTATTTCTTAAGCGAATCGAATTTGCTCAATTTTCAGAAGGCACGTACTTCAAAATCTGTATTTGCATGCGATAGAAAAACAGGTTCATTGAGTGTCATTGCAAAATAAAAAAAGACTCTCCAATAGTATTGCACCACTTTTTTGTTCTTCGCCAACACAGGAAAAATACCATTTGTTACTCCTCGTAACCTCTAATACAGATTTTTCGATAATTTTTCAAAAAGTTTAGAAAAATGAATATCTTAGCTACGAAGCTAAACTCATAAGTTTCGTGGAAAACGTATCAAAATAGTTTTATTAAAATTTTAACTTCACTTACTACATAATTTACATAACCAAATCCTTCAATGAAAGCTTGACTTGTCCCAGCAGGTTTCGTCCCAGCTACAGGTGATGTACGATATACCTGGAGAAGAAGACAAATGTAGAACAAGTAGTTCATTGGAATTTAACTTACATCAAGTCTTGTTGGCTTCATATTGCAAAACATGCCAGTGATATGGACTCTCTCGGTTTTCCCATCTTCTTCGAATTTGTATCTGTTAAAAAATCGTTGCTGCGTGAACTAAATTGGGGAACAGCACAACTAATCATGGACCATTAGTTGCTGCTTTTGTCATGGCCAAGGAAATTATTTTTATTACCCTCTCTATCGACTTGAAAATTCAATGCTGGTGACTAATTGATTTCAGGAAATTATGTAGAGGTGAATTGGAAAAAGAAACTATTTACAGTAGCAATTTGACCAATCCACGCAACTTTCAGACACTTTCAACTTACATTGGACTCTTAGTATTATTATGGAATGTGAATTGAGCAAAAACCTCGTGATACGTCTGTGAAGTCAAAGTTGCAGTGATATCACATGATCCTACATTTCGTGGAATTGAAATGAGGAAGACTAAGAATGCAATAACAGATTTATTCAATTGAGACATGAAAGAGAACGTCCAGAAATTGGTGAGAATAGATTGGAATAGATGATATTTTATCTTTCTTATATAGGCCAACTTGCGATCGGTCATGACGTTTTGATCGGTCATAACCTTTGTTCAAATGCATTTCAAACGCAGTAAAATTAGAAAAAAAGATTATTATACAGAACGTGTTTATTAAAATCAGTTCATAAGAGAGCCTAGAAATGGGCAGTGTGAGAAACAGATTATCGCTGAGAGTTTTTTGGTTTTTTCAATAACCATTGATTATACCCGTCGGTCCAGTGCTCGCTTAAACTCTGTATCCGGCGTCTTGTGAGGCGGCTTCTGGGGCGGCTTCCTCTTGGGCCACTGGCTCAGCAGCTTGTTCTACTGGGGCTGGCTCCTCGGCAGCTGGAGCTGGCTCCTCCGCGGCTGGGGCTGGTGCGGCAGCAGCTTCATCTCCATAAGAGTTTTGGGCATCACGTCTAACTCTGTATCCGGCGTCTTGAGAGGCGGCTTCTGGGGCAGCTTCTTCTTGGGCCACTGGCTCAGCAGCTTGTTCTACTGGGGCTGGCTCCTCGGCAGCTGGAGCTGGCTCCTCCGCGGCTGGGGCTGGTGCGGCAGCAGCTTCATCTCCATAAGAGTTCTGAGCATCGCGTCTGACTCTGTATCCGGCATCTTGAGAGGCGGCTTCTGGGGCGGCTTCCTCTTGGGCCACTGGCTCAGCAGCTTGTTCTACTGGGGCTGGTTCCTCGGCGGCTGGAGCTGGCTCTTCGGCAGCTGGGGCTGGAGCAGCAGCGGCTTCATCTCCATAAGAGTTTTGGGCATCACGTCTAACTCTGTATCCGGCGTCTTGAGAGGCGGCTTCTGGGGCAGCTTCTTCTTGGGCCACTGGCTCAGCAGCTTGCTCAACTGGTGCAGACTCTTCGGCGGCTGGAGCTGGTTCCTCCGCGGCTGGGGCAGCAGCGGCTTCATCTCCATAGGAGTTTTGAGCATCACGTCTAACTCTGTATCCGGCGTCTTGAGAAGCGGCTTCTGGGGCAGCCTCCTCTTGGGCAACTGGCTCAGCAGCTTGCTCAACTGGTGCTGGTTCTTCGGCAGCTGGAGCTGGCTCTTCGGCGGCTGGTGCTGGAGCAGCAGCAGCTTCATCTCCGTAGGAATTTTGGGCATCACGTCTAACTCTGTATCCAGCATCTTGAGAGGCGGCTTCTGGGGCGGCTTCCTCTTGAGCTACTGGCTCAGCAGCTTGCTCAACTGGTGCTGGTTCTTCGGCGGCTGGTGCTGGCTCCTCAGCAGCTGGAGCTGGGGCAGCAGCGGCTTCATCTCCATAAGAGTTTTGAGCTTGTCTCTTTGATCTGTATCCGGCATCCTGTGATGCAGCCTCTGGAGCGGCTTCTTCTTGTGCAACTGGTTCAGGGGCGGTTTCTGATGGTTGTGCTGGCTCGGCAGCAAAGGACTGTTCTGGAGCAGCCGCAGCTGGAACGGAGGCTGCCTCATCTCCGTATGAGTTTTGAGCTTGCCGCTTCACTGCAAATGATTCATATGTAATCAACAGAATTATAAGAAACATAAACAGAATATACTAAACTGCCTTCCTATTAAAGTAGTACAAACGTGTTGTTTAAGTTCAAGATAGTCAAGATAGTTCAAGATTCAAGATAAGAAACATATTACTTTCAGAAAGAATATAATAAAATTGTAAAACATTTTGAAAAAAGCTAAAAATGTTCACTCACTTGGATGAGCCATCGCGAATGCGATGAGAGTAAAGGCGATTATTATTCTCATCTTGGCCTGAAAAAGAGTAAATATGAAATATTAACTATAAACGGCTAAAGAATGTGGATGCGTGATCAGAAGTAAGCAAGAAAAGGAACGAATTTCTTGAAGGAAATGAAGGTGTTTGTGGCGATTCAACCGTGACCCGTCCTTTTAAACGGTTGGATGGTGCCGTCGTCGTCAACGGCGTCGAGGCCGATCCCACCCCTCTCACCCTTTTTTTCTCAATAGTTTCTGTTTCCGCGAATTTTTTTTCCTTTTTTCGGTTCTACCACTCTCTTGTCTTTCAATCGCTTCTTGGGGTTGCCAGCCGACCACATAAAAAAGTTTGCGTTTACTCGTTGCGTAACCGGTTTGAAGGGTCGAGATGAAGACGTCGGGCAAATGAAATAGTACGGGAATGATTAGAGAAACAGACACGGAACGTAGTGGACATCTGAGTGATTAGAAGTTTACTCTAGATTGGCAACAGGAAGACTTTGGAAAGATTGGAATTGATAAAAGAAAACTCTAAACATAAACAAAAACGCGTGGAATGAAGACGCAGAGTCCGGTTCCAAGGACAATGCATCACTTGAAACCGTCGCGTAAACTTTTACAACTTACTTTTAATGACCTTTGAAGTAACACACATTGAAATAAGAATTATGAGAAAAAAAAGTGAAAACTGGATCTGAAATCCCATAAAGTTTTTTGTTCCGCTCAGTTTTTAATAAAAGCTGTGCTCTTAAAGGCAGGAAATACGGCACAAAAGACAAGGAGATGGAATTCACACTTCTGAAAAAGTTTTGATACTTCCCCAATCTTTTTTTTTGCTATTTTTGTGATCAATTCCACCAAGATGTCTTTGGAGATTCAAAACAGATTTCAGAGTTATTCCTACCAGAAAAGTTATTATACAAAAAATTGTATATTTTCATTGAATAAAATACGTGTTCATTCCAAAATAATCATCCTCTTCCGTTATTTTAGAAAACCATAGGCATATTCCTTCTTGTGTATAGCAATAGAATCTTCCTCTCCACGTTTTGTCTGGAATTAACTTAAGTTCAAAATTTTTGTAATGCGACATAAAAAAGTGAATTTTATTATTCATCACGTTCGTTTTATTGTTTGTTTTTGATGGTTTGTGATAATTTCTTTTTCGATAGGTGAGTACCCTTTGTAGTGTACTCTTCTGAAAAAAAGGAGAGCGGAAAAAAAGAGTAGACAGTTGAGATAAATAATCATTCAATACTTCAAGTTCAGAATAGTTTTTCTGACGCATCAGGTGTGAGAGCTAGGTACTGAATTCCGGCAAGTTTTGGTTTTATTTTCATCCAATCAAGGAAACTTGGCCTTCTTGCTGAAACTTGCCTGAATATAGACTCCGTTTCTCACTAAGAAAAAAAATAAATTAAAAATTAAAATAAGTTTCAGTATTTGAACGGTTTGAAGTGCCACCAAACAATTCTATCCATCAAATACAAAAATATCTTGTGATGAATTACCGTAAAACCTGTAATAGAGGGACATGTCCTTCTATTCTCAACCCCTCTATTTTGATGTCCTTGTATTACAGGTGTGCTTCTATTAGAGGCTGTCCTTCTATTTTTCGAAGCTCTGTCAGGCTAAAAATCGTCATCAATTTTGAACAAAAACTGTTGTTTTGCTTCGATTTTTACACCGAAAATCACTAAAAAGCGGATGAAAAATAGGGAAAACGGAAAGAAAAGTTTCTATAATAGCAATATTTTGTAAATTCGAAAAATTTTGTTGAAATTTCCGAGGAAAATAATAAAGGTGTCCCTCTATTAGAGGCTGTCCTTCTATTCTTCAATCATGCCCCGAGGGTGTCCTTCTATTAGAGGTGTGCTTCTATTGAAGGTGTCCTTCTAATACAGTTTTTACGGTATAAAACATTTCAGTTTCGGGCTGCCTTTACTCGACTGAAATTCACGGAAGCGCTGGATATCTTTCCCGCTTGTTTTTCAAAGTCTGTGAGAAAAATTATATTTTCGTTTTTAAAGCTACAATCCCAGTTTTTACTAGCCTCTTACTCCGTTCTTTTCAGAACTCAACTTCGAAATTTTATTAGATCATCAAAGTTCATGCCATTCCTCAGCTGCAGCGTGAATAGTAGTTGTAAAGTGAAACTGTTGCAAAAATGTTTGAAACCAAGGTGATGTTGCAAATTGGACTACAAATTGTATTATATGAATAACTTCAAAAAATAATAAATATTTATAACAGAAGTAAGTGCGAAGCAGCTTTTCCAAGACAACTTTGTTTTTTATTCTTTATATTTTTGTTGTGGACGTAACGAATCTATGAACGGAATGTTATCTCTGCAGTGTGTTCATGTTCCTCTGAATTTGATCTTTCTGAAAAATACAAACAGTTATGAAAAAAAATCTTGTGATCTCTCGTCGGTTCTTCTTGGCGAGGTAAACTGTATTGGTCACTTTCCTTTTAACAAGGAAACTACTTTGAATGTTTTGTCGGAACTTTTTCAAGGTCAATTTTGATCTGATGTGATTTCGTTCTTCAGGTCATCAGCAAAAAATTGAGCGAATAAACGATTTGCGTACTAAAAAGAAAAACGATGGTTTATCAGATTGCGGATTGATGGGAATCGCCTTTGACGTCAGTATGTCGCCAAGGTATTTGTCAGTTATTCAATAGAAATCAGGTTGATCTTTGATGTTCAGAAATAATACTAAACAACAAGGGTTTCTCCGGGAAAAGATGACCGTAGAAACTGTTTTCTTCTTTAGTCGAAGCATAGCCTTGATTCCTAAAATTCCATAGATACTGGTTTTTTTGAATATCGAATTGAAGGTTTGATAAAGCATCTATCATTTTGGTTCATTAGTCCAGTTTATCTCGGTGAACTATCTTATTTTTCAAAAAAAAACTCTTTTAGTGTTTTTCAGAGCCTGTAATAGAAGGTCGCTCATTCACAGGATCGTATCCCCTAGAAAAGTTATTTGTAGAAAACATCGCTCGGAGAGCAAATGTCTCAGACACCTTCTCAAAATAAACTACAGTACCTTTTGCTCGAAACTTCTACAGTACAACGCACCCTGAGAGCCTAAGTTTTCTTTAGAATGTCTTTCTGAAGGAACCGGAGTCCAGTGTTTACCTCGCGGTAAAAAAATTTAAAAAAAATGAAAGATCATTAGAAACGATCAAGAACGAGTATAACAAAGATGCGTTCACTTTTCCGACTTAACACTGTACGGAGTAGCTAGCTTGGTGTGGAAATTATGCAATTTCTCAAGAAATATGAATTGCCGATAACACATTGTTTCCAAAGATTGGCCCTTAAGTTCAAACATCCGTGTACTCTTTATCAGTTTTTCGATTAGTTTTTAAATAAAACGTTTCAAATTGTTTCTTCTAACTTCAAAGAGAAATTTGTGTTCCTCGAGATCGGCCACTTTGCGGCGGCGAGAAGACCAATTAGTTACACTCTTGTGATTTTAGATCGATTCATTTTACACAAAAACCCACTTCAACGCAACTAATGGTAAAGTACTTTTCAGCAGAGAACAAAACAAATGAAATACTCTTTTTTTTTTTCGAACTTTTTCAATATCCAAATAGTCAGTATTGCAATGGGACTGGATGTTTTCCTTTTTAAAAAAACGCTTGAAGAAAAAACACTTCAAATTAAGAGAACGCCAACTTAGTTTTGTAAACTTCTGTGCGATTTATCTGATGTCTTCACCATACGACAATTATGCAAAAATAAACTAATTTTTATCTAGAATCTTTCAAAATGAAGAACAAAACTCCAAGTAAAAACCCATATTCAAAAAACAATCAAATGACATTTGAATGTAGAAAATGACACTGAGCAATATCGATGATTAGTAGAATCTGGGAACTGATATTTATGATCTGTACAAATGCATCCCATGCTGCGTGCTAAAGGGAACACTTTTTTCATTGTTTCGATTGCGTTGCTTCGGATTTTTTCAGGCTGTGTTGTTGTTTTGGAAGCCTGAATTTTACTAAATATAAAAAGAGTTGTTAGTTCGGAATGTACAGAATGGAGCGGCATGTTTGTAACTCCGAACATCTTACTCTCAATTATTTTAGAAGATTCCTAGATGTCTCAGGACAATTGTTTGAAGACAAGTGCTATTCCAAATTCTGAATTCTATAAATCCAAAATGAAACGTTTTTTGTACTTTTCCAAGTCTGGCCGTTAAATTTTTCAAAAATGAAATACCAGACAAAGATAATTGTTTGTGCTTCTAGAGATTTGGAGGTTGAGCATACGATCGAATGTTTAAAATTGCCCATTTGAATCCCTAGCGCTCTTTTAAATGCATTGGGGCAAAGTTTCGGAAAACTCCGGAAGTTTTTTACTTTTGGCTTTTCATAATTCCTAATTTGTCAATTTCCAAAAAATAGCAGAATTATTGGCGTTATTTGATATGAGCTTTTAACAGATGTTCGGAAGTATCCTCACCTATGTGATTACCTTTTTTATTATATCATACAGAATAATATCATTACATTTCTCGCCATCCATCACGTCTTCTTGGAACGATTCCGTCACAAAGAACAATAAAATGATACAGGCAATAGACCAGAAGGAATACATTGTGTTGTTATTTGAACTATGTTCCTAGTTAGTTTTCCTACTTTTATAGGAGTATGTACTTGTAGTACCGCCAATAGTACACTCTTGTTATTTTTGTGGTTTTATTACTGCTTATTTTGTTACTACTTATTACAAAACAAGTTTCTCTCAAGGAACTGGGTTATGTTTCTCGAAAGAGAAAAACAAAATGATAAATTTCATATTGACTTTAAATTCTTATGTGAAGTTTTTGGCTTTAACAGCTTTCACAGTTTCGCTAAGTGAAAGCGTTCAGTATTCAATGGACCAGGTTGAATCATCGGATAACGTGACTCTCTGGAGCAAATATTTTTGAAGTTAGAAAGATAATGCAACTAGCAGAATTGAGAATTGCACAACATCATCTTTGTAAAAACATATGGCTTAATTGAATAGAGAAGCGAAACAAGATTAGATTCAAGATTCAATAAATAGAATTGTTCCGAATTCTGCCTGCTCTGGCTATTGGCTTTTTATTGTATTGTCAAGTATCCAGCTGTTTTCTGAATATTGTCTAATGTTTTAGCAACTTGTCAGAAAGGATAAAAAGCGAGTTTATCACTTGAAAAACGCATGTCAAAAATCCATGTGAAAAATCGACTTTTGAACTCGCGCTGTTTTGTTTTCGCATTTGAGCGCACTTGCACATTTCGCCTCGCCACGTTGTCTTTATCGGCGCACACCTTATTTGTAGCTTTTCCCTGTAATTACTGGAAACAAACGAAAAAAAACATATTATTCAATCATTAAAATTTTTCCAGATAACGATGAAAACAGTCACGCATCATGAACCGGTGTTTCCTTCCTCCAACACATTTTCCATCGACGAGTCTAAATTATGTTTCAACAAAACACATTTCAATCGAGAGGATTTCAATGTAGAAAGATTTATGAATCTTGCAAGACAGTGAGTTTCAAATTTCAATTATTATTCCGAAAAACGAATTGAGTGGTCTGTTCATTTCAGAAAAGCTGATCTGAAAACAATTCAACAAGACCTTCAACTCTACTTGAAAAGCGTCCAAAATTCTATGATTGAAATGATTAACGATGACTATGCAGATTTTGTTCATTTGTCGTCAAATTTAGTCAGCTTGCAAGATAATTTAAGTAAAATAAGTCATGATGTTGATGTGAGTGCATTATTATACGCTTTATGATTTTGACAGTCTTTCAGAGAAATTGGCTTGAGTTTGAAGACTCCACAAAAGAATCAGTCGGAATGGCAGAAAGAATCGAGAAAAAATGCAACGAACTTCGCTCTAATCGTGAGAAACAAACTGAGCTCCGCGACCGAATCTCTTACTTGTGTGCAATCGAAAAATTGTCAGCTATGCTAAGTCAGCCACCAAAACGATGCTCTGTGTTGTGGTATGAAAATTTCTCACTTCAAAAAGCATCAATATCTGTTATTCAGGCTTCAAAAAGCAGCGACTTTTGTAATGGAATTGAAGTCTACACCAACCTCACGGCACCATTCAGAAGAAGAGAAAAATGCAGAAACAAAAATAATGTCTAGATTGGAGTCCGTTTTATGTTTAGAAGGCGTTCAAAGTGCTTCTTCTGATTGCGAAAGTCTACCTCTTGTTTTATCAATTTTAACCTTGTCTGGCGGTCTCCATTCATTTACTGCATGCTTAGTTTCTGATCTCTTGTATCCTAAATTTGTTGATGAGGTTGAAAACAATAAGGAGGAGATTGATCATTCATTACGTCTCCAACAAGTTTATGAAAATGTGAAACAGGTAAGAAATTCACACAACGTATTTCCACAGTCGACTTTTTTTTAGATGCGCCAAACTTGGGCGGATATTTTACGAGAGGATCGCTTTTACGGACATGTTCGCTCTTTCCTGGATGAGACTCTTCTTACGTTTGTTCTCACATTTCTTGATAAGGTATGTTCTTTTTCGTAGTTTTTCTCTTCGAAAATCCCTTTTTGCAGTGCATGGGTACTATTGTCGTGCCTAGTGATACTCGTCTCTTCCATAAATGCTTCTTGCTGACCCAAAACTTCATCGACACTTGGCCTTCTGCTTCTTTCAATAGGGATTTGTTGAAGTCAATCAGAGATAAATTCAATCTTTTGGTCTATTTGAAACTGGAGACTCATCGTTTTAGTCAAAAAATAGACCAACTTTTGATTCCGGAAAATTATAAGATATCATCGGAATTTACGAATAATGACGGTGATCTACATTTCGAAACATCGAGAGCAATTTTTAGTGCTATTGAACACATGTGGAGTGACGACGTGTATCTTCCTCCAATTATCGATAAATTATGGGATTTCACATTGAGAATGCTCATGAAACATCTTGGCTGGTGTCAAACTATGGAAAGGTATTCATGTTTGCAAACAAAAACTGTTTTGATATCAATTTTTGTAGCTATCTGATTGATGAGAAGTGTGATTGGAGTTTGATGCTTTTTTTGCGTAAGGACGCTGAGCAGTTCCACGAAGACGTCTTCAATTTTGCTTTGGAATCAATCTGGGGAAAATTCGAGTCAGTTTTCACTTTCGAACCTTTGATTGGTTTTATTTTCAGTGATATGTCGGTCGACAAAACCCCATTCGGCCAATGTTTGACAAAACAAGGACTTTCAGTCAAAAACCTATGCGAGAAAATTGATCATGATATCGTCAACCTTTTCTCCAATGTAGTTCATCGAGAACTTTCTCAAGTATCCGATGTTCCTAAACAATACCGTTGGACAAAAAAATCTCCACCAACGACATATTCAAAATACGTAGAAGATTCTATCGAAATGATGAAGAACTTCAGAATAAAAATAGAGTGAGTACACAAAATAGGAAATGATACAAACGTTTTTCTTAGGCAACAAGAGCATCCTGATGTAACGAAGCTAGTCGAACTCATCAGCAAATCTGCATTCAGTTATTTTGTGGAAAAGGCTAAAGAAGTAGGCTTAGAACTAATCGATTCTTAATCATTATGTGTTTGTTACAGGTTCAAGATGGAGTTGAAGCAACAGGGTCATCGCTATCTCGTTTCAAACGAAAAACAGCTCTTGACTCTGCTTCTGTAGTTACCGACGACGATAAAATCAAGCGTCAAATCTATCATGACGGACTTCATCTACTCGAATATGCACAGAGTCTAGATGTTCTGCCCGAAGATCTTCTTGGATTGCAAGGAATCGTCAACAGATTCGACGTTCAGAAAGAGCTATCAAAGACTCAAGAAAACAGCGAAGGAGCTGAAGAAAACAGTTAACGTCTATGTAAAAATTACATTAGTTTTAATCTAACAACTGGGTCTCATTGGTTGAAATACCACATGGTCTGAATAAAATAAATGGGTTTTTTTATTTAGCATTCTTTCAAATGTGGGTTCTTTCCCGAAATGCTTATCTTATGGAAACTCTATTTTGTAATAATAATGTTTTTATCAACAGATTTTTCTCCTTTTTGATCTCTGATTATTTAAACTCGGTTCGTTCAAAAAAAAAAAGAAAGATCGGCATTTTTGTTGGAAAGCTCGAATGCGGATAGCTTTAACAATAACAGTTTTTAGATGACTTCATGGGCAGATATTCAAAAACTTGCATCAGATTTACAAAGAGTACAGCTCTCGCAATCATCTAAAAAGTAAGGAAAAGTGATAATTCAATAGAAATCACCTCAAATCTCGAATTTTAGGCTCTCCGAAGTAAATTGCATCGAAGTTCTCCAAAAGCTTATTGCCTCGGAGCAGATCAATGTTATTTATACAAGAGATGGACATAGTTATGTGACTAAGACACATTTGGAAACCGAGGTAAGATTGTTATCATCAAGACTTCGAAGGCAACTTATCCGAAAACTAAACAACTAGATTTCCATTTGTACACGAGCAATAATCCAAAAGTTTATCAATAGAGTCGAATTACTCATTTCGTTACTTCATTACTCAAAATCTCTAATTTTAAGGTAAAAAACGAATGCATCGCAGCTGGCGGACGGGCTCCACTCACTGACATCGCTGTTGCCCTCAACATTGACTTTGATCATGTTGAACAAACCGCTCGACGGATCGTGTCGCACAATGAGGAGTTTACACTTTCGAATGCTGAACTATTCGCAACGTTAGTTTTTTTCATCGCTTTTTCTACAGTACTCCCGATCATTGATTCTTGATCGAGTGTTTGAAAAAAAAGAAACTAATTCCTGGCTAATAGTAACGATAAAAGTAAATTATCATATAAAACTTACAGCGAGTATGTACACTGCCTTCGAAATGAACTTCGCACACTTCTAGAAGAAAATGGAAACATGACAATTGGCTCTTTGTGTAAGCATTGGGATTTGTCACCAGAGCTTCTACAATCGCTTCTCATCGAAAAACTCGATGCATCCAACTTCCAAGGAGTTGTCGATGGGGACAGTATTTATACATCTTCCTACCTAGAGGGAAGGCAATTAGTCCTCCGTGCTGTTCTCATCGCAATCACCAAGTAATTCAGGAATCTCGGTCGAAAATGAACACAAAACGGTGTTTCAGGGTGACTCCAATCTCGAACATTCAAAAACGTGTAGGACTGACACCAAAACGATTCTGGATTGCTTTCGAAAATCTACAAGCTCGTGGCGAAATCCCGGGCACTATTCTAGGCTCCAGAACTTCTCCAGCTTGTTCGTACCGCCCGAGCATGTTCGATTTTCTCGTCAATTCTTGCATTTTGAATCAGTTCCGACAGATGGATTACCTACGTCAGTCAACGTCTTCATTCAAAAATAACTGTGTTACCATTTTGCAGAAAACTCAACTTTGAAGACACTAGGAGTAGATGCTAAGCCAGCACTGGAAAATATACTTGGAAGTAAAGAAATGAAGAATGCCGTCAGCTTGAGCTCCATGTTTATGAAAAAAGAACTCGTTGATCAATGTGTACAGACTGTTCAGGGTGCGTTGGTTTCTTTTCGGCAAAACAAGTTTCAAACTTTGCATAGCAAACTCGTCTGCATGATCATTCAAACAGATTGCAAGTAATGCTAAATTTTCAGAGGATGTTCGAAGTAATGGAATCGCTGAAGTTCGTTTGTCTCTTCAACCCCTGAATCTCCCACTTGATACCGCCGATGAGGATTTAATCGGAAACATGACAGCTGATTCGGAAAAGGATTTAGGATTTTCAGAAGGCTTCGTCTTCAAAAGTTCAATAATTACCGATGCCCTGCGGTCTATCGAACAACGGCTAGATACCAAAGCTCATCAAGAAGTGGATAAACTAGAAGCAGAAAAATTGAAGCAGGGAGGTGCTAAGCAGCCAATAAAAATCAACGATGAGGTGATAGTGTTTCTATTATCAGTTGAATGAGAATACGTTTACAGGTAGACGATTGGGGAGATAACAAAAAAGGAGGTAAAGGAGGCAAGAAGAGTGGGAAAGGTGGTGCGAAAGGAGGTAACAAGTCTTCGACACCAGCATCGACTGCTTCTGGTACAACAACCATTCGAGTCACTGAAGAGGAACTTGAGGCATGGATTCTAGAAGAAAAAGCAGTTCCGGAAGAAATAGTTCCTGTAGTTGTTGAAAGACTGAGCCAGGAAGCGACAAATGTTTTGCGTGAAAAAGTGAAAGAAATTCAAGCTCTTCAATTGGTAGCCAGCACTACCAATTCTAAGAAATCCCTGGCAGCTATAGGAGAGAAATGTCGAGAACTGTATGACACACTGAACACGTTCGAAGCATCCACTGCTACTTTTGCTGGTGAGCTTTTACAACTGCCAAACCTTTTATATTTCTCATTCATTTCAGATCCTCTTGGATCAGATCTCCGGCAATATCTCCTTAAAACAACTGGCTCTGAATTGGCGATGGCACTGCTGTCCTATGCAACTGGTGTGGAACATCCGAATCAGATGAAAGAAAAACAACGAGAAGACACTATTAACGCTCTACCGGAAATGGTTCGAAAACCGATCAGTGCTCTATTTGCGTCTCTCAAAGGGACGGATGAGAATGCTTTGGAGATATTCCACGACGCTGTTCACGACTGTTGTGTTCCAAGTGCCACTTCTTTAACTCTTAAAAGGCTTGACAAAAAGAAAAGGTGTGTAGAATTGTTTGACTGTGAGAGTAAATAGATTTTCTATTATTTTCAGATCTGAATTCAACATTAAAATAACCGATGATCTACGCGAGCAATTATCAACACAGTCCGAGCCAGCCACTGTTCTTCTTCTTTCTGTACTTTATATACTGTCTCGTGCAGGACGTCCGACAACCGCTAGTGGAAAATTCGTCTCTCAACTTGTTGCTCAAATCAAGGATTTGTGTTCGGATGTAAGTAGCTTCCTAGAAAAATCACTTCATTTGTGATAATTTTTCAGGATATGTTTGCTGGACTTCAGTCTTGCCAAAAAGGTGTTGTGGCATGTATCAAAAACAAAGACGATCAGATTGCCAAAGACATGCTGAATGAAGAAATTTCGAAATTAAGGGATATGGTTCTACAATGATGCATGTGTATTTAAAACAATTTAAGCTTTTGTTGTGAAAATTTACCAAATGTTCATTTATAGTTAGAAAATAAATTATAAGTATTTGAAAGTTTCTTTGCTGAAGTGGAAAAATAGAAGAGTGATCCCTTTATTGGGAAAACACTTTGCATTAGTAGAGCAAACTCAGGACATCTTTAGAGACAGATCCTGACAAAAAGATGATTAATTGAGGGAGTACTTACATCTTAATATATTTACCAACAACTATGAGAAAACAATCTTAAAAGAAGGACCCCTCTAATTGAAAGTGATTTTTGATATAAGGACACCATTTGGATATGGCTAAAAATAAAAGAATTACCCTTTTTACTACAGCGTTTTCGATAAATTTAGGAATTTGATTCTCAATTTGAAAGCACCAAACAAAGCGAACTTCAAATTATCTAAGTGAGAAGGCAAGAATAGCAGAGCCCCTCTAATTGAAGGTCCTCTTTTTAACCATTGTGAAATGGGTGAAAGTAAATGGATTCCTCTTCCTGTTACAGATTTTTCAGTAGCTTCAAGAGGTTCGATCCACCATTTGAATACACCAAACAAGGCGAATCCATTAAGCTAAAGAAAGGGCGCAACGAGACTCCGTTCCACTCTTCAGTATATAAGACAAATCTCATTTGTTTCTTTTTCTATCTGTTTCTATACCTATACCTTCCACCTGTGTACTTATTTCAAATGTCCGGAGATATACCACTTAACCAGCTCCAACCCAATATGACTTCCTTTTCCGTAACTGCTATTGTCCTTGATCCAGGTAACCAGAACTAACTATTTAAATAGTATTACCCTCACAATGTTATAACTCTTAGGAGTCCATCGAAGAACCCAAACCGGTACTATTATCACAATGAAGGTGGCTGATGCAACTGGTGAGTTGAACTATTATATTTTTAATAATAAGCAAATGTTCTAGGATCAATCAACGCATCGATCATGAACCCTGAATTCACAGAACTATACAAACCAGGAGATATTTTGAAGTACCGAGGTGCTTACACATCAATCTTCCAGGTATATTTGTAGTGTTTGGATATCTGAAAAAGTCACCATGAGTAACTTTTAAGGGAGGACTGACGTTTGCTGTAGGGAAGAATGGAGAATGCAAGAAAATTGGTGAGTTTATGATGATATTCTCTGAAACGCCGGATATCAGTCAAATGCCTTTGCCAGCTGGAGTGACCGACAGAAGAAGTGATGATAGGCAGATGAGAATGCCATCTGGAGGCAATCGGAGAATGTGAATATTTTCATTTTTATGTGTATTTTTGTATAATAAACAATCACAAAAAATGTTATTTCATCCTGAACATATTGGAGCCGTTGGTTTTCGGCTCATCTTTGGTTTTTCTCTGATTCTCTTCAGTCTCCATTGGGAACCCCTTTTCCTTTTTGTGGTCCAACAACTTCCGCGCAAAAATCGATAAGCTGTTGGGTTGCATGCGTGCGCCCTCTGCCGTTACGTTTCCCCTTTTATCGCTTTTCTTAACTTTTCTTACAATTTTTTCACTGTTTCCAAGTTGCTAAATGAGCTCAGATGTTTATGAATTCGAACAATGTCGGAAAAATGAATAAAAAATATTTTGACTTCATTTTCTTGAATTGCAAAACTTCTGAGCTATGAATAACTTAATTTCCAACAAATGAAACGCGCTAATCAATCGAACATCGCTTCTCTTGAAAGATTAAATTTCCCTGTGTTGTTTATTTCTCTCACTGTCTGCGTCTCTCGACTCTCTGTGTTTTCATTTTTCTTTTCTGACATTTAGCCTGTGTTTCACAATAGACACCGGTGAAGGTTTTACCCATATCGCCCAATTAATTAAAAGAAATCTTTTGCGTTTTTTTCTCTAGATTTAGCTTTGAGATGGCGAATCCTTGGGAAGTTAGCGAAGCCGAATACAAAAAAAATGTGGCACTGTTTAGTCAACTGGCAGGCGGCCAACCATATATGGATGCGGCTACAGCCAGAAATGCGTTGATGCAGAGCAATTTACCTACACAAGTTCTATCGCAGGTGAGCAGTAATTCAAACCCATAAAATGACCTTGCTAATAAAAAAATGAATTCAAATTATCAAAAAATTGGCTAAAAATATATGAATTGTATTAACATAGGAATCGTGTTTCAGATCTGGGCATTATCGGATCTTGATAAAGACGGACGACTAGATATTCGAGAGTACTGTATAGCCATGCGCCTTGCTCTCAATTGTTTGTCTGGAATTCCACTTCCGATTCAACTTCCTCCATCTCTTCTATCAATTCCCTCTATTAATACCCCAGTTCATCAGCAACCTGCATGGCCAGGTAGTAGACATGGAAGTAAGTCGATTAATCCATTACTTAATTCTTAAAAATTATTTTCTGTGATTTTCAGGTGTTGATTACTCTCAAACTCTTCCTTCTGGAATGATTCATCGTATGTCTCAATCTCAAATTCATTCTTCCATGCCGCCGGCCACCTTTTCGCCATCTGTCTCTGAGTCTTATAGCGGAACCGCTTCACGACATAACTCTATCTCAGGTAAATTCAACTTCGATCGGCTAGAGCAATAAAAAGTATGATGTGAGAGAAAACGGAAATTTTCAGGAAGCAGCCCACAAAACGGTGACCGAAACGTTTTCGATGGTAGACAGCTCGAAAATTGGGCTATTCCACATCACAATAAATTGAAATATTCACAGCTTTTCAACGCTCTTGATAAGGACCGCCTGGGATCGTTAAATAGTCAAGTGGGAAGAAGCGCTCTTGGATTATCAGGTCTACCAACAAGTGTACTTGCTCATATATGGTTCCTATCGGATGTGAATAAAGATGGAAAACTATCAGTTGACGAGTATTCTATCTCGCAGTATATGATTGAAATGTTCAAGGTTCTTTTTTTTGGCAAATTCAATTAATTATACAAATGGTTTACAGAGCGGCTATGCGTTACCCAAAATGACTCCACCTGAGTTAGTTCGGATGTGTGGAATCTCGTCAAGATCTTCTAATAACACTCCGGAACTGGAACCTGGCGCGGAACCGCCGCAGAAGACTCCTGCACCGAAAACATTTGAAGACAAGCGACAAGACAACTTTTCGAAAGGACAAGCTGAGTTGGACAGGCGAAGGAAAATCCTTGAAGAAGAGGAACAAAGAAGACGTTTGGACCTCGAAAAACGCGAAAAAGAAGAAGAAGCGCGAAGAGAAAGAGAAAGAATGGAGAAGGAACGTCAACTTGAAGCTGAGCAGCAGGCAGCTCGAGAAAGGCAACTTATGTTTGAAGCACAACGTGCTGAAGAAGAACGAAAGAGACGGGCGGAATTGGAAAAACGAAAGGAAGAGGAGGAAAATATGAAGAAAGCAATGATGGAAAAAGCTAAAGTCAAGCAAATGCAGGTATAGACAGTCAGCAAGACAATAAACAGCAGAAAATAAACTACTGTTGAAAAAATAAAGTTTGGGCAAGGAATTCAAATTTTTATTTTCGCGGGCGGTCCGCCCATTGTCGCCTGCAAGCTAAATTTGAATTTTTACAGTTTCCAATTGAAGTGGGCGGACCGCCCGCGAAAATAAAAATTTGAATTCCTTGCCCAAACTTTATTTTTTTGACAGTATTAAAAAATAAGCTCAGAACAGTCAAAGTAGCTACCGTTTTTCTTTAGTTTTTAAAAGCTATCAGGTTTTCAACAATCGAAAGTTATAAAGTAGTACCCAATATCCTTAGACTTTTTTGCCTAATGAAGCTCCTAGAAGTACAAAACTTTGACTCCATTTTATGATTCAAAACATGCAACAAATTCAGAATCAAAAACAACAAGAGAACGAGCGTCTAGCCCAGCGACAACAACGCGAGAAAACTCTACAGTTTCAACTACAAGCTCTTGACGAAAAAGCAACGGATATAAAGTTGGACATCGACAAAGCGAAAGAAGCAGTCGCCGCTGTGACAAGCTCTATCGAAAGTATGCGTACTGCACGGGATGAAAAAGTGGCCAAAATCAAGGAATTACAGGCAAATAACCAAAAAGTGAGAGACAATAGAAAGTAAATTTCTATTGAATACGTTTTCAGACCGCGATTGAATCTCAAGAACTAAGTCATCAGCTACTCCAAAAGCAGTCTATTCACAAAGAAACAACTCAAAGAAAAACAGAGTTAGAAGCACTTCGTCGAAGACGCGACGTTATAAGAAATGCAATTGAAGAGGCAGCCCTAGAACTTTCTTCGGAAAAAGAGAAAACTTACAATCAAATGGAAATATTGAAACAAAAGAAGGAGAAGTATCAAACCAGTGTTAGTTCGAAACTTCGTACTAAACGCGAGGAATATAGGAAGTCATTTGAGCTTTATATTCACGCGCAAACACATGCTCATAGAAAGATCAGCGAGTTTGAGGCCAAATCCGCAAACAGCTCAGAAATTCCTCAGGCAGTTGCATCTGCACCGATCAACGCGTTTGCCGATTTCGGGAAAACTAAAACGAACGACACTTTCGGTTCCGATTTTGGAAGTACTTCAATTCCAAACACCTTCTCTGAAAAGCAGACTACTGATCATGCACCTGAGGGGCAAACGCATTCAAAAGGAGTTGTAGATCAGTCCTCTTTCAATGTTCATGATACATACAAATGCCGAGCTCTTTTCGCTTTCGAAGCAAGATCAGAAGATGAACTGTCGTTCGAGCCAGGAGATGTTATAATTGTGTTCCAATCGCATGCAGCTGAACCTGGCTGGCGAGCTGGCCAGCTGCGTGAGAAGGTGGGATGGTTCCCAGAAGCGTTCGTCGAGTCGATAGCTGCGGTTCCGACTCCAGGCAGTCAACCTCCTATTCAAAATGTGCCACCAAATATGACTCCGAGCTCTTCGATAGACCAAATCGGAGCGAGAGCTGCTCGTAAAGCTGAAATAGCTGCTGCAATGGGTATCACTTCTGACTCGGAACAAGCTATTCCACCTTCCGCAGCTACAGTAACTGGTTTGGCACAATGCATTGCACAATTCCAATGGCGAGCGCGAAACGATGATGATCTTTCTTTCTCAAAAGGAGACTTGATTGAGGTTCGATAAAAAAACATGTTGGTGATGAATAGTTGTTTCAGGTTCTTGAAAAACAAGATATGAAATGGAAAGGTCGCAATCCTTCCGGAGAGATAGGATGGTTCCCGAAAAGCTATGTGAAGGAAGTTGCCACATCTCCATTGAAACAATCTTCAGCCGGAATGGAGGGAGTTCAATATGACGTAGTTCCGGGAGATTCAAAGGCACAAGAGCAAAGTAAGCAATTGTTTCAGGCTTCGCTAATTTTATTGCTATAATTTAGATGTTTCTGGCGAACTGTATAGAGTTATCTACGATTTTGAAGCTGCTGAACCAACGGATTTAGCCCTTAGCGTTGGAGACATCATTGTTGTTCTTGAGAAGTGAGTGGTTAAAGAGAGTCATGGCTGGAGATAGCCAAGTGTGCTCTTGACATATTTTTGATTGAATTGAGAATTCATAACGATTTATATTTTAGTCTACTACATTTTGAGTAAATAAATTTCTTTTAATGTTAAAAAGAAAAGTTCCAAGGTAAGATTATTCCTAATGTGCAATTTCAATTTGTATTCCAGAAATGACGAATGGTGGAAAGGTCGTTGTAAGGAAAAGGAAGGAATTTTCCCAGCAAATTACGTCGAGAGAATCGATGCTCCACAGAATGGAACAGCATCTGAAACTCCTTCTTTTGCGACTCAGAAGTCTCCATCCCTAGAAGTGATTTGCACTGCAAAAGTCATTGTCGACTTCACAGCATCAGCGCCAAATCAATTAGGAATCAAAGCAGGAGAAACTGTTAAAATTCGTGAAAAGTCAGCAGCTGGTTGGTGGGAGGGGGAGCTGATACGAGATGGAAAAGCGATTGCTGGGTGGTTTCCAGGTGATTACGTGAAAGTTGAGGTAATGAGTCGATTTCACATTTTCCACACATTTCTTGTATTCTTTTAGAGCACAACTTCAAATTCGGAATCGAAAAATCTGCGCGCAACAGCTCTTTACGATTATAATGCATCACAGAATGACGAGCTCACTTTCCAAACAGGAGATATTATAATAGTCACCGATAGGGCTGAAGCAGAGTGGTGGAGCGGACACACTGCTCAAAATCCCTCGAAGATTGGACTCTTCCCATCAAATTATGTGGAATTGAAATGATTTTTATTATTCGCCATTTTCCGTTCAAGTACGATTCTTCTGAATTCACTTAAAATTACCACTTATTATTATTATGTTAATTAGTTGCTTCAAAGATTCAAACTTTCAAATTTTGCTGAAATATGGATTGATGTTACCCCCGAAGATGTAGTTATTTATTCAAGTTCCCCCAATTACAAAAAACTTTACAATTGCATATACGTCTCTGCATAATTTATTTTATCTAAAATAGAATTTGTATTGCATCCTAAAACGAATAAATTTAGATTTTAGATATTTTCGAACATTTTTATTTATGAACGCTGTATTAATTCCACTTTTCAGTTACTTTCAGTTAACCGATCTTCGGTGCAGTACTCTGCGAAAAAGAACAGAAAACCACGCGGGACCTTTGCGAGTACGCTGACCCGCCGACTCCGCCCATTGTACCGCGCCGCAGTGCATTATTCGAATTTGGCGTGTTTTTAGTTGGTTTGGTTCGACACTTTGTTTTTCGTCTCCAAATAACTTATGAACATTTATGTCTGGTTTTTTCAAAGGTCTTCTGTTTGAATTAATACAGACGAAATATCGTTCAAAAAACGATTGTCAGCATACTTTTCTTGAGTTGTCTTAGACCTCCACCGTAACTCGTTCTTCTTTTCATCCAAAAGAATAATATGTCGATATTTCTTTATAATCTGCTAAATTTGGCTTCCTCTAATAATTTTCTGTAAAAGCCGCAAAAATATATGAATTCTCAGTGATCGAAAATATTTTCTGTCTAGCTTTTTTCTTCTATCAGTTGAAATTTACGATTTTCATAATTGTGACTACCATTTCGAAATAACTGATTTCTAATCGAGCACACATTATCGATCTGATTTGCCTCATCTTATCGATTTTTCTGTTATATTACCTTCAGGTCAATACGCTGTGCACGAGTCTGCGTAAACGGTAGTACACATTCTTCCAATTCATCAATCGTTATTAATTATTTTCTAATACTTATCAACATACAATCTTTATTTTTCAGCCGTCTGCATGTCGTACGGTGACGGGCTCTCTGGAGCCGAATACCTTGCTTCCATCTATGGTACCGAAAAAGACAAAGTCAACTGCTCATTCTTCTTCAAAGTAAGTGCTTTCAAAAAAGTTCTACATAGGGTTTGTATTCTCACAAGAAAACATAAATCAATTCGCAGCCAGGTTTCTGTAGTCGAGAAAAATTCTGTTAAAAAAAAACTTTCAGACTGGCGCTTGTCGACATGGAGATAAGTGCTCTCGCGCTCATCACACTCCTACCTTCTCTCCAACCGTTGTTCTCAAGAATTTTTATCACAACCCAGTTGTAGATGTTCGCCAAGCGGACGCTTTTGACAGTAAGCGATTTTTATCTGACGAAATCAAAACTCATTTCTTTCAGAGGTTGGAAAACGTAACGATGAAGAACAGAGATATTTCGATGATTTTTATGAAGAAGTCTTTGTGGAAATGGAGCGTAAGTACGGAGAAGTAGAAGAAATCAATGTGTGCGAGAATATTGGAGAGCATATGGTCGGCAATGTATATGTAAAATTCATGAAAGAAGAAGACGCTGAAAAAGCGAAAAATGATTTAAATAACAGATGGTGAGCTTCAAAAGAACTTATCATAAGAACGATGAAATTTTTGTTATATTATAGCAAAAACTCCTCTGATATTTCCCTTTATGGCAAAACAACCTTCGTATATAATTCATAATTTGCAGGTTCAACGGTCAGCCTATTTACGCCGAGCTGTGTCCGGTAACAGATTTCCGTGAGTCGCGTTGTCGTCAGCACGAAGTCACTACTTGTTCGAAAGGAGGTTTCTGCAATTTCATGCACTTGAAGGCTATTTCTGCCGAATTAGGAGATCGACTCTATGGTAGACGTGGAAGAAGGGCTGATGCAGCTGGACATTACCCATCACAACGCGGCGGATCTGGTGGAGGTAGTGGAGGAGGATACGGAAGCGGAGGTGGATGGGGAGGCGGTGGCGGTGGAAGAGACCGTGATCGTGGAAGTTGGGGTGGTGGTGGCGGCGGTCGTAGTTACGGCGGAGGTGGCGGTGGCGGAGGATACGGATACGGTGGAGGCGGTGCCCGACGTCGCAGCAGAAGCCGTGATCGTCGACGGTATTGAAGTGTCGCAATGAACTCCAACTTAATGTTATCCCTTTCTTGATTTGTATTCTCCTTCAATCTCGACTTACACTCTTCTTATAATCATTGTAATACTTTTTTTTACCGGAACCTACTTTTCTGCGTTTTATCACAGAAATTGGTTTTTTCTAAAAGTTAATATAAGACGTCGTTTTTAATAAACTCTTGTAATTGTTTAATAATCTCTTCTTCATGTTTATGGTTGGAACCAATGCTTATCTTGAAGTTGTCTAGTTGTAGCTTATTCACAAATAACTTTCAGGATGAACACAAATTTTCCCCACAATCGAAAGCGAACTTTATATGTTGGTGGATTCACGGAAGAAGTCACTGAGAAAGTTCTCATGGCAGCTTTCATTCCATTTGGCGACGTTGTAGCTATTTCAATTCCGATGGATTACGAATCTGGAAAACATCGAGGTTTCGGATTCGTCGAATTCGATATGGCTGAAGATGCAGCAATGGCGATTGACAATATGAACGAAAGCGAGCTGTTTGGAAAGACAATTCGGTAAGTTATTTAGAAGGACACTCTAATACTGTAGCTGACGAGTTTCTTTTTAAAAATTGTTAGCTAAAGAACTGATTTATATATCTCAACTTTCAATCTTTTTCAGTGTGAACTTTGCTCGACCACCAAAAGCAACGGAACGATCACAAAAACCAGTGTGGGCCGACGACGAATGGCTCAAGAAGTATGGACGAGGTGGAGAAACGTCAGTTGACGATAATGGTCATGACAATGAGTCCGATACGAAAGAAAACACATCTACTCCTGCCAAGTTACCACGTGTATATCTAGGAGTTAAAATCGGAATTCGATATATTGGTCGGATCGTGATTGAATTAAGAACTGACGTAACTCCAAAGACAGCTGAAAACTTCCGATGTTTGTGCACTGGAGAAAGAGGCTACGGTTATGAAGGATCCACGTTTCATCGCATTATTCCGAAGTTTATGCTTCAAGGCGGAGACTTCACAAAAGGCGACGGTACTGGTGGAAAATCAATCTATGGAACCAAGTTCGAAGATGAGAATTTTACGGTATGTTAATTTCGATTCGTTAGGAAAACATGTCTTGGCGTTTCAGCTACGACACACTATGCCTGGTACTGTATCGATGGCTAATTGTGGTGCAAACACAAACGGATCACAATTCTTCATCTGCACCGAAAAAACAGATTGGCTTGATGGGAAACATGTAGTTTTTGGACATGTTGTGGAGGGAATGAATATTGTGAGACAAGTTGAGCAACAGGTTTGTCACGGTTTTAACACAAGTTACTCATAATCTAATTTTTTCAGGGAACGCCATCTGGAAAGCCACAAATGGTCGTCAAGATTGTAGAAAGCGGAGAAATCGAACCTGAAAAGCGGATTGCCGCTGAAAGAGCTGAGAGGAAAGCTGTTGCAGACAAAGCAGTGAATGAATCAGAAGCCGTTCCCAATCAGATGACGCAGATGATGGAGACTTGAATATAACAAGATTCGTATTCATCTTTTGATCTCCTTAATTTTATGTTTATTTAAAGAACCTCGTGATATCTTTCCAGTTGCTGTTACATTTTCGTGTATGTCCTGATTTCATAAAATTTTGATGAAACTGTTTTGTTCTTCCACTTAATTTCAATCCGCTTGTTACGCTTCCAATGTTCAAGATACTTTTCATGCATTCGCTTTTGTATTTAGGTAAATAATCGGTTTCAGATGTCAAAGACTGGAGGTAACACTGAACCCATGCCGTTTATTCGGAAATGGGGGACTGACGCAAACGAAGATGTAGTTACTGATAGCTCATCATCTCTTCCCCCTGCTCTCGTCATACCTACGATTTCCACATCATCTGAAACTCGTAAGTTTTTGATAATTCCATATTAATCGTTGCTAAGCTTCGGAAATATTTATTCAGGTTCATCGCCACGTCATGATTCGGAAAGAAAACGAGATCGATCACGTTCACGTTCGCGCGATCGTGATCGTGATCGCAAGAAAGATCGGAAGAAGAAGGACCGATCGCGAGAACGTGATCGACGTTCGCGATCACGTTCACGTGATCGAGATCGGGAGTCTCGTCGGCGTCGAGGTTCACGATCGCCTCGTCGTCGAGGTTCGAGATCACCACGTCGTCGTAGTCGTAGTGGAGAGCGTCGATCAGAACGCCGCAGGGAGAGATCACCCCCTTTGATGGTACCAAATAGTCCACAAAGAGTCAAAGAGCCAGTTATCAATCCATTGATACGCGAAGACTTGGCAGCGGCTGTGGAAAGTGGAATAGTTGCCGTGGAAGCGGTACAAGTGGGCTCCGTCGTACCACTCAATCCAGCTAAAAAGTGAGGAATTCAGTTAGAAGACTAGACAAAAATTCGTAAAATTTCAGAGAGCGAAAAAGTCGCTGGTCGACAACGAAAAGCTTCGTACCTGGTATGCCAACTATTCTTCCAGCAGATCTTACGGAGGATCAACGAAACGCTTATCTCCGTGAGTTTTTTCATTTGCTTGATTGTAAATCAACATTTTTCTTTGCTTTTTTCTCATTTTCTCATATTTGGGGCTGAGCCCGACATTTCAGTTCAACTCGAAATCGAAGATGCTACTCGAAAACTTCGTCTTGCTGATTTTGGAGTGCCCGAAGGAAGAGAGAGGTAACTTAAAAATAAGAATCGTTCAATACAACTTTTAACGAAGAAGAAAAAGAGTACATTTGTTTTAAAACTTTCACAACCAATCAAAATTTGATTGTTACAGGTCATGCGACTGCTCATTTTTGGCTAAACCATCATTAAAACACATTTTCAGAATGATCAACTTTCTTCTTAATCTAATATTTAAGGCTTTTAGAACGATTCTCTTGCGGTTATTGAAAATGTATTTATACGTAAAACCGATTTTCCATCATACAATATTTGTCTGTATTCCCCTTTTACAGAACAAAAATTTCCGAACTTTGAAAAAACTAAGTAAACACAGTGAATTATTTTAATTAATCTGCCTATTACAGGTCTCCGTCTCCTGAACCAGTGTATGATGCGAACGGCAAACGACTGAATACTCGTGAAGTCAGAAAACGCCAAGAGTTGGAGCAATTAAGACACGAAAAAATTCAAGCCTTGCTCAAAATCAATCCGAACTTCAAACCGCCAGCTGACTACCGGTCAGATGCACTTTGGTTTTTGAGTAAACATCTGAGAAAGTTGAAAATATCATCTAGAATCACGTGATGTTTATTCATTTCACCTCATCAAAAGTTAACTGTCGATAACACTTTACTCATTAGTTGTTTAGAGCTTCGATTCTCATTTTAATTAACCCTAATAATATTCAGCGCGCCAAACATTCGTCTTCATGATAAAGTTTGGATTCCACAAGAACAATTTCCCGATCTCAACTTTGTTGGTTTGCTCATTGGTCCTCGTGGAAACACATTGAAAAGTTTGGAAGCAGAAACTGGCGCCAAAATTATTATCAGGTAAGTAAAACGAAACAGCCAAATATTGTTCTCTTTTTCAGAGGAAAAGGTTCAATCAAAGAAGGAAAGCTTACAAATCGCTTGGGGCCAATGCCTGGCGAAAATGAACCGCTTCATGCATATGTTACTGGAACAGATATGAATGTTATCAAGAAGGCGTGTGAAAAGATTAAGCAAGTCATAGCAGAGGCAACAGCACTACCGGATAACAATGAATTGAGAAAATTGCAATTGAGAGAGCTTGCATTGTTGAATGGAACCTTCCGACCTGAAGATTTGGCTAAGTACGTTCTGTTTTCAGTTGGAACTTGATTTCTTAAACTAAAAAAAAAAAACTTCAATCAACAATATTGTTTCAGCGGAGCACGATGCTCTAATTGTGGTTCTGATGAGCATAAATCATGGGAATGCCCAGATGCACCAAATGTTACCAATCAGATTAAATGTACCAACTGTGGGGCATTCGGGCACATTTCGAAAGATTGTAAGAATCCTAAAGGAATGTACTCATCGGTAAGTTGATAAAAATACCTCATGCGAAAATGATAGTTTTAATATTGTTTCATTATTCAGGAAGCTGGTATGGATGACGAATATTCTGCACTTATGGCTGAACTTGGAGAAACACCTGCTGGCGGTCTGACTTCTTCATCAGCAGGACAAATCGCAGCAGCGGGTGGAGGAATCGCCTCACTTATTGGCACAGAACAATCTGGAAGAGGTGGAATGCATGGAGGAGCTGGAAGAGGTGCACGAGGAGGTCATCGGGGAGGATTCCAAAATCCTAGAGAGCTATTTGGACCACCGAAAGGAGAAGAAGAGCAGAGCTCAGCAACTGCAGCTATGCAAGGATATTATGGTGAGAATTGTGGATTTCTCTTTTACCCAAATTGGAAATCAGTTGACCTATTTTGGTGATACTCTTGCTTCTTACGATATCGGCGCATTCGATTTTTGATTCCAATCTTTTTTGCAGATCAATATCAACAATATGCTTACGCCAGTCAGTACCAGCAACCCTATGGAGCCGCTGCTACCAGTGCCGCTGCTGGTGGATACGGACAACATCAACAACATGATTACAGTGATTTCTATACTAGTCCTGGAGCAAGAGTTGGCGCTGGTGCAAAAGCCAATAAAGGGTGAGTTTCTACAACCAAACACGATACAATCGCAGTCGAATTCATGTGTATTCGAAACTTAATGCACACAATCATATGTTTCAGATGGTACGGAAGTGGATCATCAATGCCAATGCCTGTTCCTCCACCAGGAAGTCTTGGTGGTTTCATGCCGCCGCCGCCGCCACCTCCTCCAGTACCCGGAGATCTTTCTTCACTTCTCGCAGCAGCACCACCACCTCCGCCCAGTTAAGCTTGGTACTAGGATGGAAACCCTAATTTGGGTGTATTAATAATCTTTCTGTTTCAATCGTTTTTTTAAAATCAATTCAATGTTTCCCTTACTCTTTATAGTAACGTCAATTTTATGCCACCTAAATTATTACAAGAAATTCATCCTTTCTTTCTTGCTAATTTATTTCTTTTCCTAATAAATAATGGGAATCTGAATAGTGAAATTTCATTTGAGTGTTCACAGCTCTCTTTATTACTTCTTCTCTTCAACCAGCTTAATTGTTGCAAAGAAGCCATGTTCCCTTTATTATCATTTTTTCAATTATTCAAGAATGAGTCGTCCCGGTGCATGGAGTAAAGTGGCTTCTAATTTCTGGAAATACGTCAAAGGAGATTTTTCGAAAAAGGTTTCGAAGAAAAAGCGAATCACGAAAACAGCTGATTTCAGAATTATGTTGCCGAAGACGCAGCAGGAAATCGGTTTTATGAAATTTCAAACAGTCGACAGAATGTTTCAAGGTATAATATTTCTCTGACTAAAGTCAGAGCCATAGGTAAACTGGCAGTGTTATATTATACAGTGTATCTTTGAACAGCTTCAAAATATCCTATTCATAAGACATGCTCTGACACAATAGCAAAAAGAACCTGATTTTTATTCCTTATTATTAAGAGGGTTCGACCCGCCATCGTCTGGAGCGAAGTTGGAGCCGGATCTTGAATGGCAAGCATGGTTAAGAGGTACAAGAAGGTGAGCGATGTCATTGTTTTTTCGTCAAGAAGAGAACTGGATTATTCTCCAGAAATGTTGATGTAATGTATTGGAATCTCTACTTTGACAGATTCCCACCATCGGATAGAGAAATCGCAATCAACAGGATGAAACAACAGGTAAATTATGTATTAGACCCTGTCACGTTCACAGAAATTTAAGTTAATTAAATAACTGTAAGAGTGGGAAGATCCAGGGAAAAAATAGTCGCTGGACCTTTAAACAGAGGTTGGTCAAAAGAATAGCACAGTTTCACTGCGCGAAAGATTATACAATAGAAGTAGGGAGCAGCAAAGAACCTCAAATTCACTTTGTGGAGAGTCAATGGTCCCATGAGAGAGTGAGGAGAGATGAGCGGAGAGCACTTGCGACACTAGTTGGCCCCATCTTTTGATCGAGACTGCGTGTTGACGTTGTTCGCATTATCACGTATCTGTGAAAGTTTCAACGAGCGATCAGTCTTTGTTTAAATGTCTCTGTCTCTGAATTTCTTCTGTCTTACTTCATTGCGGTGGTGAAGATTGCAACTTATTTCTTTTTCTAGTCACATATTGTTTTCTTATAAAAAAAATTTCGTTAATCGAGTAGCGTTCGAGTTTTGTCAATGTACACCCGTGTGATCAGGGCTCTGAAATTATAATCAATTTGAAGAAATGATTTTCATCATTTTTCGAAGAACATTCATTATTTTAAAGACCTGTGTCTAGAAAATATATAGATAGATAGATTTTCCATTAATAAAAAGTCAAATGCCACTAAAAATATCAAAACATTAAAACGAGTTGCATTTGATATGCCAAAACTTCTCAAATTTAAGTAATACAATAGAAGATACAAGTCTAATCTTTCATTTTTCTAGGCGCAGCTTGCTCAAGATTCGACTACTGAAAAACGCGCTCCAAATGTGAAGTCTGAAGGGAAAGGTGCAGGAGATCATCAGCCGCAGAAGTATGTTCTTGATGACACTGACAATAATAACAGCAGTCTATCATTTCAGATTTCCCAAATACAAAGATCTGGAAGTGACTCCCGGCTATCAGGAGAAAGAAAAACAATAGTTTTTTTAGTTTATTTCTTCCTTTTCGCTTTCATAAAGCGGTGCTGATTTAGTTGGAAAATAGAATAAACAGTTTTTCGATAATTTTCTTCCCATCCTCTTTTGTAACTCTTCCGTTTCGTACTCTTATCTTCTCAAAAGTCCATTCAATAATAATGCTTACAGGATGCCAGGTCTTCAAAAAATCCTCAATGGAGTCATTCGCTTCAGGCAAACTGTTCGAAAAGATTTGGTCAAACAATTCGAGCAGATTCGCGATAATCCACATCCAACAGCTGTGTTCTTCACTTGCATGGATTCGAGAATGCTCCCCGCTAGGTTTGAATTGGAATAAATTTAAATTGATTTTAAATGGAATTTCAGAATTACCACGAGCCAAGTAGGAGATATGTTTGTCGTCCGGAATTCGGGAAACATGATTCCCCATGCGAACAATTATGGTTGCCTAATTGCCTCTGTCTCATTCACGTCTATTCTTGTGTTTCAGGCCCATCAGGGTACGAAGTTTCTGTGACTACTGAACCGGCAGCACTGGAGCTTGCTGTGAAACGTGGAAAGATAAATCACGTCATTGTATGCGGTCATTCGGATTGCAAAGTAGTTAGATGGTCAAACCGCAAATGCCCTAATATTTCACAATTTAGGCTATAAATACGTTGTACAATCTTCACAAATGCCCTAAATCATTCGATCCCGAGTCGCCAATGGATCATTGGCTTCGTCGCCACGGTTTCAACTCAATTAAAAAATTGGAGAGTCGGCTTGCCGATAAAAGTGCGGGGCCAATTGAGTTTGTCAGTGATAATCCATTGTTTTCGTGAGTTTTTGTTCTCGAAATTCCAATTCTTTTGATAATTTTGTTTGTTTACAGTTTCAATGCTGTCATCGATCCAGAGAATAAATTGAATGTAGAAGACAAGTTGTCGCAAATAAATACACTTCAACAGTTGGAGAATGTTGCCAGCCACGGATTTTTGAAAGTGAGTTGCAACTTTGAGAATGGAAGTAAGACAATCAATATTTAGGAATTCCTTGAGTCTCAGACCGTTGATCTTCATGCAATGTGGTTCGACATTTACACAGGTATATTTTCAAGCAAAAGCTCAGAAACTTCTCTTTTTATTCTGCAAGAATTTCTGCTGTCTTAGCTGTTGATATTCTTTATTCAATGGAATTATCAAATTCTGTATTAAGACAGCCGTAAAAATATGTATTCCAATTTTCAGGAGAAATGCACATGTTCAGCAAACCAAAAAGTCGTTTCGTGTTAGTCGATGAGTCCAATGTTGATGAATTGATTGATGAGGTTGAAAGACACCAAACGTGATGCTTCCCACAAGTTTAGTACGCTGCTAATTTCATTTTGCCATAGTACCTTATTATATTGAAATTTTGTATCTTATGAAAAAATTGATTTTAAAGTTTGTTCACAATAAAAATGTGGTTATTTTCTAACATTTTTTAAACATTGAATGTGTTTGTTTAGTTCCTATCATTATGTCATTAGTCGAAATATATTGTGGGTATACTTCCCATTTCGAGTATTTTTTTTTCTTTCGAATATTTTGAAAAACTAGATAACCAACAACAAAGAACAAGGTAATTGGGCGGAACAATCCGAGTTCTGAAAATTGCTAGCTTGCGGCACGGTATTTAGCAAGGTCGGGGCGAGCTTAGGACACATTCTCCGCCCATTCTCCTTATTTTTGTTATTCTCCATTCGCGAGGGACTGACCCCTCTCGATAAATCCGGCCATCGCTACAGTCAGGTTTCCGCACGGAAGAGACAAAAATTTGGCTTGCGTGTCGATTTACGCGGTTCGTAAATCTACACGCAAGCCAAATTTTTGTCTCTTCCGTGCGGAGACCTGACTGTAGCGATGGCCGAATTTATCGAGAGGGGTCAGTCCCTCGCGAATGGAGAATAATTTTTCGCATCCCAATTCACTTATTCTCCAAATGATACCCCAAGAAATAATAAATTATTACAGTTGTGGGAATGGCATTGAATCTCAGTTCAATTGCTCGTCGATTCGTCTCCAACCAAGCTTCGGCGCTGTTAAAGCCAAAAAGGTTCTACAAGGTAAACCTCACGAATTCAATGATTTTATTCATAATTTTTTTTTGTGTAGGATGTTTCTGTGACCAGTGAAGTGGAAGAAACAACAGGAAAACAAGTTCACCATGTCTTTCTTGATCAACGTCGTCTAAAGACTCAAGGAGGGCAGATACTCAAGGTAATAGAAGTTTAATATTGTCTGAATTTGTGTAAAAATATCATATAAGCCTGCAAAAAAGAGAAAAAAAAGGCTTCGCATTAATAAGTACTTTATTGAAAAAAAAAAGATTTCACACAAAAGTTGGCTTGGCGCATGTCTCATTCATGATCGTATCATCTAAATATGTATCACTTGAAACTTGAATTAATGGACGAGGAATCATCTGAAAAATAATCTTTTTTGCCTCTATTTCGAAAAATTAACTCACCGAAGCGCTGGACTTTTTTGAAGCAAGAGAAACTAAACTGGATTTTCTTGTAGAAAATCTAGAAATAATTCTCGAGTCAGCATTTCGACAAACGAGAAATAGGATGAAAAGGAACTGAAATTTGAGCATTATAATTTGCATATATACATTTTCAATCAAAAAAAAAGACTCACCACTGCGAAGAATATTACGGGAAGAAGATGTAGAAGCACGTTGTGAACTGTCATTTGACATTCAAATGTGAACTAAATCGTAAAATTTAGGTCATATAAATTTCATAATAAAATGCTTTCAAAGTAATAACTATCGTCGAAAATTTCCAAACTTGAAGAATCGATCAAAAAGAGAGACACCCAGAGATAGAGAAGTAAACAGAAAGAGAGTAATATTTACATACGCCCTCGATGAACTCATGATTGCCATGTAACTTGAGTTTCCTTCTTTGAAATGTTGGTTTTTTTCAAACAAAAAAATCGTTTTCAGGTTGAGTCCTATCCATTGGCATTAGCAATCGCAGAAGAATGGTCATCACAAGACGAATACTTGCAATTAGGACAGATGCGTCTTACTGGTCTCGCATTCACTGCTCAAGACAACCCTCTCGACCAAACCGCGTTAGTTTAGCCCTTCCTACGAAATAAGAGCTTCTAGGAATTTTGATTT
Source organism: Caenorhabditis doughertyi (assembly GCA_963572265.1). Lineage (NCBI taxonomy): Eukaryota > Metazoa > Nematoda > Chromadorea > Rhabditida > Rhabditidae > Caenorhabditis > Caenorhabditis doughertyi. The sequence continues at coordinate 27,435,363 of OY751556.1, forward strand.
TCAGTGATACTATTTCTCAAAAGGTGCTGGATTATGTGGAAGGAGATACTGTGCTCTTCTTCAACACCGAAAGCTCCAAACTGCATCGTTACCAAGAAGAGAAATGGGCTCCATTAATCCGAAATCTGAACTCAGATCTTGGTACACAAGTTCGTGCAAGTGAAAATATTCTAGGTGAGAAGTGTTGTTAGTCAGTCTGTGCTCAAATAGTTCAAGTTTCAGACTGCAATGTGGCCAGTGATAACGATAAAGACAAAATCGACAGATGGATTCGCCAACACAATTTTCCTGCTTTAATTGGGCTTCAATACGCCACAGAATCGGTAAAACTTGCAAATTCAAGATATATATTAGGTTGGCTAATAAGAAATGCGCGTCCAAGTTTTGTATCAACCTGTGTATCACAGCCAGAATAAGAGGTACAAGAAGTGATCAACTAATAAAATGTGCAAAACTTTATGATAAATATTTTGTTAGTTGACCACTTTTTGATATCTAACAATCTAGCCGAGACATTCAACTTGACATAAACCTGCAACGCGCATTTCTTTTTAGCCAACCTAATAGGAAAAAAGCCCTTGAAACTTGACACTCAAATTATTTAACAGTCTATATATCTACAGTCATTCACACTTTTTGAGAAGTTGGTGCCTTCATGCATAAAAATTATACAGTATTGACCATTAAGATTGCCAGTTCAAAATTATCTTGTTTTTGAAAGCGTGTTACAGAGCAAGGGATAGTTATTCTACCATCCAAGAGTTTTACTTTTGTAACTCTTTTTCCGGGACGTCAACTTCAAACATTACATATCGTCAAAGAAAAAACACATTTTTCTAGTGATTTCCTTGTCGATCCGTACCAGCTTTGAAGTTAAAAATGCATAAAAATTCATAAGCTACAAACCAGTTCTTTTTTCATAGTAGAAAACCGTCAAACATTTTTGGAGCTTTGTGTCAATATATAAAAAAAAAGAGGAAAAACATTATACAACTTTATTTCAGGTAAAATCATTCGTCATTGCCTATAATGCTATTCGCCATCACATTGATCCTGAAACTGCCATTGATTCGGCAACTCTGGAACAAAGAACACAGGCAGAGACTTGGGGAAACGTAGAATGGGCTCACGGAATGGAAAGAGAGGAGTTGATGACAAGACTGTCTGCTGCCTGTCTTTTTGTTTATTTCAACTCAAATAATTTCACTTCTAAGACTGTTCAATAGTTTTAATATTATTTTTTATTAGCTTTAGTTCATTTGTTGTTGTTATTTAAAGTGTTCAATTGATATATCAAGCTAGAGATAGCGCATCATACATTGATACTCATTGTTCGCAAAGAAGTAAAATCTGAAAATTTTCTCCACAAATTTTTTTTTCTAATTTCTAAGGAGGTCTGGAGTTATACTATCACTCACTCTGTGTAAGCATCATTGCGACGAAATTTCAGCAGAATATAAATATCGTTTTTCAAAATATCATCCGCAAGTTTCAATAGCTTCTCGTCTTCAATAAAATGCGGTAAACGAATAGTAATTTGGCATATCGTGAGAGAATATATTTGCCTGATTTTCAACAGTTTATCCATATAATCCTCAACTCCTTTCATCTCCGTAAGGAATAAGTGCTCTATAACCTAAAGTTTTTATTTTAAACAAATTAATAGAAGAGAGCATACGTAATCATGTTCAGATTTATACTGAAGTAAAATATCGTTCAAATGAATTTCAGTTAACTCTGCAACTTGAACATGATTTTTCAGCTGAAAAACTTAACATCTACAATAGAATGGTTGAAATTTAGATAAACTCACTCCATGAATGTTACGTTTTTTATCCAAAACAAGATATCTACAATCCAATATATCAAAGTCTACATTTTTAAGAATCTCTTTTTCTGCCGCCATATCGTAGGAAGATGTTCCAAAAAACAGACAACTATTACATTTTCGTAAATGAGAATGCTGTAAACTACTTTTCCAATAAAATTAAAATTCCTTAGAATCCAACCTGGAACAAAGGAAAAAGAGAGAAAAAGGATGAACCGTTTTTTCGATTCCCAAACTCCTCGGGACTAAAATATTCCACGAGAGCACATTTATCAATAATATAAGAGAGTTTTGCCAGTTTCTGAACAAAACTCATCTAGTGGAAAAGTCAGAAGAAAAAGAATATCCAACCTTATCATCAGCTACTCTTTCTAAATACTTTTCCACGCATTGGTCCGTTTGAGCCAATCGTTTGGCTCTATCTTGAATTCCTATTGGAGCATGTTCCGCATCGTCAAATGCCCCATTAAAATGAGAATAGAAAAACAGAGAGAATAATAAAAAGGCTATAGACGAATGATTGACCATATTACAAGAGCTACTGCTTACTATTAGACTATCTCGATTCTTCCTCTTTTATCTGAATGGAAATCTCCGCGAACCGTTACTACACTTGCAAACCCGTTGTCCAACTTCAACGAAGAAAAATAAATTTATATGCTGACAACGTTGAGAATAATATTATAACAAAAAGTGTGCCAAGTCAGGAGACACAAGCAAGGAGATCGCGTCGAATTCAACGGTCTACACGCGCTTTTAAACAGGTGAGGGGAGAAAACAGGAAGAGAAAAAGATAGGAATTATCCTCGGAATGGTGGAGCTCCCCCTGGACGAGACATTCCTCGTGGACCTCCACGTCCCATAGGCCTACGGAAAGCTGTTCCACGTCCTCGTCCGCGTTGATCGAGACCTCCCAAACCCATTCCAATCGCTCCTTTTTGTGCTCTTCCGATGTTTTTGAACATTGGAGCATTTTTTAGCATATCTGGCAGAATCATGAAGCGTATCTAAAATAGAACAATTCAATTCTCCATTTCTTATAAAATGACTCACTTTATTGCCACGAATGAAAACGTTTTCCAGCTGATGGCTTCTTCCGTCTCTGAACGTAACGATTGTTTCGGAAAGTTGACAATTCATGTTATCCTCGGCTTCAATCAGCTTTCCTCGGTAAACCTCGCCTGGAAACAATACAATATCATTTATAGTGTCTACAATAAATAATGGAATTGAATCGAGACCGTTGGAAGGTTTTCCGGCCGACCCAGGTTTGGAAGATTTTGGTTTTTTTTTGAGCATCTTATTGCTGTTTTTTTCTCCTTTTTGGTTAAGATTTTATGCAGAGCATGAAAATCAGAATATCTTCTGATTAAGTTGAAAAACGGAAAAGAAAATTTGAAATGCAAAAATGTTTTCAGTTCTTCAGAAACCGGGCGCGGCCTGTGGCAAGTTTGATAAAAAGACTTACCTGTTACTGTTTCTAGCGTGACGGTATGGCCCTCCGCTTCGTGAAGAATTTTGATCGGCACTCCAACTGAAGTCATGCTGCAAAAACAGTGAATAAATTAGTTTGAAAACATGTATGATATCAAGGTTTAGAGACTGTTAACGAGTGAATATTTGAAAAAGTATTTCAATTTAAGTTTTAAATGAAAAAAGAAGAGGCACAAATGGCTGAAATTTTCGAATGGGTTTGCACGCGTTGCGACACGCAAAGTGTGCAGTGGTCCATGCTTGCTGAAGCTTGATATGGCTAGGCCACCGGTCGGCAATTTTTAATGCTTTTCAATAAACAAGATTTATTATCATTGATGACCATTTATTACAGTGAAAATGCAAAGAAGTCGAACAAAGAATGTCTAACCGTTTGTATTTTCTGCTGGCCGCTGTTCTATTTTTAGTCACGTTTGGATTGAATGGTCTTATTATTCTTCCGGCCAGTATCATATGTTTTTTATCCGGGTAAATAATCAAATTGCATTCAAAAAACTGGGCAAAAACATTACAGATTTCTCTACATATTCTATCAAACAGGAGTTGAAAAAGCCGCGGAAATCGATGAAAAACTACAAAGTCAGTTGAAGACATCACGCTTCATGAATGGCATCGAGCAACTAATAAAAAATGGGAAGCGCCTCATGGATCAGAATCAATACGTTGAAGTCCATTCGATGAGCAATTCAACCCAGTTAGATTTAGTCTTAGAGCAGGCGTGTTTTTGCCTCCAATGCTGGAATTCAATGGAGAATTTCAGATTCTCGACAATATCACTCGGGATTACATTGGAGTCTGGTATAAAAATCTTTCGAATGACACAATTTTTGAACAAAGCTTGAAACGAACAACACGAAGATCTGTTGCCTCTTTAACACAATGGTACTTTTTAAATGTCTTTCTTGTAAATAGATTAGAGCTTTCCTTTAAATTTTTTAAAAGCATTTCAATTAATAATTATATACAGTCTCCGGCAAGTTGATTGGGTACCATTAATAACTCGTGACGTCGTCGATGATTTCGCATCTCACCTGCGTCTTTTCCGGAAAGCACAAGAACGAACTGCGTTTCAGAACAAAGAGAACGGTAAAAAATATATAAATTATTCTCTTCCTTCCTAAAAAAAGAGAATAGTAATTTCAGCTGCAAAAGAAAATTCGGAAAACTCTGAAGCTGAGCTGCTCAGTAACTTTTTCGATTTCGAGTTAGAGATGGAAAAATCGCTGTGTAGAGATCTGCTGTCTACAACGCCACATTATGAAAATGGTTTTTTATTAGAATTTCGATGAAACTTACATTTATTTTATTACAGCGTATCTCCATGACTTGGTTGACATTACCCTCTACCTTGTTATGCCGCCAGAAGATTTCAGATGTCGTCCTCTTCGTTTTTTGCTCCGTGAAGTTGTTGGTGGGTTTTCGTTTAATAATGAAATTATCAAATTGATGTTATTTCAGTACGGAAGGTCATTATTCCCACTCTAGACTACCTTTCAAGTCCGGACGAAATATTTCAATTAATTGTATGGATGCTCAGCGAGGTGGAGCCGAAACCGGAGGATTTCGTAGCTTGTATAGCGAATTCTAAATGCATTGGTGAATTAGAAGCAGTAAATCGAGCGATTAATGTAGAAAAGACAGTGATGAGAGGGAAAGATTCTGGAGGAGACCAAGATACACTCGTCAAACAACAGCTGGCTAGTCTCAATTTTGTCGAAAAATTAGTGCAGAGACAGATCGAATTTCTGATAACAAAAAAACCTGACTTCCTAGTAAGAATCGGGACAGAATTTCCCTATTTTTATGTGCTTTTACAGGCAAATATTGGAGAAGAAAGTGACCAACTTGTTCAACTTCCTCTTCATGTTATTCTCACAAACTCGATAGCACTTTCTCAGTTTTGCGATTTTCTGAAATCTGCAGGCGGCCAAAACTATATAGATTTCTATTTGGCAATTGAGGTTTATCATCTATTGAATACGTTTTTTTTCACAGTTTAATTCAGGGTTTCAAAGTTTCTTGCGAACATCAAATGCGATCACTTACCAAAGGTGAATTGTCAGAATCGGATGCTTATGAGACTGTCAAAGAGGCTGCCAAGTACATGTATGATCAGTATTTATCCGAGGAGGCGATTACGAGAGTGCCCCTTGACGATGCTTTGATCAACAAGTTCCTGCAAATGCTTAAGAATGACGAGCCTCACGATTTATGGTTCGAAGCGATACAAGAGAATGTATTCGAAATACTGAAAGCAGATGATCATTTCTTTCCGTCATTCAAAAAGTCTCCTGCATATGTGAAATTGCTGCTCGATTTGGGAATTATCGATGAGGTAAGAGTCCGTAACTGAACGGCGTAAGTAAAATCCTGCCGATTGAAATAGACCTTTCCCTATAATCACTGGGGTTTTAGAGTTAGTTGTAAAAAAGTCACCGTAAGATCTGTAATAGAAATCAATGTACAGGTAGAATAGATTCAGGGTGTCATCGAGACTTAAGACAACAATCTCTTATAGTACGACGCTCATCTCTAAAACCTCGGCATCGAATTTTTTCTCAAAATACAATAAAGCGCCCTGTAAAAATCCCAAAAACATGTCAAAAATAAAAAAGGACGCCTTCTAATTGAAGAAAATGTTTAATAAAAAACATCATTTTGATTGAAATTAGAAAGGCATGCCCTCCTATCACAAACTGTAAACATTTCAGGATCGAAACGATTCTACATTGTCTGAATGTGAATCAGTCGCCTCGTTTTCATCGCAAGAACGGTCTGATGATGGTTCTCGGTGCGAGTCAGCGTCTACAAAACTGTCTTCAGAAGTCGACGTCTCACTTGAAAACGAACCAGTTATGACTGCAATAGTAGAGACTCTCGGAATCGGACATCAGGGAAAACAGGCATACGCGCTGTATAACGTTCGAGTCAGTCGCTTTTTGGATGGCAATGAAGTTAGCAGCTGGAATGTTATTAGAAGATATTCTGATTTTCATGCACTCCATCAAACCTTAACCCAAAAGGTAGTTTCAACACCGCTATCATCTTCACATTCTTTTTTCAGTTCCCGAAATTGGCGACGTTATCATTTCCCGGAAAGAAGACGTTCAACAATCTGGATTCACAGTTTTTGGAAAAACGAACAAAAGCATTGAATTTGTATCTCACTTGTATTCTTCAACCATCTCTCATCCGTAAATATCCCGAATTGGATCGGCACGTTTTTGACTTTCTCTCACTCAAAAGATATGCGAATTCTGATCCGTTGACGAAGAAATTCATGTCTGCAATGTTCGATCCAATCAGAAATGGTGTTAAAGCTGTTGGAAGTACTGTGATGGCAGTTCCTGATAAAGTGTTTGAAGGAGTTACAACAATGGGTGCAGGCATCAATAATGCAGCAAAAATAATAACAGTAAGTATTGTTATAATTGGTTTTTGAAAACTCCAGTTAACCAATATCTTTTGATGTCCTTTTATTAAAGGTGCACTTCTATTAGAGGCTGTCCCTCTATTTTTTGAAGCTCGGTCGGCGTTAAACCATCTCCGCTTCTTAGATAAAACCATCGTTTTCCTTCAATTTTTTCAGTGACTTTCTACACCAAGTCTTACGATATTATGTTTCCAGAACCCTATGATCAGCAATGCCACTCCATCCAGGCCTCCCGCGATGGAGACCGATCGTGTTGCAGCCTCGCTCACCGATACGGTAACAGACAATCTCCTAACACTTTTAGTTTTTAATTAATTGCAGGAATCGGAAAATATACCCCTTCGAGTGTTTGTTTTAGTGGTCAGCGAAGTTTTTGGTGCCCAGGGAAGTGCTTGGTTGCGCCGTCAATTGGTCACTGTCATTAGACACATTGTGACACCCTTCGGAACGTCAATAAACAAACGAATTGTAGACATTGTTAATTGGCTTACCAGTGAACAACAAGTCTGTTGCTATTTGAATTCTTTTAGGTAAATCGAGAGAAATTATTGCATCAAAAAACTATTGTTTACAGAAAAGCTATGTGGCCAGATGGTGAATCAACCTACGTCGAAAAGCCCGCTGAATTTCATCATAAAACACGATTACTTGCAAAAACTCTTATGCTATCATCACTTCCGGACGAATTACGAATGATACTAGGAGCTCACGTTAGCTATAAAGTGAGCTTTTTTGAGGGGTGATTTACACTAAACCAAGCCGTTTTTCAGGGAGTCAACACAATAGCAGAAGCATTTCAAAACAGACAGCTGAATCGACGGCTTCTGTACGTACTCTTGGAACGGTTTTTAATTAAAATGTTCCCTTCTAACCGGTTCGAAAAAATTTTCGCCCAACTGCATTCCAAATCTCCACGAACCAAGAAAATGTGAAAATACTTATTTTGAAACGGGAAATCTCAAATGTACTATAATTGTATGATTCTCATTCCTCACTCAACATTCTGATGATTCGATACTTTTTTGTGTTTTTTGATATGTTGATTTTTGATGAAATTATTGCACAGTGATCAACAGAATATCTATAACGTTATTAGAATTGAACACATGTGGCAGGCACAAACTATCACAAATTGAGAAAAGACGAAAACTGTGAAAACTTCATCGAAAGAGCTCTCAAATTATCTCAATTTATAGAAGATCATGCTCTACTGATGCAGGACTCACGGCATGTTTGTTTAACAACTTTTGAATGTGTACTCAACGTATTAACTTGATCAAATAGTATTTTGTGATAATCATGCTGCCAAGTGATAATTTTTTGATACTTGCTGCAATATAAAATTATAGAAATGCGTGGCACTTACCGTGAGACCTCTATTACACGGTCACTCTTAATAAAACGGCCTCCTTAATATAGCGGCACTCCAGCTTATGCTTCCAAGAATAGAACGGCAGTCTCTAATCTGAGGTAAAATCATAAACTTTTCAATTTTTTTCGTCAGAATTTGTCAAGAAGTTTTTCAAGTATTTTCATGCAGATGAAAATTCGAACGAATTTCAATTGCACCTTTAATAAACCGGCACCCAGACATGCCGGTGTAAAAGAGGTTAAACGTCGAATGATTAAATCAATTAATTATTATATTCACGGAGTCATTCTGATAAAGACTTTGTCAAATTTCAGGCTTTGTAGTGGATTTTCTTGAATTGCAATCAATTGTTATAAATTTCTTGAACTTTTTACCTCATAAAAGTTTGCCATAAATCATTTATTTCTTTTATAAAAATCTTAAAGTTCATAGATGAAGTATAAGTGTCACATAAATCTGATATTTAGCTCTTCTCTGTGATTTCTCGTCAACGAGATCTCAGATTTATGCAACATCTATATATTTCAATAATTTTCATGGAATCACTATACAGACACGTCATGGAGAAAAAAACAAACAAATCAAATGGAAAGCAGGTCACCAGGTTAAAAAAAAACATCAAATTTCTCACCCGGTCTTTTTAAATTTACGATCACCAGGGCAATGTTTACATGTGAACGGACAATACGATTTCATTACAAAAAAGAAGGAGGCTCGTGTGCAATATTGTGCAAAATGAGGGCAGTCAGCGAAATGATCGATGCATTCTGAATATTATTGGATTATTTAGAGAATGGATTATTTGGAATCACTTGATATTCAATGATGGGAGGTTGATTTTTCGATCCTCAGAAATCCTTTTTCCGACTAAAAAATTCCGATACTAAAAAGGCCAAGGTTTGCAATGGTTTTGGAAAGTGCTTTTTTATCAAAGCTTCAATTATATCTTGCCATTCTATTACAGGTGTTCTAGGTTTTACAAACTTCAAAAAAACTTAATTAAAATTTCATGACGTTCGCTAACCCCAGATCTACAGCCCTCTAACTTACTATCTCCAGATTCCACTGTTACTTTTTCTTCCACATGTGGAATCAATCTTCTTGGCTCTTCGGTTGTTGTTCTCATCTTATCCTTCTTCTTTGCTTTGCAGGAGTATAACTTGTTTATCTGAACCAAACCATCTGAAGTTTTTTTCAAATTTTATTGGACTAACCTTAATAATATCCAAAGGTGATAAATCTAAAGCAGTTCCAATCACTTGTGTGAACCCGTCTTCCACCGTCTCCAGAGTGTTACGCCCATTTCTAGAGAACGCAGTACTGTCATAGTGCATTATTGATTTATAGTCGTAACTTTCGCCTTGAAGATCCTGAAAATCAGCAATGTGATAGCTTATATTAGGTTTCGGAGAGTCTTGATCAAACTTTTAAAAAGTTGAATGTTGCCCTCAAAAAATAAAAAAATATTTTCGCATTTTCCAAATAACTTGAAGATTTGAAGGAATAGCAAGAAAATTTGATCTACAGCAACTCACTGAGAGCAAACAGAAACTTGCATATGATCTTTACCATTTTTTTATTAGAATAGCCGATAAAACATACTTGCAATACAGCAGATATTTTGTCGAATTGCGATTTCATTCCAGGTAAAATGTTGTCCCACAATATGCGGATATGATCATCACGATCTGAAAAAGGAAATTAGAACCCCTGTTGTATAGTCATGCATTCGATTTTTAAAGTGTTCGTTTAAACTTTCGGAAGTAAAAACTGTGCGAAAATTTTTAAAAACTCACCAGCTCTTGAGTGTTCATGCCAGAATCCAACAGAATGCATTAATTCGTGAACGATAATCTCATGGAAGAAACAACCGCGTCCAAGAGAGATCTCTTGCTTCCCACCTGTTCGTCCGACTTGTGAATAACACCTGAATAAAAAGTTTCATCGTTAAACATCCAAGCCGGTGCACAAACCCATATCCTTTCACAATATTCAAATAATCTGTTTGATCTTCTCGTTTTTCGAACCGAATACAGGTATTCCGACGGTAGCTGTCAAAAGCCTTCTCAAGAATTTTTACTTCGTTTGGAGCTTAAAATTCGATGATTTTTTGAAACGTTTCAACTTTGTTCAGTTTTGAGAAATAGTTTCTCAAACAGCTACTCACTCACAGAAAGCCGAATCCATTTCATATGGAATCAATCCGTTTTCCCACGTCAACTGTTTGTTTTTCAATGCATTGAAGAGAACAGGGCCATCCTCAAAAGTGAAGAATATGTTACTCATTTAGATAAACAGCGGTAAGATTCTGTTGAACAACAAGCGAACAGCCACATACCGTTAAAACTGTTTTAGAAGAGCCCGTCTAATAGCCCTCAAAATGCTGCCTGGAACAATAGAAGATCATTCTCTTCTAATACAGTTTTTACGGTGAGGCTATTCTTGTTTTTTGACTCAGGAAACTTATCAGGAGACGTTTTAAGATAATATGAGTTAAAAAAGAAATAGCAAAACTGCATGAATGACAAGTTTCGATTGTCACTCAACCCTTCGACTTAATTTATGTATGCCCTTCTCATGCTTACTATTTTTATGTGAACCACTTGTATTTTGTATTTTACTTGTATTTCCACGATTCCCGAGATCGTATTAAAATAAACAAATAAATAAATTTCTATCTCATATTTGCCATTTCTGAACCTGTCCTAAGCAGCTCACACAGAAAAAAGAAGATGAAAATTGATTTAGAAGGATGACACTTTCGGAGGGCTCTAAACGAGCAAATATCCATTAATTTGGACATTTTTTCCTAAAATTTTGTCCAGCTTTTGTAGATCATTCTCTATAGTTATTTTTTGGGTCAGTAGAAATCCAGTTATTTTTACTATATGAACCGATAATTGGAAAAAACACAGCTATATCAATATTAGAAGAGCCGAAAAGGGAAAATGAGATTATATATTTTCAATCTCCAATCAATCTCCAAATAATAATACTTGGGGTCATAAAAAATAAAAACATACTGGAAGCTTGAGCAAATTCGCATCCACACCGTCAATGTCACCTTGGAACTTCCCTGTAATGGTTTCAGGATTGTCGAGTTGATTCAGACGATTCATGAATATAATAACCTGAATTCTGCCATTCGTGATGTGTTACTATGTGTCCCTCTGGAATGTAGCCAGCAAAACTGCGGAAGACGTCGGCTGCTGGTTGTGAGAATACAAAACTAGTTGTTATGTAATAACTAAGAAACAAATTAGGGAAAAACATAGTAATGAGAAATCAGTTGTCGTGTTGACGTGTATTAGGAACGGAGGGGAGCAGCAAGTCAGATTGAAGAACAACAATCTCTTTTTTGCCGGAGAGAGAGAGAGGGAGACCTTCAGTGCAAGAGAGGAGGACAAGAAAGCAAAGGGAAGGGCAACCGGAATGGCCGGATGCTTAGAAGAGATGTTAGGGAGTCACCCCCGTTGAGTGTTGTAGCTCATAAAGAGCACAGGAAAAATTGATCGACACGTGTCAAAAGCGTATGCGCTGGGGGCTGGAGAACAAGCAAGAGAGAATATGAGTGGGAGAGAGAGAGAGAGAGAGAGAGAGAGAGAGAGAGAGAGAGAGAGAGAGAGAGAGAAGAAGGGAACTGTCCGTTTTCTGCGCGCGGAGCACCAGTAGTTCTTTTTGTTTCCGTTTTCATCGCCGCCGCGTCTCCTGAACACACATATAACACGAATTTGACAGGCAAAGAAGAGAGAGAGAAAGCGAGAAGAACACTGTGAATGAATGAACACAATAATCCAGGCACACGAACCCATCATGAAATGAGAGAATGAGAAATAGTGCAAAACGTTTTCTTGTCCTTTTGATAGGGGGGCAAATTTTGGCATTGGAAAAATGATGTGAACAGTAAACTATCAAGACACCTGTAATAAAAGGACAGCTTCAGAGTGTCATTGGAAATAAAAAGGACATCCTCTAATAGAAGTTCACTCTCTAATAGTAGAATCTCTTTTCTAGTTTCTCGACATAGAAACTACAATTTGAAGTCAATCAATGTTTTCAGACGACTTTTTCGATTTTGAAGCGCTAAAAAGGGAGTTCCAAACTGCCAGAATCAGCATCTGGTGTCGTTTCGAAAAAGCTGCTCTATGAATTGTACTTTTCAAATGATATCTTCGTTCCTCACAAAACGTCATCCGTTTTCAAAAAAAAATTCAAGAATAGATAAAATTACGACTAAATTTATGCGCAATTACGCATCAACTGAACTAAGACATGAAGAGTCGACTCATTTGAATGTTGAATTTGAAATTCTTTCCAAAAAAAAAAATATGCGACGATATCTTCTCCTTCTTTTTCCTTCTCTGTTTCCTTCTTTCTCAGTTCCTCCATTTATCTTTTTTATACTTTACTGCGGTTTTTGGGCGAAAATTTCTTCATGAATATCTTACCTCAAAATCTGCCAACCACTCTTGCTTTTTGGTTGCGTGTTTATTTATTTATACATTTTATTAGATGTTAAATTTTATTAACGAAATGTGATTCTAATAAAAGTTTACTCGAATGTCGGTTCACTTTCAAAAATAGAGATATTTATACTCAGTTTTTTGAACGAAAAAGACCTGAAGTTGAAAATATTCATGCGACAAAAAGTGTTTGAAAAAAAAAAGATAAATCCCAGAATAAGCTTTTCTGAAAAACACAAATTCCAATAAGAGATACTCAATTCTTTTTGTTCATTTCATTGAATTCTCCTCTATCTCTCGTTTCATCCTTTCATTTTTTTTTCTCATTTTGGTGTTTGCAACTGCATTGAAAAAAAGGGATGACGCCCCCCTACTGTGTTTTATATATCGGAGAATTCAAATGTTCCATGTGAAGCTTTTTTGATATACCTTTTGAATTTGAATATAGTTCAATTATAAAACTGAGATATTTCTTTAATTGTGCCTCATTTTTGTATCAGATTCTCTTTACAAGACTTTCTTGGATTTATAGAATCACAATTTAGGTTTCGAGGAAAAGTTATTTATGACGTTGCGTATTGGACCAAGAACTGTTTGTTTCCTTCTACAATCCATTTTCTTTTGAATTCTCCTTTTGTGGTCGCAGTTCGCAAAACCATAAAAATGAGAGAACGAGAACGTCGCAAAAAGAGAAAAAAGAGAGGGTGATAGAACAAAACTACAGAGAGACGATAGGAATAATATTCCATGGGAACTCGAAACAAAAACCGTCTTATTCTTCATACTTTTTGCTTTCAAATCGATTCAAGCACATTGATTTCACATTTCCCTCTTTTCTCCCTATGATCTATATTTGAGCAGCTTTTGTCAATATATTTCTACATAATAACTCATCAATTGTTTCTATTTGGTGGCAAGCCCAATATGTATTGATTATTGAAGTACTTGAACTGCCACGTCACATGAAAAGAACATTGTCCGCGGCTTTTCAGCCAAGAATCCAAAAACACGTGGCTTTTTTCTCCATTTTCGCTCTTTTTTGTTCATATTACATGTTTTCGGTACGAAACTCCAATCTTCTTTTAGTTTAACATGAACACTTATGTATAAGAAAAGTAAAAAAGTACGGAGAAGAAGGCCGTGACGAATTCTCGACCAGACGGTCGCGGCCACCAATCTGTAACATACAATTTCGAGCAATTTCTTTATGATCAATGAAATGAAAAAATAAACGAGAAACGAAAAGAAAAAAAATGTGACCTCAAACATTTCACTAATAATTAGTAACTTTTCATAGTCAACATTTTCATTTTTTTCCCCAAATCTAACTAAAAATTTCATTTCTATTCTCTTGTTGATTTTTTTCATTTTTTGATGATTTAGAATGGAGTCGGCTACGAATTCTTCATCGGAGGAGTCAATTTTTCATGAACAAGTAAGTATTATTGTGCTGAAAGAAGCCGGCAATACTCGATTTTCAATTGACCACCTTTTCCTTTATTTGTGTATACTTAAATGAAAAAAAAAACTTCTTTGACATGCCTCTCTTGTCGGATACAGAATGATTAGGGGAAGTTCCGATCCCTTATTTTTAGACGATTTTCTTTCAGGCACGAAAGTTATTCTGTTTGTGTGACACACAAAACATTGGGCTTATTGGAAAGGTTTGCATTTTTATTATTTTTTTAAATGTATATTTTCATGTGTGTAGTTCGCCTTTTTTCTGATTTTTTTTCTGAAAAAACACTTCTAGTTTGCAAAATGCTCTAGGTAGACGACAGATCTAATTAGAAAGAGAAATAGAAAACACATTTTAAAGGCCGACCTTCATGTACTTGTCGATTTGATTCCACCCGATGACCTTCATAAGATATCTCGATTCATTGGAGAGCAGCAAGTGAATGAACCAGCATTTTGTCGTATTCTTAGTAAGTGAAAAAAAAAACTTAGGGTCACGTCTGATTCGTTATTCAGAAGCAATCGTCAGCCAGACAGTCCCACAAGACATGACACACTCCGTCACTCAGGTTTGCTAAAAAAAAGAAGCTCATCGTTTTTGGAAACAGTAGCTGAGCTTAGTTTGAATATACACTGCTATGTTTCACGAAAATTTTTTCCAACATTTTTGAGATTTTTGTGTAATTTTATCAATTATTTTTTTTCAGATTAGCCGCTTCGATACATATTCACACGGGACCAGTTTGGAAGATGAGATGCGTACAATAGAACAAAACAGATCATACTTGGATGATCCTCTGACAAAAATGTTGAAGTGAGTTTCCAAGGGCTGGGAGTAAATTTTTTATTTCACGAAATCCGTAAAACGTAAAATGTATGGATTGAAAATCCGTAAAAATGTACAATTTTGTTCAGAAGCTGCGGAGCACACTTTTGTCTCTTTAAAATAGGAATTTTTTTCGCTTTCAAATTTTTCAGTTGAAATTTTTCTTAATTCCACTTTTTTGAGCCTCTCTCATTCAAAAAAAGAGCACATCAGTTTCCGAAAATATTTTCCCACAATAAATCAATCCATAAACTTCAAATTTCTGCTCGAAATGCTAAAAATAAACATAATAATTTTTATGAATATTTCAGATTAATTTTTTACGGTCCTCGTAAAATTTTACGGAAGCTCAAAAAACCGTAAAATCCGTAAGATTCGTAGAAACTGAAAACGTAAAATCCCAGCCCTGGTTTTCAAATTACAGAAGAGATAGTTTCCAAATTGTGAATGAATTTTCAGAAAAGAGCTAGACGACATAAAACAATACGAAGAATCTCAAGTTCAGAATGAGTATCCAGTCGACGATATAATAATTAAAAAACCATTATACCGTCCAATTCAACCAGAGCCAAGCATTCCAAAAGTGTCATCATTGGCTGATGAGTTACATGCCATTGATGGAAAAATGAAAGCGAAAGAAGAGTTTGAAGAGGAAATTACCCAACCAGATCGCATCTTCAAAGTTGTGTTCGTTGGAGATTCAGCAGTTGGTAAAACATGCTTTCTGCATAGGCAAGTCTAGTTGTTGAAGAATACCGAATATTTTTCTTTGGTTTAGATTCTGCCACAATCGTTTCAAGCCACTATTCAATGCCACAATTGGAGTTGACTTCACAGTGAAAACCATGAAGATAGCTCCGAATAGGGCGATTGCAATGCAATTATGGGATACAGCTGGCCAAGAAAGGTGATGATTGACGGGGAAAAAATAGATTTTCCTGCTTAGTCGTTTGAAATTTTCGAATTCTTATCAAATGTGATTACAGATTTCGGTCAATCACGAAGCAATA
The DNA here is from genome assembly GCA_963572265.1 of Caenorhabditis doughertyi. NCBI lineage: Eukaryota > Metazoa > Nematoda > Chromadorea > Rhabditida > Rhabditidae > Caenorhabditis > Caenorhabditis doughertyi. The sequence continues at coordinate 27,451,247 of OY751556.1, forward strand.
TTTCCGCAAAGCAGATGGAGTTGTTCTCATGTTTGATGTGACTTCCGAACAAAGTTTTCTCAATGTTCGAAACTGGATTGATTCTGTTCGAGCAGGAGTTGATGAAGCTACTGTTATGTGCCTTGTGGGAAACAAAGTTGATCTGTTTGGGAGTGATATTGCTAGAAGTGGCGTCTATCGTGCTGCTGAAAAACTGGCACTGGTTAGTTTGTAGTTTATTTATAGTCGATTTTGTAAAATTTTGATTGATGAGAGAGAAACTAAGAGAGACACATACACCTATTTAAATGGGGCTTGTAAATAGGAAGAGGAGTCTCAAGTGGTTTGTTGGCTAAATTGAAATTAGTGCTGGATATTTTCACCAACCTTCATATCTCCGCAGAGAAAACACTAGCGAAATTTTGGAAAAATATGATAACCATTTTTTTTAGCTGACCATTTTTTGATATGCGGTTTTCTAACTGAGATGGGCAAATCAGATACAAAAAATGCCGCGCATTTCATTTCAGTCAACCTCTTAAACGCTAGAATTCTGGTATTTACCTATTCTTGATGTGTCACTGTCACTAACAAGTTATGGTAAGAAATGTTTATGATTACAGGAATTCAAAATTCCATTCTATGAGACAAGTGCATACACAGGATATGGAATAGAATCTTGCATGAGTCGGATGGCTGAGTAGGTCCTTTTCTGTCTGTATAAACTTATTTTCTAGTTTCCAGAAGCCTGCAACGTCGTGAAGAGGACCATTTGGAAGAAGCATTGAAGTTGGACATCAACTCCAGTAGTAAGAAGAGAAGCTGGTGTTGTATTTAATTAACGAAACACAATGTTTCAAAGGGATTTTTTTGATTTATCTGTGAATTGTAGGCAGGAAACATTGCAAACGTTTAATAGCTTTAAATAAATATATTTGTCGATTTGCTTCTTGAAGTTTCTTTTTATTTCAATGGTTTGGGAATAGGTGAACGAATTGAGAAGACAAGTTGACATTTTTATTCGGAGTAAATAAAAGAAAACAAGTTAATTATTTGCTGTATATCTAACAGAGTACATACTATTTGGAGCATTAGGATCTTCTCTGGTTGGATGCACAATTCCTAACTTAACCAAAAACGACCAAATTGAAATTGTATTCAAGAAGCTCAAGAAGAAACATGTTCCAGAATCTAGAGAGGGACGACGAGAGGCTTTAATAGCGGACACTAAAATTTAGAATATTGAGTTAGGTATCTTCGGAAAACAAAAACGCACACTCTTCAACGAATGTCATAGCTAGTGCCAAGCCTAGCCACATCACCGAGGCGACAATCTGAAAAGGTAGGTCTTTTCTAATGAAAACATGTGCTCTGCCAAAATACTTTTTTCTTTATCGACCGGAAAACTCTAATAGACCGGCACACCGAATAGATCAGCATGCATATGTTAAGAACTATTAGAGTAAATACCAAAAATGTACAAAATTATCATCAAATTTTTTCCGGATAATACACCCTAGACCAAAAACATATCAACTTTTCAATGTCCTAACTGCCAAAAATACGTTTTCATACAAGTATCTAGTCACTTGAAAACTGAAATAAAAGGTTAGAAAAGTAAAACTAAACATCTAATGAACCGGCACCCAGATTTATACTTTGAACAATAAAACGGCGAGAGTTTCTACGGTAATTGATCAAGCAAAACCAGCTTTTTACAAACTAAACCTATGATAGACAGGTCCGGGAAATCAAATATGGAATAATTCCCATTCTATACTCACACATGAAATCAGAGAAATCCTGCAAGACCATTTCGAATCTACATGAGTTCCTATTAAAACAATTGAAAAGAAGAAAATCTGAAAAATGAATTGCTTGCCGGTTACAGAATAAACCTACAATTATGCAGAGAAAAGTAAAAATTCCAAAATAGATACTTGTAATTATTTGATAAACGTAAGCAAATATCAACATGTAGGGAAATGCCTAAAATTCATTAATATTTCACTTTTTTTCATTTGTTCACTTTGAAATTACTGACCAATATTGGTATGAAAAACCACATTACATCTTCCTCCAAATCTAAAATTTCTTTTTCTTCCGCAGCTGCAACATTTTCGAAGTCTGAAAAGTTTTTTGTTTGAAACTTTCTATTACCTATTTGCGGAAGCCTGACACCTCGGTTTAAAGGCGTAGTGACAAATTTCTCTTGTGTCCCGCCATGATCACAGTTATTTTCAACTGAGAAATATTGTAACCGTTACCGGACCCAATAGAAATTTGTCGCTGCGCCTTTGAACCGGGTGTCAGGCATTCGTAAACATGTAATAATATATAAATGCTTGATACTATAAGCATACTTTCTAAAGAGAGACAATATTCTCAAATTTTCGAACAGCAGAAAACCACAAACTTCCAGTTTGCAGAATTACATAACATCAGTGACAAAACAATCAAACTGATTCGAGGCGCACTCACCTTGATTTGGAGATTGCGGGTCTATATCATATTCGCTGCTGTATACACATTCCATTGCTTAAATGAATTTTTTTTTCAAAAAATTTGTTTTAACAATTTTCGCCACGTCTCATGAGTATTTCAAAAACACGTGATTATATTCATCCTACCCTCTTTTTTGGAAGCTAACTAAGCAATCAAGCTGAAATATAGGATTAGGCTCACACTAACCCATGCTTCCTCTACCTTTCCGGACTGGTGGACTAGTCTGCCCTCTTTCTTGAAAAACAGAATGTATGACCCAGGGACAAATGTTACCGTAACCCGTGAAAATGCCCCAAAAATGTGTCCCAAAACTTTTCTCGGCTCAGAGAAAAGCTTTTTACATGCTCTTTTTTTTGTTCGACAGGAAATCTTTTCGAGATTAGGGGAAAATTTTTTAAAACAATTTGTCGTCAAGAAGCCGAGTTATAGGGGTTATTCTAAGCCACTTCTGGAATTCGCCGTTTTCTCGTTTTTCTCACTTTTAATAGGCTTACATCTACCCAGGCGTCTTCTAGCTTTAACGGACCGGAGGAATATAAAATTCTGGAATATGAAATCTGGAATATAAAATAAAAGGAGGAAAAAGAGAATGACAATAAAAATATAAAAAAATTGATAGAGGAAAGAATTTGGGAGAATCTGAAAATAGGCTGAAAACGTACGTACAGAGTAGATTGTAGTTTTTGTAGTCTTTGACTACAAAAACTACACTGATAATATTCGCTCACACTTTTCGATATTGGAAACGATCAAAACCATACTTGCAACGGGCCGGGCCGGGCCGGGCCGGCCCGACTTGAAAATCTCCTCCGGCCCGGCCCGGCCCGGCCCGGCCCGGCCCTTTTTGTATAACATTTTTGACTATTTTTAGTGGTGAAAAGTCAAAAAATTCGTAAAAATCATATAAAAAATGCGAAAAAACGACCTCAAAATTTCAAAATTTTTTGAATCCGGGCCGGAGAAATCTCTGGCCCGGCCCGGAAAATTGCAAGTATGATCAAAACATTTATCAGTTCGATTTCCAAAGAAATATCGATGCTCAAACCGACTTCCAACAGCCATATCAATATCAATCCAATCCATTTTAATCCGTTTTGATTCCTGACGATTTACTGGCCTAGAAAATTCAAAAAGGCAACACCTGTATTATAAGGGCACTTATTTAGAACATGTGCAACTAAAAATGAGCATACGGAAACGAAGGAATTTCACAGCAAAATTTTCGAGAAATGAAAAATTTTTTAGAATTTTTAAACTTTTTTTTTCAGTGACCTTTCCCGTTTCCTTTTTCACTGCCCCCGATTTATTGTGTATAAAAGGAGGGGGAGAATAGAAAAATCAGTTATTGCCGATTTCTACTCGGATTCAATCTCGACGACATCTTCATGGAAATGGGCAAGTGGAGGCGCACCGGCCTGGACGGCTCCAGGATTTTGGAAAGGGCACGAGTGCTCCCGGAAGCCTCAAGCTTCTGGAGGATTCGAAAATCCTGTGAAAGGAATGGAAGATTCCTGACGGATTATCAAGAAGTCATCTGAAGACACGAACGCCGCCACTCTCCTCACCATCGTTCGTTTTCTCCGCCGACGTCTTCTAAGCATATCAGGTGACGTTTTTTGACATTTAAAGGCGTTTTTCTCCCCGTGCTTTTGATATTTTTCAGGTGAAATGATTCTGATTCGACAACACTCTCTACAGCACCAGGTGCCACACAAGCTGATTCTTGTCTTGTTGATAATGATGACGTCTTCATTATTTGATTTGAATGCCAGGTCGACGTCTTCTAAATCCACAAGGTAACATTTTTCTGAGAAAAAGTTTTCTGAGAAATGATTTTTTTTTTTGAAAAAAGTTATTTCTTTTTGCAGTGATCTTCCCCGTTTCAATTGTTGGTCAGGATATTGGGAGGAGCACCGGGGGCATCGGGAAGACATGGTGGATCCTGAAGCGAATGGAGGATGCGAGAAGGACACCGAAAAGCTCTAAGAAGCCACGAAGACGCTGGCAACCTTGGCTCCATCCACTGATCATTTTGCATGGCTTCAATTTCCATGCTGTCATGGTTTTGAGCTGCTCCTGAGTTCTGGAAAGGAGCCGGATGCGTTTGGAGGACATGTGGGATCCTGGATGACTTTATAGGAACCAGGGGACATGGAGGATTCCAAACCGATTATCAAAAAGCTTCTGGAGCAGCAGAAGTTTTCTAAAGTTGTGAAGTGAAGGCTTCTGGCAATTCATTGATTCATTTTAATCCTCTATTTTATATCCTTTTTTATTCATTTCATATCTAATTTTAAATCCTCATAAACGGAAGCTTGACTTCCAAACATGGGGTGTTTATGTATCAAATAGAACTCCCCATAAACGAGAGCTGGACTTTCAAACATGGGGAGAAATAATAATTGTTTTTTAACATCTATATTTTAAATTCATTTCAATTTTCTTAAGTCAGCTTCATTTTTGTCTTCCTATGGCCTTGGTGCAAACCTTGACACATTCTGAAAATGGTTCTCCGGAAGTCTGACGTCTTCAATGTTTTCAATTGCTGCCAAATAGATCCCACAAACAACAGGACTCAATGATGGACGTGTGACTTCTTTCGCAGATTCCACAAAGGGACCAGCCATATGCTTCGAGCTTATCAGGTGATCTCTCCTGTGATACTGCACTTTTTTCGGACCAAAATTTGAGTAATTTCCAGGAACCAAGGCGAAACCATATCAAGAGCTTCAACGGTTTTTTTTAAAGAGGAAGACTGGAGCAGTCAATTTGTGGATATCACCTCAAAGACGTCATCTGATTCGATGTAGTGATCGACTGGGTCTCTTTGACATTTCCTGGAATTCGAAAGAGTCTTGGTGAGTCTAGAGGAACATGTAGGATTCTGAATGTTCTGAGAAAGCAAAATGACATAGATGGTATCACAAGTTCATGTAGAAGTCATCTGGATTCACTAACACTAAAACCTTTTTGAATAACAAGATTCGTTGGGTTTTTCTCATTCATATTTCAATTTTTCAGAAAAATGTACCGCATTGATCTTCGACGTTTTAAATAAAAGGAATCTCTCGATGCTTCTTCTCCACAAGACGGACGTCTCCTACATCGTTCAGGGTCTCAAAGCTGCGCTCTCGTATTTCTACACATCCGTACAAGGGGATTAATTTCCAAATTGCATTATTTCGCACTTGCAACCTTTTTCCTACGAAATTCAGGCTATTTTGTATGTACAAAAACCTTTACCCTTTTGAAGGATTCGAACCAGCAATCCTACTGTTCGAGTTTGGAAGCTTAACCACTGAGCTAAGCTGCCATGTAAATCTGGGGGTAAATTGGTAATTATAAACAAACGTGAAATTTTCTTCGGAAAAATTATTTTCGACTTTCTGATTTGAAATTTAAACTAATCGCTCAAGTTCGCTCACGCCGCCCTCCGGGCGGCTAGTAGTAGGTTTCCAGAAGCCTAAGCCTTGAGAAAAGTCTAATAATGGGAGGAGACTAGCATCGGTTTCACGGAGTGAAAAACAGTCCATATGAGGTAGAGCGCACTTACTAAATTATTTGGCGCGAAAAGTGCGCGTTTGAATATTTTTTGAAAATATTTTCAAAAAATTTTGAAATTATTTTCAAAAATCTTATTGATTTTGATCAATCCGATTTCGATGCTAAAAAATTGTTTTCGGTTTTGCTTTCCGGAGAACTAGCGATTTTCGATTAAACTACGAGCAAGCGCGCTATACTGAACACTTTGAGAAACAAGTTTTTTTTGAATCTCAATGGACTGTTTTTCACTCCGTGGGTTTGGCAACTAAATAGAAAAAAATACATCACTGTTCCTTTCTTATTGAAAAGAAAGACCGTGAAAAGAATGAAAAAATAGCGAAACAAATAAATGCTAAATGAAACGTGTAATAAATCCGTAAGCCGCTCTAATTAATCCCTTTGTACGGTGTGTAGAAATACGGAAACTCCTCAAAGCTTTATTCATGCATCTATTTTGTATTCCTTTTTTAAACCTCATTTCATATCTAATTATAAATCCTCATAAACGGAAGCTTGACTTCCAAACATGGGGTACTTTTATGTATCAACTAGAACTCCCCATAAACGGAAGCTGGACTTTCAAACATGGGGAGAAATAATAATTGTTTTTTAACATCTATTTTTTATTCATTTTAAACCTCTATTTTTTTATTCATTTTGATTCATTTCATTTTTAATCCTCTATTTCAATATCCTTTTTTATTCATTTCATATCTAATTATAAATCCTCATAAACGAAAGCTGGACTTTCAAACATGAGGTACTTATGTATCAAAAATAACTCCCCATAAACGGAAGCTTGACTTCCAAACATGGGGAGAAATACGAATTGTTTTTTAACATCTATTTTAAACTCATTTTAATTAGGAACCGCAACGTGTTGGATGAAACCAAAGATTTTAGACATCATCTGCTCCCACTTTTTCTTCTCGAGCTCCAACACTATTTATTGTCAATTCACACGAGGTGTTACCTGCGCAACTCTGGCGCACTTGTAATTTAGGCCACGCCCCGAGATGGGCGTAACTGCAAGTTGCGGCGCGCACTGCCACATTTTAACATATCGCAGCATCAATCGTTTCGCTTTCTTCACGTAATTCAGGCAAAATGAAGACTTGCTCAGTGTTTTTTTCGTGTTTTTCGTATAAAATTGATAAAAGAAATACTTTTTAATGCGAAAATTATATTCTTATTAAGTTAAAACCCATTATTGTTCCATGAGAATTCCGTTTACTAGTCATAAGTATTGCAAATTAGTAAATTATCACGGAGTCCCATGCATGAAATGTGCCAACACCTTCGCTGACGTAAAAAAGTGTAGGCACCGTTGACACACTTCGCGTTTTTCGGCGGCAGTTCAAATTATGTTTTCAACCATAAAATTTTGCAAGTTTTCAGCAAATATTTATGTGAAAATGAAGAAATCTTCACAGAAAAAGCCTAATTTAAACTAGTCATAAAGCTTTGTTGCTCACTAGTTTGATTTGACGATTTAAACCTATGTCTTCATTCAGTTTCGCTGGCGTATAACTTCTTGCTCGAATAACTTTTTTCATATTCCATCAATTTACGTATTCTTGCGATTTTTAGTGAGCTAAGCTTCTGATCTAAAAAAGGTTGCGTTTTGTTTTTCGAAAAATTGAAAAAGAAGCCAGATTTTTGCAGAAAAAAAATTTTTCAGTTGAAAATTTCGTATGAAGAAAAAGTGCGCCAGCGTCTTTGCTGGCGCATATAAAAGTGGGGCGGAGTTTTCGTTACAAGGCACATTTCGTGTGTGGGACTCCGTGATTATTCCATTTTCTCAATACTAGCATGTTTCCGAACAGGTTTTGGCATCACCACCTGGTTTTATCAGGGAGTTTGATTAGTTGCACACAACAACATCTCTGGGGCCCATAGAATACAGAAGTACATTTTCATGGTGTTTTCATCGTTATCAGAATGCGATGCTAGATGTTTTTTGTTCTTTTCGAAAGAAAAAACAAGACACTTTCAAAACACATTAGGTTGATTTATAAGTCCGCGACCTTTTTCATGTTAAGTTTAGAAGAGGATAAAAAGAGAACCGAGAATGTTGGGAGTTAGTCTTTTCAGTTTTTTAACACCTCACTATCCCTCTTTATTTACGACAATTTTGGGGGCATTCCTGTTATAGTACAAAGAACTAGAGCATGTCATTTTAGAATGCATCCGAAGAATGACAGTATTTCTGCAATGAAAGATGTTCTGGTCTGGAATTTTGCGGGCATAATTGTGGATATTAGTCAAGTAAAATTGACAAACAATATCAATTCTGCCGTAGCTACGACTGCAGATATGACCCATCATTTCCAGAGGTCATTAATGCTCTACCATCAAACTTTTATTTTATCGAATTTCTCCAAGTTCTGAAGGTTTCCGAAACTGTCTCTCTCCCTAAATGCAGCATATTGACGACTCATTTTTATCAGAAAGCAAAAAGGCTTTCCTAGTCTAAAGAAAAATGAATAAATTGGGTTAGTGGAATTTCGAGATGCTTTCTTGACCCTATGTGTTGCCCTACAGGTTGTAGATGGAAAAGTTTGTACTTCGTAGGAACAAAATTTTGAAATTCAGAATTTGCCAAACCTTTTAAGTTCTTATTCGAAGATCTTTCACAAATTTTGACTGTGTTTTTTCTTCAATGGTGGTCCTGAAGGTACCTAGAGACGCGCCAAAAAGATAAGACTGATCGGAAAAATGAGCCAAGTTGGGCTAGATTTTGTTTTGGTTACTGTGTTGTGAACTGAAGAGGATGCCAATCGACTTTTCAGTTATGCCAACTTTGCTTCTCATCAAAAACAGTATCATCGCATGTTTCGAAATGATCATACTCATTTGAATATTGTTCAATTCTTTAAATTTTCGTTAGTGGGAGAAGAGTACAATTGTTCAAAAACTGCTACAACACTTTTCCCGCTTCTTCGATACCGATTAAACCTTTTGGAGTTGAAAAAGTACTTATGACAAATTAAAGAACAAAAGAGAATTGCGGAAAGTTTCTATGGACCGTGAACTATCTACAAACTTCCAGGATTTCGAACTCCACGAGCAACAAATGATTCAAATCTACTCTGCTTGATCATTCAACGAATCACAATATTATAATGACTTATTTGTATGTGATAGAACACAACAGATGAGGGCGCTATGCGGGTTGGGGGGGGGGGGGGCCACCCGATTTTCGAACTTTGGCGGGCTGGGAAAGCTGTCTAGAGGTGTCATTCGTGTTGCAAAATATGCCTAAGCCTCAAGAAAAGGCTTAGAAAAATGCTGGAAATCGAAAAAAAAATTTTGAAAATTAGTCGAAAATCACTTAAAAATTAACTTTTTTTTTTCGAAAATCGATGAAAAAAGCCACAATTTACTAAATTTCAGGCTAAGGTTTGTGGAAAAACCCTTTTCGATACACAAAATAACAAATACACGTCTGAAAAACAACAATACGCCAGCACTGTTCCACCACTGAAAAATCGGGTGGCCCCCCCCCCCCCCCCCAACCCGCATAGCCCCCACATGAGATCAATAACACAAATGTATTCTATATTACAACAAATAACAATACATTTGGAATTTTTCTCTTGGTGAACTTGACTGGCTTTCCTCCCCGAATTCTTCTCATACGACGGGCGGTGGTAAGCCCGCCCTTCCTTCCGGCACTGGCATCCTTTCAGACTGTGATGTTCAATATGCCGATTGTTACTTCCTTTGTGTGGATGTTCAACTGGATGACCTCTCTGACAGTTTCTTTTTGTACTTGTGATATGATCTTCTGGCTTTACGAAGTGGCTTGTCAGTACATCCTCAACCAGTCTCGTAGCTTTCTTCAAAACCACACACTTTGAAAATTTTAACTTTGAATTCAACTCACTAGAAGCAATAACTCCACGATGTCACTAGTCTTGTCCTCAACGTTGCAATTGCTGGTATCTTCCTGGAGTGTTCCAACAAGACAGATGTTTCTGGCCTGGTCTTGGGCTAAAAAATAAAGTTAAAGCTTTAAGAATCAAAGCTGGTAAACTTTAATCTTGCTAACTTCATCGCTTTTTAATACACAATAACTGACTTGATATCACGCCGAGTCATAATATCATGCCTTTTTTAAAGGATGGTAAATCTTTGTTTTTTTTGGAAGAAACATGTCAAAAATGGGTAGGAGAATATCCCAGATACATAAATTTCGTGTTAAAATTTTAAAATCCTCTCAAATTAGAAAAACTCCAGTAAAAATGAGGCAGGACAGCAGGAGGATCCAGGAAAATCAGCGATAGCCTAGAAAACCAAAAACGGGAACTCAAAAAAGTTCTTCTGTGTTTTTGTTCTATTTTTTAACTGAGTCATAGTTGAACTAATTGCAACAGAAAATAAAAATCTGAAAACTGGTAAAAAAATGAGATTTTTTAGTACAAAAAGTACTGTTTTCTCGGTGAATTATGGCTTTTCGACAAAGTTCTATTTATCTAATGTCTTCGAGCAGATTTTTGGCTTATTTCTGATGCAAATAGTTCAACAACGGCTCAGTATACAAACGAAGCAAAAAATACGGAAACTTTTTTGAACTCCTAGCCGTATTTTCACCTGCGTTTTTCGGATTTTTAAGCGGATTTGAACACAAAATAACCCTCAAGGCGACAGCTTACTTACAACTAAAAATGACCTTAATAAACTAAACGTCTTCTGCAGCACCAACGGTGGTCGAAACGGTCTTGTACATCGGTCACGAAGAACGACAACGGCAAAAAGAGCTCCTCTTCCTGCTCCATAGACCATTCATTTTTCCTTGATTGTTGACCGTGACGCTGAGCATAGCCGAGTGAGCGAAGTGGAGACTCCCATACGGTGCTTGTTGTGCCTCTTGAAGATATCACCAGCTCCTTTAAGCTGGAAACGGATACGACGTCCTATTTTAACCTGCAAAACAAATTAGTGGATTCAGAAAAAAATGTTGACGAAAAATGGGACGAACAAAGAATCTAGATTCAAAGAAAGCGGCATTTATTTTTGACATTTAAATTTTAGGATTTAAAAATACATTTTCTAAATGAAATGTGTTTGAATAGGTGGCAGGGTTGAGCAGCTCCAACAATTCGGCAAAAAAATTCGAAATAATAACCGAGCAACGGAAAATTTATCGAAAATCGACCGGAGAATTTCGAAAGGAGTTTTCGAGAAAAAAAACGCGATTTTCACTCAGAAATTCGCCGAAAAAGAAAAAATTTGCCTAGGGTTCGGAACTTCACGAACCGGCAGTTTTTCTGAAATACACGAAAGGATACCTTCTACATCTTCTCGATTTTGGTGGTGATGTGAGTGGAGGGAATTTGAATTTCTCGAGCCACATATTTATTCGTGATTTTGCAGAAAAGAAAAGTTAAATTTAACTCCAAAAACATTGTATTTGGGGTCAAAAAATTAAGCGAATTTAACGCCAAAAACCAGGGTTGAGAAATTTCAGCCCGAGCCGACCCGGTGTGCTTATCAACTTCTAAAGCATAAAATAATACATGGGCCGAGTCGGAAAAAAAAACTCAGCCCGGCCAGAGTTGACGGGCCAGCTGGGGCCAGCCCGAGATTTCCCAACCTTACCAAAAACAGATGAAATTTCAGCCACAATATCGTTGCAAAACTCGGTTTCTGATGGGCTTTCAAAAATTCTCTTTATTACTCTGATTTTCAACGTTGTTCTTCGCTTTTTTCTCGATTTTCCAAGTTTTCGAATTTTTTTTTTAGATCGGATCACCATTTTTGTACCAAAAAGCCCAATTGTTCACCCTTTTCGCCCGATTTTTCATTGAAAAAAAGTAAAACATGAATTTGTGTTCGGCGAAAATTGATAAAAAACAAATTCGTCGCGAGGCGGGTCGATAGAGAAATTCACAGCGACACGGCCCGGCTTGCTTGGCTCGGGTTAGGGTGGACCAAAACATGTTTTCCACACCAAAAAAATTCTTACGTTTTAGATTAATTTTTTTGCAGACTTGTCAGAATCCGGGACGGGTTGGGCCAATGAAAAATTTTCCTGCCCGGGTTTGAAAATTTTTGAATTTTGTACACGCTTTTCCCGATTTTCAGCCCTATTTCGAAACTTTTCCAGCGCAATATGAGTGGGGGGGGGGGGGGGGGGGTAGTGCACTGTTGTTTTTCTGGCGTGTTAATTCTAATTTGTGAATTAGAAAGGGTTTTTTTTTACAAACCAAGGCCAGAAATTCGAAAAATAAAGAGATTTTTCATCGATCTTTAATAAAAATCCCAATTTTCAGGTGATTTTCGACTGATTTTCAAATTTTTTTTTGATTTTCAGCACTTTTCCAAGCTTTTTTTTTTCTTTTTCGAAGCATAATTTACAACACAAATGACACCTCTAGACAGCTTGCACTGTGCACCAAAATTGCTCCACCACCCAACATCCTTTACACTTAAAAATAGATCAGAATTTCCTCCCTGAAAACATAGGCCAATTAACTAGAAAAAGAGCCGCTAAAACCAAATTTCAAAAAAAAAAACTTGTTTTGCCCTGAACCCCGGGCCGGGCCGGTAGAAATTTCTCTAGCGGCCCGACCTGTGACGAGTCTCCTTTTTTGGCAGATTTTTCTAGAAGAAAGATTTGACAACGTTTCGAGAAAAATACACAGAAAAAGTTTTGACATTGATAAAAATTTGAGAAAAAATGTGCTCAGAAATTTAAATTTTTTAACTCTGGCCGGCAAAATTATCCAACAGCCTCGCCCAACCCGGCCCGCGTTTGGACACGTCTGATAAAAAAAAAGGAATTCTAATAATTTTTCCGGTTACCCGGTCAAACGTTGGAAAATATTCTAGCTTACCGAGCTTACATTTTTCCATCTGAAACAATTTCTTTGAATATTTTCCAATGTGTTGACCGAAACCCGGAAAAATTATTAGAATTTCTTGATTTTATCGACATTTTGCTAAGAAATTCTCATGTATTCGATTCAATATCGGATTTTTACTCATTTTTAACAGCGAAACATACTTCAAATCCCCGATTTCAAGCGAAAAACACCGTTTTTCTCGAAAATTTACGTTTTTAGGCAGTACACTGAGAAAAATATCAGCTTACCGGACTTACCTTTTCACCTGAAAATAATTCATTAGATATTTCTTAGTGTTTTACCAAAAAACGAGCAATTTCGGCATTTTTTGACCTAAAAATCCACTTTTTTAAATAAAAATCGTTGAAAAATTAGATTAAACTGGTATTTTTGGGTTTCGCAAGCTTTTATTGCGAGAAAATTCGCTAAAAATTGTCAAAGCAGCTGGAAAAACTATAAAAAACGACCCAAAACTTCGAGAAAAACAACCTTGTTTACATCGAAAAACAAAAACAACAAACAATGTATTCTGCGTCTCCAATCTCTAACGCGTGACCATAGAGCGCGCTTGCAACAATTCCGCTAGAATGCGTTAAATTGTCGTTCTTGAAGGCGTGAGAGAATTGATTAACAATAAAACCATGTGATAAAATGCGCGACACATTATTCAAGCTGATAACAAGTCAATTGACAGCAAAAACGGCTTAGAAAGCCGGGTTTCGAAAGAGTAAGGTTACTGTAGGTTTTGTCTAGGACAACGTCTTCAGAAGTCTTGGAATCATACATTTTTTGAATCAGGTTTTGATCTACTTCCCAAGACGTAGAATTTAATGTAAAAACGAAGTTAAACGGTCTGTTAGGAGGTGAGATGTAGAAAGTTCGGAGGATATACTACAGTAATCGCTGATGCGTAGCATACGCTATATTGGTTTCAGGATTTTTTCAGATATCTGATCATATCTCGGTTTGGGTGAGAGATAGCGAGTTGGTCCAAGAGGATAAAAGGTGTGTCTCGACGAGGGCAATCTTTTTGCCTCTTAGAACATCTTCCGAATTATCGATTGAATATCGATTTTTTTGATTTTTAACTTTGTTTTGCCCGGGATTCGTTCAAATCAGCGCTTTTTTTTCTGATCAAAAGCGAGAAATATTGCAAATTGAAAGGCGGATCTGATGGTATTAAAAGCTAAGATTTTTATGCGACCAGTTTTCCGCTACTCATATAGGGGTTTGAACCAATTTTGAATATTTGAGCCATTAAGAACATGGAAGATGTACAGAATAAAGTTTCTTGTTATCAAGAAGCAAGAGACACCGTCTAGAACTAATTCTGGAAACTTAGGCTCAGGCGCGGCGTCTGCCTGCGCTATTTGGGCTTGGGGCAGGTGCCCTTTTTTCTATTTTGGGTTGGCTCATATCGCATCGTGCAGTCCTTCACAAATAAAAACCTTACCTTTGCTCAGAATTTCGGTCCCGCCCCTCAGCCCACAACGGCTCAAACTTTCGTCAGAAAAATGCAAAATTTCACATAAACAGCCATGTCACCCGGCATTGCCACGGCTCTAGGAAAATTGCCAGGCATGCGGCAAGTGTTCTAATATGTTATTTATGATTGAACTAAGATATTTAACGCTTAAAACCGCTTGTAAAAAGCTTGCGGAAGCTTAAAAATCGATTACAGTCAAAAAACACAAAAATGCACTATATGAACAATGTTACCCAGTGTTGCCACGGCTCTAGGAAAATTGCCAGGCATGCGGCAAGTGTTCTAATATGTTATTTATGATTGAACTAAGATATTTAACGCTTAAAACCGCTTGTAAAAAGCTTGCGGAAGCTTAAAAATCGATTACAGTCAAAAAACACAAAATTGCACTATACCAACAAAGTTGCACAGTGTTGCCACGGCTTTAGCAATTTGCCCAGGCAAGCGGCAACTGTTCTAAATAATCAATTATGGTCTAATAACAATATTTAACAATAAAAACCACTTGTCTAACGATGGGGAAAGCTTAAAAATCAATTACAGCCAAAAAACACAAAATTGCACTATACCAACAAAGTTGTACAGTGTTGCCACGGCTTTAGCAATTTGCCCAGGCAAGCGGCAACTGTTCTAAATAATCAATTATGGTCTAAATACAGTATTTAACAATAAAAACCACTTGTCTAACGATGGGGAAAGCTTAAAAATCAATTACAGCCAAAAAACACAAAATTGCACTATACCAACAAAGTTGCACAGTGTTGCCACGGCTTTAGCAATTTGCCCAGGCAAGCGGCAACTGTTCTAAATAATCAATTATGGTCTAAATACAGTATTTAACAATAAAAACCACTTGTCTAACGATGGGGAAAGCTTAAAAATCAATTCCAGCCAAAAAACACAAAATTGCACTATACCAACAAAGTTGCACAGTGTTGCCACGGCTTTAGCAATTTGCCCAGGCAAGCGGCAACTGTTCTAAATAATTAATTATGGTCTAAATACAGTATTTAACAATAAAAACCACTTGTCTAACGATGGGGAAAGCTTAAAAATCAATTACAGCCAAAAAACACAAAATTGCACTATACCAACAAAGTTGTACAGTGTTGCCACGGCTTTAGCAATTTGCCCAGGCAAGCGGCAACTGTTCTAAATAATCAATTATGGTCTAAATACAGTATTTAACAATAAAAACCACTTGTCTAACGATGGGGAAAGCTTAAAAATCAATTACAGCCAAAAAACACAAAATTGCACTATACCAACAAAGTTGTACAGTGTTGCCACGGCTTTAGCAATTTGCCCAGGCAAGCGGCAACTGTTCTAAATAATCAATTATGGTCTAAATACAGTATTTAACAATAAAAACCACTTGTCTAACGATGGGGAAAGCTTAAAAATCAATTACAGCCAAAAAACACAAAATTGCACTATACCAACAAAGTTGCACAGTGTTGCCACGGCTTTAGCAATTTGCCCAGGCAAGCGGCAACTGTTCTAAATAATCAATTATGGTCTAATAACAATATTTAACAATAAAAACCACTTGTCTAACGATGGGGAAAGCTTAAAAATCAATTACAGCCAAAAAACACAAAATTGCACTATACCAACAAAGTTGCACAGTGTTGCCACGGCTTTACCAATTTGCCCAGGCATGCGGCAAGTGTCTTAAATAGTTAATTATGGTCTAAATACAAGATTAAACATTGAAAACCGTCCATAAATAATGGGGGAAGCTTAGGAAAGGCTTAGGCAATTAAAAAAATTAGGTGCATTTTTATATGTTTGACGGCTAAAAAATAGATGTTCCAGGCCTCGCACGGAAGTTTCCATTGTACCGTAGTATCAGTTAAACGTGCTCTTTCATTTCCAATCAAAAACAGACAAAAAAATTTTTTTGGCCAAAATGAAAAAATCCCTGATGGTTAGATGGGCGTTTTTTCAATTTGGGTCAAAATTTTTTTTTACCTGTTTTTGATTGGAAATGAAAGAGCATGTTTGATTACGTGTTCCCTCAAATTTACAGCCTCAAGTAACGCCTTTGAGCTTAACAAATAAGATACGCCAAATTGCAGTATACCAACAAAGTTGATCAGTGTTGCCACGGCTCTAGGAAAGTTGCCAAGCAAGCGGAAGTTGTTGGAATTAGTTAATTATGATCTAACAACAATATTTAACAATAAAAACCACTTGTCTAACGATGGGGAAAGCTTAAAAATCAATTACAGCCAAAAAACACAAAATTGCACTATACCAACAAAGTTGCACAGTGTTGCCACGGCTTTAGCAATTTGCCCAGGCAAGCGGCAACTGTTCTAAATAATTAATTATGGTCTAAATACAGTATTTAACAATAAAAACCACTTGTCTAACGATGGGGAAAGCTTAAAAATCAATTACAGCCAAAAAACACAAAATTGCACTATACCAACAAAGTTGTACAGTGTTGCCACGGCTTTAGCAATTTGCCCAGGCAAGCGGCAACTGTTCTAAATAATCAATTATGGTCTAAATACAGTATTTAACAATAAAAACCACTTGTCTAACGATGGGGAAAGCTTAAAAATCAATTACAGCCAAAAAACACAAAATTGCACTATACCAACAAAGTTGCACAGTGTTGCCACGGCTTTAGCAATTTGCCCAGGCAAGCGGCAACTGTTCTAAATAATCAATTATGGTCTAAATACAGTATTTAACAATAAAAACCACTTGTCTAACGATGGGGAAAGCTTAAAAATCAATTACAGCCAAAAAACACAAAATTGCACTATACCAACAAAGTTGCACAGTGTTGCCACGGCTTTAGCAATTTGCCCAGGCAAGCGGCAACTGTTCTAAATAATCAATTATGGTCTAAATACAGTATTTAACAATAAAAACCACTTGTCTAACGATGGGGAAAGCTTAAAAATCAATTCCAGCCAAAAAACACAAAATTGCACTATACCAACAAAGTTGCACAGTGTTGCCACGGCTTTAGCAATTTGCCCAGGCAAGCGGCAACTGTTCTAAATAATTAATTATGGTCTAAATACAGTATTTAACAATAAAAACCACTTGTCTAACGATGGGGAAAGCTTAAAAATCAATTACAGCCAAAAAACACAAAATTGCACTATACCAACAAAGTTGTACAGTGTTGCCACGGCTTTAGCAATTTGCCCAGGCAAGCGGCAACTGTTCTAAATAATCAATTATGGTCTAAATACAGTATTTAACAATAAAAACCACTTGTCTAACGATGGGGAAAGCTTAAAAATCAATTACAGCCAAAAAACACAAAATTGCACTATACCAACAAAGTTGCACAGTGTTGCCACGGCTTTAGCAATTTGCCCAGGCAAGCGGCAACTGTTCTAAATAATTAATTATGGTCTAAATACAGTATTTAACAATAAAAACCACTTGTCTAACGATGGGGAAAGCTTAAAAATCAATTACAGCCAAAAAACACAAAATTGCACTATACCAACAAAGTTGTACAGTGTTGCCACGGCTTTAGCAATTTGCCCAGGCAAGCGGCAACTGTTCTAAATAATCAATTATGGTCTAAATACAGTATTTAACAATAAAAACCACTTGTCTAACGATGGGGAAAGCTTAAAAATCAATTACAGCCAAAAAACACAAAATTGCACTATACCAACAAAGTTGCACAGTGTTGCCACGGCTTTAGCAATTTGCCCAGGCAAGCGGCAACTGTTCTAAATAATCAATTATGGTCTAATAACAATATTTAACAATAAAAACCACTTGTCTAACGATGGGGAAAGCTTAAAAATCAATTACAGCCAAAAAACACAAAATTGCACTATACCAACAAAGTTGCACAGTGTTGCCACGGCTTTACCAATTTGCCCAGGCATGCGGCAAGTGTCTCAAATAGTTAATTATGGTCTAAATACAAGATTAAACATTGAAAACCGTCCATAAATAATGGGGGAAGCTTAGGAAAGGCTTAGGCAATTAAAAAAATTAGGTGCATTTTTATATGTTTGACGGCTAAAAAATAGATGTTCCAGGCCTCGCACGGAAGTTTCCATTGTACCGTAGTATCAGTTAAACGTGCTCTTTCATTTCCAATCAAAAACAGACAAAAAAATTTTTTTGGCCAAAATGAAAAAATCCCTGATGGTTAGATGGGCGTTTTTTCAATTTGGGTCAAAATTTTTTTTTACCTGTTTTTGATTGGAAATGAAAGAGCATGTTTGATTACGTGTTCCCTCAAATTTACAGCCTCAAGTAACGCCTTTGAGCTTAACAAATAAGATACGCCAAATTGCAGTATACCAACAAAGTTGATCAGTGTTGCCACGGCTCTAGGAAAGTTGCCAAGCAAGCGGAAGTTGTTGGAATTAGTTAATTATGATCTAACAACAATATTTAACAATAAAAACCACTTGTCTAACGATGGGGAAAGCTTAAAAATCAATTACAGCCAAAAAACACAAAATTGCACTATACCAACAAAGTTGCACAGTGTTGCCACGGCTTTAGCAATTTGCCCAGGCAAGCGGCAACTGTTCTAAATAATTAATTATGGTCTAAATACAGTATTTAACAATAAAAACCACTTGTCTAACGATGGGGAAAGCTTAAAAATCAATTACAGCCAAAAAACACAAAATTGCACTATACCAACAAAGTTGTACAGTGTTGCCACGGCTTTAGCAATTTGCCCAGGCAAGCGGCAACTGTTCTAAATAATCAATTATGGTCTAAATACAGTATTTAACAATAAAAACCACTTGTCTAACGATGGGGAAAGCTTAAAAATCAATTACAGCCAAAAAACACAAAATTGCACTATACCAACAAAGTTGCACAGTGTTGCCACGGCTTTAGCAATTTGCCCAGGCAAGCGGCAACTGTTCTAAATAATCAATTATGGTCTAAATACAGTATTTAACAATAAAAACCACTTGTCTAACGATGGGGAAAGCTTAAAAATCAATTACAGCCAAAAAACACAAAATTGCACTATACCAACAAAGTTGCACAGTGTTGCCACGGCTTTAGCAATTTGCCCAGGCAAGCGGCAACTGTTTTAAATAATCAATTATGGTCTAAATACAGTATTTAACAATAAAAACCACTTGTCTAACGATGGGGAAAGCTTAAAAATCGATTACAGTCAAAAAACACAAAATTGCACTATACCAACAAAGTTGCACAGTGTTGCCACGGCTTTAGCAATCTGCCCAGGCAAGCGGCAACTGTTCTAAATAATCAATTATGGTCTAAATACAGTATTTAACAATAAAAACCACTTGTCTAACGATGGGGAAAGCTTAAAAATCAATTACAGCCAAAAAACACAAAATTGCACTATACCAACAAAGTTGCACAGTGTTGCCACGGCTTTAGCAATTTGCCCAGGCAAGCGGCAACTGTTCTAAATAATCAATTATGGTCTAAATACAGTATTTAACAATAAAAACCACTTGTCTAACGATGGGGAAAGCTTAAAAATCAATTACAGCCAAAAAACACAAAATTGCACTATACCAACAAAGTTGCACAGTGTTGCCACGGCTTTAGCAATTTGCCCAGGCAAGCGGCAACTGTTCTAAATAATCAATTATGGTCTAAATACAGTATTTAACAATAAAAACCACTTGTCTAACGATGGGGAAAGCTCAAAAATCAATTACAGCCAAAAAACACAAAATTGCACTATACCAACAAAGTTGCACAGTGTTGCCACGGTTTTAGCAATTTGCCCAGGCAAGCGGCAACTGTTCTAAATAATCAATTATGGTCTAAATACAGTATTTAACAATAAAAACCACTTGTCTAACGATGGGGAAAGCTTAAAAATCAATTACAGTCAAAAAACACAAAATTGCACTATACCAACAAAGTTGCACAGTGTTGCCACGGCTTTAGCAATTTGCCCAGGCAAGCGGCAACTGTTCTAAATAATCAATTATGGTCTAATAACAATATTTAACAATAAAAACCACTTGTCTAACGATGGGGAAAGCTTAAAAATCAATTACAGCCAAAAAACACAAAATTGCACTATACCAACAAAGTTGCACAGTGTTGCCACGGCTTTACCAATTTGCCCAGGCATGCGGCAAGTGTCTTAAATAGTTAATTATGGTCTAAATACAAGATTAAACATTGAAAACCGTCCATAAATAATGGGGGAAGCTTAGGAAAGGCTTAGGCAATTAAAAAAATTAGGTGCATTTTTATATGTTTGACGGCTAAAAAATAGATGTTCCAGGCCTCGCACGGAAGTTTCCATTGTACCGTAGTATCAGTTAAACGTGCTCTTTCATTTCCAATCAAAAACAGACAAAAAAATTTTTTTGGCCAAAATGAAAAAATCCCTGATGGTTAGATGGGCGTTTTTTCAATTTGGGTCAAAATTTTTTTTTGCCTGTTTTTGATTGGAAATGAAAGAGCATGTTTGATTACGTGTTCCCTCAAATTTACAGCCTCAAGTAACGCCTTTGAGCTTAACAAATAAGATACGCCAAATTGCAGTATACCAACAAAGTTGATCAGTGTTGCCACGGCTCTAGGAAAGTTGCCAAGCAAGCGGAAGTTGTTGGAATTAGTTAATTATGATCTAACAACAATATTTAACAATAAAAACCACTTGTCTAACGATGGGGAAAGCTTAAAAATCAATTACAGCCAAAAAACACAAAATTGCACTATACCAACAAAGTTGCACAGTGTTGCCACGGCTTTAGCAATTTGCCCAGGCAAGCGGCAACTGTTCTAAATAATTAATTATGGTCTAAATACAGTATTTAACAATAAAAACCACTTGTCTAACGATGGGGAAAGCTTAAAAATCAATTACAGCCAAAAAACACAAAATTGCACTATACCAACAAAGTTGTACAGTGTTGCCACGGCTTTAGCAATTTGCCCAGGCAAGCGGCAACTGTTCTAAATAATCAATTATGGTCTAAATACAGTATTTAACAATAAAAACCACTTGTCTAACGATGGGGAAAGCTTAAAAATCAATTACAGCCAAAAAACACAAAATTGCACTATACCAACAAAGTTGTACAGTGTTGCCACGGCTTTAGCAATTTGCCCAGGCAAGCGGCAACTGTTCTAAATAATCAATTATGGTCTAAATACAGTATTTAACAATAAAAACCACTTGTCTAACGATGGGGAAAGCTTAAAAATCAATTACAGCCAAAAAACACAAAATTGCACTATACCAACAAAGTTGCACAGTGTTGCCACGGTTTTAGCAATTTGCCCAGGCAAGCGGCAACTGTTCTAAATAATCAATTATGGTCTAAATACAGTATTTAACAATAAAAACCACTTGTCTAACGATGGGGAAAGCTTAAAAATCAATTACAGCCAAAAAACACAAAATTGCACTATACCAACAAAGTTGCACAGTGTTGCCACGGCTTTAGCAATTTGCCCAGGCAAGCGGCAACTGTTCTAAATAATCAATTATGGTCTAATAACAATATTTAACAATAAAAACCACTTGTCTAACGATGGGGAAAGCTTAAAAATCAATTACAGCCAAAAAACACAAAATTGCACTATACCAACAAAGTTGCACAGTGTTGCCACGGCTTTACCAATTTGCCCAGGCATGCGGCAAGTGTCTTAAATAGTTAATTATGGTCTAAATACAAGATTAAACATTGAAAACCGTCCATAAATAATGGGGGAAGCTTAGGAAAGGCTTAGGCAATTAAAAAAATTAGGTGCATTTTTATATGTTTGACGGCTAAAAAATAGATGTTCCAGGCCTCGCACGGAAGTTTCCATTGTACCGTAGTATCAGTTAAACGTGCTCTTTCATTTCCAATCAAAAACAGACAAAAAAATTTTTTTGGCCAAAATGAAAAAATCCCTGATGGTTAGATGGGCGTTTTTTCAATTTGGGTCAAAATTTTTTTTTGCCTGTTTTTGATTGGAAATGAAAGAGCATGTTTGATTACGTGTTCCCTCAAATTTACAGCCTCAAGTAACGCCTTTGAGCTTAACAAATAAGATACGCCAAATTGCAGTATACCAACAAAGTTGATCAGTGTTGCCACGGCTCTAGGAAAGTTGCCAAGCAAGCGGAAGTTGTTGGAATTAGTTAATTATGATCTAACAACAATATTTAACAATAAAAACCACTTGTCTAACGATGGGGAAAGCTTAAAAATCAATTCCAGCCAAAAAACACAAAATTGCACTATACCAACAAAGTTGCACAGTGTTGCCACGGCTTTAGCAATTTGCCCAGGCAAGCGGCAACTGTTCTAAATAATTAATTATGGTCTAAATACAGTATTTAACAATAAAAACCACTTGTCTAACGATGGGGAAAGCTTAAAAATCAATTACAGCCAAAAAACACAAAATTGCACTATACCAACAAAGTTGTACAGTGTTGCCACGGCTTTAGCAATTTGCCCAGGCAAGCGGCAACTGTTCTAAATAATCAATTATGGTCTAAATACAGTATTTAACAATAAAAACCACTTGTCTAACGATGGGGAAAGCTTAAAAATCAATTACAGCCAAAAAACACAAAATTGCACTATACCAACAAAGTTGTACAGTGTTGCCACGGCTTTAGCAATTTGCCCAGGCAAGCGGCAACTGTTCTAAATAATCAATTATGGTCTAAATACAGTATTTAACAATAAAAACCACTTGTCTAACGATGGGGAAAGCTTAAAAATCAATTACAGCCAAAAAACACAAAATTGCACTATACCAACAAAGTTGCACAGTGTTGCCACGGCTTTAGCAATTTGCCCAGGCAAGCGGCAACTGTTCTAAATAATCAATTATGGTCTAATAACAATATTTAACAATAAAAACCACTTGTCTAACGATGGGGAAAGCTTAAAAATCAATTACAGCCAAAAAACACAAAATTGCACTATACCAACAAAGTTGCACAGTGTTGCCACGGCTTTACCAATTTGCCCAGGCATGCGGCAAGTGTCTTAAATAGTTAATTATGGTCTAAATACAAGATTAAACATTGAAAACCGTCCATAAATAATGGGGGAAGCTTAGGAAAGGCTTAGGCAATTAAAAAAATTAGGTGCATTTTTATATGTTTGACGGCTAAAAAATAGATGTTCCAGGCCTCGCACGGAAGTTTCCATTGTACCGTAGTATCAGTTAAACGTGCTCTTTCATTTCCAATCAAAAACAGACAAAAAAATTTTTTTGGCCAAAATGAAAAAATCCCTGATGGTTAGATGGGCGTTTTTTCAATTTGGGTCAAAATTTTTTTTTACCTGTTTTTGATTGGAAATGAAAGAGCATGTTTGATTACGTGTTCCCTCAAATTTACAGCCTCAAGTAACGCCTTTGAGCTTAACAAATAAGATACGCCAAATTGCAGTATACCAACAAAGTTGATCAGTGTTGCCACGGCTCTAGGAAAGTTGCCAAGCAAGCGGAAGTTGTTGGAATTAGTTAATTATGATCTAACAACAATATTTAACAATAAAAACCACTTGTCTAACGATGGGGAAAGCTTAAAAATCAATTACAGCCAAAAAACACAAAATTGCACTATACCAACAAAGTTGCACAGTGTTGCCACGGCTTTAGCAATTTGCCCAGGCAAGCGGCAACTGTTCTAAATAATTAATTATGGTCTAAATACAGTATTTAACAATAAAAACCACTTGTCTAACGATGGGGAAAGCTTAAAAATCAATTACAGCCAAAAAACACAAAATTGCACTATACCAACAAAGTTGTACAGTGTTGCCACGGCTTTAGCAATTTGCCCAGGCAAGCGGCAACTGTTCTAAATAATCAATTATGGTCTAAATACAGTATTTAACAATAAAAACCACTTGTCTAACGATGGGGAAAGCTTAAAAATCAATTACAGCCAAAAAACACAAAATTGCACTATACCAACAAAGTTGCACAGTGTTGCCACGGCTTTAGCAATTTGCCCAGGCAAGCGGCAACTGTTCTAAATAATCAATTATGGTCTAAATACAGTATTTAACAATAAAAACCACTTGTCTAACGATGGGGAAAGCTTAAAAATCAATTACAGCCAAAAAACACAAAATTGCACTATACCAACAAAGTTGCACAGTGTTGCCACGGCTTTAGCAATTTGCCCAGGCAAGCGGCAACTGTTTTAAATAATCAATTATGGTCTAAATACAGTATTTAACAATAAAAACCACTTGTCTAACGATGGGGAAAGCTTAAAAATCGATTACAGTCAAAAAACACAAAATTGCACTATACCAACAAAGTTGCACAGTGTTGCCACGGCTTTAGCAATCTGCCCAGGCAAGCGGCAACTGTTCTAAATAATCAATTATGGTCTAAATACAGTATTTAACAATAAAAACCACTTGTCTAACGATGGGGAAAGCTTAAAAATCAATTACAGCCAAAAAACACAAAATTGCACTATACCAACAAAGTTGCACAGTGTTGCCACGGCTTTAGCAATTTGCCCAGGCAAGCGGCAACTGTTCTAAATAATCAATTATGGTCTAAATACAGTATTTAACAATAAAAACCACTTGTCTAACGATGGGGAAAGCTTAAAAATCAATTACAGCCAAAAAACACAAAATTGCACTATACCAACAAAGTTGCACAGTGTTGCCACGGCTTTAGCAATTTGCCCAGGCAAGCGGCAACTGTTCTAAATAATCAATTATGGTCTAAATACAGTATTTAACAATAAAAACCACTTGTCTAACGATGGGGAAAGCTCAAAAATCAATTACAGCCAAAAAACACAAAATTGCACTATACCAACAAAGTTGCACAGTGTTGCCACGGTTTTAGCAATTTGCCCAGGCAAGCGGCAACTGTTCTAAATAATCAATTATGGTCTAAATACAGTATTTAACAATAAAAACCACTTGTCTAACGATGGGGAAAGCTTAAAAATCAATTACAGTCAAAAAACACAAAATTGCACTATACCAACAAAGTTGCACAGTGTTGCCACGGCTTTAGCAATTTGCCCAGGCAAGCGGCAACTGTTCTAAATAATCAATTATGGTCTAAATACAAGATTAAACATTGAAAACCGTCCATAAATAATGGGGGAAGCTTAGGAAAGGCTTAGGCAATTAAAAAAATTAGGTGCATTTTTATATGTTTGACGGCTAAAAAATAGATGTTCCAGGCCTCGCACGGAAGTTTCCATTGTACCGTAGTATCAGTTAAACGTGCTCTTTCATTTCCAATCAAAAACAGACAAAAAAATTTTTTTGGCCAAAATGAAAAAATCCCTGATGGTTAGATGGGCGTTTTTTCAATTTGGGTCAAAATTTTTTTTTGCCTGTTTTTGATTGGAAATGAAAGAGCATGTTTGATTACGTGTTCCCTCAAATTTACAGCCTCAAGTAACGCCTTTGAGCTTAACAAATAAGATACGCCAAATTGCAGTATACCAACAAAGTTGATCAGTGTTGCCACGGCTCTAGGAAAGTTGCCAAGCAAGCGGAAGTTGTTGGAATTAGTTAATTATGATCTAACAACAATATTTAACAATAAAAACCACTTGTCTAACGATGGGGAAAGCTTAAAAATCAATTACAGCCAAAAAACACAAAATTGCACTATACCAACAAAGTTGCACAGTGTTGCCACGGCTTTAGCAATTTGCCCAGGCAAGCGGCAACTGTTCTAAATAATTAATTATGGTCTAAATACAGTATTTAACAATAAAAACCACTTGTCTAACGATGGGGAAAGCTTAAAAATCAATTACAGCCAAAAAACACAAAATTGCACTATACCAACAAAGTTGTACAGTGTTGCCACGGCTTTAGCAATTTGCCCAGGCAAGCGGCAACTGTTCTAAATAATCAATTATGGTCTAAATACAGTATTTAACAATAAAAACCACTTGTCTAACGATGGGGAAAGCTTAAAAATCAATTACAGCCAAAAAACACAAAATTGCACTATACCAACAAAGTTGTACAGTGTTGCCACGGCTTTAGCAATTTGCCCAGGCAAGCGGCAACTGTTCTAAATAATCAATTATGGTCTAAATACAGTATTTAACAATAAAAACCACTTGTCTAACGATGGGGAAAGCTTAAAAATCAATTACAGCCAAAAAACACAAAATTGCACTATACCAACAAAGTTGCACAGTGTTGCCACGGTTTTAGCAATTTGCCCAGGCAAGCGGCAACTGTTCTAAATAATCAATTATGGTCTAAATACAGTATTTAACAATAAAAACCACTTGTCTAACGATGGGGAAAGCTTAAAAATCAATTACAGCCAAAAAACACAAAATTGCACTATACCAACAAAGTTGCACAGTGTTGCCACGGCTTTAGCAATTTGCCCAGGCAAGCGGCAACTGTTCTAAATAATCAATTATGGTCTAATAACAATATTTAACAATAAAAACCACTTGTCTAACGATGGGGAAAGCTTAAAAATCAATTACAGCCAAAAAACACAAAATTGCACTATACCAACAAAGTTGCACAGTGTTGCCACGGCTTTACCAATTTGCCCAGGCATGCGGCAAGTGTCTTAAATAGTTAATTATGGTCTAAATACAAGATTAAACATTGAAAACCGTCCATAAATAATGGGGGAAGCTTAGGAAAGGCTTAGGCAATTAAAAAAATTAGGTGCATTTTTATATGTTTGACGGCTAAAAAATAGATGTTCCAGGCCTCGCACGGAAGTTTCCATTGTACCGTAGTATCAGTTAAACGTGCTCTTTCATTTCCAATCAAAAACAGACAAAAAAATTTTTTTGGCCAAAATGAAAAAATCCCTGATGGTTAGATGGGCGTTTTTTCAATTTGGGTCAAAATTTTTTTTTACCTGTTTTTGATTGGAAATGAAAGAGCATGTTTGATTACGTGTTCCCTCAAATTTACAGCCTCAAGTAACGCCTTTGAGCTTAACAAATAAGATACGCCAAATTGCAGTATACCAACAAAGTTGATCAGTGTTGCCACGGCTCTAGGAAAGTTGCCAAGCAAGCGGAAGTTGTTGGAATTAGTTAATTATGATCTAACAACAATATTTAACAATAAAAACCACTTGTCTAACGATGGGGAAAGCTTAAAAATCAATTACAGCCAAAAAACACAAAATTGCACTATACCAACAAAGTTGTACAGTGTTGCCACGGCTTTAGCAATTTGCCCAGGCAAGCGGCAACTGTTCTAAATAATCAATTATGGTCTAAATACAGTATTTAACAATAAAAACCACTTGTCTAACGATGGGGAAAGCTTAAAAATCAATTACAGCCAAAAAACACAAAATTGCACTATACCAACAAAGTTGCACAGTGTTGCCACGGCTTTAGCAATTTGCCCAGGCAAGCGGCAACTGTTCTAAATAATTATATATGGTCTAAATACAGTATTTAACAATAAAAACCACTTGTCTAACGATGGGGAAAGCTTAAAAATCAATTACAGCCAAAAAACACAAAATTGCACTATACCAACAAAGTTGTACAGTGTTGCCACGGCTTTAGCAATTTGCCCAGGCAAGCGGCAACTGTTCTAAATAATCAATTATGGTCTAAATACAGTATTTAACAATAAAAACCACTTGTCTAATGATGGGGAAAGCTTAAAAATCAATTACAGCCAAAAAACACAAAATTGCACTATACCAACAAAGTTGTACAGTGTTGCCACGGCTTTAGCAATTTGCCCAGGCAAGCGGCAACTGTTCTAAATAATCAATTATGGTCTAAATACAGTATTTAACAATAAAAACCACTTGTCTAACGATGGGGAAAGCTTAAAAATCAATTACAGCCAAAAAACACAAAATTGCACTATACCAACAAAGTTGCACAGTGTTGCCACGGTTTTAGCAATTTGCCCAGGCAAGCGGCAACTGTTCTAAATAATCAATTATGGTCTAAATACAGTATTTAACAATAAAAACCACTTGTCTAACGATGGGGAAAGCTTAAAAATCAATTACAGCCAAAAAACACAAAATTGCACTATACCAACAAAGTTGCACAGTGTTGCCACGGCTTTAGCAATTTGCCCAGGCAAGCGGCAACTGTTCTAAATAATCAATTATGGTCTAATAACAATATTTAACAATAAAAACCACTTGTCTAACGATGGGGAAAGCTTAAAAATCAATTACAGCCAAAAAACACAAAATTGCACTATACCAACAAAGTTGCACAGTGTTGCCACGGCTTTACCAATTTGCCCAGGCATGCGGCAAGTGTCTTAAATAGTTAATTATGGTCTAAATACAAGATTAAACATTGAAAACCGTCCATAAATAATGGGGGAAGCTTAGGAAAGGCTTAGGCAATTAAAAAAATTAGGTGCATTTTTATATGTTTGACGGCTAAAAAATAGATGTTCCAGGCCTCGCACGGAAGTTTCCATTGTACCGTAGTATCAGTTAAACGTGCTCTTTCATTTCCAATCAAAAACAGACAAAAAAATTTTTTTGGCCAAAATGAAAAAATCCCTGATGGTTAGATGGGCGTTTTTTCAATTTGGGTCAAAATTTTTTTTTACCTGTTTTTGATTGGAAATGAAAGAGCATGTTTGATTACGTGTTCCCTCAAATTTACAGCCTCAAGTAACGCCTTTGAGCTTAACAAATAAGATACGCCAAATTGCAGTATACCAACAAAGTTGATCAGTGTTGCCACGGCTCTAGGAAAGTTGCCAAGCAAGCGGAAGTTGTTGGAATTAGTTAATTATGATCTAACAACAATATTTAACAATAAAAACCACTTGTCTAACGATGGGGAAAGCTTAAAAATCAATTACAGCCAAAAAACACAAAATTGCACTATACCAACAAAGTTGCACAGTGTTGCCACGGCTTTAGCAATTTGCCCAGGCAAGCGGCAACTGTTCTAAATAATTAATTATGGTCTAAATACAGTATTTAACAATAAAAACCACTTGTCTAACGATGGGGAAAGCTTAAAAATCAATTACAGCCAAAAAACACAAAATTGCACTATACCAACAAAGTTGTACAGTGTTGCCACGGCTTTAGCAATTTGCCCAGGCAAGCGGCAACTGTTCTAAATAATCAATTATGGTCTAAATACAGTATTTAACAATAAAAACCACTTGTCTAACGATGGGGAAAGCTTAAAAATCAATTACAGCCAAAAAACACAAAATTGCACTATACCAACAAAGTTGCACAGTGTTGCCACGGCTTTAGCAATTTGCCCAGGCAAGCGGCAACTGTTCTAAATAATCAATTATGGTCTAAATACAGTATTTAACAATAAAAACCACTTGTCTAACGATGGGGAAAGCTTAAAAATCAATTACAGCCAAAAAACACAAAATTGCACTATACCAACAAAGTTGCACAGTGTTGCCACGGCTTTAGCAATTTGCCCAGGCAAGCGGCAACTGTTCTAAATAATCAATTATGGTCTAAATACAGTATTTAACAATAAAAACCACTTGTCTAACGATGGGGAAAGCTTAAAAATCAATTCCAGCCAAAAAACACAAAATTGCACTATACCAACAAAGTTGCACAGTGTTGCCACGGCTTTAGCAATTTGCCCAGGCAAGCGGCAACTGTTCTAAATAATTAATTATGGTCTAAATACAGTATTTAACAATAAAAACCACTTGTCTAACGATGGGGAAAGCTTAAAAATCAATTACAGCCAAAAAACACAAAATTGCACTATACCAACAAAGTTGTACAGTGTTGCCACGGCTTTAGCAATTTGCCCAGGCAAGCGGCAACTGTTCTAAATAATCAATTATGGTCTAAATACAGTATTTAACAATAAAAACCACTTGTCTAACGATGGGGAAAGCTTAAAAATCAATTACAGCCAAAAAACACAAAATTGCACTATACCAACAAAGTTGCACAGTGTTGCCACGGCTTTAGCAATTTGCCCAGGCAAGCGGCAACTGTTCTAAATAATTAATTATGGTCTAAATACAGTATTTAACAATAAAAACCACTTGTCTAACGATGGGGAAAGCTTAAAAATCAATTACAGCCAAAAAACACAAAATTGCACTATACCAACAAAGTTGTACAGTGTTGCCACGGCTTTAGCAATTTGCCCAGGCAAGCGGCAACTGTTCTAAATAATCAATTATGGTCTAAATACAGTATTTAACAATAAAAACCACTTGTCTAACGATGGGGAAAGCTTAAAAATCAATTACAGCCAAAAAACACAAAATTGCACTATACCAACAAAGTTGTACAGTGTTGCCACGGCTTTAGCAATTTGCCCAGGCAAGCGGCAACTGTTCTAAATAATTAATTATGGTCTAAATACAGTATTTAACAATAAAAACCACTTGTCTAACGATGGGGAAAGCTTAAAAATCAATTACAGCCAAAAAACACAAAATTGCACTATACCAACAAAGTTGTACAGTGTTGCCACGGCTTTAGCAATTTGCCCAGGCAAGCGGCAACTGTTCTAAATAATCAATTATGGTCTAAATACAGTATTTAACAATAAAAACCACTTGTCTAACGATGGGGAAAGCTTAAAAATCAATTACAGCCAAAAAACACAAAATTGCACTATACCAACAAAGTTGCACAGTGTTGCCACGGCTTTAGCAATTTGCCCAGGCAAGCGGCAACTGTTCTAAATAATCAATTATGGTCTAATAACAATATTTAACAATAAAAACCACTTGTCTAACGATGGGGAAAGCTTAAAAATCAATTACAGCCAAAAAACACAAAATTGCACTATACCAACAAAGTTGCACAGTGTTGCCACGGCTTTACCAATTTGCCCAGGCATGCGGCAAGTGTCTTAAATAGTTAATTATGGTCTAAATACAAGATTAAACATTGAAAACCGTCCATAAATAATGGGGGAAGCTTAGGAAAGGCTTAGGCAATTAAAAAAATTAGGTGCATTTTTATATGTTTGACGGCTAAAAAATAGATGTTCCAGGCCTCGCACGGAAGTTTCCATTGTACCGTAGTATCAGTTAAACGTGCTCTTTCATTTCCAATCAAAAACAGACAAAAAAATTTTTTTGGCCAAAATGAAAAAATCCCTGATGGTTAGATGGGCGTTTTTTCAATTTGGGTCAAAATTTTTTTTTACCTGTTTTTGATTGGAAATGAAAGAGCATGTTTGATTACGTGTTCCCTCAAATTTACAGCCTCAAGTAACGCCTTTGAGCTTAACAAATAAGATACGCCAAATTGCAGTATACCAACAAAGTTGATCAGTGTTGCCACGGCTCTAGGAAAGTTGCCAAGCAAGCGGAAGTTGTTGGAATTAGTTAATTATGATCTAACAACAATATTTAACAATAAAAACCACTTGTCTAACGAT
Organism: Caenorhabditis doughertyi; assembly: GCA_963572265.1. Classification (NCBI taxonomy): domain Eukaryota; kingdom Metazoa; phylum Nematoda; class Chromadorea; order Rhabditida; family Rhabditidae; genus Caenorhabditis; species Caenorhabditis doughertyi. The sequence continues at coordinate 27,482,913 of OY751556.1, forward strand.
GGGGAAAGCTTAAAAATCAATTACAGCCAAAAAACACAAAATTGCACTATACCAACAAAGTTGCACAGTGTTGCCACGGCTTTAGCAATTTGCCCAGGCAAGCGGCAACTGTTCTAAATAATTAATTATGGTCTAAATACAGTATTTAACAATAAAAACCACTTGTCTAACGATGGGGAAAGCTTAAAAATCAATTACAGCCAAAAAACACAAAATTGCACTATACCAACAAAGTTGTACAGTGTTGCCACGGCTTTAGCAATTTGCCCAGGCAAGCGGCAACTGTTCTAAATAATCAATTATGGTCTAAATACAGTATTTAACAATAAAAACCACTTGTCTAACGATGGGGAAAGCTTAAAAATCAATTACAGCCAAAAAACACAAAATTGCACTATACCAACAAAGTTGCACAGTGTTGCCACGGCTTTAGCAATTTGCCCAGGCAAGCGGCAACTGTTCTAAATAATCAATTATGGTCTAAATACAGTATTTAACAATAAAAACCACTTGTCTAACGATGGGGAAAGCTTAAAAATCAATTACAGCCAAAAAACACAAAATTGCACTATACCAACAAAGTTGCACAGTGTTGCCACGGCTTTAGCAATTTGCCCAGGCAAGCGGCAACTGTTCTAAATAATCAATTATGGTCTAAATACAGTATTTAACAATAAAAACCACTTGTCTAACGATGGGGAAAGCTTAAAAATCAATTCCAGCCAAAAAACACAAAATTGCACTATACCAACAAAGTTGCACAGTGTTGCCACGGCTTTAGCAATTTGCCCAGGCAAGCGGCAACTGTTCTAAATAATTAATTATGGTCTAAATACAGTATTTAACAATAAAAACCACTTGTCTAACGATGGGGAAAGCTTAAAAATCAATTACAGCCAAAAAACACAAAATTGCACTATACCAACAAAGTTGTACAGTGTTGCCACGGCTTTAGCAATTTGCCCAGGCAAGCGGCAACTGTTCTAAATAATCAATTATGGTCTAAATACAGTATTTAACAATAAAAACCACTTGTCTAACGATGGGGAAAGCTTAAAAATCAATTACAGCCAAAAAACACAAAATTGCACTATACCAACAAAGTTGCACAGTGTTGCCACGGCTTTAGCAATTTGCCCAGGCAAGCGGCAACTGTTCTAAATAATTAATTATGGTCTAAATACAGTATTTAACAATAAAAACCACTTGTCTAACGATGGGGAAAGCTTAAAAATCAATTACAGCCAAAAAACACAAAATTGCACTATACCAACAAAGTTGTACAGTGTTGCCACGGCTTTAGCAATTTGCCCAGGCAAGCGGCAACTGTTCTAAATAATCAATTATGGTCTAAATACAGTATTTAACAATAAAAACCACTTGTCTAACGATGGGGAAAGCTTAAAAATCAATTACAGCCAAAAAACACAAAATTGCACTATACCAACAAAGTTGCACAGTGTTGCCACGGCTTTAGCAATTTGCCCAGGCAAGCGGCAACTGTTCTAAATAATCAATTATGGTCTAATAACAATATTTAACAATAAAAACCACTTGTCTAACGATGGGGAAAGCTTAAAAATCAATTACAGCCAAAAAACACAAAATTGCACTATACCAACAAAGTTGCACAGTGTTGCCACGGCTTTACCAATTTGCCCAGGCATGCGGCAAGTGTCTTAAATAGTTAATTATGGTCTAAATACAAGATTAAACATTGAAAACCGTCCATAAATAATGGGGGAAGCTTAGGAAAGGCTTAGGCAATTAAAAAAATTAGGTGCATTTTTATATGTTTGACGGCTAAAAAATAGATGTTCCAGGCCTCGCACGGAAGTTTCCATTGTACCGTAGTATCAGTTAAACGTGCTCTTTCATTTCCAATCAAAAACAGACAAAAAAATTTTTTTGGCCAAAATGAAAAAATCCCTGATGGTTAGATGGGCGTTTTTTCAATTTGGGTCAAAATTTTTTTTTACCTGTTTTTGATTGGAAATGAAAGAGCATGTTTGATTACGTGTTCCCTCAAATTTACAGCCTCAAGTAACGCCTTTGAGCTTAACAAATAAGATACGCCAAATTGCAGTATACCAACAAAGTTGATCAGTGTTGCCACGGCTCTAGGAAAGTTGCCAAGCAAGCGGAAGTTGTTGGAATTAGTTAATTATGATCTAACAACAATATTTAACAATAAAAACCACTTGTCTAACGATGGGGAAAGCTTAAAAATCAATTACAGCCAAAAAACACAAAATTGCACTATACCAACAAAGTTGCACAGTGTTGCCACGGCTTTAGCAATTTGCCCAGGCAAGCGGCAACTGTTCTAAATAATTAATTATGGTCTAAATACAGTATTTAACAATAAAAACCACTTGTCTAACGATGGGGAAAGCTTAAAAATCAATTACAGCCAAAAAACACAAAATTGCACTATACCAACAAAGTTGTACAGTGTTGCCACGGCTTTAGCAATTTGCCCAGGCAAGCGGCAACTGTTCTAAATAATCAATTATGGTCTAAATACAGTATTTAACAATAAAAACCACTTGTCTAACGATGGGGAAAGCTTAAAAATCAATTACAGCCAAAAAACACAAAATTGCACTATACCAACAAAGTTGCACAGTGTTGCCACGGCTTTAGCAATTTGCCCAGGCAAGCGGCAACTGTTCTAAATAATCAATTATGGTCTAAATACAGTATTTAACAATAAAAACCACTTGTCTAACGATGGGGAAAGCTTAAAAATCAATTACAGCCAAAAAACACAAAATTGCACTATACCAACAAAGTTGCACAGTGTTGCCACGGCTTTAGCAATTTGCCCAGGCAAGCGGCAACTGTTTTAAATAATCAATTATGGTCTAAATACAGTATTTAACAATAAAAACCACTTGTCTAACGATGGGGAAAGCTTAAAAATCGATTACAGTCAAAAAACACAAAATTGCACTATACCAACAAAGTTGCACAGTGTTGCCACGGCTTTAGCAATCTGCCCAGGCAAGCGGCAACTGTTCTAAATAATCAATTATGGTCTAAATACAGTATTTAACAATAAAAACCACTTGTCTAACGATGGGGAAAGCTTAAAAATCAATTACAGCCAAAAAACACAAAATTGCACTATACCAACAAAGTTGCACAGTGTTGCCACGGCTTTAGCAATTTGCCCAGGCAAGCGGCAACTGTTCTAAATAATCAATTATGGTCTAAATACAGTATTTAACAATAAAAACCACTTGTCTAACGATGGGGAAAGCTTAAAAATCAATTACAGCCAAAAAACACAAAATTGCACTATACCAACAAAGTTGCACAGTGTTGCCACGGCTTTAGCAATTTGCCCAGGCAAGCGGCAACTGTTCTAAATAATCAATTATGGTCTAAATACAGTATTTAACAATAAAAACCACTTGTCTAACGATGGGGAAAGCTCAAAAATCAATTACAGCCAAAAAACACAAAATTGCACTATACCAACAAAGTTGCACAGTGTTGCCACGGTTTTAGCAATTTGCCCAGGCAAGCGGCAACTGTTCTAAATAATCAATTATGGTCTAAATACAGTATTTAACAATAAAAACCACTTGTCTAACGATGGGGAAAGCTTAAAAATCAATTACAGTCAAAAAACACAAAATTGCACTATACCAACAAAGTTGCACAGTGTTGCCACGGCTTTAGCAATTTGCCCAGGCAAGCGGCAACTGTTCTAAATAATCAATTATGGTCTAATAACAATATTTAACAATAAAAACCACTTGTCTAACGATGGGGAAAGCTTAAAAATCAATTACAGCCAAAAAACACAAAATTGCACTATACCAACAAAGTTGCACAGTGTTGCCACGGCTTTACCAATTTGCCCAGGCATGCGGCAAGTGTCTTAAATAGTTAATTATGGTCTAAATACAAGATTAAACATTGAAAACCGTCCATAAATAATGGGGGAAGCTTAGGAAAGGCTTAGGCAATTAAAAAAATTAGGTGCATTTTTATATGTTTGACGGCTAAAAAATAGATGTTCCAGGCCTCGCACGGAAGTTTCCATTGTACCGTAGTATCAGTTAAACGTGCTCTTTCATTTCCAATCAAAAACAGACAAAAAAATTTTTTTGGCCAAAATGAAAAAATCCCTGATGGTTAGATGGGCGTTTTTTCAATTTGGGTCAAAATTTTTTTTTGCCTGTTTTTGATTGGAAATGAAAGAGCATGTTTGATTACGTGTTCCCTCAAATTTACAGCCTCAAGTAACGCCTTTGAGCTTAACAAATAAGATACGCCAAATTGCAGTATACCAACAAAGTTGATCAGTGTTGCCACGGCTCTAGGAAAGTTGCCAAGCAAGCGGAAGTTGTTGGAATTAGTTAATTATGATCTAACAACAATATTTAACAATAAAAACCACTTGTCTAACGATGGGGAAAGCTTAAAAATCAATTACAGCCAAAAAACACAAAATTGCACTATACCAACAAAGTTGCACAGTGTTGCCACGGCTTTAGCAATTTGCCCAGGCAAGCGGCAACTGTTCTAAATAATTAATTATGGTCTAAATACAGTATTTAACAATAAAAACCACTTGTCTAACGATGGGGAAAGCTTAAAAATCAATTACAGCCAAAAAACACAAAATTGCACTATACCAACAAAGTTGTACAGTGTTGCCACGGCTTTAGCAATTTGCCCAGGCAAGCGGCAACTGTTCTAAATAATCAATTATGGTCTAAATACAGTATTTAACAATAAAAACCACTTGTCTAACGATGGGGAAAGCTTAAAAATCAATTACAGCCAAAAAACACAAAATTGCACTATACCAACAAAGTTGTACAGTGTTGCCACGGCTTTAGCAATTTGCCCAGGCAAGCGGCAACTGTTCTAAATAATCAATTATGGTCTAAATACAGTATTTAACAATAAAAACCACTTGTCTAACGATGGGGAAAGCTTAAAAATCAATTACAGCCAAAAAACACAAAATTGCACTATACCAACAAAGTTGCACAGTGTTGCCACGGTTTTAGCAATTTGCCCAGGCAAGCGGCAACTGTTCTAAATAATCAATTATGGTCTAAATACAGTATTTAACAATAAAAACCACTTGTCTAACGATGGGGAAAGCTTAAAAATCAATTACAGCCAAAAAACACAAAATTGCACTATACCAACAAAGTTGCACAGTGTTGCCACGGCTTTAGCAATTTGCCCAGGCAAGCGGCAACTGTTCTAAATAATCAATTATGGTCTAATAACAATATTTAACAATAAAAACCACTTGTCTAACGATGGGGAAAGCTTAAAAATCAATTACAGCCAAAAAACACAAAATTGCACTATACCAACAAAGTTGCACAGTGTTGCCACGGCTTTACCAATTTGCCCAGGCATGCGGCAAGTGTCTTAAATAGTTAATTATGGTCTAAATACAAGATTAAACATTGAAAACCGTCCATAAATAATGGGGGAAGCTTAGGAAAGGCTTAGGCAATTAAAAAAATTAGGTGCATTTTTATATGTTTGACGGCTAAAAAATAGATGTTCCAGGCCTCGCACGGAAGTTTCCATTGTACCGTAGTATCAGTTAAACGTGCTCTTTCATTTCCAATCAAAAACAGACAAAAAAATTTTTTTGGCCAAAATGAAAAAATCCCTGATGGTTAGATGGGCGTTTTTTCAATTTGGGTCAAAATTTTTTTTTACCTGTTTTTGATTGGAAATGAAAGAGCATGTTTGATTACGTGTTCCCTCAAATTTACAGCCTCAAGTAACGCCTTTGAGCTTAACAAATAAGATACGCCAAATTGCAGTATACCAACAAAGTTGATCAGTGTTGCCACGGCTCTAGGAAAGTTGCCAAGCAAGCGGAAGTTGTTGGAATTAGTTAATTATGATCTAACAACAATATTTAACAATAAAAACCACTTGTCTAACGATGGGGAAAGCTTAAAAATCAATTACAGCCAAAAAACACAAAATTGCACTATACCAACAAAGTTGCACAGTGTTGCCACGGCTTTAGCAATTTGCCCAGGCAAGCGGCAACTGTTCTAAATAATTAATTATGGTCTAAATACAGTATTTAACAATAAAAACCACTTGTCTAACGATGGGGAAAGCTTAAAAATCAATTACAGCCAAAAAACACAAAATTGCACTATACCAACAAAGTTGTACAGTGTTGCCACGGCTTTAGCAATTTGCCCAGGCAAGCGGCAACTGTTCTAAATAATCAATTATGGTCTAAATACAGTATTTAACAATAAAAACCACTTGTCTAACGATGGGGAAAGCTTAAAAATCAATTACAGCCAAAAAACACAAAATTGCACTATACCAACAAAGTTGCACAGTGTTGCCACGGCTTTAGCAATTTGCCCAGGCAAGCGGCAACTGTTCTAAATAATTAATTATGGTCTAAATACAGTATTTAACAATAAAAACCACTTGTCTAACGATGGGGAAAGCTTAAAAATCAATTACAGCCAAAAAACACAAAATTGCACTATACCAACAAAGTTGTACAGTGTTGCCACGGCTTTAGCAATTTGCCCAGGCAAGCGGCAACTGCTCTAAATAATCAATTATGGTCTAAATACAGTATTTAACAATAAAAACCACTTGTCTAACGATGGGGAAAGCTTAAAAATCAATTACAGCCAAAAAACACAAAATTGCACTATACCAACAAAGTTGTACAGTGTTGCCACGGCTTTAGCAATTTGCCCAGGCAAGCGGCAACTGTTCTAAATAATCAATTATGGTCTAAATACAGTATTTAACAATAAAAACCACTTGTCTAACGATGGGGAAAGCTTAAAAATCAATTACAGCCAAAAAACACAAAATTGCACTATACCAACAAAGTTGCACAGTGTTGCCACGGTTTTAGCAATTTGCCCAGGCAAGCGGCAACTGTTCTAAATAATCAATTATGGTCTAAATACAGTATTTAACAATAAAAACCACTTGTCTAACGATGGGGAAAGCTTAAAAATCAATTACAGCCAAAAAACACAAAATTGCACTATACCAACAAAGTTGCACAGTGTTGCCACGGCTTTAGCAATTTGCCCAGGCAAGCGGCAACTGTTCTAAATAATCAATTATGGTCTAATAACAATATTTAACAATAAAAACCACTTGTCTAACGATGGGGAAAGCTTAAAAATCAATTACAGCCAAAAAACACAAAATTGCACTATACCAACAAAGTTGCACAGTGTTGCCACGGCTTTACCAATTTGCCCAGGCATGCGGCAAGTGTCTTAAATAGTTAATTATGGTCTAAATACAAGATTAAACATTGAAAACCGTCCATAAATAATGGGGGAAGCTTAGGAAAGGCTTAGGCAATTAAAAAAATTAGGTGCATTTTTATATGTTTGACGGCTAAAAAATAGATGTTCCAGGCCTCGCACGGAAGTTTCCATTGTACCGTAGTATCAGTTAAACGTGCTCTTTCATTTCCAATCAAAAACAGACAAAAAAATTTTTTTGGCCAAAATGAAAAAATCCCTGATGGTTAGATGGGCGTTTTTTCAATTTGGGTCAAAATTTTTTTTTACCTGTTTTTGATTGGAAATGAAAGAGCATGTTTGATTACGTGTTCCCTCAAATTTACAGCCTCAAGTAACGCCTTTGAGCTTAACAAATAAGATACGCCAAATTGCAGTATACCAACAAAGTTGATCAGTGTTGCCACGGCTCTAGGAAAGTTGCCAAGCAAGCGGAAGTTGTTGGAATTAGTTAATTATGATCTAACAACAATATTTAACAATAAAAACCACTTGTCTAACGATGGGGAAAGCTTAAAAATCAATTACAGCCAAAAAACACAAAATTGCACTATACCAACAAAGTTGCACAGTGTTGCCACGGCTTTAGCAATTTGCCCAGGCAAGCGGCAACTGTTCTAAATAATTAATTATGGTCTAAATACAGTATTTAACAATAAAAACCACTTGTCTAACGATGGGGAAAGCTTAAAAATCAATTACAGCCAAAAAACACAAAATTGCACTATACCAACAAAGTTGTACAGTGTTGCCACGGCTTTAGCAATTTGCCCAGGCAAGCGGCAACTGTTCTAAATAATCAATTATGGTCTAAATACAGTATTTAACAATAAAAACCACTTGTCTAACGATGGGGAAAGCTTAAAAATCAATTACAGCCAAAAAACACAAAATTGCACTATACCAACAAAGTTGCACAGTGTTGCCACGGCTTTAGCAATTTGCCCAGGCAAGCGGCAACTGTTCTAAATAATCAATTATGGTCTAAATACAGTATTTAACAATAAAAACCGCTTGTAAAAAGCTTGCGGAAGCTTAAAAATCGATTACAGTCAAAAAACACAAAATTGCACTATACCAACAAAGTTGCACAGTGTTGCCACGGCTTTAGCAATTTGCCCAGGCAAGCGGCAACTGTTCTAAATAATCAATTATGGTCTAATAACAATATTTAACAATAAAAACCACTTGTCTAACGATGGGGAAAGCTTAAAAATCAATTACAGCCAAAAAACACAAAATTGCACTATACCAACAAAGTTGTACAGTGTTGCCACGGCTTTAGCAATTTGCCCAGGCAAGCGGCAACTGTTCTAAATAATCAATTATGGTCTAAATACAGTATTTAACAATAAAAACCACTTGTCTAACGATGGGGAAAGCTTAAAAATCAATTACAGCCAAAAAACACAAAATTGCACTATACCAACAAAGTTGCACAGTGTTGCCACGGCTTTAGCAATTTGCCCAGGCAAGCGGCAACTGTTCTAAATAATTAATTATGGTCTAAATACAGTATTTAACAATAAAAACCACTTGTCTAACGATGGGGAAAGCTTAAAAATCAATTACAGCCAAAAAACACAAAATTGCACTATACCAACAAAGTTGTACAGTGTTGCCACGGCTTTAGCAATTTGCCCAGGCAAGCGGCAACTGTTCTAAATAATCAATTATGGTCTAAATACAGTATTTAACAATAAAAACCACTTGTCTAACGATGGGGAAAGCTTAAAAATCAATTACAGCCAAAAAACACAAAATTGCACTATACCAACAAAGTTGCACAGTGTTGCCACGGCTTTAGCAATTTGCCCAGGCAAGCGGCAACTGTTCTAAATAATTAATTATGGTCTAAATACAGTATTTAACAATAAAAACCACTTGTCTAACGATGGGGAAAGCTTAAAAATCAATTACAGCCAAAAAACACAAAATTGCACTATACCAACAAAGTTGTACAGTGTTGCCACGGCTTTAGCAATTTGCCCAGGCAAGCGGCAACTGTTCTAAATAATCAATTATGGTCTAAATACAGTATTTAACAATAAAAACCACTTGTCTAACGATGGGGAAAGCTTAAAAATCAATTACAGCCAAAAAACACAAAATTGCACTATACCAACAAAGTTGTACAGTGTTGCCACGGCTTTAGCAATTTGCCCAGGCAAGCGGCAACTGTTCTAAATAATCAATTATGGTCTAAATACAGTATTTAACAATAAAAACCACTTGTCTAACGATGGGGAAAGCTTAAAAATCAATTACAGCCAAAAAACACAAAATTGCACTATACCAACAAAGTTGCACAGTGTTGCCACGGCTTTAGCAATTTGCCCAGGCAAGCGGCAACTGTTCTAAATAATCAATTATGGTCTAATAACAATATTTAACAATAAAAACCACTTGTCTAACGATGGGGAAAGCTTAAAAATCAATTACAGCCAAAAAACACAAAATTGCACTATACCAACAAAGTTGCACAGTGTTGCCACGGCTTTACCAATTTGCCCAGGCATGCGGCAAGTGTCTTAAATAGTTAATTATGGTCTAAATACAAGATTAAACATTGAAAACCGTCCATAAATAATGGGGGAAGCTTAGGAAAGGCTTAGGCAATTAAAAAAATTAGGTGCATTTTTATATGTTTGACGGCTAAAAAATAGATGTTCCAGGCCTCGCACGGAAGTTTCCATTGTACCGTAGTATCAGTTAAACGTGCTCTTTCATTTCCAATCAAAAACAGACAAAAAAATTTTTTTGGCCAAAATGAAAAAATCCCTGATGGTTAGATGGGCGTTTTTTCAATTTGGGTCAAAATTTTTTTTTACCTGTTTTTGATTGGAAATGAAAGAGCATGTTTGATTACGTGTTCCCTCAAATTTACAGCCTCAAGTAACGCCTTTGAGCTTAACAAATAAGATACGCCAAATTGCAGTATACCAACAAAGTTGATCAGTGTTGCCACGGCTCTAGGAAAGTTGCCAAGCAAGCGGAAGTTGTTGGAATTAGTTAATTATGATCTAACAACAATATTTAACAATAAAAACCACTTGTCTAACGATGGGGAAAGCTTAAAAATCAATTACAGCCAAAAAACACAAAATTGCACTATACCAACAAAGTTGCACAGTGTTGCCACGGCTTTAGCAATTTGCCCAGGCAAGCGGCAACTGTTCTAAATAATTAATTATGGTCTAAATACAGTATTTAACAATAAAAACCACTTGTCTAACGATGGGGAAAGCTTAAAAATCAATTACAGCCAAAAAACACAAAATTGCACTATACCAACAAAGTTGTACAGTGTTGCCACGGCTTTAGCAATTTGCCCAGGCAAGCGGCAACTGTTCTAAATAATCAATTATGGTCTAAATACAGTATTTAACAATAAAAACCACTTGTCTAACGATGGGGAAAGCTTAAAAATCAATTACAGCCAAAAAACACAAAATTGCACTATACCAACAAAGTTGCACAGTGTTGCCACGGCTTTAGCAATTTGCCCAGGCAAGCGGCAACTGTTCTAAATAATCAATTATGGTCTAATAACAATATTTAACAATAAAAACCACTTGTCTAACGATGGGGAAAGCTTAAAAATCAATTACAGCCAAAAAACACAAAATTGCACTATACCAACAAAGTTGCACAGTGTTGCCACGGCTTTACCAATTTGCCCAGGCATGCGGCAAGTGTCTTAAATAGTTAATTATGGTCTAAATACAAGATTAAACATTGAAAACCGTCCATAAATAATGGGGGAAGCTTAGGAAAGGCTTAGGCAATTAAAAAAATTAGGTGCATTTTTATATGTTTGACGGCTAAAAAATAGATGTTCCAGGCCTCGCACGGAAGTTTCCATTGTACCGTAGTATCAGTTAAACGTGCTCTTTCATTTCCAATCAAAAACAGACAAAAAAATTTTTTTGGCCAAAATGAAAAAATCCCTGATGGTTAGATGGGCGTTTTTTCAATTTGGGTCAAAATTTTTTTTTACCTGTTTTTGATTGGAAATGAAAGAGCATGTTTGATTACGTGTTCCCTCAAATTTACAGCCTCAAGTAACGCCTTTGAGCTTAACAAATAAGATACGCCAAATTGCAGTATACCAACAAAGTTGATCAGTGTTGCCACGGCTCTAGGAAAGTTGCCAAGCAAGCGGAAGTTGTTGGAATTAGTTAATTATGATCTAACAACAATATTTAACAATAAAAACCACTTGTCTAACGATGGGGAAAGCTTAAAAATCAATTACAGCCAAAAAACACAAAATTGCACTATACCAACAAAGTTGCACAGTGTTGCCACGGCTTTAGCAATTTGCCCAGGCAAGCGGCAACTGTTCTAAATAATTAATTATGGTCTAAATACAGTATTTAACAATAAAAACCACTTGTCTAACGATGGGGAAAGCTTAAAAATCAATTACAGCCAAAAAACACAAAATTGCACTATACCAACAAAGTTGTACAGTGTTGCCACGGCTTTAGCAATTTGCCCAGGCAAGCGGCAACTGTTCTAAATAATCAATTATGGTCTAAATACAGTATTTAACAATAAAAACCACTTGTCTAACGATGGGGAAAGCTTAAAAATCAATTACAGCCAAAAAACACAAAATTGCACTATACCAACAAAGTTGCACAGTGTTGCCACGGCTTTAGCAATTTGCCCAGGCAAGCGGCAACTGTTCTAAATAATCAATTATGGTCTAAATACAGTATTTAACAATAAAAACCACTTGTCTAACGATGGGGAAAGCTTAAAAATCAATTACAGCCAAAAAACACAAAATTGCACTATACCAACAAAGTTGCACAGTGTTGCCACGGCTTTAGCAATTTGCCCAGGCAAGCGGCAACTGTTCTAAATAATCAATTATGGTCTAAATACAGTATTTAACAATAAAAACCACTTGTCTAACGATGGGGAAAGCTTAAAAATCAATTCCAGCCAAAAAACACAAAATTGCACTATACCAACAAAGTTGCACAGTGTTGCCACGGCTTTAGCAATTTGCCCAGGCAAGCGGCAACTGTTCTAAATAATTAATTATGGTCTAAATACAGTATTTAACAATAAAAACCACTTGTCTAACGATGGGGAAAGCTTAAAAATCAATTACAGCCAAAAAACACAAAATTGCACTATACCAACAAAGTTGTACAGTGTTGCCACGGCTTTAGCAATTTGCCCAGGCAAGCGGCAACTGTTCTAAATAATCAATTATGGTCTAAATACAGTATTTAACAATAAAAACCACTTGTCTAACGATGGGGAAAGCTTAAAAATCAATTACAGCCAAAAAACACAAAATTGCACTATACCAACAAAGTTGCACAGTGTTGCCACGGCTTTAGCAATTTGCCCAGGCAAGCGGCAACTGTTCTAAATAATTAATTATGGTCTAAATACAGTATTTAACAATAAAAACCACTTGTCTAACGATGGGGAAAGCTTAAAAATCAATTACAGCCAAAAAACACAAAATTGCACTATACCAACAAAGTTGTACAGTGTTGCCACGGCTTTAGCAATTTGCCCAGGCAAGCGGCAACTGTTCTAAATAATCAATTATGGTCTAAATACAGTATTTAACAATAAAAACCACTTGTCTAACGATGGGGAAAGCTTAAAAATCAATTACAGCCAAAAAACACAAAATTGCACTATACCAACAAAGTTGCACAGTGTTGCCACGGCTTTAGCAATTTGCCCAGGCAAGCGGCAACTGTTCTAAATAATCAATTATGGTCTAGTAACAATATTTAACAATAAAAACCACTTGTCTAACGATGGGGAAAGCTTAAAAATCAATTACAGCCAAAAAACACAAAATTGCACTATACCAACAAAGTTGCACAGTGTTGCCACGGCTTTACCAATTTGCCCAGGCATGCGGCAAGTGTCTTAAATAGTTAATTATGGTCTAAATACAAGATTAAACATTGAAAACCGTCCATAAATAATGGGGGAAGCTTAGGAAAGGCTTAGGCAATTAAAAAAATTAGGTGCATTTTTATATGTTTGACGGCTAAAAAATAGATGTTCCAGGCCTCGCACGGAAGTTTCCATTGTACCGTAGTATCAGTTAAACGTGCTCTTTCATTTCCAATCAAAAACAGACAAAAAAATTTTTTTGGCCAAAATGAAAAAATCCCTGATGGTTAGATGGGCGTTTTTTCAATTTGGGTCAAAATTTTTTTTTACCTGTTTTTGATTGGAAATGAAAGAGCATGTTTGATTACGTGTTCCCTCAAATTTACAGCCTCAAGTAACGCCTTTGAGCTTAACAAATAAGATACGCCAAATTGCAGTATACCAACAAAGTTGATCAGTGTTGCCACGGCTCTAGGAAAGTTGCCAAGCAAGCGGAAGTTGTTGGAATTAGTTAATTATGATCTAACAACAATATTTAACAATAAAAACCACTTGTCTAACGATGGGGAAAGCTTAAAAATCAATTACAGCCAAAAAACACAAAATTGCACTATACCAACAAAGTTGCACAGTGTTGCCACGGCTTTAGCAATTTGCCCAGGCAAGCGGCAACTGTTCTAAATAATTAATTATGGTCTAAATACAGTATTTAACAATAAAAACCACTTGTCTAACGATGGGGAAAGCTTAAAAATCAATTACAGCCAAAAAACACAAAATTGCACTATACCAACAAAGTTGTACAGTGTTGCCACGGCTTTAGCAATTTGCCCAGGCAAGCGGCAACTGTTCTAAATAATCAATTATGGTCTAAATACAGTATTTAACAATAAAAACCACTTGTCTAACGATGGGGAAAGCTTAAAAATCAATTACAGCCAAAAAACACAAAATTGCACTATACCAACAAAGTTGCACAGTGTTGCCACGGCTTTAGCAATTTGCCCAGGCAAGCGGCAACTGTTCTAAATAATCAATTATGGTCTAAATACAGTATTTAACAATAAAAACCACTTGTCTAACGATGGGGAAAGCTTAAAAATCAATTACAGAGAAAAAACACAAAATTGCACTATACCAACAAAGTTGCACAGTGTTGCCACGGCTTTAGCAATTTGCCCAGGCAAGCGGCAACTGTTTCAAATAATCAATTATGGTCTAAATACAGTATTTAACAATAAAAACCACTTGTCTAACGATGGGGAAAGCTTAAAAATCGATTACAGTCAAAAAACACAAAATTGCACTATACCAACAAAGTTGCACAGTGTTGCCACGGCTTTAGCAATCTGCCCAGGCAAGCGGCAACTGTTCTAAATAATCAATTATGGTCTAAATACAGTATTTAACAATAAAAACCACTTGTCTAACGATGGGGAAAGCTTAAAAATCAATTACAGCCAAAAAACACAAAATTGCACTATACCAACAAAGTTGCACAGTGTTGCCACGGCTTTAGCAATTTGCCCAGGCAAGCGGCAACTGTTCTAAATAATCAATTATGGTCTAAATACAGTATTTAACAATAAAAACCACTTGTCTAACGATGGGGAAAGCTTAAAAATCAATTACAGCCAAAAAACACAAAATTGCACTATACCAACAAAGTTGCACAGTGTTGCCACGGCTTTAGCAATTTGCCCAGGCAAGCGGCAACTGTTCTAAATAATCAATTATGGTCTAAATACAGTATTTAACAATAAAAACCACTTGTCTAACGATGGGGAAAGCTCAAAAATCAATTACAGCCAAAAAACACAAAATTGCACTATACCAACAAAGTTGCACAGTGTTGCCACGGTTTTAGCAATTTGCCCAGGCAAGCGGCAACTGTTCTAAATAATCAATTATGGTCTAAATACAGTATTTAACAATAAAAACCACTTGTCTAACGATGGGGAAAGCTTAAAAATCAATTACAGTCAAAAAACACAAAATTGCACTATACCAACAAAGTTGCACAGTGTTGCCACGGCTTTAGCAATTTGCCCAGGCAAGCGGCAACTGTTCTAAATAATCAATTATGGTCTAATAACAATATTTAACAATAAAAACCACTTGTCTAACGATGGGGAAAGCTTAAAAATCAATTACAGCCAAAAAACACAAAATTGCACTATACCAACAAAGTTGCACAGTGTTGCCACGGCTTTACCAATTTGCCCAGGCATGCGGCAAGTGTCTTAAATAGTTAATTATGGTCTAAATACAAGATTAAACATTGAAAACCGTCCATAAATAATGGGGGAAGCTTAGGAAAGGCTTAGGCAATTAAAAAAATTAGGTGCATTTTTATATGTTTGACGGCTAAAAAATAGATGTTCCAGGCCTCGCACGGAAGTTTCCATTGTACCGTAGTATCAGTTAAACGTGCTCTTTCATTTCCAATCAAAAACAGACAAAAAAATTTTTTTGGCCAAAATGAAAAAATCCCTGATGGTTAGATGGGCGTTTTTTCAATTTGGGTCAAAATTTTTTTTTGCCTGTTTTTGATTGGAAATGAAAGAGCATGTTTGATTACGTGTTCCCTCAAATTTACAGCCTCAAGTAACGCCTTTGAGCTTAACAAATAAGATACGCCAAATTGCAGTATACCAACAAAGTTGATCAGTGTTGCCACGGCTCTAGGAAAGTTGCCAAGCAAGCGGAAGTTGTTGGAATTAGTTAATTATGATCTAACAACAATATTTAACAATAAAAACCACTTGTCTAACGATGGGGAAAGCTTAAAAATCAATTACAGCCAAAAAACACAAAATTGCACTATACCAACAAAGTTGCACAGTGTTGCCACGGCTTTAGCAATTTGCCCAGGCAAGCGGCAACTGTTCTAAATAATTAATTATGGTCTAAATACAGTATTTAACAATAAAAACCACTTGTCTAACGATGGGGAAAGCTTAAAAATCAATTACAGCCAAAAAACACAAAATTGCACTATACCAACAAAGTTGTACAGTGTTGCCACGGCTTTAGCAATTTGCCCAGGCAAGCGGCAACTGTTCTAAATAATCAATTATGGTCTAAATACAGTATTTAACAATAAAAACCACTTGTCTAACGATGGGGAAAGCTTAAAAATCAATTACAGCCAAAAAACACAAAATTGCACTATACCAACAAAGTTGTACAGTGTTGCCACGGCTTTAGCAATTTGCCCAGGCAAGCGGCAACTGTTCTAAATAATCAATTATGGTCTAAATACAGTATTTAACAATAAAAACCACTTGTCTAACGATGGGGAAAGCTTAAAAATCAATTACAGCCAAAAAACACAAAATTGCACTATACCAACAAAGTTGCACAGTGTTGCCACGGTTTTAGCAATTTGCCCAGGCAAGCGGCAACTGTTCTAAATAATCAATTATGGTCTAAATACAGTATTTAACAATAAAAACCACTTGTCTAACGATGGGGAAAGCTTAAAAATCAATTACAGCCAAAAAACACAAAATTGCACTATACCAACAAAGTTGTACAGTGTTGCCACGGCTTTAGCAATTTGCCCAGGCAAGCGGCAACTGTTCTAAATAATCAATTATGGTCTAAATACAGTATTTAACAATAAAAACCACTTGTCTAACGATGGGGAAAGCTTAAAAATCAATTACAGCCAAAAAACACAAAATTGCACTATACCAACAAAGTTGTACAGTGTTGCCACGGCTTTAGCAATTTGCCCAGGCAAGCGGCAACTGTTCTAAATAATCAATTATGGTCTAAATACAGTATTTAACAATAAAAACCACTTGTCTAACGATGGGGAAAGCTTAAAAATCAATTACAGCCAAAAAACACAAAATTGCACTATACCAACAAAGTTGTACAGTGTTGCCACGGCTTTAGCAATTTGCCCAGGCAAGCGGCAACTGTTCTAAATAATCAATTATGGTCTAAATACAGTATTTAACAATAAAAACCACTTGTCTAACGATGGGGAAAGCTTAAAAATCAATTACAGCCAAAAAACACAAAATTGCACTATACCAACAAAGTTGCACAGTGTTGCCACGGCTTTAGCAATTTGCCCAGGCAAGCGGCAACTGTTCTAAATAATCAATTATGGTCTAATAACAATATTTAACAATAAAAACCACTTGTCTAACGATGGGGAAAGCTTAAAAATCAATTACAGCCAAAAAACACAAAATTGCACTATACCAACAAAGTTGCACAGTGTTGCCACGGCTTTACCAATTTGCCCAGGCATGCGGCAAGTGTCTTAAATAGTTAATTATGGTCTAAATACAAGATTAAACATTGAAAACCGTCCATAAATAATGGGGGAAGCTTAGGAAAGGCTTAGGCAATTAAAAAAATTAGGTGCATTTTTATATGTTTGACGGCTAAAAAATAGATGTTCCAGGCCTCGCACGGAAGTTTCCATTGTACCGTAGTATCAGTTAAACGTGCTCTTTCATTTCCAATCAAAAACAGACAAAAAAATTTTTTTGGCCAAAATGAAAAAATCCCTGATGGTTAGATGGGCGTTTTTTCAATTTGGGTCAAAATTTTTTTTTACCTGTTTTTGATTGGAAATGAAAGAGCATGTTTGATTACGTGTTCCCTCAAATTTACAGCCTCAAGTAACGCCTTTGAGCTTAACAAATAAGATACGCCAAATTGCAGTATACCAACAAAGTTGATCAGTGTTGCCACGGCTCTAGGAAAGTTGCCAAGCAAGCGGAAGTTGTTGGAATTAGTTAATTATGATCTAACAACAATATTTAACAATAAAAACCACTTGCCTAACGATGGGGAAAGCTTAAAAATCAATTACAGCCAAAAAACACAAAATTGCACTATACCAACAAAGTTGCACAGTGTTGCCACGGCTTTAGCAATTTGCCCAGGCAAGCGGCAACTGTTCTAAATAATTAATTATGGTCTAAATACAGTATTTAACAATAAAAACCACTTGTCTAACGATGGGGAAAGCTTAAAAATCAATTACAGCCAAAAAACACAAAATTGCACTATACCAACAAAGTTGTACAGTGTTGCCACGGCTTTAGCAATTTGCCCAGGCAAGCGGCAACTGTTCTAAATAATCAATTATGGTCTAAATACAGTATTTAACAATAAAAACCACTTGTCTAACGATGGGGAAAGCTTAAAAATCAATTACAGCCAAAAAACACAAAATTGCACTATACCAACAAAGTTGCACAGTGTTGCCACGGCTTTAGCAATTTGCCCAGGCAAGCGGCAACTGTTCTAAATAATCAATTATGGTCTAATAACAATATTTAACAATAAAAACCACTTGTCTAACGATGGGGAAAGCTTAAAAATCAATTACAGCCAAAAAACACAAAATTGCACTATACCAACAAAGTTGCACAGTGTTGCCACGGCTTTACCAATTTGCCCAGGCATGCGGCAAGTGTCTTAAATAGTTAATTATGGTCTAAATACAAGATTAAACATTGAAAACCGTCCATAAATAATGGGGGAAGCTTAGGAAAGGCTTAGGCAATTAAAAAAATTAGGTGCATTTTTATATGTTTGACGGCTAAAAAATAGATGTTCCAGGCCTCGCACGGAAGTTTCCATTGTACCGTAGTATCAGTTAAACGTGCTCTTTCATTTCCAATCAAAAACAGACAAAAAAATTTTTTTGGCCAAAATGAAAAAATCCCTGATGGTTAGATGGGCGTTTTTTCAATTTGGGTCAAAATTTTTTTTTACCTGTTTTTGATTGGAAATGAAAGAGCATGTTTGATTACGTGTTCCCTCAAATTTACAGCCTCAAGTAACGCCTTTGAGCTTAACAAATAAGATACGCCAAATTGCAGTATACCAACAAAGTTGATCAGTGTTGCCACGGCTCTAGGAAAGTTGCCAAGCAAGCGGAAGTTGTTGGAATTAGTTAATTATGATCTAACAACAATATTTAACAATAAAAACCACTTGTCTAACGATGGGGAAAGCTTAAAAATCAATTACAGCCAAAAAACACAAAATTGCACTATACCAACAAAGTTGCACAGTGTTGCCACGGCTTTAGCAATTTGCCCAGGCAAGCGGCAACTGTTCTAAATAATTAATTATGGTCTAAATACAGTATTTAACAATAAAAACCACTTGTCTAACGATGGGGAAAGCTTAAAAATCAATTACAGCCAAAAAACACAAAATTGCACTATACCAACAAAGTTGTACAGTGTTGCCACGGCTTTAGCAATTTGCCCAGGCAAGCGGCAACTGTTCTAAATAATCAATTATGGTCTAAATACAGTATTTAACAATAAAAACCACTTGTCTAACGATGGGGAAAGCTTAAAAATCAATTACAGCCAAAAAACACAAAATTGCACTATACCAACAAAGTTGCACAGTGTTGCCACGGCTTTAGCAATTTGCCCAGGCAAGCGGCAACTGTTCTAAATAATCAATTATGGTCTAAATACAGTATTTAACAATAAAAACCACTTGTCTAACGATGGGGAAAGCTTAAAAATCAATTACAGCCAAAAAACACAAAATTGCACTATACCAACAAAGTTGCACAGTGTTGCCACGGCTTTAGCAATTTGCCCAGGCAAGCGGCAACTGTTTTAAATAATCAATTATGGTCTTAATACAGTATTTAACAATAAAAACCACTTGTCTAACGATGGGGAAAGCTTAAAAATCGATTACAGTCAAAAAACACAAAATTGCACTATACCAACAAAGTTGCACAGTGTTGCCACGGCTTTAGCAATCTGCCCAGGCAAGCGGCAACTGTTCTAAATAATCAATTATGGTCTAAATACAGTATTTAACAATAAAAACCACTTGTCTAACGATGGGGAAAGCTTAAAAATCAATTACAGCCAAAAAACACAAAATTGCACTATACCAACAAAGTTGCACAGTGTTGCCACGGCTTTAGCAATTTGCCCAGGCAAGCGGCAACTGTTCTAAATAATCAATTATGGTCTAAATACAGTATTTAACAATAAAAACCACTTGTCTAACGATGGGGAAAGCTCAAAAATCAATTACAGCCAAAAAACACAAAATTGCACTATACCAACAAAGTTGCACAGTGTTGCCACGGTTTTAGCAATTTGCCCAGGCAAGCGGCAACTGTTCTAAATAATCAATTATGGTCTAAATACAGTATTTAACAATAAAAACCACTTGTCTAACGATGGGGAAAGCTTAAAAATCAATTACAGTCAAAAAACACAAAATTGCACTATACCAACAAAGTTGCACAGTGTTGCCACGGCTTTAGCAATTTGCCCAGGCAAGCGGCAACTGTTCTAAATAATCAATTATGGTCTAATAACAATATTTAACAATAAAAACCACTTGTCTAACGATGGGGAAAGCTTAAAAATCAATTACAGCCAAAAAACACAAAATTGCACTATACCAACAAAGTTGCACAGTGTTGCCACGGCTTTACCAATTTGCCC
The DNA here is from genome assembly GCA_963572265.1 of Caenorhabditis doughertyi. Classification (NCBI taxonomy): domain Eukaryota; kingdom Metazoa; phylum Nematoda; class Chromadorea; order Rhabditida; family Rhabditidae; genus Caenorhabditis; species Caenorhabditis doughertyi. The sequence goes on from OY751556.1 coordinate 27,503,572, forward strand.
AGGCATGCGGCAAGTGTCTTAAATAGTTAATTATGGTCTAAATACAAGATTAAACATTGAAAACCGTCCATAAATAATGGGGGAAGCTTAGGAAAGGCTTAGGCAATTAAAAAAATTAGGTGCATTTTTATATGTTTGACGGCTAAAAAATAGATGTTCCAGGCCTCGCACGGAAGTTTCCATTGTACCGTAGTATCAGTTAAACGTGCTCTTTCATTTCCAATCAAAAACAGACAAAAAAATTTTTTTGGCCAAAATGAAAAAATCCCTGATGGTTAGATGGGCGTTTTTTCAATTTGGGTCAAAATTTTTTTTTGCCTGTTTTTGATTGGAAATGAAAGAGCATGTTTGATTACGTGTTCCCTCAAATTTACAGCCTCAAGTAACGCCTTTGAGCTTAACAAATAAGATACGCCAAATTGCAGTATACCAACAAAGTTGATCAGTGTTGCCACGGCTCTAGGAAAGTTGCCAAGCAAGCGGAAGTTGTTGGAATTAGTTAATTATGATCTAACAACAATATTTAACAATAAAAACCACTTGTCTAACGATGGGGAAAGCTTAAAAATCAATTACAGCCAAAAAACACAAAATTGCACTATACCAACAAAGTTGCACAGTGTTGCCACGGCTTTAGCAATTTGCCCAGGCAAGCGGCAACTGTTCTAAATAATTAATTATGGTCTAAATACAGTATTTAACAATAAAAACCACTTGTCTAACGATGGGGAAAGCTTAAAAATCAATTACAGCCAAAAAACACAAAATTGCACTATACCAACAAAGTTGTACAGTGTTGCCACGGCTTTAGCAATTTGCCCAGGCAAGCGGCAACTGTTCTAAATAATCAATTATGGTCTAAATACAGTATTTAACAATAAAAACCACTTGTCTAACGATGGGGAAAGCTTAAAAATCAATTACAGCCAAAAAACACAAAATTGCACTATACCAACAAAGTTGTACAGTGTTGCCACGGCTTTAGCAATTTGCCCAGGCAAGCGGCAACTGTTCTAAATAATCAATTATGGTCTAAATACAGTATTTAACAATAAAAACCACTTGTCTAACGATGGGGAAAGCTTAAAAATCAATTACAGCCAAAAAACACAAAATTGCACTATACCAACAAAGTTGCACAGTGTTGCCACGGTTTTAGCAATTTGCCCAGGCAAGCGGCAACTGTTCTAAATAATCAATTATGGTCTAAATACAGTATTTAACAATAAAAACCACTTGTCTAACGATGGGGAAAGCTTAAAAATCAATTACAGCCAAAAAACACAAAATTGCACTATACCAACAAAGTTGTACAGTGTTGCCACGGCTTTAGCAATTTGCCCAGGCAAGCGGCAACTGTTCTAAATAATCAATTATGGTCTAAATACAGTATTTAACAATAAAAACCACTTGTCTAACGATGGGGAAAGCTTAAAAATCAATTACAGCCAAAAAACACAAAATTGCACTATACCAACAAAGTTGTACAGTGTTGCCACGGCTTTAGCAATTTGCCCAGGCAAGCGGCAACTGTTCTAAATAATCAATTATGGTCTAAATACAGTATTTAACAATAAAAACCACTTGTCTAACGATGGGGAAAGCTTAAAAATCAATTACAGCCAAAAAACACAAAATTGCACTATACCAACAAAGTTGCACAGTGTTGCCACGGCTTTAGCAATTTGCCCAGGCAAGCGGCAACTGTTCTAAATAATCAATTATGGTCTAATAACAATATTTAACAATAAAAACCACTTGTCTAACGATGGGGAAAGCTTAAAAATCAATTACAGCCAAAAAACACAAAATTGCACTATACCAACAAAGTTGCACAGTGTTGCCACGGCTTTACCAATTTGCCCAGGCATGCGGCAAGTGTCTTAAATAGTTAATTATGGTCTAAATACAAGATTAAACATTGAAAACCGTCCATAAATAATGGGGGAAGCTTAGGAAAGGCTTAGGCAATTAAAAAAATTAGGTGCATTTTTATATGTTTGACGGCTAAAAAATAGATGTTCCAGGCCTCGCACGGAAGTTTCCATTGTACCGTAGTATCAGTTAAACGTGCTCTTTCATTTCCAATCAAAAACAGACAAAAAAATTTTTTTGGCCAAAATGAAAAAATCCCTGATGGTTAGATGGGCGTTTTTTCAATTTGGGTCAAAATTTTTTTTTACCTGTTTTTGATTGGAAATGAAAGAGCATGTTTGATTACGTGTTCCCTCAAATTTACAGCCTCAAGTAACGCCTTTGAGCTTAACAAATAAGATACGCCAAATTGCAGTATACCAACAAAGTTGATCAGTGTTGCCACGGCTCTAGGAAAGTTGCCAAGCAAGCGGAAGTTGTTGGAATTAGTTAATTATGATCTAACAACAATATTTAACAATAAAAACCACTTGTCTAACGATGGGGAAAGCTTAAAAATCAATTACAGCCAAAAAACACAAAATTGCACTATACCAACAAAGTTGCACAGTGTTGCCACGGCTTTAGCAATTTGCCCAGGCAAGCGGCAACTGTTCTAAATAATTAATTATGGTCTAAATACAGTATTTAACAATAAAAACCACTTGTCTAACGATGGGGAAAGCTTAAAAATCAATTACAGCCAAAAAACACAAAATTGCACTATACCAACAAAGTTGTACAGTGTTGCCACGGCTTTAGCAATTTGCCCAGGCAAGCGGCAACTGTTCTAAATAATCAATTATGGTCTAAATACAGTATTTAACAATAAAAACCACTTGTCTAACGATGGGGAAAGCTTAAAAATCAATTACAGCCAAAAAACACAAAATTGCACTATACCAACAAAGTTGCACAGTGTTGCCACGGCTTTAGCAATTTGCCCAGGCAAGCGGCAACTGTTCTAAATAATCAATTATGGTCTAAATACAGTATTTAACAATAAAAACCACTTGTCTAACGATGGGGAAAGCTTAAAAATCAATTACAGCCAAAAAACACAAAATTGCACTATACCAACAAAGTTGCACAGTGTTGCCACGGCTTTAGCAATTTGCCCAGGCAAGCGGCAACTGTTCTAAATAATCAATTATGGTCTAAATACAGTATTTAACAATAAAAACCACTTGTCTAACGATGGGGAAAGCTTAAAAATCAATTCCAGCCAAAAAACACAAAATTGCACTATACCAACAAAGTTGCACAGTGTTGCCACGGCTTTAGCAATTTGCCCAGGCAAGCGGCAACTGTTCTAAATAATTAATTATGGTCTAAATACAGTATTTAACAATAAAAACCACTTGTCTAACGATGGGGAAAGCTTAAAAATCAATTACAGCCAAAAAACACAAAATTGCACTATACCAACAAAGTTGTACAGTGTTGCCACGGCTTTAGCAATTTGCCCAGGCAAGCGGCAACTGTTCTAAATAATCAATTATGGTCTAAATACAGTATTTAACAATAAAAACCACTTGTCTAACGATGGGGAAAGCTTAAAAATCAATTACAGCCAAAAAACACAAAATTGCACTATACCAACAAAGTTGCACAGTGTTGCCACGGCTTTAGCAATTTGCCCAGGCAAGCGGCAACTGTTCTAAATAATTAATTATGGTCTAAATACAGTATTTAACAATAAAAACCACTTGTCTAACGATGGGGAAAGCTTAAAAATCAATTACAGCCAAAAAACACAAAATTGCACTATACCAACAAAGTTGTACAGTGTTGCCACGGCTTTAGCAATTTGCCCAGGCAAGCGGCAACTGTTCTAAATAATCAATTATGGTCTAAATACAGTATTTAACAATAAAAACCACTTGTCTAACGATGGGGAAAGCTTAAAAATCAATTACAGCCAAAAAACACAAAATTGCACTATACCAACAAAGTTGCACAGTGTTGCCACGGCTTTAGCAATTTGCCCAGGCAAGCGGCAACTGTTCTAAATAATCAATTATGGTCTAATAACAATATTTAACAATAAAAACCACTTGTCTAACGATGGGGAAAGCTTAAAAATCAATTACAGCCAAAAAACACAAAATTGCACTATACCAACAAAGTTGCACAGTGTTGCCACGGCTTTACCAATTTGCCCAGGCATGCGGCAAGTGTCTTAAATAGTTAATTATGGTCTAAATACAAGATTAAACATTGAAAACCGTCCATAAATAATGGGGGAAGCTTAGGAAAGGCTTAGGCAATTAAAAAAATTAGGTGCATTTTTATATGTTTGACGGCTAAAAAATAGATGTTCCAGGCCTCGCACGGAAGTTTCCATTGTACCGTAGTATCAGTTAAACGTGCTCTTTCATTTCCAATCAAAAACAGACAAAAAAATTTTTTTGGCCAAAATGAAAAAATCCCTGATGGTTAGATGGGCGTTTTTTCAATTTGGGTCAAAATTTTTTTTTACCTGTTTTTGATTGGAAATGAAAGAGCATGTTTGATTACGTGTTCCCTCAAATTTACAGCCTCAAGTAACGCCTTTGAGCTTAACAAATAAGATACGCCAAATTGCAGTATACCAACAAAGTTGATCAGTGTTGCCACGGCTCTAGGAAAGTTGCCAAGCAAGCGGAAGTTGTTGGAATTAGTTAATTATGATCTAACAACAATATTTAACAATAAAAACCACTTGTCTAACGATGGGGAAAGCTTAAAAATCAATTACAGCCAAAAAACACAAAATTGCACTATACCAACAAAGTTGCACAGTGTTGCCACGGCTTTAGCAATTTGCCCAGGCAAGCGGCAACTGTTCTAAATAATTAATTATGGTCTAAATACAGTATTTAACAATAAAAACCACTTGTCTAACGATGGGGAAAGCTTAAAAATCAATTACAGCCAAAAAACACAAAATTGCACTATACCAACAAAGTTGTACAGTGTTGCCACGGCTTTAGCAATTTGCCCAGGCAAGCGGCAACTGTTCTAAATAATCAATTATGGTCTAAATACAGTATTTAACAATAAAAACCACTTGTCTAACGATGGGGAAAGCTTAAAAATCAATTACAGCCAAAAAACACAAAATTGCACTATACCAACAAAGTTGCACAGTGTTGCCACGGCTTTAGCAATTTGCCCAGGCAAGCGGCAACTGTTCTAAATAATCAATTATGGTCTAAATACAGTATTTAACAATAAAAACCACTTGTCTAACGATGGGGAAAGCTTAAAAATCAATTACAGCCAAAAAACACAAAATTGCACTATACCAACAAAGTTGCACAGTGTTGCCACGGCTTTAGCAATTTGCCCAGGCAAGCGGCAACTGTTTTAAATAATCAATTATGGTCTAAATACAGTATTTAACAATAAAAACCACTTGTCTAACGATGGGGAAAGCTTAAAAATCGATTACAGTCAAAAAACACAAAATTGCACTATACCAACAAAGTTGCACAGTGTTGCCACGGCTTTAGCAATCTGCCCAGGCAAGCGGCAACTGTTCTAAATAATCAATTATGGTCTAAATACAGTATTTAACAATAAAAACCACTTGTCTAACGATGGGGAAAGCTTAAAAATCAATTACAGCCAAAAAACACAAAATTGCACTATACCAACAAAGTTGCACAGTGTTGCCACGGCTTTAGCAATTTGCCCAGGCAAGCGGCAACTGTTCTAAATAATCAATTATGGTCTAAATACAGTATTTAACAATAAAAACCACTTGTCTAACGATGGGGAAAGCTTAAAAATCAATTACAGCCAAAAAACACAAAATTGCACTATACCAACAAAGTTGCACAGTGTTGCCACGGCTTTAGCAATTTGCCCAGGCAAGCGGCAACTGTTCTAAATAATCAATTATGGTCTAAATACAGTATTTAACAATAAAAACCACTTGTCTAACGATGGGGAAAGCTCAAAAATCAATTACAGCCAAAAAACACAAAATTGCACTATACCAACAAAGTTGCACAGTGTTGCCACGGTTTTAGCAATTTGCCCAGGCAAGCGGCAACTGTTCTAAATAATCAATTATGGTCTAAATACAGTATTTAACAATAAAAACCGCTTGTCTAACGATGGGGAAAGCTTAAAAATCAATTACAGTCAAAAAACACAAAATTGCACTATACCAACAAAGTTGCACAGTGTTGCCACGGCTTTAGCAATTTGCCCAGGCAAGCGGCAACTGTTCTAAATAATCAATTATGGTCTAATAACAATATTTAACAATAAAAACCACTTGTCTAACGATGGGGAAAGCTTAAAAATCAATTACAGCCAAAAAACACAAAATTGCACTATACCAACAAAGTTGCACAGTGTTGCCACGGCTTTACCAATTTGCCCAGGCATGCGGCAAGTGTCTTAAATAGTTAATTATGGTCTAAATACAAGATTAAACATTGAAAACCGTCCATAAATAATGGGGGAAGCTTAGGAAAGGCTTAGGCAATTAAAAAAATTAGGTGCATTTTTATATGTTTGACGGCTAAAAAATAGATGTTCCAGGCCTCGCACGGAAGTTTCCATTGTACCGTAGTATCAGTTAAACGTGCTCTTTCATTTCCAATCAAAAACAGACAAAAAAATTTTTTTGGCCAAAATGAAAAAATCCCTGATGGTTAGATGGGCGTTTTTTCAATTTGGGTCAAAATTTTTTTTTGCCTGTTTTTGATTGGAAATGAAAGAGCATGTTTGATTACGTGTTCCCTCAAATTTACAGCCTCAAGTAACGCCTTTGAGCTTAACAAATAAGATACGCCAAATTGCAGTATACCAACAAAGTTGATCAGTGTTGCCACGGCTCTAGGAAAGTTGCCAAGCAAGCGGAAGTTGTTGGAATTAGTTAATTATGATCTAACAACAATATTTAACAATAAAAGCCACTTGTCTAACGATGGGGAAAGCTTAAAAATCAATTACAGCCAAAAAACACAAAATTGCACTATACCAACAAAGTTGCACAGTGTTGCCACGGCTTTAGCAATTTGCCCAGGCAAGCGGCAACTGTTCTAAATAATTAATTATGGTCTAAATACAGTATTTAACAATAAAAACCACTTGTCTAACGATGGGGAAAGCTTAAAAATCAATTACAGCCAAAAAACACAAAATTGCACTATACCAACAAAGTTGTACAGTGTTGCCACGGCTTTAGCAATTTGCCCAGGCAAGCGGCAACTGTTCTAAATAATCAATTATGGTCTAAATACAGTATTTAACAATAAAAACCACTTGTCTAACGATGGGGAAAGCTTAAAAATCAATTACAGCCAAAAAACACAAAATTGCACTATACCAACAAAGTTGTACAGTGTTGCCACGGCTTTAGCAATTTGCCCAGGCAAGCGGCAACTGTTCTAAATAATCAATTATGGTCTAAATACAGTATTCAACAATAAAAACCACTTGTCTAACGATGGGGAAAGCTTAAAAATCAATTCCAGCCAAAAAACACAAAATTGCACTATACCAACAAAGTTGCACAGTGTTGCCACGGCTTTAGCAATTTGCCCAGGCAAGCGGCAACTGTTCTAAATAATTAATTATGGTCTAAATACAGTATTTAACAATAAAAACCACTTGTCTAACGATGGGGAAAGCTTAAAAATCAATTACAGCCAAAAAACACAAAATTGCACTATACCAACAAAGTTGTACAGTGTTGCCACGGCTTTAGCAATTTGCCCAGGCAAGCGGCAACTGTTCTAAATAATCAATTATGGTCTAATAACAATATTTAACAATAAAAACCACTTGTCTAACGATGGGGAAAGCTTAAAAATCAATTACAGCCAAAAAACACAAAATTGCACTATACCAACAAAGTTGCACAGTGTTGCCACGGCTTTACCAATTTGCCCAGGCATGCGGCAAGTGTCTTAAATAGTTAATTATGGTCTAAATACAAGATTAAACATTGAAAACCGTCCATAAATAATGGGGGAAGCTTAGGAAAGGCTTAGGCAATTAAAAAAATTAGGTGCATTTTTATATGTTTGACGGCTAAAAAATAGATGTTCCAGGCCTCGCACGGAAGTTTCCATTGTACCGTAGTATCAGTTAAACGTGCTCTTTCATTTCCAATCAAAAACAGACAAAAAAATTTTTTTGGCCAAAATGAAAAAATCCCTGATGGTTAGATGGGCGTTTTTTCAATTTGGGTCAAAATTTTTTTTTGCCTGTTTTTGATTGGAAATGAAAGAGCATGTTTGATTACGTGTTCCCTCAAATTTACAGCCTCAAGTAACGCCTTTGAGCTTAACAAATAAGATACGCCAAATTGCAGTATACCAACAAAGTTGATCAGTGTTGCCACGGCTCTAGGAAAGTTGCCAAGCAAGCGGAAGTTGTTGGAATTAGTTAATTATGATCTAACAACAATATTTAACAATAAAAACCACTTGTCTAACGATGGGGAAAGCTTAAAAATCAATTACAGCCAAAAAACACAAAATTGCACTATACCAACAAAGTTGCACAGTGTTGCCACGGCTTTAGCAATTTGCCCAGGCAAGCGGCAACTGTTCTAAATAATTAATTATGGTCTAAATACAGTATTTAACAATAAAAACCACTTGTCTAACGATGGGGAAAGCTTAAAAATCAATTACAGTCAAAAAACACAAAATTGCACTATACCAACAAAGTTGCACAGTGTTGCCACGGCTTTAGCAATTTGCCCAGGCAAGCGGCAACTGTTCTAAATAATCAATTATGGTCTAATAACAATATTTAACAATAAAAACCACTTGTCTAACGATGGGGAAAGCTTAAAAATCAATTACAGCCAAAAAACACAAAATTGCACTATACCAACAAAGTTGTACAGTGTTGCCACGGCTTTAGCAATTTGCCCAGGCAAGCGGCAACTGTTCTAAATAATCAATTATGGTCTAAATACAGTATTTAACAATAAAAACCACTTGTCTAACGATGGGGAAAGCTTAAAAATCAATTACAGCCAAAAAACACAAAATTGCACTATACCAACAAAGTTGCACAGTGTTGCCACGGCTTTAGCAATTTGCCCAGGCAAGCGGCAACTGTTCTAAATAATCAATTATGGTCTAAATACAGTATTTAACAATAAAAACCACTTGTCTAACGATGGGGAAAGCTTAAAAATCAATTACAGCCAAAAAACACAAAATTGCACTATACCAACAAAGTTGCACAGTGTTGCCACGGCTTTAGCAATTTGCCCAGGCAAGCGGCAACTGTTCTAAATAATCAATTATGGTCTAAATACAGTATTTAACAATAAAAACCACTTGTCTAACGATGGGGAAAGCTTAAAAATCAATTCCAGCCAAAAAACACAAAATTGCACTATACCAACAAAGTTGCACAGTGTTGCCACGGCTTTAGCAATTTGCCCAGGCAAGCGGCAACTGTTCTAAATAATTAATTATGGTCTAAATACAGTATTTAACAATAAAAACCACTTGTCTAACGATGGGGAAAGCTTAAAAATCAATTACAGCCAAAAAACACAAAATTGCACTATACCAACAAAGTTGTACAGTGTTGCCACGGCTTTAGCAATTTGCCCAGGCAAGCGGCAACTGTTCTAAATAATCAATTATGGTCTAAATACAGTATTTAACAATAAAAACCACTTGTCTAACGATGGGGAAAGCTTAAAAATCAATTACAGCCAAAAAACACAAAATTGCACTATACCAACAAAGTTGTACAGTGTTGCCACGGCTTTAGCAATTTGCCCAGGCAAGCGGCAACTGTTCTAAATAATCAATTATGGTCTAAATACAGTATTTAACAATAAAAACCACTTGTCTAACGATGGGGAAAGCTTAAAAATCAATTACAGCCAAAAAACACAAAATTGCACTATACCAACAAAGTTGCACAGTGTTGCCACGGCTTTAGCAATTTGCCCAGGCAAGCGGCAACTGTTCTAAATAATCAATTATGGTCTAATAACAATATTTAACAATAAAAACCACTTGTCTAACGATGGGGAAAGCTTAAAAATCAATTACAGCCAAAAAACACAAAATTGCACTATACCAACAAAGTTGCACAGTGTTGCCACGGCTTTACCAATTTGCCCAGGCATGCGGCAAGTGTCTTAAATAGTTAATTATGGTCTAAATACAAGATTAAACATTGAAAACCGTCCATAAATAATGGGGGAAGCTTAGGAAAGGCTTAGGCAATTAAAAAAATTAGGTGCATTTTTATATGTTTGACGGCTAAAAAATAGATGTTCCAGGCCTCGCACGGAAGTTTCCATTGTACCGTAGTATCAGTTAAACGTGCTCTTTCATTTCCAATCAAAAACAGACAAAAAAATTTTTTTGGCCAAAATGAAAAAATCCCTGATGGTTAGATGGGCGTTTTTTCAATTTGGGTCAAAATTTTTTTTTACCTGTTTTTGATTGGAAATGAAAGAGCATGTTTGATTACGTGTTCCCTCAAATTTACAGCCTCAAGTAACGCCTTTGAGCTTAACAAATAAGATACGCCAAATTGCAGTATACCAACAAAGTTGATCAGTGTTGCCACGGCTCTAGGAAAGTTGCCAAGCAAGCGGAAGTTGTTGGAATTAGTTAATTATGATCTAACAACAATATTTAACAATAAAAACCACTTGTCTAACGATGGGGAAAGCTTAAAAATCAATTACAGCCAAAAAACACAAAATTGCACTATACCAACAAAGTTGCACAGTGTTGCCACGGCTTTAGCAATTTGCCCAGGCAAGCGGCAACTGTTCTAAATAATTAATTATGGTCTAAATACAGTATTTAACAATAAAAACCACTTGTCTAACGATGGGGAAAGCTTAAAAATCAATTACAGCCAAAAAACACAAAATTGCACTATACCAACAAAGTTGTACAGTGTTGCCACGGCTCTAGCAATTTGCCCAGGCAAGCGGCAACTGTTCTAAATAATCAATTATGGTCTAAATACAGTATTTAACAATAAAAACCACTTGTCTAACGATGGGGAAAGCTTAAAAATCAATTACAGCCAAAAAACACAAAATTGCACTATACCAACAAAGTTGCACAGTGTTGCCACGGCTTTAGCAATTTGCCCAGGCAAGCGGCAACTGTTCTAAATAATCAATTATGGTCTAAATACAGTATTTAACAATAAAAACCACTTGTCTAACGATGGGGAAAGCTTAAAAATCAATTCCAGCCAAAAAACACAAAATTGCACTATACCAACAAAGTTGCACAGTGTTGCCACGGCTTTAGCAATTTGCCCAGGCAAGCGGCAACTGTTCTAAATAATTAATTATGGTCTAAATACAGTATTTAACAATAAAAACCACTTGTCTAACGATGGGGAAAGCTTAAAAATAAATTACAGCCAAAAAACACAAAATTGCACTATACCAACAAAGTTGTACAGTGTTGCCACGGCTTTAGCAATTTGCCCAGGCAAGCGGCAACTGTTCTAAATAATCAATTATGGTCTAAATACAGTATTTAACAATAAAAACCACTTGTCTAACGATGGGGAAAGCTTAAAAATCAATTACAGCCAAAAAACACAAAATTGCACTATACCAACAAAGTTGCACAGTGTTGCCACGGCTTTAGCAATTTGCCCAGGCAAGCGGCAACTGTTCTAAATAATTAATTATGGTCTAAATACAGTATTTAACAATAAAAACCACTTGTCTAACGATGGGGAAAGCTTAAAAATCAATTACAGCCAAAAAACACAAAATTGCACTATACCAACAAAGTTGTACAGTGTTGCCACGGCTTTAGCAATTTGCCCAGGCAAGCGGCAACTGTTCTAAATAATCAATTATGGTCTAAATACAGTATTTAACAATAAAAACCACTTGTCTAACGATGGGGAAAGCTTAAAAATCAATTACAGCCAAAAAACACAAAATTGCACTATACCAACAAAGTTGCACAGTGTTGCCACGGCTTTAGCAATTTGCCCAGGCAAGCGGCAACTGTTCTAAATAATCAATTATGGTCTAATAACAATATTTAACAATAAAAACCACTTGTCTAACGATGGGGAAAGCTTAAAAATCAATTACAGCCAAAAAACACAAAATTGCACTATACCAACAAAGTTGCACAGTGTTGCCACGGCTTTACCAATTTGCCCAGGCATGCGGCAAGTGTCTTAAATAGTTAATTATGGTCTAAATACAAGATTAAACATTGAAAACCGTCCATAAATAATGGGGGAAGCTTAGGAAAGGCTTAGGCAATTAAAAAAATTAGGTGCATTTTTATATGTTTGACGGCTAAAAAATAGATGTTCCAGGCCTCGCACGGAAGTTTCCATTGTACCGTAGTATCAGTTAAACGTGCTCTTTCATTTCCAATCAAAAACAGACAAAAAAATTTTTTTGGCCAAAATGAAAAAATCCCTGATGGTTAGATGGGCGTTTTTTCAATTTGGGTCAAAATTTTTTTTTACCTGTTTTTGATTGGAAATGAAAGAGCATGTTTGATTACGTGTTCCCTCAAATTTACAGCCTCAAGTAACGCCTTTGAGCTTAACAAATAAGATACGCCAAATTGCAGTATACCAACAAAGTTGATCAGTGTTGCCACGGCTCTAGGAAAGTTGCCAAGCAAGCGGAAGTTGTTGGAATTAGTTAATTATGATCTAACAACAATATTTAACAATAAAAACCACTTGTCTAACGATGGGGAAAGCTTAAAAATCAATTACAGCCAAAAAACACAAAATTGCACTATACCAACAAAGTTGCACAGTGTTGCCACGGCTTTAGCAATTTGCCCAGGCAAGCGGCAACTGTTCTAAATAATTAATTATGGTCTAAATACAGTATTTAACAATAAAAACCACTTGTCTAACGATGGGGAAAGCTTAAAAATCAATTACAGCCAAAAAACACAAAATTGCACTATACCAACAAAGTTGCACAGTGTTGCCACGGCTTTAGCAATTTGCCCAGGCAAGCGGCAACTGTTCTAAATAATCAATTATGGTCTAAATACAGTATTTAACAATAAAAACCACTTGTCTAACGATGGGGAAAGCTTAAAAATCAATTACAGCCAAAAAACACAAAATTGCACTATACCAACAAAGTTGCACAGTGTTGCCACGGCTTTAGCAATTTGCCCAGGCAAGCGGCAACTGTTCTAAATAATCAATTATGGTCTAAATACAGTATTTAACAATAAAAACCACTTGTCTAACGATGGGGAAAGCTTAAAAATCAATTCCAGCCAAAAAACACAAAATTGCACTATACCAACAAAGTTGCACAGTGTTGCCACGGCTTTAGCAATTTGCCCAGGCAAGCGGCAACTGTTCTAAATAATTAATTATGGTCTAAATACAGTATTTAACAATAAAAACCACTTGTCTAACGATGGGGAAAGCTTAAAAATCAATTACAGCCAAAAAACACAAAATTGCACTATACCAACAAAGTTGCACAGTGTTGCCACGGCTTTAGCAATTTGCCCAGGCAAGCGGCAACTGTTCTAAATAATTAATTATGGTCTAAATACAGTATTTAACAATAAAAACCACTTGTCTAACGATGGGGAAAGCTTAAAAATCAATTACAGCCAAAAAACACAAAATTGCACTATACCAACAAAGTTGTACAGTGTTGCCACGGCTTTAGCAATTTGCCCAGGCAAGCGGCAACTGTTCTAAATAATCAATTATGGTCTAAATACAGTATTTAACAATAAAAACCACTTGTCTAACGATGGGGAAAGCTTAAAAATCAATTACAGCCAAAAAACACAAAATTGCACTATACCAACAAAGTTGCACAGTGTTGCCACGGCTTTAGCAATTTGCCCAGGCAAGCGGCAACTGTTCTAAATAATCAATTATGGTCTAATAACAATATTTAACAATAAAAACCACTTGTCTAACGATGGGGAAAGCTTAAAAATCAATTACAGCCAAAAAACACAAAATTGCACTATACCAACAAAGTTGCACAGTGTTGCCACGGCTTTACCAATTTGCCCAGGCATGCGGCAAGTGTCTTAAATAGTTAATTATGGTCTAAATACAAGATTAAACATTGAAAACCGTCCATAAATAATGGGGGAAGCTTAGGAAAGGCTTAGGCAATTAAAAAAATTAGGTGCATTTTTATATGTTTGACGGCTAAAAAATAGATGTTCCAGGCCTCGCACGGAAGTTTCCATTGTACCGTAGTATCAGTTAAACGTGCTCTTTCATTTCCAATCAAAAACAGACAAAAAAATTTTTTTGGCCAAAATGAAAAAATCCCTGATGGTTAGATGGGCGTTTTTTCAATTTGGGTCAAAATTTTTTTTTACCTGTTTTTGATTGGAAATGAAAGAGCATGTTTGATTACGTGTTCCCTCAAATTTACAGCCTCAAGTAACGCCTTTGAGCTTAACAAATAAGATACGCCAAATTGCAGTATACCAACAAAGTTGATCAGTGTTGCCACGGCTCTAGGAAAGTTGCCAAGCAAGCGGAAGTTGTTGGAATTAGTTAATTATGATCTAACAACAATATTTAACAATAAAAACCACTTGTCTAACGATGGGGAAAGCTTAAAAATCAATTACAGCCAAAAAACACAAAATTGCACTATACCAACAAAGTTGCACAGTGTTGCCACGGCTTTAGCAATTTGCCCAGGCAAGCGGCAACTGTTCTAAATAATTAATTATGGTCTAAATACAGTATTTAACAATAAAAACCACTTGTCTAACGATGGGGAAAGCTTAAAAATCAATTACAGCCAAAAAACACAAAATTGCACTATACCAACAAAGTTGTACAGTGTTGCCACGGCTTTAGCAATTTGCCCAGGCAAGCGGCAACTGTTCTAAATAATCAATTATGGTCTAAATACAGTATTTAACAATAAAAACCACTTGTCTAACGATGGGGAAAGCTTAAAAATCAATTACAGCCAAAAAACACAAAATTGCACTATACCAACAAAGTTGCACAGTGTTGCCACGGCTTTAGCAATTTGCCCAGGCAAGCGGCAACTGTTCTAAATAATCAATTATGGTCTAAATACAGTATTTAACAATAAAAACCACTTGTCTAACGATGGGGAAAGCTTAAAAATCAATTACAGCCAAAAAACACAAAATTGCACTATACCAACAAAGTTGCACAGTGTTGCCACGGCTTTAGCAATTTGCCCAGGCAAGCGGCAACTGTTTTAAATAATCAATTATGGTCTAAATACAGTATTTAACAATAAAAACCACTTGTCTAACGATGGGGAAAGCTTAAAAATCGATTACAGTCAAAAAACACAAAATTGCACTATACCAGCAAAGTTGCACAGTGTTGCCACGGCTTTAGCAATCTGCCCAGGCAAGCGGCAACTGTTCTAAATAATCAATTATGGTCTAAATACAGTATTTAACAATAAAAACCACTTGTCTAACGATGGGGAAAGCTTAAAAATCAATTACAGCCAAAAAACACAAAATTGCACTATACCAACAAAGTTGCACAGTGTTGCCACGGCTTTAGCAATTTGCCCAGGCAAGCGGCAACTGTTCTAAATAATCAATTATGGTCTAAATACAGTATTTAACAATAAAAACCACTTGTCTAACGATGGGGAAAGCTTAAAAATCAATTACAGCCAAAAAACACAAAATTGCACTATACCAACAAAGTTGCACAGTGTTGCCACGGCTTTAGCAATTTGCCCAGGCAAGCGGCAACTGTTCTAAATAATCAATTATGGTCTAAATACAGTATTTAACAATAAAAACCACTTGTCTAACGATGGGGAAAGCTCAAAAATCAATTACAGCCAAAAAACACAAAATTGCACTATACCAACAAAGTTGCACAGTGTTGCCACGGTTTTAGCAATTTGCCCAGGCAAGCGGCAACTGTTCTAAATAATCAATTATGGTCTAAATACAGTATTTAACAATAAAAACCACTTGTCTAACGATGGGGAAAGCTTAAAAATCAATTACAGTCAAAAAACACAAAATTGCACTATACCAACAAAGTTGCACAGTGTTGCCACGGCTTTAGCAATTTGCCCAGGCAAGCGGCAACTGTTCTAAATAATCAATTATGGTCTAATAACAATATTTAACAATAAAAACCACTTGTCTAACGATGGGGAAAGCTTAAAAATCAATTACAGCCAAAAAACACAAAATTGCACTATACCAACAAAGTTGCACAGTGTTGCCACGGCTTTACCAATTTGCCCAGGCATGCGGCAAGTGTCTTAAATAGTTAATTATGGTCTAAATACAAGATTAAACATTGAAAACCGTCCATAAATAATGGGGGAAGCTTAGGAAAGGCTTAGGCAATTAAAAAAATTAGGTGCATTTTTATATGTTTGACGGCTAAAAAATAGATGTTCCAGGCCTCGCACGGAAGTTTCCATTGTACCGTAGTATCAGTTAAACGTGCTCTTTCATTTCCAATCAAAAACAGACAAAAAAATTTTTTTGGCCAAAATGAAAAAATCCCTGATGGTTAGATGGGCGTTTTTTCAATTTGGGTCAAAATTTTTTTTTGCCTGTTTTTGATTGGAAATGAAAGAGCATGTTTGATTACGTGTTCCCTCAAATTTACAGCCTCAAGTAACGCCTTTGAGCTTAACAAATAAGATACGCCAAATTGCAGTATACCAACAAAGTTGATCAGTGTTGCCACGGCTCTAGGAAAGTTGCCAAGCAAGCGGAAGTTGTTGGAATTAGTTAATTATGATCTAACAACAATATTTAACAATAAAAACCACTTGTCTAACGATGGGGAAAGCTTAAAAATCAATTACAGCCAAAAAACACAAAATTGCACTATACCAACAAAGTTGCACAGTGTTGCCACGGCTTTAGCAATTTGCCCAGGCAAGCGGCAACTGTTCTAAATAATTAATTATGGTCTAAATACAGTATTTAACAATAAAAACCACTTGTCTAACGATGGGGAAAGCTTAAAAATCAATTACAGCCAAAAAACACAAAATTGCACTATACCAACAAAGTTGTACAGTGTTGCCACGGCTTTAGCAATTTGCCCAGGCAAGCGGCAACTGTTCTAAATAATCAATTATGGTCTAAATACAGTATTTAACAATAAAAACCACTTGTCTAACGATGGGGGAAGCTTAAAAATTAATTACAGCCAAAAAACACAAAATTGCACTATACCAACAAAGTTGTACAGTGTTGCCACGGCTTTAGCAATTTGCCCAGGCAAGCGGCAACTGTTCTAAATAATCAATTATGGTCTAAATACAGTATTTAACAATAAAAACCACTTGTCTAACGATGGGGAAAGCTTAAAAATCAATTCCAGCCAAAAAACACAAAATTGCACTATACCAACAAAGTTGCACAGTGTTGCCACGGCTTTAGCAATTTGCCCAGGCAAGCGGCAACTGTTCTAAATAATTAATTATGGTCTAAATACAGTATTTAACAATAAAAACCACTTGTCTAACGATGGGGAAAGCTTAAAAATCAATTACAGCCAAAAAACACAAAATTGCACTATACCAACAAAGTTGTACAGTGTTGCCACGGCTTTAGCAATTTGCCCAGGCAAGCGGCAACTGTTCTAAATAATCAATTATGGTCTAATAACAATATTTAACAATAAAAACCACTTGTCTAACGATGGGGAAAGCTTAAAAATCAATTACAGCCAAAAAACACAAAATTGCACTATACCAACAAAGTTGCACAGTGTTGCCACGGCTTTACCAATTTGCCCAGGCATGCGGCAAGTGTCTTAAATAGTTAATTATGGTCTAAATACAAGATTAAACATTGAAAACCGTCCATAAATAATGGGGGAAGCTTAGGAAAGGCTTAGGCAATTAAAAAAATTAGGTGCATTTTTATATGTTTGACGGCTAAAAAATAGATGTTCCAGGCCTCGCACGGAAGTTTCCATTGTACCGTAGTATCAGTTAAACGTGCTCTTTCATTTCCAATCAAAAACAGACAAAAAAATTTTTTTGGCCAAAATGAAAAAATCCCTGATGGTTAGATGGGCGTTTTTTCAATTTGGGTCAAAATTTTTTTTTGCCTGTTTTTGATTGGAAATGAAAGAGCATGTTTGATTACGTGTTCCCTCAAATTTACAGCCTCAAGTAACGCCTTTGAGCTTAACAAATAAGATACGCCAAATTGCAGTATACCAACAAAGTTGATCAGTGTTGCCACGGCTCTAGGAAAGTTGCCAAGCAAGCGGAAGTTGTTGGAATTAGTTAATTATGATCTAACAACAATATTTAACAATAAAAACCACTTGTCTAACGATGGGGAAAGCTTAAAAATCAATTACCGCCAAAAAACACAAAATTGCACTATACCAACAAAGTTGCACAGTGTTGCCACGGCTCTAGGAAAGTTGCCAAGCAAGCGGAAGTTGTTGGAATTAGTTAATTATGATCTAACAACAATATTTAACAATAAAAACCACTTGTCTAACGATGGGGAAAGCTTAAAAATCAATTACAGCCAAAAAACACAAAATTGCACTATACCAACAAAGTTGCACAGTGTTGCCACGGCTTTAGCAATTTGCCCAGGCAAGCGGCAACTGTTCTAAATAATTAATTATGGTCTAAATACAGTATTTAACAATAAAAACCACTTGTCTAACGATGGGGAAAGCTTAAAAATCGATTACAGTCAAAAAACACAAAATTGCACTATACCAACAAAGTTGCACAGTGTTGCCACGGCTTTAGCAATTTGCCCAGGCAAGCGGCAACTGTTCTAAATAATCAATTATGGTCTAATAACAATATTTAACAATAAAAACCACTTGTCTAACGATGGGGAAAGCTTAAAAATCAATTACAGCCAAAAAACACAAAATTGCACTATACCAACAAAGTTGTACAGTGTTGCCACGGCTTTAGCAATTTGCCCAGGCAAGCGGCAACTGTTCTAAATAATCAATTATGGTCTAAATACAGTATTTAACAATAAAAACCACTTGTCTAACGATGGGGAAAGCTTAAAAATCAATTACAGCCAAAAAACACAAAATTGCACTATACCAACAAAGTTGCACAGTGTTGCCACGGCTTTAGCAATTTGCCCAGGCAAGCGGCAACTGTTCTAAATAATCAATTATGGTCTAAATACAGTATTTAACAATAAAAACCACTTGTCTAACGATGGGGAAAGCTTAAAAATCAATTCCAGCCAAAAAACACAAAATTGCACTATACCAACAAAGTTGCACAGTGTTGCCACGGCTTTAGCAATTTGCCCAGGCAAGCGGCAACTGTTCTAAATAATTAATTATGGTCTAAATACAGTATTTAACAATAAAAACCACTTGTCTAACGATGGGGAAAGCTTAAAAATCAATTACAGCCAAAAAACACAAAATTGCACTATACCAACAAAGTTGTACAGTGTTGCCACGGCTTTAGCAATTTGCCCAGGCAAGCGGCAACTGTTCTAAATAATCAATTATGGTCTAAATACAGTATTTAACAATAAAAACCACTTGTCTAACGATGGGGAAAGCTTAAAAATCAATTACAGCCAAAAAACACAAAATTGCACTATACCAACAAAGTTGTACAGTGTTGCCACGGCTTTAGCAATTTGCCCAGGCAAGCGGCAACTGTTCTAAATAATCAATTATGGTCTAAATACAGTATTTAACAATAAAAACCACTTGTCTAACGATGGGGAAAGCTTAAAAATCAATTACAGCCAAAAAACACAAAATTGCACTATACCAACAAAGTTGCACAGTGTTGCCACGGCTTTAGCAATTTGCCCAGGCAAGCGGCAACTGTTCTAAATAATCAATTATGGTCTAATAACAATATTTAACAATAAAAACCACTTGTCTAACGATGGGGAAAGCTTAAAAATCAATTACAGCCAAAAAACACAAAATTGCACTATACCAACAAAGTTGCACAGTGTTGCCACGGCTTTACCAATTTGCCCAGGCATGCGGCAAGTGTCTTAAATAGTTAATTATGGTCTAAATACAAGATTAAACATTGAAAACCGTCCATAAATAATGGGGGAAGCTTAGGAAAGGCTTAGGCAATTAAAAAAATTAGGTGCATTTTTATATGTTTGACGGCTAAAAAATAGATGTTCCAGGCCTCGCACGGAAGTTTCCATTGTACCGTAGTATCAGTTAAACGTGCTCTTTCATTTCCAATCAAAAACAGACAAAAAAATTTTTTTGGCCAAAATGAAAAAATCCCTGATGGTTAGATGGGCGTTTTTTCAATTTGGGTCAAAATTTTTTTTTACCTGTTTTTGATTGGAAATGAAAGAGCATGTTTGATTACGTGTTCCCTCAAATTTACAGCCTCAAGTAACGCCTTTGAGCTTAACAAATAAGATACGCCAAATTGCAGTATACCAACAAAGTTGATCAGTGTTGCCACGGCTCTAGGAAAGTTGCCAAGCAAGCGGAAGTTGTTGGAATTAGTTAATTATGATCTAACAACAATATTTAACAATAAAAACCACTTGTCTAACGATGGGGAAAGCTTAAAAATCAATTACAGCCAAAAAACACAAAATTGCACTATACCAACAAAGTTGCACAGTGTTGCCACGGCTTTAGCAATTTGCCCAGGCAAGCGGCAACTGTTCTAAATAATTAATTATGGTCTAAATACAGTATTTAACAATAAAAACCACTTGTCTAACGATGGGGAAAGCTTAAAAATCAATTACAGCCAAAAAACACAAAATTGCACTATACCAACAAAGTTGTACAGTGTTGCCACGGCTTTAGCAATTTGCCCAGGCAAGCGGCAACTGTTCTAAATAATCAATTATGGTCTAAATACAGTATTTAACAATAAAAACCACTTGTCTAACGATGGGGAAAGCTTAAAAATCAATTACAGCCAAAAAACACAAAATTGCACTATACCAACAAAGTTGCACAGTGTTGCCACGGCTTTAGCAATTTGCCCAGGCAAGCGGCAACTGTTCTAAATAATCAATTATGGTCTAAATACAGTATTTAACAATAAAAACCACTTGTCTAACGATGGGGAAAGCTTAAAAATCAATTACAGCCAAAAAACACAAAATTGCACTATACCAACAAAGTTGCACAGTGTTGCCACGGCTTTAGCAATTTGCCCAGGCAAGCGGCAACTGTTCTAAATAATCAATTATGGTCTAAATACAGTATTTAACAATAAAAACCACTTGTCTAACGATGGGGAAAGCTTAAAAATCAATTCCAGCCAAAAAACACAAAATTGCACTATACCAACAAAGTTGCACAGTGTTGCCACGGCTTTAGCAATTTGCCCAGGCAAGCGGCAACTGTTCTAAATAATTAATTATGGTCTAAATACAGTATTTAACAATAAAAACCACTTGTCTAACGATGGGGAAAGCTTAAAAATCAATTACAGCCAAAAAACACAAAATTGCACTATACCAACAAAGTTGTACAGTGTTGCCACGGCTTTAGCAATTTGCCCAGGCAAGCGGCAACTGTTCTAAATAATCAATTATGGTCTAAATACAGTATTTAACAATAAAAACCACTTGTCTAACGATGGGGAAAGCTTAAAAATCAATTACAGCCAAAAAACACAAAATTGCACTATACCAACAAAGTTGTACAGTGTTGCCACGGCTTTAGCAATTTGCCCAGGCAAGCGGCAACTGTTCTAAATAATCAATTATGGTCTAAATACAGTATTTAACAATAAAAACCACTTGTCTAACGATGGGGAAAGCTTAAAAATCAATTACAGCCAAAAAACACAAAATTGCACTATACCAACAAAGTTGCACAGTGTTGCCACGGCTTTAGCAATTTGCCCAGGCAAGCGGCAACTGTTCTAAATAATCAATTATGGTCTAATAACAATATTTAACAATAAAAACCACTTGTCTAACGATGGGGAAAGCTTAAAAATCAATTACAGCCAAAAAACACAAAATTGCACTATACCAACAAAGTTGCACAGTGTTGCCACGGCTTTACCAATTTGCCCAGGCATGCGGCAAGTGTCTTAAATAGTTAATTATGGTCTAAATACAAGATTAAACATTGAAAACCGTCCATAAATAATGGGGGAAGCTTAGGAAAGGCTTAGGCAATTAAAAAAATTAGGTGCATTTTTATATGTTTGACGGCTAAAAAATAGATGTTCCAGGCCTCGCACGGAAGTTTCCATTGTACCGTAGTATCAGTTAAACGTGCTCTTTCATTTCCAATCAAAAACAGACAAAAAAATTTTTTTGGCCAAAATGAAAAAATCCCTGATGGTTAGATGGGCGTTTTTTCAATTTGGGTCAAAATTTTTTTTTACCTGTTTTTGATTGGAAATGAAAGAGCATGTTTGATTACGTGTTCCCTCAAATTTACAGCCTCAAGTAACGCCTTTGAGCTTAACAAATAAGATACGCCAAATTGCAGTATACCAACAAAGTTGATCAGTGTTGCCACGGCTCTAGGAAAGTTGCCAAGCAAGCGGAAGTTGTTGGAATTAGTTAATTATGATCTAACAACAATATTTAACAATAAAAACCACTTGTCTAACGATGGGGAAAGCTTAAAAATCAATTACAGCCAAAAAACACAAAATTGCACTATACCAACAAAGTTGCACAGTGTTGCCACGGCTTTAGCAATTTGCCCAGGCAAGCGGCAACTGTTCTAAATAATTAATTATGGTCTAAATACAGTATTTAACAATAAAAACCACTTGTCTAACGATGGGGAAAGCTTAAAAATCAATTACAGCCAAAAAACACAAAATTGCACTATACCAACAAAGTTGTACAGTGTTGCCACGGCTTTAGCAATTTGCCCAGGCAAGCGGCAACTGTTCTAAATAATCAATTATGGTCTAAATACAGTATTTAACAATAAAAACCACTTGTCTAACGATGGGGAAAGCTTAAAAATCAATTACAGCCAAAAAACACAAAATTGCACTATACCAACAAAGTTGCACAGTGTTGCCACGGCTTTAGCAATTTGCCCAGGCAAGCGGCAACTGTTCTAAATAATCAATTATGGTCTAAATACAGTATTTAACAATAAAAACCACTTGTCTAACGATGGGGAAAGCTTAAAAATCAATTACAGCCAAAAAACACAAAATTGCACTATACCAACAAAGTTGCACAGTGTTGCCACGGCTTTAGCAATTTGCCCAGGCAAGCGGCAACTGTTCTAAATAATCAATTATGGTCTAAATACAGTATTTAACAATAAAAACCACTTGTCTAACGATGGGGAAAGCTTAAAAATCAATTCCAGCCAAAAAACACAAAATTGCACTATACCAACAAAGTTGCACAGTGTTGCCACGGCTTTAGCAATTTGCCCAGGCAAGCGGCAACTGTTCTAAATAATTAATTATGGTCTAAATACAGTATTTAACAATAAAAACCACTTGTCTAACGATGGGGAAAGCTTAAAAATCAATTACAGCCAAAAAACACAAAATTGCACTATACCAACAAAGTTGCACAGTGTTGCCACGGCTTTAGCAATCTGCCCAGGCAAGCGGCAACTGTTCTAAATAATCAATTATGGTCTAAATACAGTATTTAACAATAAAAACCACTTGTCTAACGATGGGGAAAGCTTAAAAATCAATTACAGCCAAAAAACACAAAATTGCACTATACCAACAAAGTTGCACAGTGTTGCCACGGCTTTAGCAATTTGCCCAGGCAAGCGGCAACTGTTCTAAATAATCAATTATGGTCTAAATACAGTATTTAACAATAAAAACCACTTGTCTAACGATGGGGAAAGCTTAAAAATCAATTACAGCCAAAAAACACAAAATTGCACTATACCAACAAAGTTGCACAGTGTTGCCACGGCTTTAGCAATTTGCCCAGGCAAGCGGCAACTGTTCTAAATAATCAATTATGGTCTAAATACAGTATTTAACAATAAAAACCACTTGTCTAACGATGGGGAAAGCTCAAAAATCAATTACAGCCAAAAAACACAAAATTGCACTATACCAACAAAGTTGCACAGTGTTGCCACGGTTTTAGCAATTTGCCCAGGCAAGCGGCAACTGTTCTAAATAATCAATTATGGTCTAAATACAGTATTTAACAATAAAAACCACTTGTCTAACGATGGGGAAAGCTTAAAAATCAATTACAGTCAAAAAACACAAAATTGCACTATACCAACAAAGTTGCACAGTGTTGCCACGGCTTTAGCAATTTGCCCAGGCAAGCGGCAACTGTTCTAAATAATCAATTATGGTCTAATAACAATATTTAACAATAAAAACCACTTGTCTAACGATGGGGAAAGCTTAAAAATCAATTACAGCCAAAAAACACAAAATTGCACTATACCAACAAAGTTGCACAGTGTTGCCACGGCTTTACCAATTTGCCCAGGCATGCGGCAAGTGTCTTAAATAGTTAATTATGGTCTAAATACAAGATTAAACATTGAAAACCGTCCATAAATAATGGGGGAAGCTTAGGAAAGGCTTAGGCAATTAAAAAAATTAGGTGCATTTTTATATGTTTGACGGCTAAAAAATAGATGTTCCAGGCCTCGCACGGAAGTTTCCATTGTACCGTAGTATCAGTTAAACGTGCTCTTTCATTTCCAATCAAAAACAGACAAAAAAATTTTTTTGGCCAAAATGAAAAAATCCCTGATGGTTAGATGGGCGTTTTTTCAATTTGGGTCAAAATTTTTTTTTACCTGTTTTTGATTGGAAATGAAAGAGCATGTTTGATTACGTGTTCCCTCAAATTTACAGCCTCAAGTAACGCCTTTGAGCTTAACAAATAAGATACGCCAAATTGCAGTATACCAACAAAGTTGATCAGTGTTGCCACGGCTCTAGGAAAGTTGCCAAGCAAGCGGAAGTTGTTGGAATTAGTTAATTATGATCTAACAACAATATTTAACAATAAAAACCACTTGTCTAACGATGGGGAAAGCTTAAAAATCAATTACAGCCAAAAAACACAAAATTGCACTATACCAACAAAGTTGCACAGTGTTGCCACGGCTTTAGCAATTTGCCCAGGCAAGCGGCAACTGTTCTAAATAGTTAATTATGGTCTAAATACAGTATTTAACAATAAAAACCACTTGTCTAACGATGGGGAAAGCTTAAAAATCAATTACAGCCAAAAAACACAAAATTGCACTATACCAACAAAGTTGTACAGTGTTGCCACGGCTTTAGCAATTTGCCCAGGCAAGCGGCAACTGTTCTAAATAATCAATTATGGTCTAAATACAGTATTTAACAATAAAAACCACTTGTCTAACGATGGGGAAAGCTTAAAAATCAATTACAGCCAAAAAACACAAAATTGCACTATACCAACAAAGTTGCACAGTGTTGCCACGGCTTTAGCAATTTGCCCAGGCAAGCGGCAACTGTTCTAAATAATCAATTATGGTCTAAATACAGTATTTAACAATAAAAACCACTTGTCTAACGATGGGGAAAGCTTAAAAATCAATTACAGCCAAAAAACACAAAATTGCACTATACCAACAAAGTTGCACAGTGTTGCCACGGCTTTAGCAATTTGCCCAGGCAAGCGGCAACTGTTCTAAATAATCAATTATGGTCTAAATACAGTATTTAACAATAAAAACCACTTGTCTAACGATGGGGAAAGCTTAAAAATCAATTACAGCCAAAAAACACAAAATTGCACTATACCAACAAAGTTGCACAGTGTTGCCACGGCTTTAGCAATTTGCCCAGGCAAGCGGCAACTGTTCTAAATAATCAATTATGGTCTAAATACAGTATTTAACAATAAAAACCACTTGTCTAACGATGGGGAAAGCTTAAAAATCAATTCCAGCCAAAAAACACAAAATTGCACTATACCAACAAAGTTGCACAGTGTTGCCACGGCTTTAGCAATTTGCCCAGGCAAGCGGCAACTGTTCTAAATAATTAATTATGGTCTAAATACAGTATTTAACAATAAAAACCACTTGTCTAACGATGGGGAAAGCTTAAAAATCAATTACAGCCAAAAAACACAAAATTGCACTATACCAACAAAGTTGTACAGTGTTGCCACGGCTTTAGCAATTTGCCCAGGCAAGCGGCAACTGTTCTAAATAATCAATTATGGTCTAAATACAGTATTTAACAATAAAAACCACTTGTCTAACGATGGGGAAAGCTTAAAAATCAATTACAGCCAAAAAACACAAAATTGCACTATACCAACAAAGTTGCACAGTGTTGCCACGGCTTTAGCAATTTGCCCAGGCAAGCGGCAACTGTTCTAAATAATTAATTATGGTCTAAATACAGTATTTAACAATAAAAACCACTTGTCTAACGATGGGGAAAGCTTAAAAATCAATTACAGCCAAAAAACACAAAATTGCACTATACCAACAAAGTTGTACAGTGTTGCCACGGCTTTAGCAATTTGCCCAGGCAAGCGGCAACTGTTCTAAATAATCAATTATGGTCTAAATACAGTATTTAACAATAAAAACCACTTGTCTAACGATGGGGAAAGCTTAAAAATCAATTACAGCCAAAAAACACAAAATTGCACTATACCAACAAAGTTGCACAGTGTTGCCACGGCTTTAGCAATTTGCCCAGGCAAGCGGCAACTGTTCTAAATAATCAATTATGGTCTAATAACAATATTTAACAATAAAAACCACTTGTCTAACGATGGGGAAAGCTTAAAAATCAATTACAGCCAAAAAACACAAAATTGCACTATACCAACAAAGTTGCACAGTGTTGCCACGGCTTTACCAATTTGCCCAGGCATGCGGCAAGTGTCTTAAATAGTTAATTATGGTCTAAATACAAGATTAAACATTGAAAACCGTCCATAAATAATGGGGGAAGCTTAGGAAAGGCTTAGGCAATTAAAAAAATTAGGTGCATTTTTATATGTTTGACGGCTAAAAAATAGATGTTCCAGGCCTCGCACGGAAGTTTCCATTGTACCGTAGTATCAGTTAAACGTGCTCTTTCATTTCCAATCAAAAACAGACAAAAAAATTTTTTTGGCCAAAATGAAAAAATCCCTGATGGTTAGATGGGCGTTTTTTCAATTTGGGTCAAAATTTTTTTTTGCCTGTTTTTGATTGGAAATGAAAGAGCATGTTTGATTACGTGTTCCCTCAAATTTACAGCCTCAAGTAACGCCTTTGAGCTTAACAAATAAGATACGCCAAATTGCAGTATACCAACAAAGTTGATCAGTGTTGCCACGGCTCTAGGAAAGTTGCCAAGCAAGCGGAAGTTGTTGGAATTAGTTAATTATGATCTAACAACAATATTTAACAATAAAAACCACTTGTCTAACGATGGGGAAAGCTTAAAAATCAATTACAGCCAAAAAACACAAAATTGCACTATACCAACAAAGTTGCACAGTGTTGCCACGGCTTTAGCAATTTGCCCAGGCAAGCGGCAACTGTTCTAAATAATTAATTATGGTCTAAATACAGTATTTAACAATAAAAACCACTTGTCTAACGATGGGGAAAGCTTAAAAATCAATTACAGCCAAAAAACACAAAATTGCACTATACCAACAAAGTTGTACAGTGTTGCCACGGCTTTAGCAATTTGCCCAGGCAAGCGGCAACTGTTCTAAATAATCAATTATGGTCTAAATACAGTATTTAACAATAAAAACCACTTGTCTAACGATGGGGAAAGCTTAAAAATCAATTACAGCCAAAAAACACAAAATTGCACTATACCAACAAAGTTGTACAGTGTTGCCACGGCTTTAGCAATTTGCCCAGGCAAGCGGCAACTGTTCTAAATAATCAATTATGGTCTAAATACAGTATTTAACAATAAAAACCACTTGTCTAACGATGGGGAAAGCTTAAAAATCAATTACAGCCAAAAAACACAAAATTGCACTATACCAACAAAGTTGCACAGTGTTGCCACGGTTTTAGCAATTTGCCCAGGCAAGCGGCAACTGTTCTAAATAATCAATTATGGTCTAAATACAGTATTTAACAATAAAAACCACTTGTCTAACGATGGGGAAAGCTTAAAAATCAATTACAGCCAAAAAACACAAAATTGCACTATACCAACAAAGTTGTACAGTGTTGCCACGGCTTTAGCAATTTGCCCAGGCAAGCGGCAACTGTTCTAAATAATCAATTATGGTCTAAATACAGTATTTAACAATAAAAACCACTTGTCTAACGATGGGGAAAGCTTAAAAATCAATTACAGCCAAAAAACACAAAATTGCACTATACCAACAAAGTTGTACAGTGTTGCCACGGCTTTAGCAATTTGCCCAGGCAAGCGGCAACTGTTCTAAATAATCAATTATGGTCTAAATACAGTATTTAACAATAAAAACCACTTGTCTAACGATGGGGAAAGCTTAAAAATCAATTACAGCCAAAAAACACAAAATTGCACTATACCAACAAAGTTGCACAGTGTTGCCACGGCTTTAGCAATTTGCCCAGGCAAGCGGCAACTGTTCTAAATAATCAATTATGGTCTAATAACAATATTTAACAATAAAAACCACTTGTCTAACGATGGGGAAAGCTTAAAAATCAATTACAGCCAAAAAACACAAAATTGCACTATACCAACAAAGTTGCACAGTGTTGCCACGGCTTTACCAATTTGCCCAGGCATGCGGCAAGTGTCTTAAATAGTTAATTATGGTCTAAATACAAGATTAAACATTGAAAACCGTCCATAAATAATGGGGGAAGCTTAGGAAAGGCTTAGGCAATTAAAAAAATTAGGTGCATTTTTATATGTTTGACGGCTAAAAAATAGATGTTCCAGGCCTCGCACGGAAGTTTCCATTGTACCGTAGTATCAGTTAAACGTGCTCTTTCATTTCCAATCAAAAACAGACAAAAAAATTTTTTTGGCCAAAATGAAAAAATCCCTGATGGTTAGATGGGCGTTTTTTCAATTTGGGTCAAAATTTTTTTTTGCCTGTTTTTGGTTGGAAATGAAAGAGCATGTTTGATTACGTGTTCCCTCAAATTTACAGCCTCAAGTAACGCCTTTGAGCTTAACAAATAAGATACGCCAAATTGCAGTATACCAACAAAGTTGATCAGTGTTGCCACGGCTCTAGGAAAGTTGCCAAGCAAGCGGAAGTTGTTGGAATTAGTTAATTATGATCTAACAACAATATTTAACAATAAAAACCACTTGTCTAACGATGGGGAAAGCTTAAAAATCAATTACAGCCAAAAAACACAAAATTGCACTATACCAACAAAGTTGCACAGTGTTGCCACGGCTTTAGCAATTTGCCCAGGCAAGCGGCAACTGTTCTAAATAATTAATTATGGTCTAAATACAGTATTTAACAATAAAAACCACTTGTCTAACGATGGGGAAAGCTTAAAAATCAATTACAGCCAAAAAACACAAAATTGCACTATACCAACAAAGTTGTACAGTGTTGCCACGGCTTTAGCAATTTGCCCAGGCAAGCGGCAACTGTTCTAAATAATCAATTATGGTCTAAATACAGTATTTAACAATAAAAACCACTTGTCTAACGATGGGGAAAGCTTAAAAATCAATTACAGCCAAAAAACACAAAATTGCACTATACCAACAAAGTTGCACAGTGTTGCCACGGCTTTAGCAATTTGCCCAGGCAAGCGGCAACTGTTCTAAATAATCAATTATGGTCTAAATACAGTATTTAACAATAAAAACCACTTGTCTAACGATGGGGAAAGCTTAAAAATCAATTACAGCCAAAAAACACAAAATTGCACTATACCAACAAAGTTGCACAGTGTTGCCACGGCTTTAGCAATTTGCCCAGGCAAGCGGCAACTGTTCTAAATAATCAATTATGGTCTAAATACAGTATTTAACAATAAAAACCACTTGTCTAACGATGGGGAAAGCTTAAAAATCAATTCCAGCCAAAAAACACAAAATTGCACTATACCAACAAAGTTGCACAGTGTTGCCACGGCTTTAGCAATTTGCCCAGGCAAGCGGCAACTGTTCTAAATAATTAATTATGGTCTAAATACAGTATTTAACAATAAAAACCACTTGTCTAACGATGGGGAAAGCTTAAAAATCAATTACAGCCAAAAAACACAAAATTGCACTATACCAACAAAGTTGTACAGTGTTGCCACGGCTTTAGCAATTTGCCCAGGCAAGCGGCAACTGTTCTAAATAATCAATTATGGTCTAAATACAGTATTTAACAATAAAAACCACTTGTCTAACGATGGGGAAAGCTTAAAAATCAATTACAGCCAAAAAACACAAAATTGCACTATACCAACAAAGTTGCACAGTGTTGCCACGGCTTTAGCAATTTGCCCAGGCAAGCGGCAACTGTTCTAAATAATTAATTATGGTCTAAATACAGTATTTAACAATAAAAACCACTTGTCTAACGATGGGGAAAGCTTAAAAATCAATTACAGCCAAAAAACACAAAATTGCACTATACCAACAAAGTTGTACAGTGTTGCCACGGCTTTAGCAATTTGCCCAGGCAAGCGGCAACTGTTCTAAATAATCAATTATGGTCTAAATACAGTATTTAACAATAAAAACCACTTGTCTAACGATGGGGAAAGCTTAAAAATCAATTACAGCCAAAAAACACAAAATTGCACTATACCAACAAAGTTGCACAGTGTTGCCACGGCTTTAGCAATTTGCCCAGGCAAGCGGCAACTGTTCTAAATAATCAATTATGGTCTAATAACAATATTTAACAAGAAAAACCACTTGTCTAACGATGGGGAAAGCTTAAAAATCAATTACAGCCAAAAAACACAAAATTGCACTATACCAACAAAGTTGCACAGTGTTGCCACGGCTTTACCAATTTGCCCAGGCATGCGGCAAGTGTCTTAAATAGTTAATTATGGTCTAAATACAAGATTAAACATTGAAAACCGTCCATAAATAATGGGGGAAGCTTAGGAAAGGCTTAGGCAATTAAAAAAATTAGGTGCATTTTTATATGTTTGACGGCTAAAAAATAGATGTTCCAGGCCTCGCACGGAAGTTTCCATTGTACCGTAGTATCAGTTAAACGTGCTCTTTCATTTCCAATCAAAAACAGACAAAAAAATTTTTTTGGCCAAAATGAAAAAATCCCTGATGGTTAGATGGGCGTTTTTTCAATTTGGGTCAAAATTTTTTTTTACCTGTTTTTGATTGGAAATGAAAGAGCATGTTTGATTACGTGTTCCCTCAAATTTACAGCCTCAAGTAACGCCTTTGAGCTTAACAAATAAGATACGCCAAATTGCAGTATACCAACAAAGTTGATCAGTGTTGCCACGGCTCTAGGAAAGTTGCCAAGCAAGCGGAAGTTGTTGGAATTAGTTAATTATGATCTAACAACAATATTTAACAATAAAAACCACTTGTCTAACGATGGGGAAAGCTTAAAAATCAATTACAGCCAAAAAACACAAAATTGCACTATACCAACAAAGTTGCACAGTGTTGCCACGGCTTTAGCAATTTGCCCAGGCAAGCGGCAACTGTTCTAAATAATTAATTATGGTCTAAATACAGTATTTAACAATAAAAACCACTTGTCTAACGATGGGGAAAGCTTAAAAATCAATTACAGCCAAAAAACACAAAATTGCACTATACCAACAAAGTTGTACAGTGTTGCCACGGCTTTAGCAATTTGCCCAGGCAAGCGGCAACTGTTCTAAATAATCAATTATGGTCTAAATACAGTATTTAACAATAAAAACCACTTGTCTAACGATGGGGAAAGCTTAAAAATCAATTACAGCCAAAAAACACAAAATTGCACTATACCAACAAAGTTGCACAGTGTTGCCACGGCTTTAGCAATTTGCCCAGGCAAGCGGCAACTGTTCTAAATAATCAATTATGGTCTAAATACAGTATTTAACAATAAAAACCACTTGTCTAACGATGGGGAAAGCTTAAAAATCAATTACAGCCAAAAAACACAAAATTGCACTATACCAACAAAGTTGCACAGTGTTGCCACGGCTTTAGCAATTTGCCCAGGCAAGCGGCAACTGTTTTAAATAATCAATTATGGTCTAAATACAGTATTTAACAATAAAAACCACTTGTCTAACGATGGGGAAAGCTTAAAAATCGATTACAGTCAAAAAACACAAAATTGCACTATACCAACAAAGTTGCACAGTGTTGCCACGGCTTTAGCAATCTGCCCAGGCAAGCGGCAACTGTTCTAAATAATCAATTATGGTCTAAATACAGTATTTAACAATAAAAACCACTTGTCTAACGATGGGGAAAGCTTAAAAATCAATTACAGCCAAAAAACACAAAATTGCACTATACCAACAAAGTTGCACAGTGTTGCCACGGCTTTAGCAATTTGCCCAGGCAAGCGGCAACTGTTCTAAATAATCAATTATGGTCTAAATACAGTATTTAACAATAAAAACCACTTGTCTAACGATGGGGAAAGCTTAAAAATCAATTACAGCCAAAAAACACAAAATTGCACTATACCAACAAAGTTGCACAGTGTTGCCACGGCTTTAGCAATTTGCCCAGGCAAGCGGCAACTGTTCTAAATAATCAATTATGGTCTAAATACAGTATTTAACAATAAAAACCACTTGTCTAACGATGGGGAAAGCTCAAAAATCAATTACAGCCAAAAAACACAAAATTGCACTATACCAACAAAGTTGCACAGTGTTGCCACGGTTTTAGCAATTTGCCCAGGCAAGCGGCAACTGTTCTAAATAATCAATTATGGTCTAAATACAGTATTTAACAATAAAAACCACTTGTCTAACGATGGGGAAAGCTTAAAAATCAATTACAGTCAAAAAACACAAAATTGCACTATACCAACAAAGTTGCACAGTGTTGCCACGGCTTTAGCAATTTGCCCAGGCAAGCGGCAACTGTTCTAAATAATCAATTATGGTCTAAATACAGTATTTAACAATAAAAACCACTTGTCTAACGATGGGGAAAGCTCAAAAATCAATTACAGCCAAAAAACACAAAATTGCACTATACCAACAAAGTTGCACAGTGTTGCCACGGTTTTAGCAATTTGCCCAGGCAAGCGGCAACTGTTCTAAATAATCAATTATGGTCTAAATACAGTATTTAACAATACAAACCACTTGTCTAACGATGGGGAAAGCTTAAAAATCAATTACAGTCAAAAAACACAAAATTGCACTATACCAACAAAGTTGCACAGTGTTGCCACGGCTTTAGCAATTTGCCCAGGCAAGCGGCAACTGTTCTAAATAATCAATTATGGTCTAAATACAGTATTTAACAATAAAAACCACTTGTCTAACGATGGGGAAAGCTTAAAAATCAATTCCAGCCAAAAAACACAAAATTGCACTATACCAACAAAGTTGCACAGTGTTGCCACGGCTTTAGCAATTTGCCCAGGCAAGCGGCAACTGTTCTAAATAATTAATTATGGTCTAAATACAGTATTTAACAATAAAAACCACTTGTCTAACGATGGGGAAAGCTTAAAAATCAATTACAGCCAAAAAACACAAAATTGCACTATACCAACAAAGTTGTACAGTGTTGCCACGGCTTTAGCAATTTGCCCAGGCAAGCGGCAACTGTTCTAAATAATCAATTATGGTCTAAATACAGTATTTAACAATAAAAACCACTTGTCTAACGATGGGGAAAGCTTAAAAATCAATTACAGCCAAAAAACACAAAATTGCACTATACCAACAAAGTTGCACAGTGTTGCCACGGCTTTAGCAATTTGCCCAGGCAAGCGGCAACTGTTCTAAATAATTAATTATGGTCTAAATACAGTATTTAACAATAAAAACCACTTGTCTAACGATGGGGAAAGCTTAAAAATCAATTACAGCCAAAAAACACAAAATTGCACTATACCAACAAAGTTGTACAGTGTTGCCACGGCTTTAGCAATTTGCCCAGGCAAGCGGCAACTGTTCTAAATAATTAATTATGGTCTAAATACAGTATTTAACAATAAAAACCACTTGTCTAACGATGGGGAAAGCTTAAAAATCAATTCCAGCCAAAAAACACAAAATTGCACTATACCAACAAAGTTGCACAGTGTTGCCACGGCTTTAGCAATTTGCCCAGGCAAGCGGCAACTGTTCTAAATAATTAATTATGGTCTAAATACAGTATTTAACAATAAAAACCACTTGTCTAACGATGGGGAAAGCTTAAAAATCAATTACAGCCAAAAAACACAAAATTGCACTATACCAACAAAGTTGTACAGTGTTGCCACGGCTTTAGCAATTTGCCCAGGCAAGCGGCAACTGTTCTAAATAATCAATTATGGTCTAAATACAGTATTTAACAATAAAAACCACTTGTCTAACGATGGGGAAAGCTTAAAAATCAATTACAGCCAAAAAACACAAAATTGCACTATACCAACAAAGTTGCACAGTGTTGCCACGGCTTTAGCAATTTGCCCAGGCAAGCGGCAACTGTTCTAAATAATTAATTATGGTCTAAATACAGTATTTAACAATAAAAACCACTTGTCTAACGATGGGGAAAGCTTAAAAATCAATTACAGCCAAAAAACACAAAATTGCACTATACCAACAAAGTTGTACAGTGTTGCCACGGCTTTAGCAATTTGCCCAGGCAAGCGGCAACTGTTCTAAATAATCAATTATGGTCTAAATACAGTATTTAACAATAAAAACCACTTGTCTAACGATGGGGAAAGCTTAAAAATCAATTACAGCCAAAAAACACAAAATTGCACTATACCAACAAAGTTGCACAGTGTTGCCACGGCTTTAGCAATTTGCCCAGGCAAGCGGCAACTGTTCTAAATAATCAATTATGGTCTAATAACAATATTTAACAATAAAAACCACTTGTCTAACGATGGGGAAAGCTTAAAAATCAATTACAGCCAAAAAACACAAAATTGCACTATACCAACAAAGTTGCACAGTGTTGCCACGGCTTTACCAATTTGCCCAGGCATGCGGCAAGTGTCTTAAATAGTTAATTATGGTCTAAATACAAGATTAAACATTGAAAACCGTCCATAAATAATGGGGGAAGCTTAGGAAAGGCTTAGGCAATTAAAAAAATTAGGTGCATTTTTATATGTTTGACGGCTAAAAAATAGATGTTCCAGGCCTCGCACGGAAGTTTCCATTGTACCGTAGTATCAGTTAAACGTGCTCTTTCATTTCCAATCAAAAACAGACAAAAAAATTTTTTTGGCCAAAATGAAAAAATCCCTGATGGTTAGATGGGCGTTTTTTCAATTTGGGTCAAAATTTTTTTTTGCCTGTTTTTGATTGGAAATGAAAGAGCATGTTTGATTACGTGTTTCCTCAAATTTACAGCCTCAAGTAACGCCTTTGAGCTTAACAAATAAGATACGCCAAATTGCAGTATACCAACAAAGTTGATCAGTGTTGCCACGGCTCTAGGAAAGTTGCCAAGCAAGCGGAAGTTGTTGGAATTAGTTAATTATGATCTAACAACAATATTTAACAATAAAAACCACTTGTCTAACGATGGGGAAAGCTTAAAAATCAATTACAGCCAAAAAACACAAAATTGCACTATACCAACAAAGTTGCACAGTGTTGCCACGGCTTTAGCAATTTGCCCAGGCAAGCGGCAACTGTTCTAAATAATTAATTATGGTCTAAATACAGTATTTAACAATAAAAACCACTTGTCTAACGATGGGGAAAGCTTAAAAATCAATTACAGCCAAAAAACACAAAATTGCACTATACCAACAAAGTTGTACAGTGTTGCCACGGCTTTAGCAATTTGCCCAGGCAAGCGGCAACTGTTCTAAATAATCAATTATGGTCTAAATACAGTATTTAACAATAAAAACCACTTGTCTAACGATGGGGAAAGCTTAAAAATCAATTACAGCCAAAAAACACAAAATTGCACTATACCAACAAAGTTGCACAGTGTTGCCACGGCTTTAGCAATTTGCCCAGGCAAGCGGCAACTGTTCTAAATAATCAATTATGGTCTAAATACAGTATTTAACAATAAAAACCACTTGTCTAACGATGGGGAAAGCTTAAAAATCAATTACAGCCAAAAAACACAAAATTGCACTATACCAACAAAGTTGCACAGTGTTGCCACGGCTTTAGCAATTTGCCCAGGCAAGCGGCAACTGTTTTAAATAATCAATTATGGTCTAAATACAGTATTTAACAATAAAAACCACTTGTCTAACGATGGGGAAAGCTTAAAAATCGATTACAGTCAAAAAACACAAAATTGCACTATACCAACAAAGTTGCACAGTGTTGCCACGGCTTTAGCAATCTGCCCAGGCAAGCGGCAACTGTTCTAAATAATCAATTATGGTCTAAATACAGTATTTAACAATAAAAACCACTTGTCTAACGATGGGGAAAGCTTAAAAATCAATTACAGCCAAAAAACACAAAATTGCACTATACCAACAAAGTTGCACAGTGTTGCCACGGCTTTAGCAATTTGCCCAGGCAAGCGGCAACTGTTCTAAATAATCAATTATGGTCTAAATACAGTATTTAACAATAAAAACCACTTGTCTAACGATGGGGAAAGCTTAAAAATCAATTACAGCCAAAAAACACAAAATTGCACTATACCAACAAAGTTGCACAGTGTTGCCACGGCTTTAGCAATTTGCCCAGGCAAGCGGCAACTGTTCTAAATAATCAATTATGGTCTAAATACAGTATTTAACAATAAAAACCACTTGTCTAACGATGGGGAAAGCTCAAAAATCAATTACAGCCAAAAAACACAAAATTGCACTATACCAACAAAGTTGCACAGTGTTGCCACGGTTTTAGCAATTTGCCCAGGCAAGCGGCAACTGTTCTAAATAATCAATTATGGTCTAAATACAGTATTTAACAATAAAAACCACTTGTCTAACGATGGGGAAAGCTTAAAAATCAATTACAGTCAAAAAACACAAAATTGCACTATACCAACAAAGTTGCACAGTGTTGCCACGGCTTTAGCAATTTGCCCAGGCAAGCGGCAACTGTTCTAAATAATCAATTATGGTCTAATAACAATATTTAACAATAAAAACCACTTGTCTAACGATGGGGAAAGCTTAAAAATCAATTACAGCCAAAAAACACAAAATTGCACTATACCAACAAAGTTGCACAGTGTTGCCACGGCTTTACCAATTTGCCCAGGCATGCGGCAAGTGTCTTAAATAGTTAATTATGGTCTAAATACAAGATTAAACATTGAAAACCGTCCATAAATAATGGGGGAAGCTTAGGAAAGGCTTAGGCAATTAAAAAAATTAGGTGCATTTTTATATGTTTGACGGCTAAAAAATAGATGTTCCAGGCCTCGCACGGAAGTTTCCATTGTACCGTAGTATCAGTTAAACGTGCTCTTTCATTTCCAATCAAAAACAGACAAAAAAATTTTTTTGGCCAAAATGAAAAAATCCCTGATGGTTAGATGGGCGTTTTTTCAATTTGGGTCAAAATTTTTTTTTGCCTGTTTTTGATTGGAAATGAAAGAGCATGTTTGATCACGTGTTCCCTCAAATTTACAGCCTCAAGTAACGCCTTTGAGCTTAACAAATAAGATACGCCAAATTGCAGTATACCAACAAAGTTGATCAGTGTTGCCACGGCTCTAGGAAAGTTGCCAAGCAAGCGGAAGTTGTTGGAATTAGTTAATTATGATCTAACAACAATATTTAACAATAAAAACCACTTGTCTAACGATGGGGAAAGCTTAAAAATCAATTACAGCCAAAAAACACAAAATTGCACTATACCAACAAAGTTGCACAGTGTTGCCACGGCTTTAGCAATTTGCCCAGGCAAGCGGCAACTGTTCTAAATAATTAATTATGGTCTAAATACAGTATTTAACAATAAAAACCACTTGTCTAACGATGGGGAAAGCTTAAAAATCAATTACAGTCAAAAAACACAAAATTGCACTATACCAACAAAGTTGCACAGTGTTGCCACGGCTTTAGCAATTTGCCCAGGCAAGCGGCAACTGTTCTAAATAATCAATTATGGTCTAATAACAATATTTAACAATAAAAACCACTTGTCTAACGATGGGGAAAGCTTAAAAATCAATTACAGCCAAAAAACACAAAATTGCACTATACCAACAAAGTTGCACAGTGTTGCCACGGCTTTACCAATTTGCCCAGGCATGCGGCAAGTGTCTTAAATAGTTAATTATGGTCTAAATACAAGATTAAACATTGAAAACCGTCCATAAATAATGGGGGAAGCTTAGGAAAGGCTTAGGCAATTAAAAAAATTAGGTGCATTTTTATATGTTTGACGGCTAAAAAATAGATGTTCCAGGCCTCGCACGGAAGTTTCCATTGTACCGTAGTATCAGTTAAACGTGCTCTTTCATTTCCAATCAAAAACAGACAAAAAAATTTTTTTGGCCAAAATGAAAAAATCCCTGATGGTTAGATGGGCGTTTTTTCAATTTGGGTCAAAATTTTTTTTTGCCTGTTTTTGATTGGAAATGAAAGAGCATGTTTGATCACGTGTTCCCTCAAATTTACAGCCTCAAGTAACGCCTTTGAGCTTAACAAATAAGATACGCCAAATTGCAGTATACCAACAAAGTTGATCAGTGTTGCCACGGCTCTAGGAAAGTTGCCAAGCAAGCGGAAGTTGTTGGAATTAGTTAATTATGATCTAACAACAATATTTAACAATAAAAACCACTTGTCTAACGATGGGGAAAGCTTAAAAATCAATTACAGCCAAAAAACACAAAATTGCACTATACCAACAAAGTTGCACAGTGTTGCCACGGCTTTAGCAATTTGCCCAGGCAAGCGGCAACTGTTCTAAATAATTAATTATGGTCTAAATACAGTATTTAACAATAAAAACCACTTGTCTAACGATGGGGAAAGCTTAAAAATCAATTACAGCCAAAAAACACAAAATTGCACTATACCAACAAAGTTGTACAGTGTTGCCACGGCTTTAGCAATTTGCCCAGGCAAGCGGCAACTGTTCTAAATAATCAATTATGGTCTAAATACAGTATTTAACAATAAAAACCACTTGTCTAACGATGGGGAAAGCTTAAAAATCAATTACAGCCAAAAAACACAAAATTGCACTATACCAACAAAGTTGTACAGTGTTGCCACGGCTTTAGCAATTTGCCCAGGCAAGCGGCAACTGTTCTAAATAATCAATTATGGTCTAAATACAGTATTTAACAATAAAAACCACTTGTCTAACGATGGGGAAAGCTTAAAAATCAATTCCAGCCAAAAAACACAAAATTGCACTATACCAACAAAGTTGCACAGTGTTGCCACGGCTTTACCAATTTGCCCAGGCATGCGGCAAGTGTCTTAAATAGTTAATTATGGTCTAAATACAAGATTAAACATTGAAAACCGTCCATAAATAATGGGGGAAGCTTAGGAAAGGCTTAGGCAATTAAAAAAATTAGGTGCATTTTTATATGTTTGACGGCTAAAAAATAGATGTTCCAGGCCTCGCACGGAAGTTTCCATTGTACCGTAGTATCAGTTAAACGTGCTCTTTCATTTCCAATCAAAAACAGACAAAAAAATTTTTTTGGCCAAAATGAAAAAATCCCTGATGGTTAGATGGGCGTTTTTTCAATTTGGGTCAAAATTTTTTTTTGCCTGTTTTTGATTGGAAATGAAAGAGCATGTTTGATCACGTGTTCCCTCAAATTTACAGCCTCAAGTAACGCCTTTGAGCTTAACAAATAAGATACGCCAAATTGCAGTATACCAACAAAGTTGATCAGTGTTGCCACGGCTCTAGGAAAGTTGCCAAGCAAGCGGAAGTTGTTGGAATTAGTTAATTATGATCTAACAACAATATTTAACAATAAAAACCACTTGTCTAACGATGGGGAAAGCTTAAAAATCAATTACAGCCAAAAAACACAAAATTGCACTATACCAACAAAGTTGCACAGTGTTGCCACGGCTTTAGCAATTTGCCCAGGCAAGCGGCAACTGTTCTAAATAATTAATTATGGTCTAAATACAGTATTTAACAATAAAAACCACTTGTCTAACGATGGGGAAAGCTTAAAAATCAATTACAGCCAAAAAACACAAAATTGCACTATACCAACAAAGTTGTACAGTGTTGCCACGGCTTTAGCAATTTGCCCAGGCAAGCGGCAACTGTTCTAAATAATCAATTATGGTCTAAATACAGTATTTAACAATAGAAACCACTTGTCTAACGATGGGGAAAGCTTAAAAATCAATTACAGCCAAAAAACACAAAATTGCACTATACCAACAAAGTTGTACAGTGTTGCCACGGCTTTAGCAATTTGCCCAGGCAAGCGGCAACTGTTCTAAATAATCAATTATGGTCTAAATACAGTATTTAACAATAAAAACCACTTGTCTAACGATGGGGAAAGCTTAAAAATCAATTCCAGCCAAAAAACACAAAATTGCACTATACCAACAAAGTTGCACAGTGTTGCCACGGCTTTAGCAATTTGCCCAGGCAAGCGGCAACTGTTCTAAATAATTAATTATGGTCTAAATACAGTATTTAACAATAAAAACC
Organism: Caenorhabditis doughertyi; assembly: GCA_963572265.1. Taxonomy (NCBI): domain Eukaryota; kingdom Metazoa; phylum Nematoda; class Chromadorea; order Rhabditida; family Rhabditidae; genus Caenorhabditis; species Caenorhabditis doughertyi. Next base: position 27,544,069 of record OY751556.1, read on the forward strand.
ACTTGTCTAACGATGGGGAAAGCTTAAAAATCAATTACAGCCAAAAAACACAAAATTGCACTATACCAACAAAGTTGTACAGTGTTGCCACGGCTTTAGCAATTTGCCCAGGCAAGCGGCAACTGTTCTAAATAATCAATTATGGTCTAATAACAATATTTAACAATAAAAACCACTTGTCTAACGATGGGGAAAGCTTAAAAATCAATTACAGCCAAAAAACACAAAATTGCACTATACCAACAAAGTTGCACAGTGTTGCCACGGCTTTACCAATTTGCCCAGGCATGCGGCAAGTGTCTTAAATAGTTAATTATGGTCTAAATACAAGATTAAACATTGAAAACCGTCCATAAATAATGGGGGAAGCTTAGGAAAGGCTTAGGCAATTAAAAAAATTAGGTGCATTTTTATATGTTTGACGGCTAAAAAATAGTTGTTCCAGGCCTCGCACGGAAGTTTCCATTGTACCGTAGTATCAGTTAAACGTGCTCTTTCATTTCCAATCAAAAACAGACAAAAAAATTTTTTTGGCCAAAATGAAAAAATCCCTGATGGTTAGATGGGCGTTTTTTCAATTTGGGTCAAAATTTTTTTTTGCCTGTTTTTGATTGGAAATGAAAGAGCATGTTTGATTACGTGTTCCCTCAAATTTACAGCCTCAAGTAACGCCTTTGAGCTTAACAAATAAGATACGCCAAATTGCAGTATACCAACAAAGTTGATCAGTGTTGCCACGGCTCTAGGAAAGTTGCCAAGCAAGCGGAAGTTGTTGGAATTAGTTAATTATGATCTAACAACAATATTTAACAATAAAAACCACTTGTCTAACGATGGGGAAAGCTTAAAAATCAATTACAGCCAAAAAACACAAAATTGCACTATACCAACAAAGTTGCACAGTGTTGCCACGGCTCTAGGAAAGTTGCCAAGCAAGCGGAAGTTGTTGGAATTAGTTAATTATGATCTAACAACAATATTTAACAATAAAAACCACTTGTCTAACGATGGGGAAAGCTTAAAAATCAATTACAGCCAAAAAACACAAAATTGCACTATACCAACAAAGTTGCACAGTGTTGCCACGGCTTTAGCAATTTGCCCAGGCAAGCGGCAACTGTTCTAAATAATTAATTATGGTCTAAATACAGTATTTAACAATAAAAACCACTTGTCTAACGATGGGGAAAGCTTAAAAATCAATTACAGTCAAAAAACACAAAATTGCACTATACCAACAAAGTTGCACAGTGTTGCCACGGCTTTAGCAATTTGCCCAGGCAAGCGGCAACTGTTCTAAATAATCAATTATGGTCTAATAACAATATTTAACAATAAAAACCACTTGTCTAACGATGGGGAAAGCTTAAAAATCAATTACAGCCAAAAAACACAAAATTGCACTATACCAACAAAGTTGTACAGTGTTGCCACGGCTTTAGCAATTTGCCCAGGCAAGCGGCAACTGTTCTAAATAATCAATTATGGTCTAAATACAGTATTTAACAATAAAAACCACTTGTCTAACGATGGGGAAAGCTTAAAAATCAATTACAGCCAAAAAACACAAAATTGCACTATACCAACAAAGTTGCACAGTGTTGCCACGGCTTTAGCAATTTGCCCAGGCAAGCGGCAACTGTTCTAAATAATCAATTATGGTCTAAATACAGTATTTAACAATAAAAACCACTTGTCTAACGATGGGGAAAGCTTAAAAATCAATTACAGCCAAAAAACACAAAATTGCACTATACCAACAAAGTTGCACAGTGTTGCCACGGCTTTAGCAATTTGCCCAGGCAAGCGGCAACTGTTCTATATAATCAATTATGGTCTAAATACAGTATTTAACAATAAAAACCACTTGTCTAACGATGGGGAAAGCTTAAAAATCAATTCCAGCCAAAAAACACAAAATTGCACTATACCAACAAAGTTGCACAGTGTTGCCACGGCTTTAGCAATTTGCCCAGGCAAGCGGCAACTGTTCTAAATAATTAATTATGGTCTAAATACAGTATTTAACAATAAAAACCACTTGTCTAACGATGGGGAAAGCTTAAAAATCAATTACAGCCAAAAAACACAAAATTGCACTATACCAACAAAGTTGTACAGTGTTGCCACGGCTTTAGCAATTTGCCCAGGCAAGCGGCAACTGTTCTAAATAATCAATTATGGTCTAAATACAGTATTTAACAATAAAAACCACTTGTCTAACGATGGGGAAAGCTTAAAAATCAATTACAGCCAAAAAACACAAAATTGCACTATACCAACAAAGTTGCACAGTGTTGCCACGGCTTTAGCAATTTGCCCAGGCAAGCGGCAACTGTTCTAAATAATTAATTATGGTCTAAATACAGTATTTAACAATAAAAACCACTTGTCTAACGATGGGGAAAGCTTAAAAATCAATTACAGCCAAAAAACACAAAATTGCACTATACCAACAAAGTTGTACAGTGTTGCCACGGCTTTAGCAATTTGCCCAGGCAAGCGGCAACTGTTCTAAATAATCAATTATGGTCTAAATACAGTATTTAACAATAAAAACCACTTGTCTAACGATGGGGAAAGCTTAAAAATCAATTACAGCCAAAAAACACAAAATTGCACTATACCAACAAAGTTGTACAGTGTTGCCACGGCTTTAGCAATTTGCCCAGGCAAGCGGCAACTGTTCTAAATAATCAATTATGGTCTAAATACAGTATTTAACAATAAAAACCACTTGTCTAACGATGGGGAAAGCTTAAAAATCAATTACAGCCAAAAAACACAAAATTGCACTATACCAACAAAGTTGCACAGTGTTGCCACGGCTTTAGCAATTTGCCCAGGCAAGCGGCAACTGTTCTAAATAATCAATTATGGTCTAATAACAATATTTAACAATAAAAACCACTTGTCTAACGATGGGGAAAGCTTAAAAATCAATTACAGCCAAAAAACACAAAATTGCACTATACCAACAAAGTTGCACAGTGTTGCCACGGCTTTACCAATTTGCCCAGGCATGCGGCAAGTGTCTTAAATAGTTAATTATGGTCTAAATACAAGATTAAACATTGAAAACCGTCCATAAATAATGGGGGAAGCTTAGGAAAGGCTTAGGCAATTAAAAAAATTAGGTGCATTTTTATATGTTTGACGGCTAAAAAATAGATGTTCCAGGCCTCGCACGGAAGTTTCCATTGTACCGTAGTATCAGTTAAACGTGCTCTTTAATTTCCAATCAAAAACAGACAAAAAAATTTTTTTGGCCAAAATGAAAAAATCCCTGATGGTTAGATGGGCGTTTTTTCAATTTGGGTCAAAATTTTTTTTTACCTGTTTTTGATTGGAAATGAAAGAGCATGTTTGATTACGTGTTCCCTCAAATTTACAGCCTCAAGTAACGCCTTTGAGCTTAACAAATAAGATACGCCAAATTGCAGTATACCAACAAAGTTGATCAGTGTTGCCACGGCTCTAGGAAAGTTGCCAAGCAAGCGGAAGTTGTTGGAATTAGTTAATTATGATCTAACAACAATATTTAACAATAAAAACCACTTGTCTAACGATGGGGAAAGCTTAAAAATCAATTACAGCCAAAAAACACAAAATTGCACTATACCAACAAAGTTGCACAGTGTTGCCACGGCTTTAGCAATTTGCCCAGGCAAGCGGCAACTGTTCTAAATAATTAATTATGGTCTAAATACAGTATTTAACAATAAAAACCACTTGTCTAACGATGGGGAAAGCTTAAAAATCAATTACAGCCAAAAAACACAAAATTGCACTATACCAACAAAGTTGTACAGTGTTGCCACGGCTTTAGCAATTTGCCCAGGCAAGCGGCAACTGTTCTAAATAATCAATTATGGTCTAAATACAGTATTTAACAATAAAAACCACTTGTCTAACGATGGGGAAAGCTTAAAAATCAATTACAGCCAAAAAACACAAAATTGCACTATACCAACAGAGTTGCACAGTGTTGCCACGGCTTTAGCAATTTGCCCAGGCAAGCGGCAACTGTTCTAAATAATCAATTATGGTCTAAATACAGTATTTAACAATAAAAACCACTTGTCTAACGATGGGGAAAGCTCAAAAATCAATTACAGCCAAAAAACACAAAATTGCACTATACCAACAAAGTTGCACAGTGTTGCCACGGTTTTAGCAATTTGCCCAGGCAAGCGGCAACTGTTCTAAATAATCAATTATGGTCTAAATACAGTATTTAACAATAAAAACCACTTGTCTAACGATGGGGAAAGCTTAAAAATCAATTACAGTCAAAAAACACAAAATTGCACTATACCAACAAAGTTGCACAGTGTTGCCACGGCTTTAGCAATTTGCCCAGGCAAGCGGCAACTGTTCTAAATAATCAATTATGGTCTAAATACAGTATTTAACAATAAAAACCACTTGTCTAACGATGGGGAAAGCTTAAAAATCAATTACAGCCAAAAAACACAAAATTGCACTATACCAACAAAGTTGCACAGTGTTGCCACGGCTTTACCAATTTGCCCAGGCATGCGGCAAGTGTCTTAAATAGTTAATTATGGTCTAAATACAAGATTAAACATTGAAAACCGTCCATAAATAATGGGGGAAGCTTAGGAAAGGCTTAGGCAATTAAAAAAATTAGGTGCATTTTTATATGTTTGACGGCTAAAAAATAGATGTTCCAGGCCTCGCACGGAAGTTTCCATTGTACCGTAGTATCAGTTAAACGTGCTCTTTCATTTCCAATCAAAAACAGACAAAAAAATTTTTTTGGCCAAAATGAAAAAATCCCTGATGGTTAGATGGGCGTTTTTTCAATTTGGGTCAAAATTTTTTTTTGCCTGTTTTTGATTGGAAATGAAAGAGCATGTTTGATTACGTGTTCCCTCAAATTTACAGCCTCAAGTAACGCCTTTGAGCTTAACAAATAAGATACGCCAAATTGCAGTATACCAACAAAGTTGATCAGTGTTGCCACGGCTCTAGGAAAGTTGCCAAGCAAGCGGAAGTTGTTGGAATTAGTTAATTATGATCTAACAACAATATTTAACAATAAAAACCACTTGTCTAACGATGGGGAAAGCTTAAAAATCAATTACAGCCAAAAAACACAAAATTGCACTATACCAACAAAGTTGCACAGTGTTGCCACGGCTTTAGCAATTTGCCCAGGCAAGCGGCAACTGTTCTAAATAATTAATTATGGTCTAAATACAGTATTTAACAATAAAAACCACTTGTCTAACGATGGGGAAAGCTTAAAAATCAATTACAGCCAAAAAACACAAAATTGCACTATACCAACAAAGTTGTACAGTGTTGCCACGGCTTTAGCAATTTGCCCAGGCAAGCGGCAACTGTTCTAAATAATCAATTATGGTCTAAATACAGTATTTAACAATAAAAACCACTTGTCTAACGATGGGGAAAGCTTAAAAATCAATTACAGCCAAAAAACACAAAATTGCACTATACCAACAAAGTTGTACAGTGTTGCCACGGCTTTAGCAATTTGCCCAGGCAAGCGGCAACTGTTCTAAATAATCAATTATGGTCTAAATACAGTATTTAACAATAAAAACCACTTGTCTAACGATGGGGAAAGCTTAAAAATCAATTCCAGCCAAAAAACACAAAATTGCACTATACCAACAAAGTTGCACAGTGTTGCCACGGCTTTAGCAATTTGCCCAGGCAAGCGGCAACTGTTCTAAATAATTAATTATGGTCTAAATACAGTATTTAACAATAAAAACCACTTGTCTAACGATGGGGAAAGCTTAAAAATCAATTACAGCCAAAAAACACAAAATTGCACTATACCAACAAAGTTGCACAGTGTTGCCACGGCTTTAGCAATTTGCCCAGGCAAGCGGCAACTGTTCTAAATAATTAATTATGGTCTAAATACAGTATTTAACAATAAAAACCACTTGTCTAACGATGGGGAAAGCTTAAAAATCAATTACAGCCAAAAAACACAAAATTGCACTATACCAACAAAGTTGTACAGTGTTGCCACGGCTTTAGCAATTTGCCCAGGCAAGCGGCAACTGTTCTAAATAATTAATTATGGTCTAAATACAGTATTTAACAATAAAAACCACTTGTCTAACGATGGGGAAAGCTTAAAAATCAATTACAGCCAAAAAACACAAAATTGCACTATACCAACAAAGTTGTACAGTGTTGCCACGGCTTTAGCAATTTGCCCAGGCAAGCGGCAACTGTTCTAAATAATCAATTATGGTCTAAATACAGTATTTAACAATAAAAACCACTTGTCTAACGATGGGGAAAGCTTAAAAATCAATTACAGCCAAAAAACACAAAATTGCACTATACCAACAAAGTTGTACAGTGTTGCCACGGCTTTAGCAATTTGCCCAGGCAAGCGGCAACTGTTCTAAATAATCAATTATGGTCTAAATACAGTATTTAACAATAAAAACCACTTGTCTAACGATGGGGAAAGCTTAAAAATCAATTCCAGCCAAAAAACACAAAATTGCACTATACCAACAAAGTTGCACAGTGTTGCCACGGCTTTAGCAATTTGCCCAGGCAAGCGGCAACTGTTCTAAATAATTAATTATGGTCTAAATACAGTATTTAACAATAAAAACCACTTGTCTAACGATGGGGAAAGCTTAAAAATCAATTACAGCCAAAAAACACAAAATTGCACTATACCAACAAAGTTGTACAGTGTTGCCACGGCTTTAGCAATTTGCCCAGGCAAGCGGCAACTGTTCTAAATAATCAATTATGGTCTAAATACAGTATTTAACAATAAAAACCACTTGTCTAACGATGGGGAAAGCTTAAAAATCAATTACAGCCAAAAAACACAAAATTGCACTATACCAACAAAGTTGTACAGTGTTGCCACGGCTTTAGCAATTTGCCCAGGCAAGCGGCAACTGTTCTAAATAATCAATTATGGTCTAAATACAGTATTTAACAATAAAAACCACTTGTCTAACGATGGGGAAAGCTTAAAAATCAATTACAGCCAAAAAACACAAAATTGCACTATACCAACAAAGTTGCACAGTGTTGCCACGGCTTTAGCAATTTGCCCAGGCAAGCGGCAACTGTTCTAAATAATCAATTATGGTCTAATAACAATATTTAACAATAAAAACCACTTGTCTAACGATGGGGAAAGCTTAAAAATCAATTACAGCCAAAAAACACAAAATTGCACTATACCAACAAAGTTGCACAGTGTTGCCACGGCTTTACCAATTTGCCCAGGCATGCGGCAAGTGTCTTAAATAGTTAATTATGGTCTAAATACAAGATTAAACATTGAAAACCGTCCATAAATAATGGGGGAAGCTTAGGAAAGGCTTAGGCAATTAAAAAAATTAGGTGCATTTTTATATGTTTGACGGCTAAAAAATAGATGTTCCAGGCCTCGCACGGAAGTTTCCATTGTACCGTAGTATCAGTTAAACGTGCTCTTTCATTTCCAATCAAAAACAGACAAAAAAATTTTTTTGGCCAAAATGAAAAAATCCCTGATGGGCGTTTTTTCAATTTGGGTCAAAATTTTTTTTTACCTGTTTTTGATTGGAAATGAAAGAGCATGTTTGATTACGTGTTCCCTCAAATTTACAGCCTCAAGTAACGCCTTTGAGCTTAACAAATAAGATACGCCAAATTGCAGTATACCAACAAAGTTGATCAGTGTTGCCACGGCTCTAGGAAAGTTGCCAAGCAAGCGGAAGTTGTTGGAATTAGTTAATTATGATCTTACAACAATATTTAACAATAAAAACCACTTGCCTAACGATGGGGAAAGCTTAAAAATCAATTACAGCCAAAAAACACAAAATTGCACTATACCAACAAAGTTGCACAGTGTTGCCACGGCTTTAGCAATTTGCCCAGGCAAGCGGCAACTGTTCTAAATAATTAATTATGGTCTAAATACAGTATTTAACAATAAAAACCACTTGTCTAACGATGGGGAAAGCTTAAAAATCAATTACAGCCAAAAAACACAAAATTGCACTATACCAACAAAGTTGTACAGTGTTGCCACGGCTTTAGCAATTTGCCCAGGCAAGCGGCAACTGTTCTAAATAATCAATTATGGTCTAAATACAGTATTTAACAATAAAAACCACTTGTCTAACGATGGGGAAAGCTTAAAAATCAATTACAGCCAAAAAACACAAAATTGCACTATACCAACAAAGTTGCACAGTGTTGCCACGGCTTTAGCAATTTGCCCAGGCAAGCGGCAACTGTTCTAAATAATCAATTATGGTCTAAATACAGTATTTAACAATAAAAACCACTTGTCTAACGATGGGGAAAGCTTAAAAATCAATTACAGCCAAAAAACACAAAATTGCACTATACCAACAAAGTTGCACAGTGTTGCCACGGCTTTAGCAATTTGCCCAGGCAAGCGGCAACTGTTTTAAATAATCAATTATGGTCTAAATACAGTATTTAACAATAAAAACCACTTGTCTAACGATGGGGAAAGCTTAAAAATCGATTACAGTCAAAAAACACAAAATTGCACTATACCAACAAAGTTGCACAGTGTTGCCACGGCTTTAGCAATCTGCCCAGGCAAGCGGCAACTGTTCTAAATAATCAATTATGGTCTAAATACAGTATTTAACAATAAAAACCACTTGTCTAACGATGGGGAAAGCTTAAAAATCAATTACAGCCAAAAAACACAAAATTGCACTATACCAACAAAGTTGCACAGTGTTGCCACGGCTTTAGCAATTTGCCCAGGCAAGCGGCAACTGTTCTAAATAATCAATTATGGTCTAAATACAGTATTTAACAATAAAAACCACTTGTCTAACGATGGGGAAAGCTTAAAAATCAATTACAGCCAAAAAACACAAAATTGCACTATACCAACAAAGTTGCACAGTGTTGCCACGGCTTTAGCAATTTGCCCAGGCAAGCGGCAACTGTTCTAAATAATCAATTATGGTCTAAATACAGTATTTAACAATAAAAACCACTTGTCTAACGATGGGGAAAGCTTAAAAATCAATTACAGCCAAAAAACACAAAATTGCACTATACCAACAAAGTTGTACAGTGTTGCCACGGCTTTAGCAATTTGCCCAGGCAAGCGGCAACTGTTCTAAATAATCAATTATGGTCTAAATACAGTATTTAACAATAAAAACCACTTGTCTAACGATGGGGAAAGCTTAAAAATCAATTACAGCCAAAAAACACAAAATTGCACTATACCAACAAAGTTGTACAGTGTTGCCACGGCTTTAGCAATTTGCCCAGGCAAGCGGCAACTGTTCTAAATAATCAATTATGGTCTAAATACAGTATTTAACAATAAAAACCACTTGTCTAACGATGGGGAAAGCTTAAAAATCAATTACAGCCAAAAAACACAAAATTGCACTATACCAACAAAGTTGCACAGTGTTGCCACGGCTTTAGCAATTTGCCCAGGCAAGCGGCAACTGTTCTAAATAATCAATTATGGTCTAATAACAATATTTAACAATAAAAACCACTTGTCTAACGATGGGGAAAGCTTAAAAATCAATTACAGCCAAAAAACACAAAATTGCACTATACCAACAAAGTTGCACAGTGTTGCCACGGCTTTACCAATTTGCCCAGGCATGCGGCAAGTGTCTTAAATAGTTAATTATGGTCTAAATACAAGATTAAACATTGAAAACCGTCCATAAATAATGGGGGAAGCTTAGGAAAGGCTTAGGCAATTAAAAAAATTAGGTGCATTTTTATATGTTTGACGGCTAAAAAATAGATGTTCCAGGCCTCGCACGGAAGTTTCCATTGTACCGTAGTATCAGTTAAACGTGCTCTTTCATTTCCAATCAAAAACAGACAAAAAAATTTTTTTGGCCAAAATGAAAAAATCCCTGATGGTTAGATGGGCGTTTTTTCAATTTGGGTCAAAATTTTTTTTTACCTGTTTTTGATTGGAAATGAAAGAGCATGTTTGATTACGTGTTCCCTCAAATTTACAGCCTCAAGTAACGCCTTTGAGCTTAACAAATAAGATACGCCAAATTGCAGTATACCAACAAAGTTGATCAGTGTTGCCACGGCTCTAGGAAAGTTGCCAAGCAAGCGGAAGTTGTTGGAATTAGTTAATTATGATCTAACAACAATATTTAACAATAAAAACCACTTGTCTAACGATGGGGAAAGCTTAAAAATCAATTACAGCCAAAAAACACAAAATTGCACTATACCAACAAAGTTGCACAGTGTTGCCACGGCTTTAGCAATTTGCCCAGGCAAGCGGCAACTGTTCTAAATAATTAATTATGGTCTAAATACAGTATTTAACAATAAAAACCACTTGTCTAACGATGGGGAAAGCTTAAAAATCAATTACAGCCAAAAAACACAAAATTGCACTATACCAACAAAGTTGTACAGTGTTGCCACGGCTTTAGCAATTTGCCCAGGCAAGCGGCAACTGTTCTAAATAATCAATTATGGTCTAAATACAGTATTTAACAATAAAAACCACTTGTCTAACGATGGGGAAAGCTTAAAAATCAATTACAGCCAAAAAACACAAAATTGCACTATACCAACAAAGTTGCACAGTGTTGCCACGGCTTTAGCAATTTGCCCAGGCAAGCGGCAACTGTTCTAAATAATCAATTATGGTCTAAATACAGTATTTAACAATAAAAACCACTTGTCTAACGATGGGGAAAGCTTAAAAATCAATTACAGCCAAAAAACACAAAATTGCACTATACCAACAAAGTTGCACAGTGTTGCCACGGCTTTAGCAATTTGCCCAGGCAAGCGGCAACTGTTTTAAATAATCAATTATGGTCTAAATACAGTATTTAACAATAAAAACCACTTGTCTAACGATGGGGAAAGCTTAAAAATCGATTACAGTCAAAAAACACAAAATTGCACTATACCAACAAAGTTGCACAGTGTTGCCACGGCTTTAGCAATCTGCCCAGGCAAGCGGCAACTGTTCTAAATAATCAATTATGGTCTAAATACAGTATTTAACAATAAAAACCACTTGTCTAACGATGGGGAAAGCTTAAAAATCAATTACAGCCAAAAAACACAAAATTGCACTATACCAACAAAGTTGCACAGTGTTGCCACGGCTTTAGCAATTTGCCCAGGCAAGCGGCAACTGTTCTAAATAATCAATTATGGTCTAAATACAGTATTTAACAATAAAAACCACTTGTCTAACGATGGGGAAAGCTTAAAAATCAATTACAGCCAAAAAACACAAAATTGCACTATACCAACAAAGTTGCACAGTGTTGCCACGGCTTTAGCAATTTGCCCAGGCAAGCGGCAACTGTTCTAAATAATCAATTATGGTCTAAATACAGTATTTAACAATAAAAACCACTTGTCTAACGATGGGGAAAGCTTAAAAATCAATTACAGTCAAAAAACACAAAATTGCACTATACCAACAAAGTTGCACAGTGTTGCCACGGCTTTAGCAATTTGCCCAGGCAAGCGGCAACTGTTCTAAATAATCAATTATGGTCTAATAACAATATTTAACAATAAAAACCACTTGTCTAACGATGGGGAAAGCTTAAAAATCAATTACAGCCAAAAAACACAAAATTGCACTATACCAACAAAGTTGCACAGTGTTGCCACGGCTTTACCAATTTGCCCAGGCATGCGGCAAGTGTCTTAAATAGTTAATTATGGTCTAAATACAAGATTAAACATTGAAAACCGTCCATAAATAATGGGGGAAGCTTAGGAAAGGCTTAGGCAATTAAAAAAATTAGGTGCATTTTTATATGTTTGACGGCTAAAAAATAGATGTTCCAGGCCTCGCACGGAAGTTTCCATTGTACCGTAGTATCAGTTAAACGTGCTCTTTCATTTCCAATCAAAAACAGACAAAAAAATTTTTTTGGCCAAAATGAAAAAATCCCTGATGGTTAGATGGGCGTTTTTTCAATTTGGGTCAAAATTTTTTTTTGCCTGTTTTTGATTGAAAAGGAAAGAGCATGTTTGATTACGTGTTCCCTCAAATTTACAGCCTCAAGTAACGCCTTTGAGCTTAACAAATAAGATACGCCAAATTGCAGTATACCAACAAAGTTGATCAGTGTTGCCACGGCTCTAGGAAAGTTGCCAAGCAAGCGGAAGTTGTTGGAATTAGTTAATTATGATCTAACAACAATATTTAACAATAAAAACCACTTGTCTAACGATGGGGAAAGCTTAAAAATCAATTACAGCCAAAAAACACAAAATTGCACTATACCAACAAAGTTGCACAGTGTTGCCACGGCTTTAGCAATTTGCCCAGGCAAGCGGCAACTGTTCTAAATAATTAATTATGGTCTAAATACAGTATTTAACAATAAAAACCACTTGTCTAACGATGGGGAAAGCTTAAAAATCAATTACAGCCAAAAAACACAAAATTGCACTATACCAACAAAGTTGTACAGTGTTGCCACGGCTTTAGCAATTTGCCCAGGCAAGCGGCAACTGTTCTAAATAATCAATTATGGTCTAAATACAGTATTTAACAATAAAAACCACTTGTCTAACGATGGGGAAAGCTTAAAAATCAATTACAGCCAAAAAACACAAAATTGCACTATACCAACAAAGTTGCACAGTGTTGCCACGGCTTTAGCAATTTGCCCAGGCAAGCGGCAACTGTTCTAAATAATTAATTATGGTCTAAATACAGTATTTAACAATAAAAACCACTTGTCTAACGATGGGGAAAGCTTAAAAATCAATTACAGCCAAAAAACACAAAATTGCACTATACCAACAAAGTTGTACAGTGTTGCCACGGCTTTAGCAATTTGCCCAGGCAAGCGGCAACTGTTCTAAATAATCAATTATGGTCTAAATACAGTATTTAACAATAAAAACCACTTGTCTAACGATGGGGAAAGCTTAAAAATCAATTACAGCCAAAAAACACAAAATTGCACTATACCAACAAAGTTGCACAGTGTTGCCACGGCTTTAGCAATTTGCCCAGGCAAGCGGCAACTGTTCTAAATAATCAATTATGGTCTAATAACAATATTTAACAATAAAAACCACTTGTCTAACGATGGGGAAAGCTTAAAAATCAATTACAGCCAAAAAACACAAAATTGCACTATACCAACAAAGTTGCACAGTGTTGCCACGGCTTTACCAATTTGCCCAGGCATGCGGCAAGTGTCTTAAATAGTTAATTATGGTCTAAATACAAGATTAAACATTGAAAACCGTCCATAAATAATGGGGGAAGCTTAGGAAAGGCTTAGGCAATTAAAAAAATTAGGTGCATTTTTATATGTTTGACGGCTAAAAAATAGATGTTCCAGGCCTCGCACGGAAGTTTCCATTGTACCGTAGTATCAGTTAAACGTGCTCTTTCATTTCCAATCAAAAACAGACAAAAAAATTTTTTTGGCCAAAATGAAAAAATCCCTGATGGTTAGATGGGCGTTTTTTCAATTTGGGTCAAAATTTTTTTTTACCTGTTTTTGATTGGAAATGAAAGAGCATGTTTGATTACGTGTTCCCTCAAATTTACAGCCTCAAGTAACGCCTTTGAGCTTAACAAATAAGATACGCCAAATTGCAGTATACCAACAAAGTTGATCAGTGTTGCCACGGCTCTAGGAAAGTTGCCAAGCAAGCGGAAGTTGTTGGAATTAGTTAATTATGATCTAACAACAATATTTAACAATAAAAACCACTTGTCTAACGATGGGGAAAGCTTAAAAATCAATTACAGCCAAAAAACACAAAATTGCACTATACCAACAAAGTTGCACAGTGTTGCCACGGCTTTAGCAATTTGCCCAGGCAAGCGGCAACTGTTCTAAATAATTAATTATGGTCTAAATACAGTATTTAACAATAAAAACCACTTGTCTAACGATGGGGAAAGCTTAAAAATCAATTACAGCCAAAAAACACAAAATTGCACTATACCAACAAAGTTGTACAGTGTTGCCACGGCTTTAGCAATTTGCCCAGGCAAGCGGCAACTGTTCTAAATAATCAATTATGGTCTAAATACAGTATTTAACAATAAAAACCACTTGTCTAACGATGGGGAAAGCTTAAAAATCAATTACAGCCAAAAAACACAAAATTGCACTATACCAACAAAGTTGCACAGTGTTGCCACGGCTTTAGCAATTTGCCCAGGCAAGCGGCAACTGTTCTAAATAATCAATTATGGTCTAAATACAGTATTTAACAATAAAAACCACTTGTCTAACGATGGGGAAAGCTTAAAAATCAATTACAGCCAAAAAACACAAAATTGCACTATACCAACAAAGTTGCACAGTGTTGCCACGGCTTTAGCAATTTGCCCAGGCAAGCGGCAACTGTTTTAAATAATCAATTATGGTCTAAATACAGTATTTAACAATAAAAACCACTTGTCTAACGATGGGGAAAGTTTAAAAATCGATTACAGTCAAAAAACACAAAATTGCACTATACCAACAAAGTTGCACAGTGTTGCCACGGCTTTAGCAATCTGCCCAGGCAAGCGGCAACTGTTCTAAATAATCAATTATGGTCTAAATACAGTATTTAACAATAAAAACCACTTGTCTAACGATGGGGAAAGCTTAAAAATCAATTACAGCCAAAAAACACAAAATTGCACTATACCAACAAAGTTGCACAGTGTTGCCACGGCTTTAGCAATTTGCCCAGGCAAGCGGCAACTGTTCTAAATAATCAATTATGGTCTAAATACAGTATTTTACAATAAAAACCACTTGTCTAACGATGGGGAAAGCTTAAAAATCAATTACAGCCAAAAAACACAAAATTGCACTATACCAACAAAGTTGCACAGTGTTGCCACGGCTTTAGCAATTTGCCCAGGCAAGCGGCAACTGTTCTAAATAATCAATTATGGTCTAAATACAGTATTTAACAATAAAAACCACTTGTCTAACGATGGGGAAAGCTTAAAAATCAATTACAGTCAAAAAACACAAAATTGCACTATACCAACAAAGTTGCACAGTGTTGCCACGGCTTTAGCAATTTGCCCAGGCAAGCGGCAACTGTTCTAAAAAATCAATTATGGTCTAATAACAATATTTAACAATAAAAACCACTTGTCTAACGATGGGGAAAGCTTAAAAATCAATTACAGCCAAAAAACACAAAATTGCAGTATACCAACAAAGTTGCACAGTGTTGCCACGGCTTTACCAATTTGCCCAGGCATGCGGCAAGTGTCTTAAATAGTTAATTATGGTCTAAATACAAGATTAAACATTGAAAACCGTCCATAAATAATGGGGGAAGCTTAGGAAAGGCTTAGGCAATTAAAAAAATTAGGTGCATTTTTATATGTTTGACGGCTAAAAAATAGATGTTCCAGGCCTCGCACGGAAGTTTCCATTGTACCGTAGTATCAGTTAAACGTGCTCTTTCATTTCCAATCAAAAACAGACAAAAAAATTTTTTTGGCCAAAATGAAAAAATCCCTGATGGTTAGATGGGCGTTTTTTCAATTTGGGTCAAAATTTTTTTTTACCTGTTTTTGATTGGAAATGAAAGAGCATGTTTGATTACGTGTTCCCTCAAATTTACAGCCTCAAGTAACGCCTTTGAGCTTAACAAATAAGATACGCCAAATTGCAGTATACCAACAAAGTTGATCAGTGTTGCCACGGCTCTAGGAAAGTTGCCAAGCAAGCGGAAGTTGTTGGAATTAGTTAATTATGATCTAACAACAATATTTAACAATAAAAACCACTTGTCTAACGATGGGGAAAGCTTAAAAATCAATTACAGCCAAAAAACACAAAATTGCACTATACCAACAAAGTTGCACAGTGTTGCCACGGCTTTAGCAATTTGCCCAGGCAAGCGGCAACTGTTCTAAATAATTAATTATGGTCTAAATACAGTATTTAACAATAAAAACCACTTGTCTAACGATGGGGAAAGCTTAAAAATCAATTACAGCCAAAAAACACAAAATTGCACTATACCAACAAAGTTGTACAGTGTTGCCACGGCTTTAGCAATTTGCCCAGGCAAGCGGCAACTGTTCTAAATAATCAATTATGGTCTAAATACAGTATTTAACAATAAAAACCACTTGTCTAACGATGGGGAAAGCTTAAAAATCAATTACAGCCAAAAAACACAAAATTGCACTATACCAACAAAGTTGCACAGTGTTGCCACGGCTTTAGCAATTTGCCCAGGCAAGCGGCAACTGTTCTAAATAATCAATTATGGTCTAAATACAGTATTTAACAATAAAAACCACTTGTCTAACGATGGGGAAAGCTTAAAAATCAATTACAGCCAAAAAACACAAAATTGCACTATACCAACAAAGTTGCACAGTGTTGCCACGGCTTTAGCAATTTGCCCAGGCAAGCGGCAACTGTTTTAAATAATCAATTATGGTCTAAATACAGTATTTAACAATAAAAACCACTTGTCTAACGATGGGGAAAGCTTAAAAATCGATTACAGTCAAAAAACACAAAATTGCACTATACCAACAAAGTTGCACAGTGTTGCCACGGCTTTAGCAATCTGCCCAGGCAAGCGGCAACTGTTCTAAATAATCAATTATGGTCTAAATACAGTATTTAACAATAAAAACCACTTGTCTAACGATGGGGAAAGCTTAAAAATCAATTACAGCCAAAAAACACAAAATTGCACTATACCAACAAAGTTGCACAGTGTTGCCACGGCTTTAGCAATTTGCCCAGGCAAGCGGCAACTGTTCTAAATAATCAATTATGGTCTAAATACAGTATTTAACAATAAAAACCACTTGTCTAACGATGGGGAAAGCTTAAAAATCAATTACAGCCAAAAAAACACAAAATTGCACTATACCAACAAAGTTGCACAGTGTTGCCACGGCTTTAGCAATTTGCCCAGGCAAGCGGCAACTGTTCTAAATAATCAATTATGGTCTAAATACAGTATTTAACAATAAAAACCACTTGTCTAACGATGGGGAAAGCTTAAAAATCAATTACAGTCAAAAAACACAAAATTGCACTATACCAACAAAGTTGCACAGTGTTGCCACGGCTTTAGCAATTTGCCCAGGCAAGCGGCAACTGTTCTAAATAATCAATTATGGTCTAATAACAATATTTAACAATAAAAACCACTTGTCTAACGATGGGGAAAGCTTAAAAATCAATTACAGCCAAAAAACACAAAATTGCACTATACCAACAAAGTTGCACAGTGTTGCCACGGCTTTACCAATTTGCCCAGGCATGCGGCAAGTGTCTTAAATAGTTAATTATGGTCTAAATACAAGATTAAACATTGAAAACCGTCCATAAATAATGGGGGAAGCTTAGGAAAGGCTTAGGCAATTAAAAAAATTAGGTGCATTTTTATATGTTTGACGGCTAAAAAATAGATGTTCCAGGCCTCGCACGGAAGTTTCCATTGTACCGTAGTATCAGTTAAACGTGCTCTTTCATTTCCAATCAAAAACAGACAAAAAAATTTTTTTGGCCAAAATGAAAAAATCCCTGATGGTTAGATGGGCGTTTTTTCAATTTGGGTCAAAATTTTTTTTTACCTGTTTTTGATTGGAAATGAAAGAGCATGTTTGATTACGTGTTCCCTCAAATTTACAGCCTCAAGTAACGCCTTTGAGCTTAACAAATAAGATACGCCAAATTGCAGTATACCAACAAAGTTGATCAGTGTTGCCACGGCTCTAGGAAAGTTGCCAAGCAAGCGGAAGTTGTTGGAATTAGTTAATTATGATCTAACAACAATATTTAACAATAAAAACCACTTGTCTAACGATGGGGAAAGCTTAAAAATCAATTACAGCCAAAAAACACAAAATTGCACTATACCAACAAAGTTGCACAGTGTTGCCACGGCTTTAGCAATTTGCCCAGGCAAGCGGCAACTGTTCTAAATAATTAATTATGGTCTAAATACAGTATTTAACAATAAAAACCACTTGTCTAACGATGGGGAAAGCTTAAAAATCAATTACAGCCAAAAAACACAAAATTGCACTATACCAACAAAGTTGTACAGTGTTGCCACGGCTTTAGCAATTTGCCCAGGCAAGCGGCAACTGTTCTAAATAATCAATTATGGTCTAAATACAGTATTTAACAATAAAAACCACTTGTCTAACGATGGGGAAAGCTTAAAAATCAATTACAGCCAAAAAACACAAAATTGCACTATACCAACAAAGTTGCACAGTGTTGCCACGGCTTTAGCAATTTGCCCAGGCAAGCGGCAACTGTTCTAAATAATCAATTATGGTCTAAATACAGTATTTAACAATAAAAACCACTTGTCTAACGATGGGGAAAGCTTAAAAATCAATTACAGCCAAAAAACACAAAATTGCACTATACCAACAAAGTTGCACAGTGTTGCCACGGCTTTAGCAATTTGCCCAGGCAAGCGGCAACTGTTTTAAATAATCAATTATGGTCTAAATACAGTATTTAACAATAAAAACCACTTGTCTAACGATGGGGAAAGCTTAAAAATCGATTACAGTCAAAAAACACAAAATTGCACTATACCAACAAAGTTGCACAGTGTTGCCACGGCTTTAGCAATCTGCCCAGGCAAGCGGCAACTGTTCTAAATAATCAATTATGGTCTAAATACAGTATTTAACAATAAAAACCACTTGTCTAACGATGGGGAAAGCTTAAAAATCAATTACAGCCAAAAAACACAAAATTGCACTATACCAACAAAGTTGCACAGTGTTGCCACGGCTTTAGCAATTTGCCCAGGCAAGCGGCAACTGTTCTAAATAATCAATTATGGTCTAAATACAGTATTTAACAATAAAAACCACTTGTCTAACGATGGGGAAAGCTTAAAAATCAATTACAGCCAAAAAACACAAAATTGCACTATACCAACAAAGTTGCACAGTGTTGCCACGGCTTTAGCAATTTGCCCAGGCAAGCGGCAACTGTTCTAAATAATCAATTATGGTCTAAATACAGTATTTAACAATAAAAACCACTTGTCTAACGATGGGGAAAGCTTAAAAATCAATTACAGTCAAAAAACACAAAATTGCACTATACCAACAAAGTTGCACAGTGTTGCCACGGCTTTAGCAATTTGCCCAGGCAAGCGGCAACTGTTCTAAATAATCAATTATGGTCTAATAACAATATTTAACAATAAAAACCACTTGTCTAACGATGGGGAAAGCTTAAAAATCAATTACAGCCAAAAAACACAAAATTGCACTATACCAACAAAGTTGCACAGTGTTGCCACGGCTTTACCAATTTGCCCAGGCATGCGGCAAGTGTCTTAAATAGTTAATTATGGTCTAAATACAAGATTAAACATTGAAAACCGTCCATAAATAATGGGGGAAGCTTAGGAAAGGCTTAGGCAATTAAAAAAATTAGGTGCATTTTTATATGTTTGACGGCTAAAAAATAGATGTTCCAGGCCTCGCACGGAAGTTTCCATTGTACCGTAGTATCAGTTAAACGTGCTCTTTCATTTCCAATCAAAAACAGACAAAAAAATTTTTTTGGCCAAAATGAAAAAATCCCTGATGGTTAGATGGGCGTTTTTTCAATTTGGGTCAAAATTTTTTTTTACCTGTTTTTGATTGGAAATGAAAGAGCATGTTTGATTACGTGTTCCCTCAAATTTACAGCCTCAAGTAACGCCTTTGAGCTTAACAAATAAGATACGCCAAATTGCAGTATACCAACAAAGTTGATCAGTGTTGCCACGGCTCTAGGAAAGTTGCCAAGCAAGCGGAAGTTGTTGGAATTAGTTAATTATGATCTAACAACAATATTTAACAATAAAAACCACTTGTCTAACGATGGGGAAAGCTTAAAAATCAATTACAGCCAAAAAACACAAAATTGCACTATACCAACAAAGTTGCACAGTGTTGCCACGGCTTTAGCAATTTGCCCAGGCAAGCGGCAACTGTTCTAAATAATTAATTATGGTCTAAATACAGTATTTAACAATAAAAACCACTTGTCTAACGATGGGGAAAGCTTAAAAATCAATTACAGCCAAAAAACACAAAATTGCACTATACCAACAAAGTTGTACAGTGTTGCCACGGCTTTAGCAATTTGCCCAGGCAAGCGGCAACTGTTCTAAATAATCAATTATGGTCTAAATACAGTATTTAACAATAAAAACCACTTGTCTAACGATGGGGAAAGCTTAAAAATCAATTACAGCCAAAAAACACAAAATTGCACTATACCAACAAAGTTGCACAGTGTTGCCACGGCTTTAGCAATTTGCCCAGGCAAGCGGCAACTGTTCTAAATAATTAATTATGGTCTAAATACAGTATTTAACAATAAAAACCACTTGTCTAACGATGGGGAAAGCTTAAAAATCAATTACAGCCAAAAAACACAAAATTGCACTATACCAACAAAGTTGTACAGTGTTGCCACGGCTTTAGCAATTTGCCCAGGCAAGCGGCAACTGTTCTAAATAATCAATTATGGTCTAAATACAGTATTTAACAATAAAAACCACTTGTCTAACGATGGGGAAAGCTTAAAAATCAATTACAGCCAAAAAACACAAAATTGCACTATACCAACAAAGTTGCACAGTGTTGCCACGGCTTTAGCAATTTGCCCAGGCAAGCGGCAACTGTTCTAAATAATCAATTATGGTCTAATAACAATATTTAACAATAAAAACCACTTGTCTAACGATGGGGAAAGCTTAAAAATCAATTACAGCCAAAAAACACAAAATTGCACTATACCAACAAAGTTGCACAGTGTTGCCACGGCTTTACCAATTTGCCCAGGCATGCGGCAAGTGTCTTAAATAGTTAATTATGGTCTAAATACAAGATTAAACATTGAAAACCGTCCATAAATAATGGGGGAAGCTTAGGAAAGGCTTAGGCAATTAAAAAAATTAGGTGCATTTTTATATGTTTGACGGCTAAAAAATAGATGTTCCAGGCCTCGCACGGAAGTTTCCATTGTACCGTAGTATCAGTTAAACGTGCTCTTTCATTTCCAATCAAAAACAGACAAAAAAATTTTTTTGGCCAAAATGAAAAAATCCCTGATGGTTAGATGGGCGTTTTTTCAATTTGGGTCAAAATTTTTTTTTACCTGTTTTTGATTGGAAATGAAAGAGCATGTTTGATTACGTGTTCCCTCAAATTTACAGCCTCAAGTAACGCCTTTGAGCTTAACAAATAAGATACGCCAAATTGCAGTATACCAACAAAGTTGATCAGTGTTGCCACGGCTCTAGGAAAGTTGCCAAGCAAGCGGAAGTTGTTGGAATTAGTTAATTATGATCTAACAACAATATTTAACAATAAAAACCACTTGTCTAACGATGGGGAAAGCTTAAAAATCAATTACAGCCAAAAAACACAAAATTGCACTATACCAACAAAGTTGCACAGTGTTGCCACGGCTTTAGCAATTTGCCCAGGCAAGCGGCAACTGTTCTAAATAATTAATTATGGTCTAAATACAGTATTTAACAATAAAAACCACTTGTCTAACGATGGGGAAAGCTTAAAAATCAATTACAGCCAAAAAACACAAAATTGCACTATACCAACAAAGTTGTACAGTGTTGCCACGGCTTTAGCAATTTGCCCAGGCAAGCGGCAACTGTTCTAAATAATCAATTATGGTCTAAATACAGTATTTAACAATAAAAACCACTTGTCTAACGATGGGGAAAGCTTAAAAATCAATTACAGCCAAAAAACACAAAATTGCACTATACCAACAAAGTTGTACAGTGTTGCCACGGCTTTAGCAATTTGCCCAGGCAAGCGGCAACTGTTCTAAATAATCAATTATGGTCTAATAACAATATTTAACAATAAAAACCACTTGTCTAACGATGGGGAAAGCTTAAAAATCAATTACAGCCAAAAAACACAAAATTGCACTATACCAACAAAGTTGTACAGTGTTGCCACGGCTTTAGCAATTTGCCCAGGCAAGCGGCAACTGTTCTAAATAATCAATTATGGTCTAAATACAGTATTTAACAATAAAAACCACTTGTCTAACGATGGGGAAAGCTTAAAAATCAATTACAGCCAAAAAACACAAAATTGCACTATACCAACAAAGTTGTACAGTGTTGCCACGGCTTTAGCAATTTGCCCAGGCAAGCGGCAACTGTTCTAAATAATCAATTATGGTCTAATAACAATATTTAACAATAAAAACCACTTGTCTAACGATGGGGAAAGCTTAAAAATCAATTACAGCCAAAAAACACAAAATTGCACTATACCAACAAAGTTGCACAGTGTTGCCACGGCTTTACCAATTTGCCCAGGCATGCGGCAAGTGTCTTAAATAGTTAATTATGGTCTAAATACAAGATTAAACATTGAAAACCGTCCATAAATAATGGGGGAAGCTTAGGAAAGGCTTAGGCAATTAAAAAAATTAGGTGCATTTTTATATGTTTGACGGCTAAAAAATAGATGTTCCAGGCCTCGCACGGAAGTTCCCATTGTACCGTAGTATCAGTTAAACGTGCTCTTTCATTTCCAATCAAAAACAGACAAAAAAATTTTTTTGGCCAAAATGAAAAAATCCCTGATGGTTAGATGGGCGTTTTTTCAATTTGGGTCAAAATTTTTTTTTACCTGTTTTTGATTGGAAATGAAAGAGCATGTTTGATTACGTGTTCCCTCAAATTTACAGCCTCAAGTAACGCCTTTGAGCTTAACAAATAAGATACGCCAAATTGCAGTATACCAACAAAGTTGATCAGTGTTGCCACGGCTCTAGGAAAGTTGCCAAGCAAGCGGAAGTTGTTGGAATTAGTTAATTATGATCTAACAACAATATTTAACAATAAAAACCACTTGTCTAACGATGGGGAAAGCTTAAAAATCAATTACAGCCAAAAAACACAAAATTGCACTATACCAACAAAGTTGCACAGTGTTGCCACGGCTTTAGCAATTTGCCCAGGCAAGCGGCAACTGTTCTAAATAATTAATTATGGTCTAAATACAGTATTTAACAATAAAAACCACTTGTCTAACGATGGGGAAAGCTTAAAAATCAATTACAGCCAAAAAACACAAAATTGCACTATACCAACAAAGTTGTACAGTGTTGCCACGGCTTTAGCAATTTGCCCAGGCAAGCGGCAACTGTTCTAAATAATCAATTATGGTCTAAATACAGTATTTAACAATAAAAACCACTTGTCTAACGATGGGGAAAGCTTAAAAATCAATTACAGCCAAAAAACACAAAATTGCACTATACCAACAAAGTTGCACAGTGTTGCCACGGCTTTAGCAATTTGCCCAGGCAAGCGGCAACTGTTCTAAATAATCAATTATGGTCTAAATACAGTATTTAACAATAAAAACCACTTGTCTAACGATGGGGAAAGCTTAAAAATCAATTACAGTCAAAAAACACAAAATTGCACTATACCAACAAAGTTGCACAGTGTTGCCACGGCTTTAGCAATTTGCCCAGGCAAGCGGCAACTGTTCTAAATAATCAATTATGGTCTAATAACAATATTTAACAATAAAAACCACTTGTCTAACGATGGGGAAAGCTTAAAAATCAATTACAGCCAAAAAACACAAAATTGCACTATACCAACAAAGTT
Organism: Caenorhabditis doughertyi; assembly: GCA_963572265.1. NCBI lineage: Eukaryota > Metazoa > Nematoda > Chromadorea > Rhabditida > Rhabditidae > Caenorhabditis > Caenorhabditis doughertyi. The sequence continues at coordinate 27,567,736 of OY751556.1, forward strand.
GCACAGTGTTGCCACGGCTTTACCAATTTGCCCAGGCATGCGGCAAGTGTCTTAAATAGTTAATTATGGTCTAAATACAAGATTAAACATTGAAAACCGTCCATAAATAATGGGGGAAGCTTAGGAAAGGCTTAGGCAATTAAAAAAATTAGGTGCATTTTTATATGTTTGACGGCTAAAAAATAGATGTTCCAGGCCTCGCACGGAAGTTTCCATTGTACCGTAGTATCAGTTAAACGTGCTCTTTCATTTCCAATCAAAAACAGACAAAAAAATTTTTTTGGCCAAAATGAAAAAATCCCTGATGGTTAGATGGGCGTTTTTTCAATTTGGGTCAAAATTTTTTTTTACCTGTTTTTGATTGGAAATGAAAGAGCATGTTTGATTACGTGTTCCCTCAAATTTACAGCCTCAAGTAACGCCTTTGAGCTTAACAAATAAGATACGCCAAATTGCAGTATACCAACAAAGTTGATCAGTGTTGCCACGGCTCTAGGAAAGTTGCCAAGCAAGCGGAAGTTGTTGGAATTAGTTAATTATGATCTAACAACAATATTTAACAATAAAAACCACTTGTCTAACGATGGGGAAAGCTTAAAAATCAATTACAGCCAAAAAACACAAAATTGCACTATACCAACAAAGTTGCACAGTGTTGCCACGGCTTTAGCAATTTGCCCAGGCAAGCGGCAACTGTTCTAAATAATTAATTATGGTCTAAATACAGTATTTAACAATAAAAACCACTTGTCTAACGATGGGGAAAGCTTAAAAATCAATTACAGCCAAAAAACACAAAATTGCACTATACCAACAAAGTTGTACAGTGTTGCCACGGCTTTAGCAATTTGCCCAGGCAAGCGGCAACTGTTCTAAATAATCAATTATGGTCTAAATACAGTATTTAACAATAAAAACCACTTGTCTAACGATGGGGAAAGCTTAAAAATCAATTACAGCCAAAAAACACAAAATTGCACTATACCAACAAAGTTGCACAGTGTTGCCACGGCTTTAGCAATTTGCCCAGGCAAGCGGCAACTGTTCTAAATAATCAATTATGGTCTAAATACAGTATTTAACAATAAAAACCACTTGTCTAACGATGGGGAAAGCTTAAAAATCAATTACAGCCAAAAAACACAAAATTGCACTATACCAACAAAGTTGCACAGTGTTGCCACGGCTTTAGCAATTTGCCCAGGCAAGCGGCAACTGTTTTAAATAATCAATTATGGTCTAAATACAGTATTTAACAATAAAAACCACTTGTGTAACGATGGGGAAAGCTTAAAAATCGATTACAGTCAAAAAACACAAAATTGCACTATACCAACAAAGTTGCACAGTGTTGCCACGGCTTTAGCAATCTGCCCAGGCAAGCGGCAACTGTTCTAAATAATCAATTATGGTCTAAATACAGTATTTAACAATAAAAACCACTTGTCTAACGATGGGGAAAGCTTAAAAATCAATTACAGCCAAAAAACACAAAATTGCACTATACCAACAAAGTTGCACAGTGTTGCCACGGCTTTAGCAATTTGCCCAGGCAAGCGGCAACTGTTCTAAATAATCAATTATGGTCTAAATACAGTATTTAACAATAAAAACCACTTGTCTAACGATGGGGAAAGCTTAAAAATCAATTACAGCCAAAAAACACAAAATTGCACTATACCAACAAAGTTGCACAGTGTTGCCACGGCTTTAGCAATTTGCCCAGGCAAGCGGCAACTGTTCTAAATAATCAATTATGGTCTAAATACAGTATTTAACAATAAAAACCACTTGTCTAACGATGGGGAAAGCTTAAAAATCAATTACAGTCAAAAAACACAAAATTGCACTATACCAACAAAGTTGCACAGTGTTGCCACGGCTTTAGCAATTTGCCCAGGCAAGCGGCAACTGTTCTAAATAATCAATTATGGTCTAATAACAATATTTAACAATAAAAACCACTTGTCTAACGATGGGGAAAGCTTAAAAATCAATTACAGCCAAAAAACACAAAATTGCACTATACCAACAAAGTTGCACAGTGTTGCCACGGCTTTACCAATTTGCCCAGGCATGCGGCAAGTGTCTTAAATAGTTAATTATGGTCTAAATACAAGATTAAACATTGAAAACCGTCCATAAATAATGGGGGAAGCTTAGGAAAGGCTTAGGCAATTAAAAAAATTAGGTGCATTTTTATATGTTTGACGGCTAAAAAATAGATGTTCCAGGCCTCGCACGGAAGTTTCCATTGTACCGTAGTATCAGTTAAACGTGCTCTTTCATTTCCAATCAAAAACAGACAAAAAAATTTTTTTGGCCAAAATGAAAAAATCCCTGATGGTTAGATGGGCGTTTTTTCAATTTGGGTCAAAATTTTTTTTTGCCTGTTTTTGATTGGAAATGAAAGAGCATGTTTGATTACGTGTTCCCTCAAATTTACAGCCTCAAGTAACGCCTTTGAGCTTAACAAATAAGATACGCCAAATTGCAGTATACCAACAAAGTTGATCAGTGTTGCCACGGCTCTAGGAAAGTTGCCAAGCAAGCGGAAGTTGTTGGAATTAGTTAATTATGATCTAACAACAATATTTAACAATAAAAACCACTTGTCTAACGATGGGGAAAGCTTAAAAATCAATTACAGCCAAAAAACACAAAATTGCACTATACCAACAAAGTTGCACAGTGTTGCCACGGCTTTAGCAATTTGCCCAGGCAAGCGGCAACTGTTCTAAATAATTAATTATGGTCTAAATACAGTATTTAACAATAAAAACCACTTGTCTAACGATGGGGAAAGCTTAAAAATCAATTACAGCCAAAAAACACAAAATTGCACTATACCAACAAAGTTGTACAGTGTTGCCACGGCTTTAGCAATTTGCCCAGGCAAGCGGCAACTGTTCTAAATAATCAATTATGGTCTAAATACAGTATTTAACAATAAAAACCACTTGTCTAACGATGGGGAAAGCTTAAAAATCAATTACAGCCAAAAAACACAAAATTGCACTATACCAACAAAGTTGCACAGTGTTGCCACGGCTTTAGCAATTTGCCCAGGCAAGCGGCAACTGTTCTAAATAATCAATTATGGTCTAAATACAGTATTTAACAATAAAAACCACTTGTCTAACGATGGGGAAAGCTTAAAAATCAATTACAGCCAAAAAACACAAAATTGCACTATACCAACAAAGTTGCACAGTGTTGCCACGGCTTTACCAATTTGCCCAGGCATGCGGCAAGTGTCTTAAATAGTTAATTATGGTCTAAATACAAGATTAAACATTGAAAACCGTCCATAAATAATGGGGGAAGCTTAGGAAAGGCTTAGGCAATTAAAAAAATTAGGTGCATTTTTATATGTTTGACGGCTAAAAAATAGATGTTCCAGGCCTCGCACGGAAGTTTCCATTGTACCGTAGTATCAGTTAAACGTGCTCTTTCATTTCCAATCAAAAACAGACAAAAAAATTTTTTTGGCCAAAATGAAAAAATCCCTGATGGTTAGATGGGCGTTTTTTCAATTTGGGTCAAAATTTTTTTTTGCCTGTTTTTGATTGGAAATGAAAGAGCATGTTTGATTACGTGTTCCCTCAAATTTACAGCCTCAAGTAACGCCTTTGAGCTTAACAAATAAGATACGCCAAATTGCAGTATACCAACAAAGTTGATCAGTGTTGCCACGGCTCTAGGAAAGTTGCCAAGCAAGCGGAAGTTGTTGGAATTAGTTAATTATGATCTAACAACAATATTTAACAATAAAAACCACTTGTCTAACGATGGGGAAAGCTTAAAAATCAATTACAGCCAAAAAACACAAAATTGCACTATACCAACAAAGTTGCACAGTGTTGCCACGGCTTTAGCAATTTGCCCAGGCAAGCGGCAACTGTTCTAAATAATTAATTATGGTCTAAATACAGTATTTAACAATAAAAACCACTTGTCTAACGATGGGGAAAGCTTAAAAATCAATTACAGCCAAAAAACACAAAATTGCACTATACCAACAAAGTTGTACAGTGTTGCCACGGCTTTAGCAATTTGCCCAGGCAAGCGGCAACTGTTCTAAATAATCAATTATGGTCTAAATACAGTATTTAACAATAAAAACCACTTGTCTAACGATGGGGAAAGCTTAAAAATCAATTACAGCCAAAAAACACAAAATTGCACTATACCAACAAAGTTGCACAGTGTTGCCACGGCTTTAGCAATTTGCCCAGGCAAGCGGCAACTGTTCTAAATAATCAATTATGGTCTAAATACAGTATTTAACAATAAAAACCACTTGTCTAACGATGGGGAAAGCTTAAAAATCAATTACAGCCAAAAAACACAAAATTGCACTATACCAACAAAGTTGCACAGTGTTGCCACGGCTTTAGCAATTTGCCCAGGCAAGCGGCAACTGTTCTAAATAATCAATTATGGTCTAAATACAGTATTTAACAATAAAAACCACTTGTCTAACGATGGGGAAAGCTTAAAAATCAATTACAGCCAAAAAACACAAAATTGCACTATACCAACAAAGTTGTACAGTGTTGCCACGGCTTTAGCAATTTGCCCAGGCAAGCGGCAACTGTTCTAAATAATCAATTATGGTCTAATAACAATATTTAACAATAAAAACCACTTGTCTAACGATGGGGAAAGCTTAAAAATCAATTACAGCCAAAAAACACAAAATTGCACTATACCAACAAAGTTGCACAGTGTTGCCACGGCTTTACCAATTTGCCCAGGCATGCGGCAAGTGTCTTAAATAGTTAATTATGGTCTAAATACAAGATTAAACATTGAAAACCGTCCATAAATAATGGGGGAAGCTTAGGAAAGGCTTAGGCAATTAAAAAAATTAGGTGCATTTTTATATGTTTGACGGCTAAAAAATAGATGTTCCAGGCCTCGCACGGAAGTTTCCATTGTACCGTAGTATCAGTTAAACGTGCTCTTTCATTTCCAATCAAAAACAGACAAAAAAATTTTTTTGGCCAAAATGAAAAAATCCCTGATGGTTAGATGGGCGTTTTTTCAATTTGGGTCAAAATTTTTTTTTACCTGTTTTTGATTGGAAATGAAAGAGCATGTTTGATTACGTGTTCCCTCAAATTTACAGCCTCAAGTAACGCCTTTGAGCTTAACAAATAAGATACGCCAAATTGCAGTATACCAACAAAGTTGATCAGTGTTGCCACGGCTCTAGGAAAGTTGCCAAGCAAGCGGAAGTTGTTGGAATTAGTTAATTATGATCTAACAACAATATTTAACAATAAAAACCACTTGTCTAACGATGGGGAAAGCTTAAAAATCAATTACAGCCAAAAAACACAAAATTGCACTATACCAACAAAGTTGCACAGTGTTGCCACGGCTTTAGCAATTTGCCCAGGCAAGCGGCAACTGTTCTAAATAATCAATTATGGTCTAAATACAGTATTTAACAATAAAAACCACTTGTCTAACGATGGGGAAAGCTTAAAAATCAATTACAGCCAAAAAACACAAAATTGCACTATACCAACAAAGTTGCACAGTGTTGCCACGGCTTTAGCAATTTGCCCAGGCAAGCGGCAACTGTTCTAAATAATCAATTATGGTCTAAATACAGTATTTAACAATAAAAACCACTTGTCTAACGATGGGGAAAGCTTAAAAATCAATTACAGTCAAAAAACACAAAATTGCACTATACCAACAAAGTTGCACAGTGTTGCCACGGCTTTAGCAATTTGCCCAGGCAAGCGGCAACTGTTCTAAATAATCAATTATGGTCTAATAACAATATTTAACAATAAAAACCACTTGTCTAACGATGGGGAAAGCTTAAAAATCAATTACAGCCAAAAAACACAAAATTGCACTATACCAACAAAGTTGCACAGTGTTGCCACGGCTTTACCAATTTGCCCAGGCATGCGGCAAGTGTCTTAAATAGTTAATTATGGTCTAAATACAAGATTAAACATTGAAAACCGTCCATAAATAATGGGGGAAGCTTAGGAAAGGCTTAGGCAATTAAAAAAATTAGGTGCATTTTTATATGTTTGACGGCTAAAAAATAGATGTTCCAGGCCTCGCACGGAAGTTTCCATTGTACCGTAGTATCAGTTAAACGTGCTCTTTCATTTCCAATCAAAAACAGACAAAAAAATTTTTTTGGCCAAAATGAAAAAATCCCTGATGGTTAGATGGGCGTTTTTTCAATTTGGGTCAAAATTTTTTTTTACCTGTTTTTGATTGGAAATGAAAGAGCATGTTTGATTACGTGTTCCCTCAAATTTACAGCCTCAAGTAACGCCTTTGAGCTTAACAAATAAGATACGCCAAATTGCAGTATACCAACAAAGTTGATCAGTGTTGCCACGGCTCTAGGAAAGTTGCCAAGCAAGCGGAAGTTGTTGGAATTAGTTAATTATGATCTAACAACAATATTTAACAATAAAAACCACTTGTCTAACGATGGGGAAAGCTTAAAAATCAATTACAGCCAAAAAACACAAAATTGCACTATACCAACAAAGTTGCACAGTGTTGCCACGGCTTTAGCAATTTGCCCAGGCAAGCGGCAACTGTTCTAAATAATTAATTATGGTCTAAATACAGTATTTAACAATAAAAACCACTTGTCTAACGATGGGGAAAGCTTAAAAATCAATTACAGCCAAAAAACACAAAATTGCACTATACCAACAAAGTTGTACAGTGTTGCCACGGCTTTAGCAATTTGCCCAGGCAAGCGGCAACTGTTCTAAATAATCAATTATGGTCTAAATACAGTATTTAACAATAAAAACCACTTGTCTAACGATGGGGAAAGCTTAAAAATCAATTACAGCCAAAAAACACAAAATTGCACTATACCAACAAAGTTGCACAGTGTTGCCACGGCTTTAGCAATTTGCCCAGGCAAGCGGCAACTGTTCTAAATAATCAATTATGGTCTAAATACAGTATTTAACAATAAAAACCACTTGTCTAACGATGGGGAAAGCTTAAAAATCAATTACAGTCAAAAAACACAAAATTGCACTATACCAACAAAGTTGCACAGTGTTGCCACGGCTTTAGCAATTTGCCCAGGCAAGCGGCAACTGTTCTAAATAATCAATTATGGTCTAATAACAATATTTAACAATAAAAACCACTTGTCTAACGATGGGGAAAGCTTAAAAATCAATTACAGCCAAAAAACACAAAATTGCACTATACCAACAAAGTTGCACAGTGTTGCCACGGCTTTACCAATTTGCCCAGGCATGCGGCAAGTGTCTTAAATAGTTAATTATGGTCTAAATACAAGATTAAACATTGAAAACCGTCCATAAATAATGGGGGAAGCTTAGGAAAGGCTTAGGCAATTAAAAAAATTAGGTGCATTTTTATATGTTTGACGGCTAAAAAATAGATGTTCCAGGCCTCGCACGGAAGTTTCCATTGTACCGTAGTATCAGTTAAACGTGCTCTTTCATTTCCAATCAAAAACAGACAAAAAAATTTTTTTGGCCAAAATGAAAAAATCCCTGATGGTTAGATGGGCGTTTTTTCAATTTGGGTCAAAATTTTTTTTTACCTGTTTTTGATTGGAAATGAAAGAGCATGTTTGATTACGTGTTCCCTCAAATTTACAGCCTCAAGTAACGCCTTTGAGCTTAACAAATAAGATACGCCAAATTGCAGTATACCAACAAAGTTGATCAGTGTTGCCACGGCTCTAGGAAAGTTGCCAAGCAAGCGGAAGTTGTTGGAATTAGTTAATTATGATCTAACAACAATATTTAACAATAAAAACCACTTGTCTAACGATGGGGAAAGCTTAAAAATCAATTACAGCCAAAAAACACAAAATTGCACTATACCAACAAAGTTGCACAGTGTTGCCACGGCTTTAGCAATTTGCCCAGGCAAGCGGCAACTGTTCTAAATAATTAATTATGGTCTAAATACAGTATTTAACAATAAAAACCACTTGTCTAACGATGGGGAAAGCTTAAAAATCAATTACAGCCAAAAAACACAAAATTGCACTATACCAACAAAGTTGTACAGTGTTGCCACGGCTTTAGCAATTTGCCCAGGCAAGCGGCAACTGTTCTAAATAATCAATTATGGTCTAAATACAGTATTTAACAATAAAAACCACTTGTCTAACGATGGGGAAAGCTTAAAAATCAATTACAGCCAAAAAACACAAAATTGCACTATACCAACAAAGTTGCACAGTGTTGCCACGGCTTTAGCAATTTGCCCAGGCAAGCGGCAACTGTTCTAAATAATCAATTATGGTCTAAATACAGTATTTAACAATAAAAACCACTTGTCTAACGATGGGGAAAGCTTAAAAATCAATTACAGCCAAAAAACACAAAATTGCACTATACCAACAAAGTTGCACAGTGTTGCCACGGCTTTAGCAATTTGCCCAGGCAAGCGGCAACTGTTTTAAATAATCAATTATGGTCTAAATACAGTATTTAACAATAAAAACCACTTGTGTAACGATGGGGAAAGCTTAAAAATCGATTACAGTCAAAAAACACAAAATTGCACTATACCAACAAAGTTGCACAGTGTTGCCACGGCTTTAGCAATCTGCCCAGGCAAGCGGCAACTGTTCTAAATAATCAATTATGGTCTAAATACAGTATTTAACAATAAAAACCACTTGTCTAACGATGGGGAAAGCTTAAAAATCAATTACAGCCAAAAAACACAAAATTGCACTATACCAACAAAGTTGCACAGTGTTGCCACGGCTTTAGCAATTTGCCCAGGCAAGCGGCAACTGTTCTAAATAATCAATTATGGTCTAAATACAGTATTTAACAATAAAAACCACTTGTCTAACGATGGGGAAAGCTTAAAAATCAATTACAGCCAAAAAACACAAAATTGCACTATACCAACAAAGTTGCACAGTGTTGCCACGGCTTTAGCAATTTGCCCAGGCAAGCGGCAACTGTTCTAAATAATCAATTATGGTCTAAATACAGTATTTAACAATAAAAACCACTTGTCTAACGATGGGGAAAGCTTAAAAATCAATTACAGTCAAAAAACACAAAATTGCACTATACCAACAAAGTTGCACAGTGTTGCCACGGCTTTAGCAATTTGCCCAGGCAAGCGGCAACTGTTCTAAATAATCAATTATGGTCTAATAACAATATTTAACAATAAAAACCACTTGTCTAACGATGGGGAAAGCTTAAAAATCAATTACAGCCAAAAAACACAAAATTGCACTATACCAACAAAGTTGCACAGTGTTGCCACGGCTTTACCAATTTGCCCAGGCATGCGGCAAGTGTCTTAAATAGTTAATTATGGTCTAAATACAAGATTAAACATTGAAAACCGTCCATAAATAATGGGGGAAGCTTAGGAAAGGCTTAGGCAATTAAAAAAATTAGGTGCATTTTTATATGTTTGACGGCTAAAAAATAGATGTTCCAGGCCTCGCACGGAAGTTTCCATTGTACCGTAGTATCAGTTAAACGTGCTCTTTCATTTCCAATCAAAAACAGACAAAAAAATTTTTTTGGCCAAAATGAAAAAATCCCTGATGGTTAGATGGGCGTTTTTTCAATTTGGGTCAAAATTTTTTTTTGCCTGTTTTTGATTGGAAATGAAAGAGCATGTTTGATTACGTGTTCCCTCAAATTTACAGCCTCAAGTAACGCCTTTGAGCTTAACAAATAAGATACGCCAAATTGCAGTATACCAACAAAGTTGATCAGTGTTGCCACGGCTCTAGGAAAGTTGCCAAGCAAGCGGAAGTTGTTGGAATTAGTTAATTATGATCTAACAACAATATTTAACAATAAAAACCACTTGTCTAACGATGGGGAAAGCTTAAAAATCAATTACAGCCAAAAAACACAAAATTGCACTATACCAACAAAGTTGCACAGTGTTGCCACGGCTTTAGCAATTTGCCCAGGCAAGCGGCAACTGTTCTAAATAATTAATTATGGTCTAAATACAGTATTTAACAATAAAAACCACTTGTCTAACGATGGGGAAAGCTTAAAAATCAATTACAGCCAAAAAACACAAAATTGCACTATACCAACAAAGTTGTACAGTGTTGCCACGGCTTTAGCAATTTGCCCAGGCAAGCGGCAACTGTTCTAAATAATCAATTATGGTCTAAATACAGTATTTAACAATAAAAACCACTTGTCTAACGATGGGGAAAGCTTAAAAATCAATTACAGCCAAAAAACACAAAATTGCACTATACCAACAAAGTTGCACAGTGTTGCCACGGCTTTAGCAATTTGCCCAGGCAAGCGGCAACTGTTCTAAATAATCAATTATGGTCTAAATACAGTATTTAACAATAAAAACCACTTGTCTAACGATGGGGAAAGCTTAAAAATCAATTACAGCCAAAAAACACAAAATTGCACTATACCAACAAAGTTGCACAGTGTTGCCACGGCTTTACCAATTTGCCCAGGCATGCGGCAAGTGTCTTAAATAGTTAATTATGGTCTAAATACAAGATTAAACATTGAAAACCGTCCATAAATAATGGGGGAAGCTTAGGAAAGGCTTAGGCAATTAAAAAAATTAGGTGCATTTTTATATGTTTGACGGCTAAAAAATAGATGTTCCAGGCCTCGCACGGAAGTTTCCATTGTACCGTAGTATCAGTTAAACGTGCTCTTTCATTTCCAATCAAAAACAGACAAAAAAATTTTTTTGGCCAAAATGAAAAAATCCCTGATGGTTAGATGGGCGTTTTTTCAATTTGGGTCAAAATTTTTTTTTGCCTGTTTTTGATTGGAAATGAAAGAGCATGTTTGATTACGTGTTCCCTCAAATTTACAGCCTCAAGTAACGCCTTTGAGCTTAACAAATAAGATACGCCAAATTGCAGTATACCAACAAAGTTGATCAGTGTTGCCACGGCTCTAGGAAAGTTGCCAAGCAAGCGGAAGTTGTTGGAATTAGTTAATTATGATCTAACAACAATATTTAACAATAAAAACCACTTGTCTAACGATGGGGAAAGCTTAAAAATCAATTACAGCCAAAAAACACAAAATTGCACTATACCAACAAAGTTGCACAGTGTTGCCACGGCTTTAGCAATTTGCCCAGGCAAGCGGCAACTGTTCTAAATAATTAATTATGGTCTAAATACAGTATTTAACAATAAAAACCACTTGTCTAACGATGGGGAAAGCTTAAAAATCAATTACAGCCAAAAAACACAAAATTGCACTATACCAACAAAGTTGTACAGTGTTGCCACGGCTTTAGCAATTTGCCCAGGCAAGCGGCAACTGTTCTAAATAATCAATTATGGTCTAAATACAGTATTTAACAATAAAAACCACTTGTCTAACGATGGGGAAAGCTTAAAAATCAATTACAGCCAAAAAACACAAAATTGCACTATACCAACAAAGTTGCACAGTGTTGCCACGGCTTTAGCAATTTGCCCAGGCAAGCGGCAACTGTTCTAAATAATCAATTATGGTCTAAATACAGTATTTAACAATAAAAACCACTTGTCTAACGATGGGGAAAGCTTAAAAATCAATTACAGCCAAAAAACACAAAATTGCACTATACCAACAAAGTTGCACAGTGTTGCCACGGCTTTAGCAATTTGCCCAGGCAAGCGGCAACTGTTCTAAATAATCAATTATGGTCTAAATACAGTATTTAACAATAAAAACCACTTGTCTAACGATGGGGAAAGCTTAAAAATCAATTACAGTCAAAAAACACAAAATTGCACTATACCAACAAAGTTGCACAGTGTTGCCACGGCTTTAGCAATTTGCCCAGGCAAGCGGCAACTGTTCTAAATAATCAATTATGGTCTAATAACAATATTTAACAATAAAAACCACTTGTCTAACGATGGGGAAAGCTTAAAAATCAATTACAGCCAAAAAACACAAAATTGCACTATACCAACAAAGTTGCACAGTGTTGCCACGGCTTTACCAATTTGCCCAGGCATGCGGCAAGTGTCTTAAATAGTTAATTATGGTCTAAATACAAGATTAAACATTGAAAACCGTCCATAAATAATGGGGGAAGCTTAGGAAAGGCTTAGGCAATTAAAAAAATTAGGTGCATTTTTATATGTTTGACGGCTAAAAAATAGATGTTCCAGGCCTCGCACGGAAGTTTCCATTGTACCGTAGTATCAGTTAAACGTGCTCTTTCATTTCCAATCAAAAACAGACAAAAAAATTTTTTTGGCCAAAATGAAAAAATCCCTGATGGTTAGATGGGCGTTTTTTCAATTTGGGTCAAAATTTTTTTTTGCCTGTTTTTGATTGGAAATGAAAGAGCATGTTTGATTACGTGTTCCCTCAAATTTACAGCCTCAAGTAACGCCTTTGAGCTTAACAAATAAGATACGCCAAATTGCAGTATACCAACAAAGTTGATCAGTGTTGCCACGGCTCTAGGAAAGTTGCCAAGCAAGCGGAAGTTGTTGGAATTAGTTAATTATGATCTAACAACAATATTTAACAATAAAAACCACTTGTCTAACGATGGGGAAAGCATAAAAATCAATTACAGCCAAAAAACACAAAATTGCACTATACCAACAAAGTTGCACAGTGTTGCCACGGCTTTAGCAATTTGCCCAGGCAAGCGGCAACTGTTCTAAATAATTAATTATGGTCTAAATACAGTATTTAACAATAAAAACCACTTGTCTAACGATGGGGAAAGCTTAAAAATCAATTACAGCCAAAAAACACAAAATTGCACTATACCAACAAAGTTGTACAGTGTTGCCACGGCTTTAGCAATTTGCCCAGGCAAGCGGCAACTGTTCTAAATAATCAATTATGGTCTAAATACAGTATTTAACAATAAAAACCACTTGTCTAACGATGGGGAAAGCTTAAAAATCAATTACAGCCAAAAAACACAAAATTGCACTATACCAACAAAGTTGTACAGTGTTGCCACGGCTTTAGCAATTTGCCCAGGCAAGCGGCAACTGTTCTAAATAATCAATTATGGTCTAAATACAGTATTTAACAATAAAAACCACTTGTCTAACGATGGGGAAAGCTTAAAAATCAATTACAGCCAAAAAACACAAAATTGCACTATACCAACAAAGTTGCACAGTGTTGCCACGGTTTTAGCAATTTGCCCAGGCAAGCGGCAACTGTTCTAAATAATCAATTATGGTCTAAATACAGTATTTAACAATAAAAACCACTTGTCTAACGATGGGGAAAGCTTAAAAATCAATTACAGCCAAAAAACACAAAATTGCACTATACCAACAAAGTTGTACAGTGTTGCCACGGCTTTAGCAATTTGCCCAGGCAAGCGGCAACTGTTCTAAATAATCAATTATGGTCTAAATACAGTATTTAACAATAAAAACCACTTGTCTAACGATGGGGAAAGCTTAAAAATCAATTACAGCCAAAAAACACAAAATTGCACTATACCAACAAAGTTGTACAGTGTTGCCACGGCTTTAGCAATTTGCCCAGGCAAGCGGCAACTGTTCTAAATAATCAATTATGGTCTAAATACAGTATTTAACAATAAAAACCACTTGTCTAACGATGGGGAAAGCTTAGGCTTAGGCTTAGGCTTAGGCTTAGGCTTAGGCTTAGGCTTAGGCTTAGGCTTAGGCTTAGGCTTAGGCTTAGGCTTAGGCTTAGGCTTAGGCTTAGGCTTAGGCTTAGGCTTAGGCTTAGGCTTAGGCTTAGGCTTAGGCTTAGGCTTAGGCTTAGGCTTAGGCTTAGGCTTAGGCTTAGGCTTAGGCTTAGGCTTAGGCTTAGGCTTAGGCTTAGGCTTAGGCTTAGGCTTAGGCTTAGGCTTAGGCTTAGGCTTAGGCTTAGGCTTAGGCTTAGGCTTAGGCTTAGGCTTAGGCTTAGGCTTAGGCTTAGGCTTAGGCTTAGGCTTAGGCTTAGGCTTAGGCTTAGGCTTAGGCTTAGGCTCAGGCGCAGGCTTCTGCCTGCGCCATTTGGGCTCAGGTCATTTCCCCAAACTCGGATTTTTTTGTTGGAAATATTTTTTTTTGATAGAGTTAAGTGTCCTGAATCTGAATCAGGACTCGAAAAAATTCTATCGGCGCGGAGCGCCGAGCTCCGCGAGCCCAAAGTTGGCCAAAAAAAATCTTTGAAGCAGCATAACTTTTTTCTCGTTTGAGGTATCAATTTTGTTTTTTGACCAATATGTATCATTTTTGGTCGTGCATAAAAAAAAAAATTTTTCGGTCCGGTCAGGTCATTCTCAATAGAGCGAACTTGCAAAAAATTTTTTTGAACTGAAAAAAAAAAAAAAGTTTGTGAGAAACCGTAGCTGAAAATTTGCACATATACTAAACAAAATGTGCTCTTTTTTTTGAGCTATAGTCTATAGTCCAAAAGTTTAAAAAAAAATTTCAAGTCAATTTTTTTGGTCAAAAAAATTTTTTTTTTCAATTTTTTTTTGAAGATTTCGATAGCAAATTTGATTACGCATCTTTTTTGACATACACACTTTTTCGAAATTTTGACTTTTAAGCCCTCAAAAATCGATTTTAGACAAAATTTTTGCAGATGCACCAAAACGACCAGGGCTTTTGACTAGTGAGTAGGTCTATCAGATAGAGGACCTTCGATAATGTATACAAAAAAAGTTTCAGAAAAAGTTCTGTACACATCTCTGAAAAAATCGAATTTGAAATTTTGCGAAAAATCACTTGTGAGCGCAACCCGAGGCACGAAGTGCCTCGGATCGGTGGGACGTCGAGACACGAAGTGTCTCGGCGGACCACCCTGGCGTTTTATAAAAAATGAGTAGGAAAAATTTGGGAAAAATGTTAAAAACGACAGTGCGCAGCACTGTCGTTTTCAACATGTTTTTCAAATTTCTCCTACTCATTTTTCTATAAAAGGTCACCAACAGAGTTAAGGAGGGGGGTTCGGGGGGTGGAACACCCCCCGAGTCCGTAACGGGGGGGGGGGGGGTGCGGGGGGGGCGAAGCCCCCCCCGAAACCATAAATCAACTCAAAAAGCAACAACAACAACAAGAGCAACAAATACAGCAGAATTACAAAAAACAAAAGCCCGCGAAAATTTCAAATTCAAATTTGCCCGCGAAAATTTTAAATTTGAATTTACCCGCGAAAATTTCAAATTTAAAATCACCCGCGAAAATTTCAAATTCAAATTTAAGACCAAATTCAATAACAACACTAAAAACAATAACAAAAACAATAACAATAACAATAACAAAAACAACAACAACAAAAACAACAACAACACCAACAACAACAAAAACAACAACAACACCAACAACAACAAAAACAACAACTACAATAACAACAAAATCAAAAAAAACAACAATAGCGACAAGAGCAAAATCAAAATCAAGACCAAATGCAGAAGCAACTGCAATTGCAAGAGCTATAGCAAAATTACCATCACTGATTGCGCGAGCAATACCGAGAGCAACAAAATCAGCAACGAAAATAAAACCAAAACCAAAATCAAAATCAAAATCGAAATCAAAACAAACTGCAAAATCAAGAACAAAACCAATTGCAATATCAAAATCAAAAACGAGAACAAAACAAAAATAAAATTCAAATTTTGCCGCGAAAAATTCAAACTTTGGCGGGAAAATTTGAAATTTGGCGCGAAATTCAAATTTCCCGGCAAATTTGAATTTCCCGCCAAATTCAAACTTTGACGGGAAGTTTGAAATTCGCGGGGAAATTTGAATTTTGGCGGGAAATTTGAACATGGCGGGAAATATGAATTTGGCGGGAAAATTTAAATTTTGGCGGAAATTTGAACTTGGCGGGAAATTTGAATTTCGCGGGAAAGTTTGAACTTGGCGGGAAATTTGAATTTGGCGGGAAAATTTAAATTTTGGCGGGAAATTTGAACTTGGCGGGAAATTTGAATTTCGCGGGAAAATTTAAATTTTGGCGGGAAATTTGAATTTCGCGGGAAAATTTAAATTTTGGCGGGAAATTTGAATTTCGCGGGAAAATTTGAATTTTGGCGGGAAATTTGAATTTCGCGGGAAAATTTAAATTTTGGCGGGAAATTTGAATTTCGCGGGAAAATTTAAATTTTGGCGGGAAATTTGAATTTCGCGGGAAAATTTGAATTTTGGCGGGGAATTTGAATTTCGCGGGGAAATTTGATTTTGGCGGGAAATTTTAACTTGGCGGGAAATTTGAATTTTGGCGGGAAATTTGAAAAAATTTCAGGACCAGAAGATTTGGATAAAGTAAGGGGAAGAGGCGAGCGAAGCGAGCCCGAAAAATATACCGAAAATAATTAAATTTCGAAGTAAGGAGACTGATCGCGAAGCCGAGGGGATTTTTTTTTAGAAACCAATTTTCCCCAATTTTTGAGCTACTTTTATAGAAATTAAGAAGATTTGGGAGAAGAAAAGCCTAAATAGGTCCCAGGAGATTTGAAAAATGAAAGGGGAATAGGCGAGCGAAGCGAGCCCGAAAAATATATCAAAAATTATAAAAATTTTCAAGTAAGGAGACTGATCGCGAAGCCGAGGGGATTTTTTTTTAGAAACCAATTTTCCCTAATTTTTAAGCTAATTTGATAGAAATTAAGAAGATTTGGGAGAAGAAAAGCCTAAATAGGTCCCAGGAGATTTGAAAAATGAAAGGGGAATAGGCGAGCGAAGCGAGCCCGAAAAATATATCAAAAATTATTAAATTTTCAAGTAAGGAGACTGATCGCAAAGCCGAGGGGATTTTTTTTAGAAACCAATTTCCCCCAATTTTTAAGCTAATATGATAAAAATTAAGAAGATTTGAGAGTAGGAAAGCCTAAATAGGATTCCAGGAGATTTGAAAAATGAAAGTGGAATAGGCGAGCGAAGCGACCCCGAAAAATATATTGAAATTAATAAATTTTCAAGTAAGGAGACTGATCGCGAAGCCGAAGGAATTTTTTTTTAGAAACCAATTTTCCCCAATTTTTGAGCTAATATGATAGAAATTAAAAAGATTTAGGAGAATTAAAGCCTAAATAGGATCCCAGGAGATTTGGAAAATAAAAGGGTAATAGGCGAGCGAAGCGAGCCCGAAAAATATACCGAAAATAATTAAATTTCGAAGTAAGGAGACTGATCGCGAAGCCGAGGGGATTTTTTTTTAGAAACCAATTTTCCCCAATTTTTAAGCTAATTTGATAGAAATTAAAAAGATTTGGGAGAATTAAAGCCTAAATAGGATCCCAGGAGATTTGGAAAATTAAAGGGTAATAGGCGAGCGAAGCGAGCCCGAAAAATATACCGAAAATAATTAAATTTCAAAGTAAGGAGACTGATCGCGAAGCCGAGGGGATTTTTTTTTAGAAACCAGTTTTCCCCAATTTTTAAGCTAATATGATAGAAATTAAAAAGATTTGGGAAAATTTAAGCCTAACTAGGATCTGAGGAGATTTGGAAAATAAAAGGGGAATAGGCGAGCGAAGCGAGCCCGAAAAATATACCGAAAAAAATTAAATTTCAAAGTAAGGAGACTGATCGCGAAGCCGAGGGGATTTTTTTTTAGAAACCAGTTTTCCCCAATTTTTAAGCTAATATGATAGAAATTAGGAAGATTTGGGAGAAGAAAAGTCTAAATAGGATCCCAGGAGATTTGGAAAATAAAAGGGGAATAAGCGAGCGAAGCGAGCCCGAAAAATATACCGAAAATAATTGAATTTCAAAGTAAGGAGACTGATCGCGAAGCCGAGGGGATTTTTTTTTAGAAACCAATTTTCCTCAATTTTTAAGCTAATTTGATAGAAATTAAAAAGATTTGGGAGAATTAAAGCCTAAATAAGATCCCAGGAGATTTGGAAAAAGAAAGGGTAATAGGCGAGCGAAGCGAGCCCGAAAAATATACCGAAAATAATTAAATTTCGAAGTAAGGAAACTGATCGCGAAGCCGAGGGGATTTTTTTTTAGAAACCAATTTTCCCCAATTTTTGAGCTAATTTGATAGAAATTAAAAAGATTTGGGAGAATTAAAGCCTAAATAGGATCCCAGGAGATTTGGAAAATAAAAGGGTAATAGGCGAGCGAAGCGAGCCCGAAAAATATACCGAAAATAATCAAATTTCGAAGCGAGGAGACTGATCGCGAAGCCGAGGGGATTTTTTTTTAGAAACCAATTTTCCTCAATTTTTAAGCTAATTTGATAGAAATTAGGAAGATTTGGGAGAATTAGAGCCTAAATAGGATCCCAGGAGATTTGGAAAATAAAAGGGTAATAGGCGAGCGAAGCGAGCCCGAAAAATATACCGAAAATAATTAAATTTCGAAGTAAGGAGACTGATCGCGAAGCCGAGGGGATTTTTTTTTAGAAACCAATTTTCCTCAATTTTTAAGCTAATTTGATAGAAATTAAAAAGATTTGGGAAAATTAAAGCCTAAATAGGATCCCAGGAGATTTGGAAAATAAAAGGGTAATAGGCGAGCGAAGCGAGCCCGAAAAATATACCGAAAATAATTGAATTTCGAAGTAAGGAGACTGATCGCGAAGCCGAGGGGATTTTTTTTTAGAAACCAGTTTTCCCCAATTTTTAAGCTAATATGATAGAAATCAAAAAGATTCGGGAAAATTAAAGCCTAAATAGGATCTCAGGAGATTTGGAAAATAAAAGGAGAATAGGCGAGCGAAGCGAGCCCGAAAAATATACCGAAAATAATTAAATTTCAAAGTAAGGAGACTGATCGCGAAGCCGAGAGGATTTTTTTTTAGAAACCAATTTTCCCCAATTTTTAAGCTAATATGATAAAAATTAAAAAGATTTGGGAGAAGAAAAGTCTTAATAGGATCCCAGGAGATTTGGAAAATAAAAGGGTAATAGGCGAGCGAAGCGAGCCCGAAAAATATACCGAAAATAATTAAATTTCAAAGTAAGGAGACTGATCGCGAAGCCGAGGGGATTTTTTTTAGAAACCAATTTTCCTCAATTTTGGTAACAAACAGAATAGAGAGCATTTTTGGCCGAGTAGCACTTTTCGAATGAAATTCCTCTCATAATATAAGAGCACCTCTAATACAAGAGCACCTCTAATATAAGAGCACCTTCATTATAAGGGCACCTCTAATATAAGAGCACCTTCATTATAAGGGCTTCTCTAATATAAGAGCACACTTAATGAAAAAAAGCATTTTTGGAAAGTGAGAGAACTGTTCCAAATTTTTAAACTACCCTGAGGCACGAAGTGCCTCAGGATGTGAGTGGATGCGAAGCATCCGCTCACCGATTGCGTTTTGACAAGAATGAGTGAAATGAAATTGTGAAAATAATGGTTTGATTTCGGTGCGGAGCACCGAAATCCAAATCCACTATTTTTGCAATTTCATTTTATTCATTCTTGTCAAAAGGTAACAAACAGAATTGAGAACATTTTTTTCCGAGTAGCACTTTTCGAATGAAATTCCTCTCATAATATAAGAGCACCTCTAATATAAGAGCACCTTTATTATAAGGGCACCTCTAATACAAAGGCACCTCTAATACAAGAGCACCTCTAATACAAGGGCACCTCTAATACAAGGGCACCTCTAATATAAGAGCACACTTAATGAAAAAAAGCATTTTTGGAGAGTGAGAGAAGTGTTCCAAATTTTTGAACCACCCTGAGGCACGAAGTGCCTCAGGATGTGAGTGGATGCGAAGCATCCGCTCACCGATAGCGTTTTGACAAGAATGAGTGAAATGAAATTGTGAAAATAATGGTTTGATTTCGGTGCGGAGCACCGAAATCCAAATCCACTATTTTTGCAATTTCATTTTATTCATTCTTGTCAAAAGGTAACAAACAGAATTGAGAACATTTTTTTCCGAGTAGCACTTTTCGAATGAAATTCCTCTCATAATATAAGAGCACCTCTAATATAAGAGCACCTTTATTATAAGGGCACCTCTAATACAAAGGCACCTCTAATACAAGAGCACCTCTAATACAAGGGCACCTCTAATACAAGGGCACCTCTAATATAAGAGCACACTTAATGAAAAAAAGCATTTTTGGAAAGTGAGAGAAGTGTTCCAAATTTTTGAACCACCCTGAGGCACGAAGTGCCTCAGGATGTGAGTGGATGCGAAGCATCCGCTCACCGATTGCGTTTTGACAAGAATGAGTGAAATGAAATTGTGAAAATAATGGTTTGATTTCGGTGCGGAGCACCGAAATCCAAATCCACTATTTTTGCAATTTCATTTTATTCATTCTTGTCAAAAGGTAACAAACAGAATTGAGAGCATTTTTTTCCGAGTAGCACTTTTCGAATGAAATTCCTCTCATAATATAAGAGCACTTCTAATACAAGAGCACCTCTAATATAAGAGCACCTTTATTATAAGGGCACCTCTAATACAAGGGCACCTCTAATACAAGAGCACCTCTAATACAAGAGCACCTCTAATATAAGAGCACCTTTATTATAAGGGCACCTCTAATACAAAGGCACCTCTAATACGAGAGCACCTCTAATACAAGGGCACCTCTAATATAAGAGCACACTTAATGAAAAAAAAAAGCATTTTTGGAAAGTGAGAGAAGTGTCCCAAATTTTTAAACTACCCTGAGGCACGAAGTGCCTCAGGATGTGAGTGGATGCGAAGCATCCGCTCACCGATTGCGTTATGACAAGAATGAGTGAAATGAAATTGTGAAAATAATGGTTTGATTTCGGTGCGGAGCACCGAAATCCAAATCCACTATTTTTGCAATTTCATTTGATTCATTCTTGTCAAAAGGTAACAAACAGAATTGAGAACATTTTTTTCCGAGTAGCACTTTTCGAATGAAATTCTTCTCATAATATAAGAGCACCTCTAATACAAGAGCACCTCTAATATGAGAGCACCTTTATTATAAGGGCACCTCTAATATAAGAGCACCTTTATTATAAGGGCACATCTAATACAAAGGCACCTCTAATACAAGAGCACCTCTAATACAAGGGCATCTCTAATACAAGGGCACCTCTAATATAAGAGCACACTTAATGAAAAAAAAAAGCATTTTTGGAAAGTGAGAGAAGTGTTCCAAATTTTTGAACCACCCTGAGGCACGAAGTGCCTCAGGATGTGAGTGGATGCGAAGCATCCGCTCACCGATTGCGTTTTGACAAGAATGAGTGAAATGAAATTGTGAAAATAATGGTTTGATTTCGGTGCGGAGCACCGAAATCCAAATCCACTATTTTTGCAATTTCATTTTATTCATTCTTGTCAAAAGGTAACAAACAGAATTGAGAGCATTTTTTTCCGAGTAGCACTTTTCGAATGAAATTCCTCTCATAATATAAGAGCACCTCTAATACAAGAGCACCTCTAATATAAGAGCACCTTTATTATAAGGGCACCTTAATTATAAGGGAACCTCTAATACAAGAGCGCCTTTAATACGAGGGCACCTCTAATATAAGAGCACACTTAATGAAAAAAAAGCATTTTTGGAAAGTGAGAGAAGTGTTCCAAATTTTTGAACCACCCTGAGGCACGAAGTGCCTCAGGATGTGAGTGGATGCGAAGCATCCGCTCACCGATTGCGTTTTGACAAGAATGAGTGAAATGAAGTTGTGAAAATAATGGTTTGATTTCGGTGCGGAGCACCGAAATCCAAATCCACTATTTTTGCAATTTCATTTTATTCACTCTTGTCAAAAGGTAACAAACAGAATTGAGAGCATTTTTTTCCGAGTAGCACTTTTCGAATGAAATTCCTCTCATAATATAAGAGCACCTCTAATACAAGAGCACCTCTAATATAAGAGCACCTTTATTATAAGGGCACCTCTAATACAAGGGCACCTCTAATACAAGAGCACCTCTAATACAAGGGCACCTCTAATACAAGGGCACCTCTAATATAAGAGCACCTTTATTATAAGGGCACCTCTAATACAAGGGCACCTCTAATACAAGAGCACCTGTAATACAAGGGCACCTCTAATATAAGAGCACACTTAATGAAAAAAAGCAGTTTTGGAAAGTGAGAGAACTGTTCCAAATTTTTAAACTACCCTGAGGCACGAAGTGCTTCAGGATGTGAGTGGATGCGAAGCATCCGCTCACCGATTGCGTTTTGACAAGAATGAGTGAAATGAAATTGTGAAAATAATGGTTTGATTTCGGTGCGGAGCACCGAAATCCAAATCCACTATTTTTGCAATTTCATTTTATTCATTCTTGTCAAAAGGTAACAAACAGAATTGAGAGCATTTTTTTCCGAGTAGCACTTTTCGAATGAAATTCCTCTCATAATATAAAAGCACCTCTAATACAAGAGCACCTCTAATATAAGAGCACCTTTATTATAAGAGCACCTCTAATACAAGGGCACCTCTAATACAAGAGCGCCTCTAATAGAAAGGCACCTCTAATACAAGAGCACCTCTAATACAAGGGCACCTCTAATACAAGGGCACCTCTAATATAAGAGCACCTTTATTATAAGGGCACCTCTAATACAAGGGCACCTCTAATACAAGAGCACCTCTAATACAAGGGCACCTCTAATATAAGAGCACACTTAATGAAAAAAAGCAGTTTTGGAAAGTGAGAGAACTGTTCCAAATTTTTAAACTACCCTGAGGCACGAAGTGCTTCAGGATGTGAGTGGATGCGAAGCATCCGCTCACCGATTGCGTTTTGACAAGAATGAGTGAAATGAAATTGTGAAAATAATGGTTTGATTTCGGTGCGGAGCACCGAAATCCAAATCCACTATTTTTGCAATTTCATTTTATTCATTCTTGTCAAAAGGTAACAAACAGAATTGAGAACATTTTTTTCCGAGTAGCACTTTTCGAATGAAATTCCTCTCATAATATAAGAGCACCTCTAATACAAGAGCACCTCTAATATAAGAGCACCTTTATTATAAGGGCACCTCTAATACAAAGGCACCTCTAATACAAGAGCACCTCTAATACAAGAGCACCTCTAATATAAGAGCACATTTAATGAAAAAAAGCAGTTTTGGAAAGTGAGAGAACTGTTCCAAATTTTTAAACTACCCTGAGGCACGAAGTGCCTCAGGATGTGAGTGGATGCGAAGCATCCGCTCACCGATTGCGTTTTGACAAGAATGAGTGAAATGAAATTGTGAAAATAATGGTTTGATTTCGGTGCGGAGCACCGAAATCCAAATCCACTATTTTTGCAATTTCATTTTATTCATTCTTGTCAAAAGGTAACAAACAGAATTGAGAGCATTTTTTTCCGAGTAGCACTTTTCGAATGAAATTCCTCTCATAATATAAGAGCACCTCTAATACAAGAGCACCTCTAATATAAGAGCACCTTTATTATAAGGGCACCTCTAATACAAGGGCACCTCTAATACAAGAGCACCTCTAATACAAGGGCACCTCTAATATAAGAGCACATTTAATGAAAAAAAGCAGTTTTGGAAAGTGAGAGAACTGTTCCAAATTTTTAAACTACCCTGAGGCACGAAGTGCCTCAGGATGTGAGTGGATGCGAAGCATCCGCTCACCGATTGCGTTTTGACAAGAATGAGTGAAATGAAATTGTGAAAATAATGGTTTGATTTCGGTGCGGAGCACCGAAATCCAAATCCACTATTTTTGCAATTTCATTTTATTCATTCTTGTCAAAAGGTAACAAACAGAATTGAGAGCATTTTTTTCCGAGTAGCACTTTTCGAATGAAATTCCTCTCATAATATAAAAGCACCTCTAATACAAGAGCACCTCTAATATAAGAGCACCTTTATTATAAGGGCACCTTAATTATAAGGGCACCTCTAATACAAGAGCACCTTTAATACAAGGGCACCTCTAATATAAGAGCACACTTAATGAAAAAAAAGCATTTTTGGAAAGTGAGAGAAGTGTTCCAAATTTTTGAACCACCCTGAGGCACGAAGTGCCTCAGGATGTGAGTGGATGCGAAGCATCCGCTCACCGATTGCGTTTTGACAAGAATGAGTGAAATGAAATTGTGAAAATAATGGTTTGATTTCGGTGCGGAGCACCGAAATCCAAATCCACTACTTTTGCAATTTCATTTTATTCATTCTTGTCAAAAGGTAACAAACAGAATTGAGAGCATTTTTTTCCGAGTAGCACTTTTCGAATGAAATTCCTCTCATAATATAAAAGCACCTCTAATACAAGAGCACCTCTAATATAAGAGCACCTTTATTATAAGGGCACCTTAATTATAAGGGCACCTCTAATACAAGAGCACCTTTAATACAAGAGCACCTCTAATATAAGAGCACCTTTATTATAAGGGCACCTCTAATACAAGGGCACCTCTAATACAAGAGCACCTGTAATACAAGGGCACCTCTAATATAAGAGCACACTTAATGAAAAAAAGCAGTTTTGGAAAGTGAGAGAACTGTTCCAAATTTTTAAACTACCCTGAGGCACGAAGTGCTTCAGGATGTGAGTGGATGCGAAGCATCCGCTCACCGATTGCGTTTTGACAAGAATGAGTGAAATGAAATTGTGAAAATAATGGTTTGATTTCGGTGCGGAGCACCGAAATCCAAATCCACTATTTTTGCAATTTCATTTTATTCATTCTTGTCGAAAGGTAACAAACAGAATTGAGAGCATTTTTTTCCGAGTAGCACTTTTCGAATGAAATTCCTCTCATAATATAAAAGCACCTCTAATACAAGAGCACCTCTAATATAAGAGCACCTTTATTATAAGGGCACCTCTAATATAAGAGCACCTTTATTATAAGGGCACATCTAATACAAAGGCACCTCTAATACAAGAGCACCTCTAATACAAGGGCATCTCTAATACAAGGGCACCTCTAATATAAGAGCACACTTAATGAAAAAAAAAAGCATTTTTGGAAAGTGAGAGAAGTGTTCCAAATTTTTGAACCACCCTGAGGCACGAAGTGCCTCAGGATGTGAGTGGATGCGAAGCATCCGCTCACCGATTGCGTTTTGACAAGAATGAGTGAAATGAAATTGTGAAAATAATGGTTTGATTTCGGTGCGGAGCACCGAAATCCAAATCCACTATTTTTGCAATTTCATTTTATTCATTCTTGTCAAAAGGTAACAAACAGAATTGAGAGCATTTTTTTCCGAGTAGCACTTTTCGAATGAAATTCCTCTCATAATATAAGAGCACCTCTAATACAAGAGCACCTCTAATATAAGAGCACCTTTATTATAAGGGCACCTTAATTATAAGGGAACCTCTAATACAAGAGCGCCTTTAATACGAGGGCACCTCTAATATAAGAGCACACTTAATGAAAAAAAAGCATTTTTGGAAAGTGAGAGAAGTGTTCCAAATTTTTGAACCACCCTGAGGCACGAAGTGCCTCAGGATGTGAGTGGATGCGAAGCATCCGCTCACCGATTGCGTTTTGACAAGAATGAGTGAAATGAAGTTGTGAAAATAATGGTTTGATTTCGGTGCGGAGCACCGAAATCCAAATCCACTATTTTTGCAATTTCATTTTATTCACTCTTGTCAAAAGGTAACAAACAGAATTGAGAGCATTTTTTTCCGAGTAGCACTTTTCGAATGAAATTCCTCTCATAATATAAGAGCACCTCTAATACAAGAGCACCTCTAATATAAGAGCACCTTTATTATAAGGGCACCTCTAATACAAGGGCACCTCTAATACAAGAGCACCTCTAATACAAGGGCACCTCTAATACAAGGGCACCTCTAATATAAGAGCACCTTTATTATAAGGGCACCTCTAATACAAGGGCACCTCTAATACAAGAGCACCTGTAATACAAGGGCACCTCTAATATAAGAGCACACTTAATGAAAAAAAGCAGTTTTGGAAAGTGAGAGAACTGTTCCAAATTTTTAAACTACCCTGAGGCACGAAGTGCTTCAGGATGTGAGTGGATGCGAAGCATCCGCTCACCGATTGCGTTTTGACAAGAATGAGTGAAATGAAATTGTGAAAATAATGGTTCGATTTCGGTGCGGAGCACCGAAATCCAAATCCACTATTTTTGCAATTTCATTTTATTCATTCTTGTCAAAAGGTAACAAACAGAATTGAGAGCATTTTTTTCCGAGTAGCACTTTTCGAATGAAATTCCTCTCATAATATAAAAGCACCTCTAATACAAGAGCACCTCTAATATAAGAGCACCTTTATTATAAGAGCACCTCTAATACAAGGGCACCTCTAATACAAGAGCGCCTCTAATAGAAAGGCACCTCTAATACAAGAGCACCTCTAATACAAGAGCACCTCTAATACAAGAGCACCTCTAATATAAGAGCACATTTAATGAAAAAAAGCAGTTTTGGAAAGTGAGAGAACTGTTCCAAATTTTTAAACTACCCTGAGGCACGAAGTGCCTCAGGATGTGAGTGGATGCGAAGCATCCGCTCACCGATTGCGTTTTGACAAGAATGAGTGAAATGAAATTGTGAAAATAATGGTTTGATTTCGGTGCGGAGCACCGAAATCCAAATCCACTATTTTTGCAATTTCATTTTATTCATTCTTGTCAAAAGGTAACAAACAGAATTGAGAGCATTTTTTTCCGAGTAGCACTTTTCGAATGAAATTCCTCTCATAATATAAGAGCACCTCTAATACAAGAGCACCTCTAATATAAGAGCACCTTTATTATAAGGGCACCTCTAATACAAGGGCACCTCTAATACAAGAGCACCTCTAATACAAGGGCACCTCTAATATAAGAGCACATTTAATGAAAAAAAGCAGTTTTGGAAAGTGAGAGAACTGTTCCAAATTTTTAAACTACCCTGAGGCACGAAGTGCCTCAGGATGTGAGTGGATGCGAAGCATCCGCTCACCGATTGCGTTTTGACAAGAATGAGTGAAATGAAATTGTGAAAATAATGGTTTGATTTCGGTGCGGAGCACCGAAATCCAAATCCACTATTTTTGCAATTTCATTTTATTCATTCTTGTCAAAAGGTAACAAACAGAATTGAGAGCATTTTTTTCCGAGTAGCACTTTTCGAATGAAATTCCTCTCATAATATAAAAGCACCTCTAATACAAGAGCACCTCTAATATAAGAGCACCTTTATTATAAGGGCACCTTAATTATAAGGGCACCTCTAATACAAGAGCACCTTTAATACGAGGGCACCTCTAATATAAGAGCACACTTAATGAAAAAAAAGCATTTTTGGAAAGTGAGAGAAGTGTTCCAAATTTTTGAACCACCCTGAGGCACGAAGTGCCTCAGGATGTGAGTGGATGCGAAGCATCCGCTCACCGATTGCGTTTTGACAAGAATGAGTGAAATGAAATTGTGAAAATAATGGTTTGATTTCGGTGCGGAGCACCGAAATCCAAATCCACTATTTTTGCAATTTCATTTTATTCATTCTTGTCAAAAGGTAACAAACAGAATTGAGAGCATTTTTTTCCGAGTAGCACTTTTCGAATGAAATTCCTCTCATAATATAAAAGCACCTCTAATACAAGAGCACCTCTAATATAAGAGCACCTTTATTATAAGGGCACCTTAATTATAAGGGCACCTCTAATACAAGAGCACCTTTAATACGAGGGCACCTCTAATATAAGAGCACACTTAATGAAAAAAAAGCATTTTTGGAAAGTGAGAGAAGTGTTCCAAATTTTTGAACCACCCTGAGGCACGAAGTGCCTCAGGATGTGAGTGGATGCGAAGCATCCGCTCACCGATTGCGTTTTGACAAGAATGAGTGAAATGAAATTGTGAAAATAATGGTTTGATTTCGGTGCGGAGCACCGAAATCCAAATCCACTATTTTTGCAATTTCATTTTATTCATTCTTGTCAAAAGGTAACAAACAGAATTGAGAGCATTTTTTTCCGAGTAGCACTTTTCGAATGAAATTCCTCTCATAATATAAGAGCACCTCTAATACAAGAGCACCTCTAATATAAGAGCACCTTTATTATAAGGGCACCTCTAATACAAGGGCACCTCTAATACAAGAGCACCTCTAATACAAGGGCACCTCTAATACAAGGGCACCTCTAATATAAGAGCACCTTTATTATAAGGGCACCTCTAATACAAGGGCACCTCTAATACAAGAGCACCTGTAATACAAGGGCACCTCTAATATAAGAGCACACTTAATGAAAAAAAGCAGTTTTGGAAAGTGAGAGAACTGTTCCAAATTTTTAAACTACCCTGAGGCACGAAGTGCTTCAGGATGTGAGTGGATGCGAAGCATCCGCTCACCGATTGCGTTTTGACAAGAATGAGTGAAATGAAATTGTGAAAATAATGGTTTGATTTCGGTGCGGAGCACCGAAATCCAAATCCACTATTTTTGCAATTTCATTTTATTCATTCTTGTCAAAAGGTAACAAACAGAATTGAGAGCATTTTTTTCCGAGTAGCACTTTTCGAATGAAATTCCTCTCATAATATAAAAGCACCTCTAATACAAGAGCACCTCTAATATAAGAGCACCTTTATTATAAGAGCACCTCTAATACAAGGGCACCTCTAATACAAGAGCACCTCTAATAGAAAGGCACCTCTAATACAAGAGCACCTCTAATACAAGGGCACCTCTAATACAAGGGCACCTCTAATATAAGAGCACCTTTATTATAAGGGCACCTCTAATACAAGGGCACCTCTAATACAAGAGCACCTCTAATACAAGGGCACCTCTAATATAAGAGCACACTTAATGAAAAAAAGCAGTTTTGGAAAGTGAGAGAACTGTTCCAAATTTTTAAACTACCCTGAGGCACGAAGTGCTTCAGGATGTGAGTGGATGCGAAGCATCCGCTCACCGATTGCGTTTTGACAAGAATGAGTGAAATGAAATTGTGAAAATAATG
The DNA here is from genome assembly GCA_963572265.1 of Caenorhabditis doughertyi. NCBI lineage: Eukaryota > Metazoa > Nematoda > Chromadorea > Rhabditida > Rhabditidae > Caenorhabditis > Caenorhabditis doughertyi. The sequence goes on from OY751556.1 coordinate 27,596,551, forward strand.
GTTTGATTTCGGTGCGGAGCACCGAAATCCAAATCCACTATTTTTGCAATTTCATTTTATTCATTCTTGTCAAAAGGTAACAAACAGAATTGAGAACATTTTTTTCCGAGTAGCACTTTTCGAATGAAATTCCTCTCATAATATAAGAGCACCTCTAATACAAGAGTACCTCTAATATAAGAGCACCTTTATTATAAGGGCACCTCTAACACAAAGGCACCTCCAATACAAGAGCACCTCTAATACAAGAGCACCTCTAATATAAGAGCACACTTAATGAAAAAAAGCAGTTTTGGAAAGTGAGAGAACTGTTTCAAATTTTTAAACTACCCTGAGGCAGGAAGTGCCTCAGGATGTGAGTGGATGCGAAGCATCCGCTCACCGATTGCGTTTTGACAAGAATGAGTGAAATGAAATTGTGAAAATAATGGTTTGATTTCGGTGCGGAGCACCGAAATCCAAATCCACTATTTTTGCAATTTCATTTTATTCATTCTTGTCAAAAGGTAACAAACAGAATTGAGAGCATTTTTTTCCGAGTAGCACTTTTCGAATGAAATTCCTCTCATAATATAAGAGCACCTCTAATACAAGAGCACCTCTAATATAAGAGCACCTTTATTATAAGGGCACCTCTAATACAAGGGCACCTCTAATACAAGAGCACCTCTAATACAAGGGCACCTCTAATATAAGAGCACATTTAATGAAAAAAAGCAGTTTTGGAAAGTGAGAGAACTGTTCCAAATTTTTAAACTACCCTGAGGCACGAAGTGCCTCAGGATGTGAGTGGATGCGAAGCATCCGCTCACCGATTGCGTTTTGACAAGAATGAGTGAAATGAAATTGTAAAAATAATGGTTTGATTTCGGTGCGGAGCACCGAAATCCAAATCCACTATTTTTGCAATTTCATTTTATTCATTCTTGTCAAAAGGTAACAAACAGAATTGAGAGCATTTTTTTCCGAGTAGCACTTTTCGAATGAAATTCCTCTCATAATATAAAAGCACCTCTAATACAAGAGCACCTCTAATATAAGAGCACCTTTATTATAAGGGCACCTTAATTATAAGGGCACCTCTAATACAAGAGCACCTTTAATACGAGGGCACCTCTAATATAAGAGCACACTTAATGAAAAAAAAGCATTTTTGGAAAGTGAGAGAAGTGTTCCAAATTTTTGAACCACCCTGAGGCACGAAGTGCCTCAGGATGTGAGTGGATGCGAAGCATCCGCTCACCGATTGCGTTTTGACAAGAATGAGTGAAATGAAATTGTGAAAATAATGGTTTGATTTCGGTGCGGAGCACCGAAATCCAAATCCACTATTTTTGCAATTTCATTTTATTCATTCTTGTCAAAAGGTAACAAACAGAATTGAGAGCATTTTTTTCCGAGTAGCACTTTTCGAATGAAATTCCTCTCATAATATAAGAGCACCTCTAATACAAGAGCACCTCTAATATAAGAGCACCTTTATTATAAGGGCACCTCTAATACAAGGGCACCTCTAATACAAGAGCACCTCTAATACAAGGGCACCTCTAATACAAGGGCACCTCTAATATAAGAGCACCTTTATTATAAGGGCACCTCTAATACAAGGGCACCTCTAATACAAGAGCACCTGTAATACAAGGGCACCTCTAATATAAGAGCACACTTAATGAAAAAAAGCAGTTTTGGAAAGTGAGAGAACTGTTCCAAATTTTTAAACTACCCTGAGGCACGAAGTGCTTCAGGATGTGAGTGGATGCGAAGCATCCGCTCACCGATTGCGTTTTGACAAGAATGAGTGAAATGAAATTGTGAAAATAATGGTTTGATTTCGGTGCGGAGCACCGAAATCCAAATCCACTATTTTTGCAATTTCATTTTATTCATTCTTGTCAAAAGGTAACAAACAGAATTGAGAGCATTTTTTTCCGAGTAGCACTTTTCGAATGAAATTCCTCTCATAATATAAAAGCACCTCTAATACAAGAGCACCTCTAATATAAGAGCACCTTTATTATAAGAGCACCTCTAATACAAGGGCACCTCTAATACAAGAGCACCTCTAATAGAAAGGCACCTCTAATACAAGAGCACCTCTAATACAAGGGCACCTCTAATACAAGGGCACCTCTAATATAAGAGCACCTTTATTATAAGGGCACCTCTAATACAAGGGCACCTCTAATACAAGAGCACCTCTAATACAAGGGCACCTCTAATATAAGAGCACACTTAATGAAAAAAAGCAGTTTTGGAAAGTGAGAGAATTGTTCCAAATTTTTAAACTACCCTGAGGCACGAAGTGCTTCAGGATGTGAGTGGATGCGAAGCATCCGCTCACCGATTGCGTTTTGACAAGAATGAGTGAAATGAAATTGTGAAAATAATGGTTTGATTTCGGTGCGGAGCACCGAAATCCAAATCCACTATTTTTGCAATTTCATTTTATTCATTCTTGTCAAAAGGTAACAAACAGAATTGAGAACATTTTTTTCCGAGTAGCACTTTTCGAATGAAATTCCTCTCATAATATAAGAGCACCTCTAATACAAGAGTACCTCTAATATAAGAGCACCTTTATTATAAGGGCACCTCTAACACAAAGGCACCTCCAATACAAGAGCACCTCTAATACAAGAGCACCTCTAATATAAGAGCACACTTAATGAAAAAAAGCAGTTTTGGAAAGTGAGAGAACTGTTTCAAATTTTTAAACTACCCTGAGGCAGGAAGTGCCTCAGGATGTGAGTGGATGCGAAGCATCCGCTCACCGATTGCGTTTTGACAAGAATGAGTGAAATGAAATTGTGAAAATAATGGTTTGATTTCGGTGCGGAGCACCGAAATCCAAATCCACTATTTTTGCAATTTCATTTTATTCATTCTTGTCAAAAGGTAACAAACAGAATTGAGAGCATTTTTTTCCGAGTAGCACTTTTCGAATGAAATTCCTCTCATAATATAAGAGCACCTCTAATACAAGAGCACCTCTAATATAAGAGCACCTTTATTATAAGGGCACCTCTAATACAAGGGCACCTCTAATACAAGAGCACCTCTAATACAAGGGCACCTCTAATATAAGAGCACATTTAATGAAAAAAAGCAGTTTTGGAAAGTGAGAGAACTGTTCCAAATTTTTAAACTACCCTGAGGCACGAAGTGCCTCAGGATGTGAGTGGATGCGAAGCATCCGCTCACCGATTGCGTTTTGACAAGAATGAGTGAAATGAAATTGTAAAAATAATGGTTTGATTTCGGTGCGGAGCACCGAAATCCAAATCCACTATTTTTGCAATTTCATTTTATTCATTCTTGTCAAAAGGTAACAAACAGAATTGAGAGCATTTTTTTCCGAGTAGCACTTTTCGAATGAAATTCCTCTCATAATATAAAAGCACCTCTAATACAAGAGCACCTCTAATATAAGAGCACCTTTATTATAAGGGCACCTTAATTATAAGGGCACCTCTAATACAAGAGCACCTTTAATACGAGGGCACCTCTAATATAAGAGCACACTTAATGAAAAAAAAGCATTTTTGGAAAGTGAGAGAAGTGTTCCAAATTTTTGAACCACCCTGAGGCACGAAGTGCCTCAGGATGTGAGTGGATGCGAAGCATCCGCTCACCGATTGCGTTTTGACAAGAATGAGTGAAATGAAATTGTGAAAATAATGGTTTGATTTCGGTGCGGAGCACCGAAATCCAAATCCACTATTTTTGCAATTTCATTTTATTCATTCTTGTCAAAAGGTAACAAACAGAATTGAGAGCATTTTTTTCCGAGTAGCACTTTTCGAATGAAATTCCTCTCATAATATAAGAGCACCTCTAATACAAGAGCACCTCTAATATAAGAGCACCTTTATTATAAGAGCACCTCTAATACAAGGGCACCTCTAATACAAGAGCGCCTCTAATAGAAAGGCACCTCTAATACAAGAGCACCTCTAATACAAGGGCACCTCTAATACAAGGGCACCTCTAATATAAGAGCACCTTTATTATAAGGGCACCTCTAATACAAAGGCACCTCTAATACAAGAGCACCTCTAATACAAGGGCACCTCTAATATAAGAGCACACTTAATGAAAAAAAGCAGTTTTGGAAAGTGAGAGAACTGTTCCAAATTTTTAAACTACCCTGAGGCACGAAGTGCTTCAGGATGTGAGTGGATGCGAAGCATCCGCTCACCGATTGCGTTTTGACAAGAATGAGTGAAATGAAATTGTGAAAATAATGGTTTGATTTCGGTGCGGAGCACCGAAATCCAAATCCACTATTTTTGCAATTTCATTTTATTCATTCTTGTCAAAAGGTAACAAACAGAATTGAGAACATTTTTTTCCGAGTAGCACTTTTCGAATGAAATTCCTCTCATAATATAAGAGCACCTCTAATACAAGAGCACCTCTAATATAAGAGCACCTTTATTATGAGGGCACCTCTAATACAAAGGCACCTCTAATACAAGAGCACCTCTAATACAAGAGCACCTCTAATATAAGAGCACATTTAATGAAAAAAAGCAGTTTTGGAAAGTGAGAGAACTGTTCCAAATTTTTAAACTACCCTGAGGCACGAAGTGCCTCAGGATGTGAGTGGATGCGAAGCATCCGCTCACCGATTGCGTTTTGACAAGAATGAGTGAAATGAAATTGTGAAAATAATGGTTTGATTTCGGTGCGGAGCACCGAAATCCAAATCCACTATTTTTGCAATTTCATTTTATTCATTCTTGTCAAAAGGTAACAAACAGAATTGAGAGCATTTTTTTCCGAGTAGCACTTTTCGAATGAAATTCCTCTCATAATATAAGAGCACCTCTAATACAAGAGCACCTCTAATATAAGAGCACCTTTATTATAAGGGCACCTCTAATACAAGGGCACCTCTAATACAAGAGCACCTCTAATACAAGGGCACCTCTAATATAAGAGCACATTTAATGAAAAAAAGCAGTTTTGGAAAGTGAGAGAACTGTTCCAAATTTTTAAACTACCCTGAGGCACGAAGTGCCTCAGGATGTGAGTGGATGCGAAGCATCCGCTCACCGATTGCGTTTTGACAAGAATGAGTGAAATGAAATTGTGAAAATAATGGTTTGATTTCGGTGCGGAGCACCGAAATCCAAATCCACTATTTTTGCAATTTCATTTTATTCATTCTTGTCAAAAGGTAACAAACAGAATTGAGAGCATTTTTTTCCGAGTAGCACTTTTCGAATGAAATTCCTCTCATAATATAAAAGCACCTCTAATACAAGAGCACCTCTAATATAAGAGCACCTTTATTATAAGGGCACCTTAATTATAAGGGCACCTCTAATACAAGAGCACCTTTAATACGAGGGCACCTCTAATATAAGAGCACACTTAATGAAAAAAAAGCATTTTTGGAAAGTGAGAGAAGTGTTCCAAATTTTTGAACCACCCTGAGGCACGAAGTGCCTCAGGATGTGAGTGGATGCGAAGCATCCGCTCACCGATTGCGTTTTGACAAGAATGAGTGAAATGAAATTGTGAAAATAATGGTTTGATTTCGGTGCGGAGCACCGAAATCCAAATCCACTATTTTTGCAATTTCATTTTATTCATTCTTGTCAAAAGGTAACAAACAGAATTGAGAGCATTTTTTTCCGAGTAGCACTTTTCGAATGAAATTCCTCTCATAATATAAGAGCACCTCTAATACAAGAGCACCTCTAATATAAGAGCACCTTTATTATAAGGGCACCTCTAATACAAGGGCACCTCTAATACAAGAGCACCTCTAATACAAGGGCACCTCTAATACAAGGGCACCTCTAATATAAGAGCACCTTTATTATAAGGGCACCTCTAATACAAGGGCACCTCTAATACAAGAGCACCTGTAATACAAGGGCACCTCTAATATAAGAGCACACTTAATGAAAAAAAGCAGTTTTGGAAAGTGAGAGAACTGTTCCAAATTTTTAAACTACCCTGAGGCACGAAGTGCTTCAGGATGTGAGTGGATGCGAAGCATCCGCTCACCGATTGCGTTTTGACAAGAATGAGTGAAATGAAATTGTGAAAATAATGGTTTGATTTCGGTGCGGAGCACCGAAATCCAAATCCACTATTTTTGCAATTTCATTTTATTCATTCTTGTCAAAAGGTAACAAACAGAATTGAGAGCATTTTTTTCCGAGTAGCACTTTTCGAATGAAATTCCTCTCATAATATAAAAGCACCTCTAATACAAGAGCACCTCTAATATAAGAGCACCTTTATTATAAGAGCACCTCTAATACAAGGGCACCTCTAATACAAGAGCACCTCTAATAGAAAGGCACCTCTAATACAAGAGCACCTCTAATACAAGGGCACCTCTAATACAAGGGCACCTCTAATATAAGAGCACCTTTATTATAAGGGCACCTCTAATACAAGGGCACCTCTAATACAAGAGCACCTCTAATACAAGGGCACCTCTAATATAAGAGCACACTTAATGAAAAAAAGCAGTTTTGGAAAGTGAGAGAACTGTTCCAAATTTTTAAACTACCCTGAGGCACGAAGTGCTTCAGGATGTGAGTGGATGCGAAGCATCCGCTCACCGATTGCGTTTTGACAAGAATGAGTGAAATGAAATTGTGAAAATAATGGTTTGATTTCGGTGCGGAGCACCGAAATCCAAATCCACTATTTTTGCAATTTCATTTTATTCATTCTTGTCAAAAGGTAACAAACAGAATTGAGAACATTTTTTTCCGAGTAGCACTTTTCGAATGAAATTCCTCTCATAATATAAGAGCACCTCTAATACAAGAGTACCTCTAATATAAGAGCACCTTTATTATAAGGGCACCTCTAACACAAAGGCACCTCTAATACAAGAGCACCTCTAATACAAGAGCACCTCTAATATAAGAGCACACTTAATGAAAAAAAGCAGTTTTGGAAAGTGAGAGAACTGTTTCAAATTTTTAAACTACCCTGAGGCACGAAGTGCCTCAGGATGTGAGTGGATGCGAAGCATCCGCTCACCGATTGCGTTTTGACAAGAATGAGTGAAATGAAATTGTGAAAATAATGGTTTGATTTCGGTGCGGAGCACCGAAATCCAAATCCACTATTTTTGCAATTTCATTTTATTCATTCTTGTCAAAAGGTAACAAACAGAATTGAGAACATTTTTTTCCGAGTAGCACTTTTCGAATGAAATTCCTCTCATAATATAAGAGCACCTCTAATAGAAGAGCACCTCTAATATAAGAGCACCTTTATTATAAGGGCACCTCTAATATAAGAGCACCTTTATTATAAGGGCACCTCTAATACAAAGGCACCTCTAATACAAGAGCACCTCTAATACAAGGGCATCTCTATCACAAGGGCACCTCTAATATAAGAGCACACTTATTGAAAAAAAAAGCATTTTTGGAAAGTGAGAGAACTGTTCCAAATTTTTAAACTACCCTGAGGCAGGAAGTGCCTCAGGATGTGAGTGGATGCGAAGCATCCGCTCACCGATTGCGTTTTGACAAGAATGAGTGAAATGAAATTGTGAAAATAATGGTTTGATTTCGGTGCGGAGCACCGAAATCCAAATCCACTATTTTTGCAATTTCATTTTATTCATTCTTGTCAAAAGGTAACAAACAGAATTGAGAGCATTTTTTTCCGAGTAGCACTTTTCGAATGAAATTCCTCTCATAATATAAGAGCACCTCTAATACAAGAGCACCTCTAATATAAGAGCACCTTTATTATAAGGGCACCTCTAATACAAGGGCACCTCTAATACAAGAGCACCTCTAATACAAGGGCACCTCTAATATAAGAGCACATTTAATGAAAAAAAGCAGTTTTGGAAAGTGAGAGAACTGTTCCAAATTTTTAAACTACCCTGAGGCACGAAGTGCCTCAGGATGTGAGTGGATGCGAAGCATCCGCTCACCGATTGCGTTTTGACAAGAATGAGTGAAATGAAATTGTAAAAATAATGGTTTGATTTCGGTGCGGAGCACCGAAATCCAAATCCACTATTTTTGCAATTTCATTTTATTCATTCTTGTCAAAAGGTAACAAACAGAATTGAGAGCATTTTTTTCCGAGTAGCACTTTTCGAATGAAATTCCTCTCATAATATAAAAGCACCTCTAATACAAGAGCACCTCTAATATAAGAGCACCTTTATTATAAGGGCACCTTAATTATAAGGGCACCTCTAATACAAGAGCACCTTTAATACGAGGGCACCTCTAATATAAGAGCACACTTAATGAAAAAAAAGCATTTTTGGAAAGTGAGAGAAGTGTTCCAAATTTTTGAACCACCCTGAGGCACGAAGTGCCTCAGGATGTGAGTGGATGCGAAGCATCCGCTCACCGATTGCGTTTTGACAAGAATGAGTGAAATGAAATTGTGAAAATAATGGTTTGATTTCGGTGCGGAGCACCGAAATCCAAATCCACTATTTTTGCAATTTCATTTTATTCATTCTTGTCAAAAGGTAACAAACAGAATTGAGAGCATTTTTTTCCGAGTAGCACTTTTCGAATGAAATTCCTCTCATAATATAAAAGCACCTCTAATACAAGAGCACCTCTAATATAAGAGCACCTTTATTATAAGGGCACCCTAATTATAAGGGCACCTCTAATACAAGAGCACCTTTAATACGAGGGCACCTTAATATAAGAGCACACTTAATGAAAAAAAAGCATTTTTGGAAAGTGAGAGAAGTGTTCCAAATTTTTGAACCACCCTGAGGCACGAAGTGCCTCAGGATGTGAGTGGATGCGAAGCATCCGCTCACCGATTGCGTTTTGACAAGAATGAGTGAAATGAAATTGTGAAAATAATGGTTTGATTTCGGTGCGGAGCACCGAAATCCAAATCCACTATTTTTGCAATTTCATTTTATTCATTCTTGTCAAAAGGTAACAAACAGAATTGAGAGCATTTTTTTCCGAGTAGCACTTTTCGAATGAAATTCCTCTCATAATATAAGAGCACCTCTAATACAAGAGCACCTCTAATATAAGAGCACCTTTATTATAAGGGCACCTCTAATACAAGGGCACCTCTAATACAAGAGCACCTCTAATACAAGGGCACCTCTAATATAAGAGCACATTTAATGAAAAAAAGCAGTTTTGGAAAGTGAGAGAACTGTTCCAAATTTTTAAACTACCCTGAGGCACGAAGTGCCTCAGGATGTGAGTGGATGCGAAGCATCCGCTCACCGATTGCGTTTTGACAAGAATGAGTGAAATGAAATTGTAAAAATAATGGTTTGATTTCGGTGCGGAGCACCGAAATCCAAATCCACTATTTTTGCAATTTCATTTTATTCATTCCTGTCAAAAGGTAACAAACAGAATTGAGAGCATTTTTTTCCGAGTAGCACTTTTCGAATGAAATTCCTCTCATAATATAAGAGCACCTCTAATACAAGAGCACCTCTAATATAAGAGCACCTTTATTATAAGGGCACCTTAATTATAAGGGCACCTCTAATACAAGAGCACCTTTAATACGAGGGCACCTCTAATATAAGAGCACACTTAATGAAAAAAAAGCATTTTTGGAAAGTGAGAGGAGTGTTCCAAATTTTTGAACCACCCTGAGGCACGAAGTGCCTCAGGATGTGAGTGGATGCGAAGCATCCGCTCACCGATTGCGTTTTGACAAGAATGAGTGAAATGAAATTGTGAAAATAATGGTTTGATTTCGGTGCGGAGCACCGAAATCCAAATCCACTATTTTTGCAATTTCATTTTATTCACTCTTGTCAAAAGGTAACAAACAGAATTGAGAGCATTTTTTTCCGAGTAGCACTTTTCGAATGAAATTCCTCTCATAATATAAGAGCACCTCTAATACAAGAGCACCTCTAATATAAGAGCACCTTTATTATAAGGGCACCTCTAATACAAGGGCACCTCTTTAACAAGAGCACCTCTAATACAAGGGCACCTCTAATACAAGGGCACCTCTAATATAAGAGCACCTTTATTATAAGGGCACCTCTAATACAAGGGCACCTCTAATACAAGAGCACCTGTAATACAAGGGCACCTCTAATATAAGAGCACACTTAATGAAAAAAAGCAGTTTTGGAAAGTGAGAGAACTGTTCCAAATTTTTAAACTACCCTGAGGCACGAAGTGCTTCAGGATGTGAGTGGATGCGAAGCATCCGCTCACCGATTGCGTTTTGACAAGAATGAGTGAAATGAAATTGTGAAAATAATGGTTTGATTTCGGTGCGGAGCACCGAAATCCAAATCCACTATTTTTGCAATTTCATTTTATTCATTCTTGTCAAAAGGTAACAAACAGAATTGAGAGCATTTTTTTCCGAGTAGCACTTTTCGAATGAAATTCCTCTCATAATATAAAAGCACCTCTAATACAAGAGCACCTCTAATATAAGAGCACCTTTATTATAAGAGCACCTCTAATACAAGGGCACCTCTAATACAAGAGCGCCTCTAATAGAAAGGCACCTCTAATACAAGAGCACCTCTAATACAAGGGCACCTCTAATACAAGGGCACCTCTAATATAAGAGCACCTTTATTATAAGGGCACCTCTAATACAAGGGCACCTCTAATACAAGAGCACCTCTAATACAAGGGCACCTCTAATATAAGAGCACACTTAATGAAAAAAAGCAGTTTTGGAAAGTGAGAGAACTGTTCCAAATTTTTAAACTACCCTGAGGCACGAAGTGCTTCAGGATGTGAGTGGATGCGAAGCATCCGCTCACCGATTGCGTTTTGACAAGAATGAGTGAAATGAAATTGTGAAAATAATGGTTTGATTTCGGTGCGGAGCACCGAAATCCAAATCCACTATTTTTGCAATTTCATTTTATTCATTCTTGTCAAAAGGTAACAAACAGAATTGAGAACATTTTTTTCCGAGTAGCACTTTTCGAATGAAATTCCTCTCATAATATAAGAGCACCTCTAATACAAGAGCACCTCTAATATAAGAGCACCTTTATTATAAGGGCACCTCTAATACAAAGGCACCTCTAATACAAGAGCACCTCTAATACAAGAGCACCTCTAATATAAGAGCACATTTAATGAAAAAAAGCAGTTTTGGAAAGTGAGAGAACTGTTCCAAATTTTTAAACTACCCTGAGGCACGAAGTGCCTCAGGATGTGAGTGGATGCGAAGCATCCGCTCACCGATTGCGTTTTGACAAGAATGAGTGAAATGAAATTGTGAAAATAATGGTTTGATTTCGGTGCGGAGCACCGAAATCCAAATCCACTATTTTTGCGATTTCATTTTATTCATTCTTGTCAAAAGGTAACAAACAGAATTGAGAGCATTTTTTTCCGAGTAGCACTTTTCGAATGAAATTCCTCTCATAATATAAGAGCACCTCTAATACAAGAGCACCTCTAATATAAGAGCACCTTTATTATAAGGGCACCTCTAATACAAGGGCACCTCTAATACAAGAGCACCTCTAATACAAGGGCACCTCTAATATAAGAGCACATTTAATGAAAAAAAGCAGTTTTGGAAAGTGAGAGAACTGTTCCAAATTTTTAAACTACCCTGAGGCACGAAGTGCCTCAGGATGTGAGTGGATGCGAAGCATCCGCTCACCGATTGCGTTTTGACAAGAATGAGTGAAATGAAATTGTGAAAATAATGGTTTGATTTCGGTGCGGAGCACCGAAATCCAAATCCACTATTTTTGCAATTTCATTTTATTCATTCTTGTCAAAAGGTAACAAACAGAATTGAGAGCATTTTTTTCCGAGTAGCACTTTTCGAATGAAATTCCTCTCATAATATAAAAGCACCTCTAATACAAGAGCACCTCTAATATAAGAGCACCTTTATTATAAGGGCACCTTAATTATAAGGGCACCTCTAATACAAGAGCACCTTTAATACGAGGGCACCTCTAATACAAGGGCACCTCTAATATAAGAGCACCTTTATTATAAGGGCACCTCTAATATAAAAACACTCCTAAACAAAGGCACCATAATCATGAAACCGGGAAGCAAGGGCGAGCGCAGCGAGCCGCAAAATTTTTACGGGTAGAGAGCGTAAAAACTTTAAAATAGACTGTGCTAATTGAGCAGCCTAAGCCTGAAAAATAACGAAGCTTCCTAAATAGCCTTAGCCTAAGGAGAAACCTTAGTCTAAGGAAAATCCTTAGCCTAAGGAACGCCTAACCCTAAGGAGTAGCCTAAGTCTAAGGAGAAGCCTTAGCCTAAGAAGAAACCTTAGCCTAAGAAAAAACCTTAGCCTAAAGGAAATCTTTAGCCTTAGAAGATACCTTAGCCTAAAGAAAATCCTTAGCCTAAAGAAAATCCTTAGCCTAAGGAAAATTCGGAAAAAGGCTCAGTTTCACGACTGAAACTAAAAAATCTGATTTGGGCGTTTCTGTGTTTATAAACCTAAGTCTGCGAAAACACATAAACTTTAGAAGAAACCGAAGCCTAAGGAAAATCCTCAGCCTAAGGAGGAACCTTAGCCTAAAAAGAAACCTTAGCCTAAGGAAAATCCTAAGCCTAGGGAACACCTTAGTTTAAGGAGAAACGTTAACCTAAGAGAACACCTTAGCCTAAGGAGAAACCTTAGCCTAAGGAAAATCCTTAGCCTAAGAAAAACCCTTAGCCTAATTAAAATCCTTAGCCTAAGGAAAATCCTTAGCCTAAGGAAATCCTTAGCCTAAGCGAAATCCTTAGCCTAAGGAAAATTCTTAGCCTAAGGGAAATCCTTAGCCTAAGGAGAAACCTTAGCCTAAGGAGAAACCTTAGCCTAAGGAGAAACCTTAGCCTAAGGAATATTCGGAAGAAGGCTCAGTTTCAAGACTGAAACTAAAAAATCTGATTTGGGCGTTTCTGTGTTCATAAACCTAAGTCTGCGAAAACACATAAACTGTGGAAGAAACCTAAGCCTAAGGAAAAGCCTTAGCCTAAGAAGAAACCTTAGCCTAAAATGAAACCTTAGCCTAAGGAAAATCCTTAGCCTAAGGAGAAACCTTAGCCTAAAAAGAAACCTTAGCCTAAGAAAAATCCTTAGCCTGGGGGACACCTTAGCCTAAGGAGAAACCTTAGCCTAAGAAGAAACCTTAGCCTAAGGAAAATCCTTAGCCTAAGAAAAATCCTTAGCCTAAGAAAAATCCTTAGCCTAAGGAAAATCCTTAGCCTAAGGAGAAACCTTAGCCTAAAGAAAAACTCTAGCCTAAGAAAAAGCTGATGTGTAAATTTATATCCTTACGGTCAAGAAAGACAGGAAATCTTTTTAGTAACATCTCGGTCAAGAAAGACAGGAAATCGTTTCAATACTTTGATGACCAAAAAAGACTGGAAATGTTTGAATATTTTTCCGATCAAGAAAGAGAGGAAATCGTTAATAGCAGCCACTCGCTGCGCTCGTGGCTGCTCGCTTCGCTCGCAGGTTGGATAGACGTAGGTGAGTCACAATTCTCTTGGTGAAAACTTATAGGTAGGCGTGTTCAGGGGTGGGCCCAAATCCGGCGAGCCTTTCCCTGCTGTCCCACTATCTGACTTGGAACCGGTTCAACTTTCTTTACTGCGTTCGATATGGATAAGGTGTCCGTAAGAATTAAAAAAACACGTTTTAACTCGTTTGATGTAATGAATTTGTAGTAAATTCGAAACCCAATAAGTTTTGTTTCAGACATAGTTTTATATTCTGTTCTTGAATCGTCTTATAAAAGATTTGTAAAACCGAATTTTCTGAAATTTTTAAAAAGGCATATTATTAAATTATTTAACAATAACAAAAACGTGAATACTCTCAGATACGTACTCTAGCTCACAGCAGCGCTAGCAAACTAGAGACGCACTGAATCACCTATTATCACCAGCTAGCTTCGCCTCACCAGTGATAACGGTGATTTGTTACGTACAAGTACGTGTTTTTATCTGAAAAATCCAGAAACAAACCTCAACGAACGCAGCGACGTTCACGGAAAACGAAGAGAACACAACGACGATAAACACGATGAATTCGAGAGGAAAAGTTGCTCTTCTATTAGGGGTGCCCTTCTATAAGGGGTGCCCTTCTATTGAAGGTGGCCTTCTATAAGGGGTGCCCTTCTATTAAAGGTGATCTTCTATAAGGGGTGCCCTTCTATGAGGGGTGCCCTTCTATAAAGGGTGCCCTTCTATTAAGGGCTGCCCTTCTATAAGGGGTGCCCTTCTATAAGGGGTGCCCTTCTATTAGGGGTGCCCTTCTATAAGGGGTGCCCTTCTGTTAAAGGTGATCTTCTATAAGTGGTGCCCTTCTATAAAAGGTTTCCTTCTATAAGGGGTGATATTATCTGAGTAGTCCTCTTCTATAAAGGGTGTCGTTCTATGAAAAACGTTTTTAAAAAAACGTCTCTTCTGCAATTCAATTTTCTTTCTTTCTTAGGCTTAGGTTTCATTTTTTTCATCGATTATCTTCTTCTCCATTCTCAGTATTCACGTTTTTGTTATTGTTAAATAATTTAATAATATGCCTTTTTAAAAATTTCAGAAAATTCGGTTTTACAAATCTTTTATAAGACGATTCAAGAACAGAATATAAAACTATGTCTGAAACAAAACTTATTGGGTTTCGAATTTACTACAAATTCATTACATCAAACGAGTTAAAACGTGTTTTTTTAATTCTTACGGACACCTTATCCATATCGAACGCAGTAAAGAAAGTTGAACCGGTTCCAAGTCAGATAGTGGGACAGCAGGGAAAGGCTCGCCGGATTTGGGCCCACCCCTGAACACGCCTACCTATAAGTTTTCACCAAGAGAATTGTGACTCACCTACGTCTATCCAACCTGCGAGCGAAGCGAGCAGCCACGAGCGCAGCGAGTGGCTGCTATTAACGATTTCCTCTCTTTCTTGATCGGAAAAATATTCAAACATTTCCAGTCTTTTTTGGTCATCAAAGTATTGAAACGATTTCCTGTCTTTCTTGACCGAGATGTTACTAAAAAGATTTCCTGTCTTTCTTGACCGTAAGGATATAAATTTACACATCAGCTTTTTCTTAGGCTAGAGTTTTTCTTTAGGCTAAGGTTTCTCCTTAGGCTAAGGATTTTCCTTAGGCTAAGGATTTTTCTTAGGCTAAGGATTTTTCTTAGGCTAAGGATTTTCCTTAGGCTAAGGTTTCTTCTTAGGCTAAGGTTTCTCCTTAGGCTAAGGTGTCCCCCAGGCTAAGGATTTTTCTTAGGCTAAGGTTTCTTTTTAGGCTAAGGTTTCTCCTTAGGCTAAGGATTTTCCTTAGGCTAAGGTTTCATTTTAGGCTAAGGTTTCTTCTTAGGCTAAGGCTTTTCCTTAGGCTTAGGTTTCTTCCACAGTTTATGTGTTTTCGCAGACTTAGGTTTATGAACACAGAAACGCCCAAATCAGATTTTTTAGTTTCAGTCTTGAAACTGAGCCTTCTTCCGAATATTCCTTAGGCTAAGGTTTCTCCTTAGGCTAAGGTTTCTCCTTAGGCTAAGGTTTCTCCTTAGGCTAAGGATTTCCCTTAGGCTAAGAATTTTCCTTAGGCTAAGGATTTCGCTTAGGCTAAGGATTTCCTTAGGCTAAGGATTTTCCTTAGGCTAAGGATTTTAATTAGGCTAAGGGTTTTTCTTAGGCTAAGGATTTTCCTTAGGCTAAGGTTTCTCCTTAGGCTAAGGTGTTCTCTTAGGTTAACGTTTCTCCTTAAACTAAGGTGTTCCCTAGGCTTAGGATTTTCCTTAGGCTAAGGTTTCTTTTTAGGCTAAGGTTCCTCCTTAGGCTGAGGATTTTCCTTAGGCTTCGGTTTCTTCTAAAGTTTATGTGTTTTCGCAGACTTAGGTTTATAAACACAGAAACGCCCAAATCAGATTTTTTAGTTTCAGTCGTGAAACTGAGCCTTTTTCCGAATTTTCCTTAGGCTAAGGATTTTCTTTAGGCTAAGGATTTTCTTTAGGCTAAGGTATCTTCTAAGGCTAAAGATTTCCTTTAGGCTAAGGTTTTTTCTTAGGCTAAGGTTTCTTCTTAGGCTAAGGCTTCTCCTTAGACTTAGGCTACTCCTTAGGGTTAGGCGTTCCTTAGGCTAAGGATTTTCCTTAGACTAAGGTTTCTCCTTAGGCTAAGGCTATTTAGGAAGCTTCGTTATTTTTCAGGCTTAGGCTGCTCAATTAGCACAGTCTATTTTAAAGTTTTTACGCTCTCTACCCGTAAAAATTTTGCGGCTCGCTGCGCTCGCCCTTGCTTCCCGGTTTCATGATTATGGTGCCTTTGTTTAGGAGTGTTTTTATATTAGAGGTGCCCTTATAATAAAGGTGCTCTTATATTAGAGGTGCCCTTGTATTAGAGGTGCCCTCGTATTAAAGGTGCTCTTGTATTAGAGGTGCCCTTATAATTAAGGTGCCCTTATAATAAAGGTGCTCTTATATTAGAGGTGCTCTTGTATTAGAGGTGCTTTTATATTATGAGAGGAATTTCATTCGAAAAGTGCTACTCGGAAAAAAATGCTCTCAATTCTGTTTGTTACCTTTTGACAAGAATGAATAAAATGAAATTGCAAAAATAGTGGATTTGGATTTCGGTGCTCCGCACCGAAATCAAACCATTATTTTCACAATTTCATTTCACTCATTCTTGTCAAAACGCAATCGGTGAGCGGATGCTTCGCATCCACTCACATCCTGAGGCACTTCGTGCCTCAGGGTAGTTTAAAAATTTGGAACAGTTCTCTCACTTTCCAAAACTGCTTTTTTTCATTAAATGTGCTCTTATATTAGAGGTGCCCTTGTATTAGAGGTGCTCTTGTATTAGAGGTGCCCTTGTATTAGAGGTGCCCTTATAATAAAGGTGCTCTTATATTAGAGGTGCTCTTGTATTATTCTAATACAAGAGCACCTCTAATATAAGAGCACCTTTATTATAAGGGCACCTCTAATACAAGGGCACCTCTAATACAAGAGCACCTCTAATACAAGGGCACCTCTAATATAAGAGCACATTTAATGAAAAAAAGCAGTTTTGGAAAGTGAGAGAACTGTTCCAAATTTTTAAACTACCCTGAGGCACGAAGTGCCTCAGGATGTGAGTGGATGCGAAGCATCCGCTCACCGATTGCGTTTTGACAAGAATGAGTGAAATGAAATTGTGAAAATAATGGTTTGATTTCGGTGCGGAGCACCGAAATCCAAATCCACTATTTTTGCAATTTCATTTTATTCATTCTTGTCAAAAGGTAACAAACAGAATTGAGAGCATTTTTTTCCGAGTAGCACTTTTCGAATGAAATTCCTCTCATAATATAAAAGCACCTCTAATACAAGAGCACCTCTAATATAAGAGCACCTTTATTATAAGGGCACCTTAATTATAAGGGCACCTCTAATACAAGAGCACCTTTAATACGAGGGCACCTCTAATACAAGGGCACCTCTAATATAAGAGCACCTTTATTATAAGGGCACCTCTAATATAAAAACACTCCTAAACAAAGGCACCATAATCATGAAACCGGGAAGCAAGGGCGAGCGCAGCGAGCCGCAAAATTTTTACGGGTAGAGAGCGTAAAAACTTTAAAATAGACTGTGCTAATTGAGCAGCCTAAGCCTGAAAAATAACGAAGCTTCCTAAATAGCCTTAGCCTAAGGAGAAACCTTAGTCTAAGGAAAATCCTTAGCCTAAGGAACGCCTAACCCTAAGGAGTAGCCTAAGTCTAAGGAGAAGCCTTAGCCTAAGAAGAAACCTTAGCCTAAGAAAAAACCTTAGCCTAAAGGAAATCTTTAGCCTTAGAAGATACCTTAGCCTAAAGAAAATCCTTAGCCTAAAGAAAATCCTTAGCCTAAGGAAAATTCGGAAAAAGGCTCAGTTTCACGACTGAAACTAAAAAATCTGATTTGGGCGTTTCTGTGTTTATAAACCTAAGTCTGCGAAAACACATAAACTTTAGAAGAAACCGAAGCCTAAGGAAAATCCTCAGCCTAAGGAGGAACCTTAGCCTAAAAAGAAACCTTAGCCTAAGGAAAATCCTAAGCCTAGGGAACACCTTAGTTTAAGGAGAAACGTTAACCTAAGAGAACACCTTAGCCTAAGGAGAAACCTTAGCCTAAGGAAAATCCTTAGCCTAAGAAAAACCCTTAGCCTAATTAAAATCCTTAGCCTAAGGAAAATCCTTAGCCTAAGGAAATCCTTAGCCTAAGCGAAATCCTTAGCCTAAGGAAAATTCTTAGCCTAAGGGAAATCCTTAGCCTAAGGAGAAACCTTAGCCTAAGGAGAAACCTTAGCCTAAGGAGAAACCTTAGCCTAAGGAATATTCGGAAGAAGGCTCAGTTTCAAGACTGAAACTAAAAAATCTGATTTGGGCGTTTCTGTGTTCATAAACCTAAGTCTGCGAAAACACATAAACTGTGGAAGAAACCTAAGCCTAAGGAAAAGCCTTAGCCTAAGAAGAAACCTTAGCCTAAAATGAAACCTTAGCCTAAGGAAAATCCTTAGCCTAAGGAGAAACCTTAGCCTAAAAAGAAACCTTAGCCTAAGAAAAATCCTTAGCCTGGGGGACACCTTAGCCTAAGGAGAAACCTTAGCCTAAGAAGAAACCTTAGCCTAAGGAAAATCCTTAGCCTAAGAAAAATCCTTAGCCTAAGAAAAATCCTTAGCCTAAGGAAAATCCTTAGCCTAAGGAGAAACCTTAGCCTAAAGAAAAACTCTAGCCTAAGAAAAAGCTGATGTGTAAATTTATATCCTTACGGTCAAGAAAGACAGGAAATCTTTTTAGTAACATCTCGGTCAAGAAAGACAGGAAATCGTTTCAATACTTTGATGACCAAAAAAGACTGGAAATGTTTGAATATTTTTCCGATCAAGAAAGAGAGGAAATCGTTAATAGCAGCCACTCGCTGCGCTCGTGGCTGCTCGCTTCGCTCGCAGGTTGGATAGACGTAGGTGAGTCACAATTCTCTTGGTGAAAACTTATAGGTAGGCGTGTTCAGGGGTGGGCCCAAATCCGGCGAGCCTTTCCCTGCTGTCCCACTATCTGACTTGGAACCGGTTCAACTTTCTTTACTGCGTTCGATATGGATAAGGTGTCCGTAAGAATTAAAAAAACACGTTTTAACTCGTTTGATGTAATGAATTTGTAGTAAATTCGAAACCCAATAAGTTTTGTTTCAGACATAGTTTTATATTCTGTTCTTGAATCGTCTTATAAAAGATTTGTAAAACCGAATTTTCTGAAATTTTTAAAAAGGCATATTATTAAATTATTTAACAATAACAAAAACGTGAATACTGAGAATGGAGAAGAAGATAATCGATGAAAAAAATGAAACCTAAGCCTAAGAAAGAAAGAAAATTGAATTGCAGAAGAGACGTTTTTTTAAAAACGTTTTTCATAGAACGACACCCTTTATAGAAGAGGACTACTCAGATAATATCACCCCTTATAGAAGGAAACCTTTTATAGAAGGGCACCACTTATAGAAGATCACCTTTAACAGAAGGGCACCCCTTATAGAAGGGCACCCCTAATAGAAGGGCACCCCTTATAGAAGGGCACCCCTTATAGAAGGGCAGCCCTTAATAGAAGGGCACCCTTTATAGAAGGGCACCCCTCATAGAAGGGCACCCCTTATAGAAGATCACCTTTAATAGAAGGGCACCCCTTATAGAAGGCCACCTTCAATAGAAGGGCACCCCTTATAGAAGGGCACCCCTAATAGAAGAGCAACTTTTCCTCTCGAATTCATCGTGTTTATCGTCGTTGTGTTCTCTTCGTTTTCCGTGAACGTCGCTGCGTTCGTTGAGGTTTGTTTCTGGATTTTTCAGATAAAAACACGTACTTGTACGTAACAAATCACCGTTATCACTGGTGAGGCGAAGCTAGCTGGTGATAATAGGTGATTCAGTGCGTCTCTAGTTTGCTAGCGCTGCTGTGAGCTAGAGTACGTATCTGAGAGTATTCACGTTTTTGTTATTGTTAAATAATTTAATAATATGCCTTTTTAAAAATTTCAGAAAATTCGGTTTTACAAATCTTTTATAAGACGATTCAAGAACAGAATATAAAACTATGTCTGAAACAAAACTTATTGGGTTTCGAATTTACTACAAATTCATTACATCAAACGAGTTAAAACGTGTTTTTTTAATTCTTACGGACACCTTATCCATATCGAACGCAGTAAAGAAAGTTGAACCGGTTCCAAGTCAGATAGTGGGACAGCAGGGAAAGGCTCGCCGGATTTGGGCCCACCCCTGAACACGCCTACCTATAAGTTTTCACCAAGAGAATTGTGACTCACCTACGTCTATCCAACCTGCGAGCGAAGCGAGCAGCCACGAGCGCAGCGAGTGGCTGCTATTAACGATTTCCTCTCTTTCTTGATCGGAAAAATATTCAAACATTTCCAGTCTTTTTTGGTCATCAAAGTATTGAAACGATTTCCTGTCTTTCTTGACCGAGATGTTACTAAAAAGATTTCCTGTCTTTCTTGACCGTAAGGATATAAATTTACACATCAGCTTTTTCTTAGGCTAGAGTTTTTCTTTAGGCTAAGGTTTCTCCTTAGGCTAAGGATTTTCCTTAGGCTAAGGATTTTTCTTAGGCTAAGGATTTTTCTTAGGCTAAGGATTTTCCTTAGGCTAAGGTTTCTTCTTAGGCTAAGGTTTCTCCTTAGGCTAAGGTGTCCCCCAGGCTAAGGATTTTTCTTAGGCTAAGGTTTCTTTTTAGGCTAAGGTTTCTCCTTAGGCTAAGGATTTTCCTTAGGCTAAGGTTTCATTTTAGGCTAAGGTTTCTTCTTAGGCTAAGGCTTTTCCTTAGGCTTAGGTTTCTTCCACAGTTTATGTGTTTTCGCAGACTTAGGTTTATGAACACAGAAACGCCCAAATCAGATTTTTTAGTTTCAGTCTTGAAACTGAGCCTTCTTCCGAATATTCCTTAGGCTAAGGTTTCTCCTTAGGCTAAGGTTTCTCCTTAGGCTAAGGTTTCTCCTTAGGCTAAGGATTTCCCTTAGGCTTAGGCTTAGGCTTAGGCTTAGGCTTAGGCTTAGGCTTAGGCTTAGGCTTAGGCTTAGGCTTAGGCTTAGGCTTAGGCTTAGGCTTAGGCTTAGGCTTAGGCTTAGGCTTAGGCTTAGGCTTAGGCTTAGGCTTAGGCTTAGGCTTAGGCTTAGGCTTAGGCTTAGGCTTAGGCTTAGGCTTAGGCTTAGGCTTAGGCTTAGGCTTAGGCTTAGGCTTAGGCTTAGGCTTAGGCTTAGGCTTAGGCTTAGGCTTAGGCTTAGGCTTAGGCTTAGGCTTAGGCTTAGGCTTAGGCTTAGGCTTAGGCTTAGGCTTAGGCTTAGGCTTAGGCTTAGGCTTAGGCTTAGGCTTAGGCTTAGGCTTAGGCTTAGGCTTAGGCTTAGGCTTAGGCTTAGGCTTAGGCTTAGGCTTAGGCTTAGGCTTAGGCTTAGGCTTAGGCTTAGGCTTAGGCTTAGGCTTAGGCTTAGGCTTAGGCTTAGGCTTAGGCTTAGGCTTAGGCTTAGGCTTAGGCTTAGGCTTAGGCTTAGGCTTAGGCTTAGGCTTAGGCTTAGGCTTAGGCTTAGGCTTAGGCTTAGGCTTAGGCTTAGGCTTAGGCTTAGGCTTAGGCTTAGGCTTAGGCTTAGGCTTAGGCTTAGGCTTAGGCTTAGGCTTAGGCTTAGGCTTAGGCTTAGGCTTAGGCTTAGGCTTAGGCTTAGGCTTAGGCTTAGGCTTAGGCTTAGGCTTAGGCTTAGGCTTAGGCTTAGGCTTAGGCTTAGGCTTAGGCTT